>CM039672.1:127129774-128336083 GCA_022496015.1 Hordeum marinum
ATAAGAATAAGAAGAAGATGAAGATGAAGATGAATAATAATAATAATAATAAGATGATGATGAAGAAGAAGAAGAAGAAGAAGAAGAATAATAATAAGAAGAAGAAGTATAGTAAGAAGAAGAATAAGAAGAATAAGAAGAAGAATAAGAATAAGAATAAGAAGAAGACGAAGAAGAAGAAGAAGAATAAGAAGAAGGCGCCTAAGGGGGTTGGTCCAGTGCAAGTGTGGTAAAACAAAGGTTGAAAGACCAACACATATATTAAGGTAAGATAGACGATGGAGTCACTTACATGTTGCCTAAGGAAAAAGCACGACTTGCATCGGAACAGAAACAGCAAAACAAACAATAAGCACCCATGGTTTCATATGAACCAATACACGGACTCGACGTTGCATGAGGGGGGTACATGACTGATCCTACCCTAGGGGTTCTTGGACTCGGGTGGTGAAGTGCTCGGTCTCGCAGTCACGCTCCTCTGGGTCTGCCTCCTGTTCATCATCCAAACGGGCATTGTTTCCGGTCGAAGTGGTCGGGGAATGAGGAGATCCATCCCGACAACACTGCGGGTCTGTGAAGAGCTCATGATACTGTAACATCCCAAATTTTTGGAATGTTATAATGAATATTAGAATGATTGTTTGTTTTCTTGAGTGATTGAAAGTGAGTGAAAATTTGAAACTTTTGAAAAAAAAACTTTTGAATGAGGGGGAATAAAATGACTTTCCCAAAACTCTTACTCTGCATTTTGATCCTCGGGAAATTCAAATCCATTTCATCACAAAACCCCAGACTGAAGATGATATGACTTCTTCCATTTAAAGAAATGAAAAGGGATTTGAATATGATTTGAATTTCATTTGAAAATATTTCCAATTCAGAAACTTTATGCAACTCAATGATTTTCATGAGAGAGGATAAAAGGACTTCCTCAAGTTATATGAAATATGAGTTGGGAGTTTAAAAGAAGGATATGAAAACTATTTGAGAAATTCTCATATGGAGTTTCATTTTTGCCATATTTGAATTTCCTATTTGAATTTGTAAGCATTCAAACCCTTGACAAAATTTTTGAGAGGAGTAAAATGACACTCCAAACCAGGGGTATTTTTGTAATGTATTTGAACCATAAAACCCATGGGGTTATTTGAAAATATTTGCAAAAATAATAAAGCCATTTAGGCCTTTTTTGAAAATAATTTTTTTCAAATTATTTAATTTGGCCGTGGAAAAATGTCCATTAAATGGCGTTTAATTCCCTCGTCATTTTGGTATATAAATTTTATTTTTGGGACAGGATTTATATGTCTTAATGCTGTTTTTAATGCTCTGGTATTTATAAAAGGAAAAAATTTACGCGCGTATTAAGACCCAGCCGGCCCAGCCCCTGATCTCTCCCCGAAAACCCCTCCCGACCGGCCACCCGCTGACAGCGCCCCCCCTCTCTCTGACCGTGGGCCCCACCGCCCGATCGAAACCACCGCGCGGTCGTCTCTCTTCCCCATCCCCTCCCCTTTCCACGTCGACGACCACCGAGCCGGAAATGCCTCCCCCTTCCTTCCCCGGCGACCCCGAGGCCACCTATAAAAACCCCTACCTTCCCTCGACCCATTCCCCCACTTTTCCCCAACTCCCGACGCCTCCCCTCGCCGTCTACCTCGCCGGAGTTTCCCCTCGGCCACCACCATTCCGAGCTCGTGCCGCTCGTCCCTGTCGTCCCCAGCACCAACCGACGCCACCAACGGATGCCAGAGGTCCACCGCCGTCGACTGGACCCCTCGGATGCCTTCCTCGACCACCGGAGCGCCGTCCCCATCAACCTCACCGCCCCTGCCATCGACGTCGACCTCGCCGGCAACCCCTGTGAGCCCCCTCCTCCCCCATCCGCCCGATCTTAGTTGAACGGTTAAGATTAGAAGGAGCGTACCCCTTCGGTTCTTTTAAAAAGAACCGGCTGGTTTTTCTTTTTGAAACAATTGTCCGAATCGTTTTGTTTACTTACTGGCCGCCCGCCCGAAACACTCTAACTCGCACACCCATAGCCAATCAGAGAGTGCCACGTAGACCCCTGACCGTTAGTTAAGTTTTTCTTTTTTCTGTTTTCTGTTTTAAAAACAGATTTAGTTCTGATTTTGTTTTAATCATATCTTTTATGTTTTTAGTTGTTTTAATTTGATTCTTTTTGCATTGTGTCACAAATTTCATCTAGTTTCTGTAGATACCAAGTTTGACTATATTTGAATACTTAAATTTGAATTTAAACAGATTTTATTTAAATCTTGTTTTCTGAATAAATTGAGTTTAATAATATATTTTTGATTGATTCTTTTTGCTACTTTTCACTAGTGATCTTAGTTATCAGTAGGTAAGGTTTGAGAATTTTTAGGATAAATTTTATTAGGGTTATTTAACTAAAACAGATTCTGTTTAGTTCATACTAGAGTTTAATTAGTTTAGTTTGTAAATAATTTAAATCTGAATTAGTTTAACTTTTTGTTTTAGTTTTCTTTAGTTATGTTATACAATATTAGGTGACTTATTTTCTGTTAATAAAAATAGTTTTGCTTTGTATTTATATTCAAATGATATAGGAAACTATATTCTTCATCATTAGGTATTGTTTTATAAAACAATTTAGTTTTAATAGTAATTCTTCTCACAAAAGTTTTAAAAGATTTTCTGTTAAGTATTGTTTTGTTACTAAAAATAGTTTGCCTTGTTTTATATTAGTAGTAGTTTAGCCACCCAAAATTTAGATGCCCATTATTTAGTTTTCTTTGTTGTATTGCTCTAGTATTGCTAGTTGGTTTCTTATTTAAAAAATATATATATATTTAAGACAATTGTTTTATAAATTTTACTTTCTGTTCACTTAGTTGTTGTATACCTTGTTTTCTCTTTTTTTTAAATTTTATTGTTTTACTTAGCAAACACTTATGTTGTTTAGGATGTTGTTTTCATAGTTTTACTTGTTCTTCAAAAGTAATTCTTTTTGCTAGTAAAATATTTACTAAAATAATTCTGTTATATTTTACTTTGTTTTTGTTTTGTTACTATTTGAAAATAGTTGTTTGTAGGGGAAAACTACCTTAGTTGTGTTTATGAAAAATTTGTTGATTTTAACTTTTTCCTTCATCACAATTGTGTTGATGTAGTTTTGTTACTTGGAAGTTTTGTCTTAAGAAATTCCTTCATCAACCTTGTTACTTTTGGTTCTTGTGTTACCTTGTGATTGTTAGTATTGATTGCTAGAAGTGTTTGCTTATGAATGCAATGTTTGATTATATAGATTTCATCGGAGAGTGATGTATAGTTCTATCAAGTATTTTCTGAGAGCGATACTTATCTTCATCAACAGTACAGGAAAGTTCACTTTGACCATCTATTCCATACCTATGTTTTATTGCATGTAGTGACATCATTCAACAAAATCCCTCCCATAGTGTTATTGAATTTCTTGTAGTTGAGTAGAATGCATGAGGTAGGAACCCACCACTTGTTACTTAAGCCCCGGGAACGCTAGTTAGTGAAATGCTATGCTAAAGTAGACGGGGTCTGGTATGAGTGTTCGTGAGTGGTGTGAAGAAGGACTCCATGACAAGACGACAATTTCATGAAGGCATCTTCACGTCCTGCATCTTCAAGACCTCAAGACTTCGAGACTCGTGAAACAAGTTTTCAATACACACTACTGGGTGAAGGATGGAATTGATGGGCACCCTGGAGTAACCAGTGGATGGCCGGGATGCATGGGGAAGTGCCATGGCATCTTGCGGAAAGCTTCACCCAAACTCAAAGAGAAGGATGAATACTTCATGCCTGGAAGCTTACCTGTGTAGCCACAGGTCATTATGGGCTCTGGCTTGGTTGATCTTTGTTGTGACTCTGTCTAGGCAGTGCTACGAGATGTAGTCGACGTTAGGATTGGATGGGCACTGTCGGATAGTCAGGGAAGCACTCTGAAAGACCATGTTTCATTCATCCTGTTCTCAAACACCAAGCAGTGCGAGGACTTACCAGGAGGGAACGAATCTTGTGGGTAAAGTACACAACACTCTGCAGAGTTAAACCTAATCGATTAGCCGTGTCCCCGGTTACGGATAATTTGAGCCTCTGGACTTGGATCTATCTCTGAACTCTCAACACTGGACTGATAACAAATTGTGGGCAACTTAAGATACTTGTGGGCATTGACACATTGGTTGGCGGAACCATGTCATGATAGGTAGCTCCATAGTGAAATTCCTGATATTCCTTTGTTGTAGGAAAAACTAAAATCAGCTTTTACGCAAAAACTTAGACACAGAGCCACAAAGCCTTTGCATATAGAATAGTCTTTATTCTTCTGTTATTCTATGGTGATCTTGCCAGTACATTTAATGTACTGACCTACACGCCTGCAACGTCTTATGTTGCAGATACTCTTCTACGACGGGTAAGAGTATGATTCAGGGTTACGGTCTGCACTGAACCTGCCGTTGGTGTTATTGGGACTCCACTCCCGTTGACTGTATCCGCTGCTATTTTAAGGTATATATTAGTTCTATGTTAATTACATGTGATTGCACTTTGATATATACATTGATGTACTATGTGTGCCAGCATACTGATCCAGGGATGGCACAGAATACACAGAGGCTTAACTCGTTTTGAGTCAGGTCGCTACAGATACTCCTTTGCACTCATGCGATGACGACGTGTGGGTGCACCTCTAGATGGAGGTGCTCCTCCTCTGTAAGCGATAGTTGGTCGTCCCTCGGGAGCTCCATCCTTCTTGATTATGTATGGCTTCGTCTTGGCCTGCCGAAGTAGCTACCGGGTGTCGTGAAGTTCCTCGCGGAGCTTCACGGACTCCTTAATCAAGTGGTGAGCCAGACTGTTGATGGAGAGGCTAAAGTAGGTCCAGAATCTTAGTGGTGTCCCATCCTCCTTGGATGGAACCAACGTCCAACTCTCGCCGATATCATTCCTCCTGAAGGGTAGATACCAAGTAGCTAGCTCATCAGCCATCTCTGGGATAATACCTCGAAGGTGGATGAGTGCCTTCCGTGCAACTGTTTCAGCTGTGAGTGCCAGGGTCTCCATTTGTGGTCCTTCAAAGAACCAACTGGTCAGGGAGTTTTTGCCTTCATGACCATATCAACATGGTACTCCTCCATGACGGCATCGACCCAGTGCTCGTGGTAGAGGAAAATGGGTGGTTGGCGAAACTCGCACTTCTCCAGGCTATCCCCAAGGAGTAAGGGAAAGCCGGATGCTAGGAGGGCTTGAGGTACGACGGCCATATACAAAGTTTTGAAGGGAGGAGAGTCAGGAGAGTGTTGTGTGTGAAGAATAGAAGAGGTAAATAGTGCAGAACTCCTAAGTATAGGTGCTAGGTGTAGTTTTGAAAGCGGTTCTATCCTAACTAACATCCATGCTAACTAAGGGCTTCCTACAATCAGGATGGCTCTGATACCAGCTCTGTAGGGACCCCGACTCATAAGTCATGATCACCAAATGCACGTGTATAGTGATCCCAGAGATCAATGCTCACTGAACACATAGAAGCTAAATAACAAGAGTCTTACATCTGAAAGTGCAATCATGCCCTTACATCCTGTTTTGATGTTGATGACAATATACATGTAGGGGACTAACTATGTTTGTCAACTAAATCTCAGGTGTTAGTTCCCAGTTTATCAAAAGGGAGTGGATCATGAACAAATGAAGTTAATCTTACTCAAGGAAGAAGTATCAAGAAGATTGCATATTTGTTTCTTTCTTGAGTATAGGATCCCGCACTATTAAGAGGGGATCGATAGGGTCAGTAAAAGACTTGCTCATGCCACCATATTCCACCTTCAAAAGTTTGTTTGGATCTATGAATTTCTCCCTTGGTTATGTCTTTGCCTTTGGGGATTGCCGGATGTCCGGGCTGCAAGCCGAATGTCCGGGCTCTACTGCCATGCCGAATGTCCGGGATCCATCCCAGATGTTCAGCCACTCCTAACCAAGAAACCAAGGGTCTGTATAACCACGCCGGATATCTGGCCATCTGCCGGATGTTTGGGCCCTACCGCCACGCCGGATGTTCGGGCTCCATCCCGGATGTCCGACCACTCCTAACCGAGAAACCAAGGGTCTGTATAACCACGCCAGATATCTGGCCATCTGCCGGATGTCCGGGCTTTCCTGACATGCCGGATGTCTGGGCTTGGCCCTAGATGTACGGCCTACCCGGACACTCACACTACAACGGTCACCTTTGCACTCACAGTATATATAGCTCTCTTCTCCTATTGGAGAGTGTTGTGTTGGGAAACGTTGCATGGGAACCAAAAAATTTCCTATGCACACGCAAGATCTATCCATGGTGATGAGCATCTATGAGAGGGAGAGTGGATCTACATACCCTTGTAGATCGCTAAGCAGGAAGCGTTAAGAAACGCGGTTGGTGTAGTCGAACGTCTTCGCGATCCAAATCGCCGAGCGTCTCACGATCTCATCACGATCCTTCCCACAATCCAATCACGATCCATCCCACGAACTCATCACGATCCGTCCATGATCCGTCTCGCGATCTTGATCACGGCCCTTCCAATCTAGCGCCAAATGAACGACACCTTCGCATTCAGCACACGTACGGCTCGATGATGATCTCCGCCTTCTTGATCCAGCAAGAGAGAGCAGAGAGGTAGACGAGTTCTCCGGCAGCGTGATGGCATTGCGGTGATGGTGGTGGAGGAATTCCAACAGGGCTTCTCCTAAGCACCGCTGAAAACCAATCTAGAGGAGAAAACGATCTAGAGGAAGAAGAGGGCAGCACGTGGCAATTAGGATTAGCTCTTCCCTCTAAATCCTCTAGTATATATAGGAGGGAGGGATGGGAGGAGGCAGCCTCAAACCTGGCCGAAATTGGAGGTGAAGGAGTCCTACTCCAATCCTATTAGGAGTAGGATTCCTCCTTTCCACTTGGAAATTCTTTCCACCTCTCCACATTTGGATATTTTCCTTCTCAAACCACTCCAGCCGCATGGGCCCTTAGAGGAGGCTTCAGACAGCCCACCAAGGGCTGTTTAACCTCCTCCCACAGCCCATGTAGCCTCTTGGGTGGAGACACCCCTCCCGATGGTCCCCCGATACCCTCCCGACACTCCTGGTACACTACCGATGAGCCCAAAACTTTTTCGGTGACCAAAATAGGACTTCCTATGTATCAATCTTTACCTCCGGACCATTTCGGAGCTCCTTGTGACATCCAAGATCTCATCCGGGACTCAGAAAAACCATCATTTACAACCATACATAACTCTATACTACCGAAACGTCAACGAACCTTAAGTGTGCAGACCCTGTGGGTTCGAGAACTATGTAGACATGACCCAGACACCTCTACGGTCAATAACCAATAGCGGGACCTGGATGTTGGAAATATGCCCTAGAGTCAATAATAAATTAGTTATTATTATATTTCCTTGTTCATGATAAACGTTTATTATCCATGCTATAATTGTATTGAATGGAAACATAGATACATGTGTGGATACATGTACAACACTATGTCCCTAGTATGCCTCTAGTAGACTAGCTCGTTGATCAAAAGATGGTAAAGGTTTCCTAGCCATGGACATGAGATGTCATTTTATAACGGGATCACATCATTAGGAGAATGATGTGATGGACAAGACCCAAACTACACACGTAGCATATGATCGTGTCAGTTTATTGCTACTGTTTTCTGCATGTCAAGTATATGTTCGTATGATAATGAGATCATGCAACTCACTAACGCCGGAGGAGTACCTTGTGTGTATCAAACGTCGCAACGTAACTGGGTGACTATAAAGGTGCTCTACAGGTATCTCCGAGGGTGTCTGTTGGGTTGGCATGGATCAAGACTGGGATTTGTTACTCCGTGTGACGGAGAGGTATCTCAGGGCCCACTCGGTAATACAACATAACAATAAGCCTTGCAAGAATGTGACTAAGTGTTAGTCATGGGATCTTGTATTACGGAACGAGTAAAGGGACTCGCCGGTAACGACATTGAACTAGGTATGGAGATACCGACAATCGAATCTCGGACAAGTAACATACCGAAGAACAAAGGGAACATCATACGGGATTAAACGTAGATGTTGGATATCGGACAAGTAACCAATGAGATCATGCAACTCATAGATATCGGAGGAGTACCTTGTGTGTATCAAACGTTGCAACGTAACTGGGTGACTATAAAGGTGCTCTACGGGTATCTTCGAGGGTGTCTGTTGAGTTGGCATGGATCAAGACTGGGATTTGTTACTCCGTGTGACGGAGAGGTATCTCGGGGCCCACTCGGTAATACAACATCACAATGAGCCTTGCAAGCAATGTGACTAATTGTTAGTTGCGGGATCTTGTATTACGGAACAAGTAAAGAGACTTGCCAGTAATGAGGTTGAACTAGGTATGGAGATACCGACGATCGAATCTCGGGCAAGTAACATACCGAAGAACAAAGGGAACGTTATACGGGATTAACTGAATCCTTGACATAGAGGTTCGACCAATAAAGATCTTCGTAGAATATGTAGGAACCAATGTGGACGTCTAGGTCCCGCCATTGATTATTAGCCATAGAGGTGTCTCAGTCATGTCTACATAGTTCTCGAACCCGCAGGGTCTGCACACTTAAGGTTTGGTGATGTTTCGGTAGTGTAGAGTTATGTATGGTGGTGACCGAAGGTTGTTCGGAGTCCTGGATGAGATCCCGGATGTCACGAGGAGCTCCGGAATGGTCTGTAGTTAAAGATTCATATATAGGAAGTCCCAGTTTGGTCGCCGGAAAAGTTCTGGGCTCATCGGTAGTGTACCGGGAGTGCCGGTAGTGTACCGGGAGACCTCCGGGAGGGGTATTTCGACCCCAAGGGGTCCATGGGCTGTGGGAAAGTAATAACCAGCCCTTAGTGGGCTGGTGAGACAGCCACATAAGGCCCATGGCGCAGGGAATAGGTTTCCTAAAGGAAAAAGGTGGAAAAGGCCAAAAAGGAGCAATCCTAGTCCTACTAGGATTGGAGAAGGAGAGTCCTCCTCTCCCTCCTTTCCTTGGCCGACTCCAAAGGGTGGTGCCTTGTGCGCCAGCCCTTCCCCTCCTCTCCTCCTTTATATACTAGTGGATTGGGTGGTTTTTGGACAGAATTTTCGGCCACGTGCTACCCGTTCCACCGGTGCATAGTTTCTCCTCTAGATCGGTTTCCACAGTGCTTAGGCGAAACCCTACCGGAATTGCTACACCACCATCACCGGAGCGCCGTCACGCTGCCGGTGAACTCTCTCCCCTCCACCTCCTCTTGCTGGATCAAGATGGTGGAGATCGTCATCAAGCTGCACGTGTGCTGAACGTGGAGGTGTCGTCCGTTCGGCGCTAGATCGGAAGGACCGTGATCGAGATCGCGAGACAATTCGTGATGAGATCGCGGAACAAATCGTGATGAGTTCGCGGGACAGATTGTGATCAAGATCGTGAGATGGATCGTGATGAGATCGTGGGACGGATTGTGATGAGTTCACGGGACGGATCGTGATTGGATCGCGGGACGGATAGTGATGAGATCGCGGGACGCTCGGCGATTTGGATCGCGAAGATGTTCGACTACACCAACCGCGTTTCTTAACGCTTCCCGCTTAGTGATCTACAAGGGTACGTAGATCCACTCTCCCTCTCGTAGATGCTCATCATCATGGATAGGTTTGCGTATGCGTAGGAAATTTTTTGTTTCCCATGCGACGTTCCCCAACAGTGGCATCATGAGCTAGGTTGATGGTTCGATGAGATCTCGAGTAGAACACAAAAGGTTTGTGGGCGTTGATGCTTAGATTGCTTCCTCCCTTGGTCGTATTTTGGTTCAGTGGGATTGTGAGATGAAGCGGCCCAGACCAACATTACTCGTACACTTACGAGAGACCGGTTCCCTCGACGCAACTTGTTGCCTAGATGGCTTGCGGGTGACAGTTTCTCTCACTTTAGTTGGATCGGATCCGACAAAGGCAGTCCTTGAGAAGGTTGAAAAGCAACTAGTGTATAACCGTTGTGGTTTATGCGTAGGTGAGAATCGTTCTTGCTAGATACCCGTAGCAGCCACGTAAAACATGCAACAACAATTAGAGGACGTCTAACTTGTTTTTGCAGGGTATGTTGTGATGTGATATGGCCAATTACATGATGAGATATATGTGATGTATGAGATGATCATGTGATGTATAGATTATCACGACTTGCATGTCGATGAGTACGGCAACCGGCAGGAGCCATAGGGTTGTCTTTAATTATTGTATGACCTGCGTGTCAATCATTAAGCGCTATGTAATGCTTTACTTTACTGCTACGGTAGCAATAGTAGTAGAAGCATGCAGGGCGTGACAACCCCGATGGCAACACGTTGATGGAGATCAAGATGATGGAGATCATGGTGTCATGCCGGTGACGATGGAGATCATGCCGATGCTTTCTAGATGGAGATCAAAAGCACAAGTTCATGGCCATATCATGTCACTTATGATTTGCATGTGATGTTAATCCTTTTTATGCACCTTGTTTTGCTTAGGACGGTAGCATTATAAGGTGATCCCTCACTTAATTTCAAGATAAATTGTGTTCTCCCCGAGTGTGCACCGTTGCGAAAGTTCGTCGTGTTGAGACACCACATGATGATCGGGTGTGATAGACTCTACGTTCACATACAACGGGTGCAAGCCAGTGTTGCACAAGCAGAACACTCGGGTTAAACTTGACGAGCCTAGCATGTACAGACCTGGCCTCGGAACACAAGAGACCGAAAGGTCGAACATGAGTCATATAGTAGATATGATCAACATGATGATGTTCACCATTGCAGCCACCTCAACTCACGTGATGATCGGACTTGAGTTGGTCAAATTTGGATCATGTATCACTCGAATGACCGGAGGGATGTCAATTTGAGTGTGAGTTCTTAGGTAATATGATTAATTGAACTCATTATCATGAACATAGTCAAAGTGTCTTTGCAAATTATGTTGTAGATTACTAGCTCACGATGTAGCTCACTTGTTTTTATATGTTCCTAGAGAAATAGAGTTGAAAGATGATGGTAGCAATATTGCAGACTGGGTCCGTGATTTGTGGATTGTCCTCGTTGCTGCACAGAAGGCTTATGTCCTTAATGCACCGCACGGTGCGCCACCCCCTCTAGCGTCGTCTGTAGATGTTGTGAACATCTGACAGGCACGTTCCGATGACTACTTGATAGTTTAGTGCGTCATGCATTACAGCTTAGAATTGAGGCTCCGAAACGTTTTGAACGTCACGGAACATATGAGATGTTCTAAGAGTTGAGATTGTGATCTCAGGCTCGTGCCCGTGTTGCGAGATATGAGATCTCTAACAAGATTTTTTGTCTGCAAGATGAAAGAGAATATCTCAATCGTTGAGCATGTGCTCAGATTGTCTGGGTGCTACAATCGCTTGAATCGAGTGGGAGTTGATCTTCCAGATAAGATAGTGATTGATATAGTTCTCCAAGTCACTGTCACTAAGCTACTAGAACTTGGTGATGAAATATAAAACGCCAGGGATAGAAATATTGATCCCTGAGTTGTTCGCAATGTTTTGACACCGTGAAGGTAGAAATCAAGAAGGAGCATCAAGTGTTGATGGTTAGTAAAACCACTAGTTTCGAGAAGGGCAAGAGCAAGGAGGGAAACTTCATGGATAGCAAGTCAGTTGCTGCTCCAGTGAAGCAACCCAAAGTTGAACTCAAACCCGAGACTAAGTGCTTCTGTTATGAGGTGAGCGGTCGCTGAAGCGGAACAACCCTAGATGCTTGGTAGATAAGAAGGCTGGCAACGTCGATGGAAGTATATTTGATATACGAGTTATTGATGTGTACCTTGCTAGTACTCCTAGTAGCACCTGGGTATTGGATACCAGTTCGGTTGCTAAATGTTAGTAACTCGAAATATAAGCTACGGAATAAACGGAGAACTAGCTAAGGGTGAGGTGACGATATGTGTTGGAAATGTTTCCAAGGTTGATGTGATCAACATCGCACGCTCTCTCTACCTTCAGGATTAGTGATGAACCTAAATAAATGTTATTTGGTGTTTTTGCGTTGAGCATGGACATGATTAGATCATGTTTATTGCAATACAGTTATTCATTTAAGTTAGAGAATAATGGTTATTCTGTTTACATGAATAATACCTTCAATGGTCATGCACCCAGTGAAAATGGTTTGTCGAAATCTTGATTGTAGTAATACACATGTTCATAACATTGATGTCAAAAGATACACAGTTAATAATGATAGTACCACATACTTGTGGCACTGCCGCAAAATGTCATATTGGTATAAAGTGCATGAATAAACTCCATGATGATGGATCTTTGGACTCATTCGGTTTCGAATCGGTTGAGACATGTGAACCATGCCTCTTGGGCAAGATAACTAAAAAACCCGTTGGATGGAGCGGGCAAGTGATTCATTGGAAATGATACATGTTGATGTATGCAATCCAGTGAGTCTTGTAGCGTGCAGTGGATATCGTTATTTTCTTACCTTCACTGATGATTTGATGATTTGAGTAGATATAGTGTATATTTACTTAATGAAACACAAGTCTGAATCGTTTGAAAGGTTCAAGCAAATTCAGAGTGAAGTTTAAAGATCATCGTGACAAGAAGATAAAAATGACTGCGATATGATCTTGGAGGTAAATATCTGAGTCACGAGTTTGGCATACAACTTAAGACAATGTGAAAGTTGTTTCACAACTAAACGCCACCTGGAACACCATAGTGTGGTGGTGCGTCCGAACATCATAGTTATGCTCTATTGGACATGGTGCGTGCTATGATGTCTCTTATCGTTTCACTACTATAATTTTGGGGTTATCCATTAGAGACAACTACATTCACTTTAAATAGGGCACCATCTAAATCCGTTGAGATGACACCGTGTGAATTATGGTTTGATAGAAACCTAAGCTATCATTTCTTAATATTTGCGGCTGCGACACTTGTGTGGAAAATGTTTCCACCTAATGAGGTCGAACCCAAGGCGGAAAAATGCATCTTCATAGAATACCCTAAGATCAGTTGGGTGAACCTTCTATCTCAGATCCAAGCATAAAATGTTTATTGCTAAAACTGGGTCCTTTCTCGAGAAAAGGTTTCTCTTGAAAGAATTGAGTGGGAGGAAAATAGAACTTGATGAGATATTGAACCTTCGCTTCAACTAGAAAGTGGCGCAGCGCAGAAAGATGTTTCTGTGAAGCCTACGTCAGTTGAAGAGGAAGTTAATGATGATGATCATGAAGCTTCGGATCAAGTTACTGTCGAACTTCGTAGGTCTACAAGGATGTGTACTGCTACTGAGCGGTACGACAACCCTGTCTTGGAGGTCATGTTGTTGGAAAACGATGAACCTACGAACTATGGAGAAGCGATGATGGGCCCGAAAACCAACAAATGGTTAGAGGCCATGAAATCCGAGATAGAATGCATGTATGAAAACCAAGTATAGACTTTGGTAGACTTGCTCGTTGGACGGCAGGTCGTTGAGTACAAATGGATCTTTAAAATGAAGATAGACGCTGATGGTAATTATCACCATTTGTAAAGCTCGACTTGTTGCAAAGTTATTTGTGACAAGTTCAAGGAGTTGACTACGATGAGACTTTCTCACTCGTAGCGATGCTAAAGTCTGTTGGAAATATGTTAGCAGTTGCTGCATTTTTCAATTATGAAATCTGGCAGATGGATGTTGAAACATCGTTTCCTTAACGGTTTTACTTGAGGAAAGGTTATATGTGATACAACCAGAAGGTTTTGTCAGTCCTAAGGATGCTAAAAAGGTGTACAAGCTTCAGTGATCCTTCTATGGATTGAAGCAGGCATCTCGGAGTTGGAATATACACTTTGATGAGGTTATCAAAGTTTATGAGTCTATACAAAGTTTACGAGAAACTTGTATTTGCAATAAAGTGAGTGGGAGCACTATATAGTTTCTGATGAGTATATGTGGATGACATATTGCTATTCGGAAATATGTAGAAATTCTGGAGAGCATAAACGGGCGTTTGAAAAGAGTTTTTCAAAGGAAGACCTGGATAAAGCTACCTAATTGTTGAGCATCAAGATCTATAGAGATAGATCAAGATACTTGATGAGACTTTCAATGAGCACATACCTTGACAAGATTTTGAAAGAGTTCAAAATGGATCAGTCAGAGAAAGAGTTCTCGCCTGATTTGTAAGGTATAAAGTTGAGTAAGACTCAATGCCCAGTGACTGCAGAAGATAGAGAAAAGATGAGTGTCATCCCCTATGCTTCAGCCATGGGCTCTATCGTGTATGCAATGTTGTGCACAAGACCCGATGTCACCCTTGCCATAGGTATGGCCAGAAGGTTTCAAAGTGATCCTGGAATGGAGCACTGGACAGCAGTCAAGATTGTCCTTAGTAACTAAAAGACTAAGGAGATGTTTCTCGATTATGGAGGTGATGAAGAGTTCGTCGTAAAGAGTTACGTCGATGCAAGCTTTAACACCAATCCGGATGACTTGTAGTAGCGATCTGGATACGTATAGCGGAGCAGCCATTTGGAATAGTACCAACTGGAGTGTGGTAGCAGTGTTTACAGTTTGACATAGAAATTTGTAAAGTACACATGGATCTGAATGTCGCAGACCCGTTGACTATAAGACCTCTCTCACATGCAAAGCATGATCGATCCCCAGAACTCACTGGGTGTTAGATTCATAACAATGCGAATCACATGGTGATGTGAACTAGATTATTGACTCTAGTGCAAGTGGGAGACTGTTGGAAATATGCCCTAGAGGCAATAATAAATTAGTTATTATTATATTTCCTTGTTCATGATAAACGTTTATTATCCATGCTATAATTGTATTGAATGGAAACATAGATACATGTGTGGATACATGGACAACACTATGTCCCTAGTATGCCTCTAGTAGACTAGCTCGTTGATCAAAAGATGGTAAAGGTTTCCTAGCCATGGACATGAGATGTCATTTGATAACGGGATCACATCATTAGGAGAATGATGTGATGGACAAGACCCAAACTACAAACGTAGCATATGATCGTGTCAGTTTATTGCTACTGTTTTCTACATGTCAAGTATATGTTCCTATAACCATGAGATCATGCAACTCACAGATATCGGAGGAGTACCTTGTGTGTATCAAACGTCGCAACGTAACTGGGTGACTATAAAGGTGCTCTACAGGTATCTCCGAGGGTGTCTGTTGAGTTGCCATGGATCAAGACTGGGATTTGTTACTCCGTGTGACGGAGAGGTATCTCGGGGCCCACTCGGTAATACAACATCACAATGAGCCTTGCAAGCAATGTGACTAATTGTTAGTTGCGGGATCTTGTATTACGGAACGAGTAAAGAGACTTTCCGGTAACGAGGTTGAACTAGGTATGGAGATACCGACGATCGAATCTCGGGCAAGTAACATACCAAAGAACAAAGGGAACGTTATACGGGATTAACTGAATCCTTGACATAGAGGTTCGACCGATAAAGATCTTCGTAGAATATGTAGGAACCAATGTGGACGTCCAGGTCCCGCCATTGGTTATTGGCCGTAGAGGTGTCTCGGTCATGTCTACATAGTTCTCGAACCCGCAGGGTCTGCACACTTAAGGTTTGGTGACGTTTCGGTAGTGTAGAGTTATGTATGGTGGTGACCGAAGGTTGTTTGGAGTCCCGAATGAGATCCCGGATGTCACGAGGAGCTCCGGAATGGTCCGGAGGTAAAGATTCATATATAGGAAGTCCCAGTTTGGTCGCCGGAAAAGTTCCGGGCTCATCGGTAGTGTACCGGGAGTGCTGGTAGTGTACCGGGAGACCTCCGGGAGGGGTATTTCGACCCCAAGGGGTCCATGGGCTGTGGAAAAGTAATAACTAGCCCTTAGTGGGCTGGTGAGACAGCCACATAAGGCCCATGGCGCAGGGAATAGGTTTCCTAAAGGAAAAAGGTGGAAAGGGCCAAAAAGGAGCAATCCTAGTCCTACTAGGATTGGAGGAGGAGAGTCCTCCTCTCCTTCCTTTCCTTGGCCGATTCCAAAGGGTGGTGCCTTGTGCGCCAGCCCTTCCCCTCCTCTCCTCCTTTATATACTAGTGGATTGGGTGGTTTTTGGACAGAATTTCCGGCCACGTGCTACCCGTTCCACCGGTGCATAGTTTCTCCTCTAGATCGGTTTTCGCAGTGCTTAGGCGAAGCCCTGCCGGAATTGCTACACCACCATCACCGGAGCGCCGTCATGCTGCCGGTGAACTCTCTCCCCTCCACCTCCTCTTGCTGGATCAAGATGGTGGAGATCATCATCAAGTTGCACGTGTGCTGAACGCGGAGGTGCCGTCCATTCGGCGCTAGATCGGAAGGACCGTGATCGAGATCGCGAGACAGTTCGTGATGAGATCGCGGAACAAATCGTGATGTGTTCGCAGGACAGATTGTGATCAAGATCGTGAGACAGATCGTGATGAGATCGCGGGACGGATCGTGATGAGTTCACGGGACGGATCGTGATTGGATCGCGGGACAGATCGTGATGAGATCGCGGGACGCTCGGCGATTTGGATCGCGAAGATGTTGGACTACACCAACCGCGTTTCTTAACACTTCCCGCTTAGCGATCTACAAGGGTACGTAGATCCACTCGCCCTCTCTTAGATGCTCATCATCATGGATAGGTTTGTGTGTGCGTAGGAAAATTTTTGTTTCCCATGCGATGTTCCCCAACACTGGATGCCCATATTGGTTCCTACATATTCTATGAAGATGTTTATCGGTCAAACCTCTATGTCAAGGATTCAGTTAATCATGTATGATGTTCCCTTTGTTCTTCGGTATGTTACTTGTCCGAGATTCGATCGTCGGTATCTCCATACCTAGTTCAATGTCATTACCGGCGAGTCCCTTTACTCGTTCCGTAATACAAGATCCCATGACTAACACTTAGTCACATTCTTGCAAGGCTTATTGTGATGTTGTATTACCGAGTGGGCCCTGAGATACCTCTCCGTCACACGGAGTAACAAATCCCAGTCTTGATCCATGCCAACCCAACAGACACCCTTGGAGATACCTGTAGAGCACCTTTATAGTCACCCAGTTACGTTGCGACGTTTGATACACACAAGGTACTCCTCCGGCGTTAGTGAGTTGCATGATCTCATTATCATATGAACATATATTTGACATGCAGAAAACGGTAGGAATAAACTGACACGATCATATGCTATGTTTGTAGTTTGGGTATTGTCCATCACAAAATTCTCCTAATGATGTGATCCCATTATCAAATGACATCTCATGTCCATGACTAGGAAACCAGAGCCATCTTTGATCAGCGAGCTAGTCTATTAGAGGCATACTAGAAACATGGTGTTGTCTATGTATCCACACATGTATCTGAGTTTCCGATCAATACAATTATAGCATGGATAATAAACGATTATCATGAGCAAGGAAATATGATAATAACCAATTTATTATTGCCCCTGGGGCATATTTCCAACAGTCTCCCACTTGCACTAGAGTCAATAATCTAGTTCACATCACCATGTGATTCGCATTGTTATGAATCTAACACCCAATGAGTTCTAGGGCTCGATCATGCTTTGCATGTGAGAGAGGTCTTTTAGTCATCGGGTCTGCGACATTCAAATCTATGTGTACTTTGCAAATCTCTATGTTAAACTGTAAATACTGCTACCACACTCCACTTGGAGCTATTCCAAATGGCCGCTACACTATACGTATCCGGATTGCTACTAAGAGTCATCCGGATTGGTGTTAAAGCTTGCATCGACGTAACTCTTTACGACGAACTCTTTATCACCTCCATAATCGAGAAAGATTTCCTTAGTCTTTTAGTCACTAAGGATAATCTTAACCGATGTCCAGTGATCCACTCCTGGATCACTCTTGTACCCCTTGATGGACTCATGGCAAGGCACACACAGGTGCGGTACACAACATGGCATACTATACAGAGCCTATGGCTAAGGCATAGGGGACGATGTTCGTCCTTTCTCTTTCTTCTGTCGTGGTCGAGCTTTGAGTCTCACTCAACTTCACACCTTACAAAGCAGGCGAGAACACTTCTCTCTGACTGATCCATTTTGAAGTCTTTCAAAATCTTGTCAAGGTATGTACTCATTGAAAGTCTCATCAAGCATCTTGATCTATCTCTATATATCTTGATTCTCAACAATTAGGTAGCTTTATCCAGGTCTTCCTTTGAAAAAATCCTTTCAAACAACCCTTTATGCTTTCTAGAAATTCTACATCATTTTCGATCAACAATATGTCAACCAAATATGCTTATCAGAAACTCTATAGTGCTCCCACTCACTTTATTGTAAATACAAGTTTCTCATAAACTTTGTATAGACTCAAAAACTTTGATCACCTCATCAAAGTGTATATTCCAACTTTGAGATGCTTGCTTCAGTCCATAGAAGGATCACTGAAGCTTGCTCACCTTTTAGCATCCTTAGGATAGCTCATCTAGGGTTTTAGCTATTCGATCTCGAGGTGGACCAACTCTGTAACCTTCATACACATCAATATAATCGAGCAGGACGTAGGGTTTTACCTCCATAGGAGGGCCCGAACCTGGGTAAACATCATGTCCTTCGCCTCCTGTTACCATCGATCCTAGACTCATAGCTCGGGACCCCCTACTCGAGATCCGCAGGTTTTGACATCGACATTGGTGCTTTCATTGAGAGTTCTATTGTGATTGCCAAAGGAATCGATGGCTCGCCTTATCATAAGCAATGAAGTCTGGAGCAAGGATGTCTCCATCCCTAGTCAGATCTCAGCAGGCGGCAACTGTTGACACCAGATTTTGGCATGGTCAAAAACATAATTAATATGACCTCAAACAGAAAAATTCTCAAAGCGAGAAAGCATTGTATCGTCGAAAGGAGAAACTTTTATATTTGGGCCATAGCCATCCGATCACATGTCTCAGGCTGAAGTTGTGTTCGAAGTACTAGATTTTGTATCTACAACCCTATTCGGCTAATTAAGCCCCCAATACAACCTCATATGAGAAAATGTTTTACAAGGATTGTCTTCATCTCGTCGAATCGGTCAATTTTGATATAAAAACCATCTCAATCCAAAATCGTATGCAAAAGTTAGAGACACCAGGATGCGGTGCAACATCCCAAAATTTCATTTTGGAATGTTATGATATATATAGATATGCATCATCATCATTGTTGGAATGTAATGAATTTGTTGAAGTGTTTCTTTTGAAATTCTGAAAGGCCATTTCTATTTTTCCATGTATCTGTTTCATCTATTTGAAAACCTTTGGAAATGTTCAAACAAAGAGAGGAGTAACATGACACTCCACACCAGGGGCATCTTGGTGAAACATTTGAGCAATTAAACCAGGGGGTCATTTGAAAATTTATCTCAAAAGGATTTAAAATCAATTAGGCATTTTCTGAAAATGAATTTTTAAAAGATATTCAATATGATAGAGGAAAAATGTTCATTAAATAGCATTAATTCTCCTAATCATTTTGATATATATAATTCCTATGTTTGGAATTGTTTTGAATGCATTAAAAGAGTTTTTACTGCACTGGAAATAGAAAAGGAAAGTTTTTAAAACGAATCGGGCCGGCCCACAGTCTTTAACTCCCGAATTCAATTCGGATCGGTCAACCGACGCGCTAACCTCGCCTTTTCTCTCACTGGCACGCGGGACCCACTGACCAACGGCGTCATCCGCGCGCCCGTCTCCTTCCTCGCGCGCGCCACCGTCGCCAGAGATCCCTCTCTCCGGATCTCCCTCCTCTCTCCCTCCCCCGACCCCGCACCAGGCCTATAAAAGCCCCAGCCTCGCCGCGCTCCATTCCACCCCGAGACCTCCCTCTACCTCGCCAGAATGCCACCGCACCACCTCGCCGGAGTTCGGACTCGAACCAAACCCTCCCGAGCTCGAGGTCGTCGCCTCCGTCATCCCCAGCCCTGTCCGACGCCGCCAATCGACGTCGGAGCTTCGCCGCCGTCGCCTGAGCACTTCGGACGTCGCCCCGACCACCGCATCGTCGCCCCTGACCACCTTCGACCTCTGGCCGCCGTTGACCTCGCCGGAACCTAGACTCCTCCCCTCTGTAAGCCACCGCCCCCCCTAGACCGTTAGATTTAGATCCAATGCTCCTGATTATAAGATTTAAACAGCGAAACGTTTTCCTCTACGCTTCGGTCGTCTGTTCGTTAGCACCCACTCGCACACGGCCCCAACCAATCATATCTGGCCACGTAGCCCCTAACCGAACGATAGTAGTTTCCCTTTTTGATGTTTCTGTTTTAGAAAACAGAATGTTTTCTGTTTTTGTTTTTATCATATCTTTAAAAATATTTGCTCTTTTTAGTTGATTCTTTTTGCATTAGTTCACAAATTTGATGTAGTTTATGTCTGTATGCTTAGATTTCAAATTTGAACTTTAAATTTTGAATCTAATCAAATTTGTGTAAATTACTAAAATCTGTATAACTAGAGTTTAAAAATATTTTTTTGAGTGAATCTTTTTGCCGCTGTTTTGTATTAGTTAAACCTATCATTCTACATAATTTGAGAACTTTTAGAACGAATTTGCTTACTGTTTTTAACAAAAACAGAATATGTTTAGTTCTGAATAGATTTTAACTAAATTGATTTTTATTTAATTTGAACCTGAATTAGTTAACTTTTGTTTTTATATTTCATTAGGTTCTGTTGATTCAACATTAGGTGTATTTCTTTTCTGTTAATAAAATATGATTTTCAAATTGTTTTGTGCTCTAGTTTGAATAGGTTCATCTTGTCTTCACAATGTATATTGTTTAGAAAAAGTTTTGAAGTACTTCCTTTAGCACAATACTTTTATAATGAAATACTTTCTGTTTTCAAATAAAATTTTATATTTACTTTTCTGTTATCTAAATGTCTAGTTGCTCAAAAGCAATTATTTGGACTTGTATGTCTTAGTAGGGATTTTGACCCCAATATTTTTATAGTCTTATACTTTAAGTGATTCTTCTTTTGATTGTGCTTTTGTTTTTTGAAGCATTTGTTTACCTTGCTTTTAAATGGATTGTATTGTGTTTATGCTTATGGTGTGCTCTTGTTTGATTCGTTAGGTCATTCGGAGTGCGAAGCTTGTTATCTAGAGTCACTTGATTACGAGGATCGTCAGCAAGGCAAGTCACTTTGACCATGTATACCTATGTTTTATTGCATTAGTTCTTCCATCTCCCCAATTGCATGCAAAGTAGGTAATTTGGAAACTTGGTTACTCGTTGTAGTATCATGTGGTAGGTACCCCTCAACCCTTTGACACATTGGCCCCGGGAAACGTTGATTTATATTTTGCTATGCTATTAGTAGACGGGGTTGGTTGTGTGATTCATAAGAGTTGTGAGTTAATAATTTCAAGACCTACATGATGATCAAGTCTTCAAGACTCCGAGTTTTCAACTTACCTCTGGGTGGATGATGGTTGAACGGCGCCCTGGAGAAACCAGTGGTTAGCCTAGATGATGCTGGAGAAGTGTCGGTATTCATGCGAAAAGGTCCACCCAGGCACAAAGAGATGGATGGATGCTTCAAGACCCAAGGCTTACCTGCACAGCCACAAGCCATTATGGGCTCTGTCTTGGTTGGATATCGTGGTGTCCCTGGACAGGCGGTGCTACGAGATGTAGAAGAACGGTAGGAAAGGATGGGCACCGACATTGTCTTGGGGAAACCCTTTAGAAGACCATGTTTTGGTCATCCGTTTCTCAAACACCATGAAGTGCGAGAAATCCAACGGAGGCGATCAAACCTTGTGGGGAAAGTGTGCAAAACTCTACAGAGTACCCAAACCTAATAGATTAGCCGTGTCCATGGTCATGGACAGTTTGAGCCAAAGGAACTGAAACTATCTGGAATTCTCAACACCATAAATTACATTGATGTGGGTATTTTAATGTCAACTTGGGTATGAGAATTGGTTGGTGGAACCATCTCATTAATCAATCAACATTGTAGTAATTATGCTTTTTCCCTCTCTTGTTGTAGGAAAAATTTGGCTTTATGCAAAAACTTACTACCCCACCTGCCATATTTGCATATAGACTAGACGATTACTTTACTCCCCTCTCTTGTGACTTTGCCGGCATATTCAATATGCTGACCTATACGGCTGCAACGTATCATGTTGCAGAGCACTTTTCTGACCAGGAGTGAGGATACGCTCTACGCTCGGTGAGATGCCCTTGGAGTCAGATGGACTCAGCTACCTATGGAGCTTCCGCAAGTTTTTGGTTTAGTTTATCTCATGAGTTGGCCTTCAGCCACTTTATTGTAATCCTTATTCTAATAAAGGACTCGATATGAGATTTCAATTAGTTAATGATGTGTGATTTCCCTTTGATATAGACATTGATGTACCGTGTGTGTACCAGCATGATCTTGGGATGGTACAGAAACACCAGAGATTCGACCTTTCAGGTCGGGTCGCTACAGAAATGGTATCAGAGCACACGCTGACCGTAGGACGTAACCTCTAGGATTGGAAAAGCCTTAGGATTTATTTCTCTTTGTCTTTAAAATTCCTATACTCTCATCTACTCGTTTCTGACTTCCCTCCGATTTATTTCAAAATTTATAGATGGCCACCTTCATCCCAGTTTTGATCACGAAGTTTTGTCAGCCTGACGCAATGATGCCCTTTGGCAAGGAGCTGATGAGGATCGTCAGGGACATGAGGATTGCTTTGCCGAGCATCACCGGGAATCCTATCATGTCTTTTCCACAAGACGGACGTTACAGGATCGAGGTGCACATGCCCGGGAAGACCTTTGGAAATCGTAAGGAACCCATTGACTTCAAGTTTGTGGCACCCAGCTGGATACTTGGGAGAGACATGGCCATTCATCATGCTCTTGGATGTATTCAGGAGGAATACAGAGGTGGAACCATTTCACCAGGACTCAACATGGTTTGTCGCAGGGATGCCAATGGAAATATCATAACCACTCCCACTGAAGACACCACCATTTCCTATATCCAGACTTTGGAGACGCACATCGGGACCTTGGAGCTTAGGGTACATGCCGACACGAAGACGATCAAGAGGCTGATGAACCGTGAGATTGACCTCAAAGCTGACTTACGGGAAGCCGAGTACGAGCATGAGTATGAGGTGAAGGATTTCTTAGAGAGGATCGATAAGCTGAACACTCGCATCGCAACTCTGGAGGAACAGATGGACATGGGTGAAAATCTTCATCCAGAAGGAGACATGGCTCCTTTGACCAGCAACGATGATGACTATGAGGAGAGCACCACCGGAGGAGGCCACTTCACCATGTACTTTTGAGGAGAACTTTAGTTATGCCCCCCATGTATCTTCATTTTCATCGTTAAAGCATAGGTCGATGCTTAGTTTGATTGGAGATTTGTATCTCGATGTTTGAACCTTGAGTTGAATAAATGAATGAGTGTTTGGTGTGATATGTTTGTTGCATTGCATATGGGTAGTGAATTTCCCTTTTAGGTCATTGTTCTATTCTAATTCTCACCCCTCCGAAAACAGCAAGATGCCTCCGCGACGTGAGCCCGACTTCACTTTCCCGCCAGAGCTCACACAACTTCTCCAGCAGCAGAACGCCCTGATGCAGCTGTTGATTCAGAATCAAACCAACAACCACAACAACCACCCTCCACCTCAAGGCGACAACCTCACCCGTTTTCTGAGACTGAATCCCCCAACTTTCTCCAGTAGCACTGAGCCCATTGTGGCAGATGATTGTCTCCGCAAGATGGAGAGGGAACTCACCACCGCAGGATGCACTGAGGCTGAAAAAGTGCGCTTTGCCGCCCATCAACTGGAGGGACCAGCAGCTTCATGATGGGAGAACTACACCACCAAGTACCCCATTACTGGTGTGACTTGGGAGCAGTTCAAGCAAGCTTTCCGCACCGCACATGTCTCAGCTGGAGCCATGAGTCTGAAGAAGCATGAGTTTCGCAACTTACGCCAGGGGAACCGTTCCGTGGCCCAATACGTGGATGACTTCAGCACGTTAGCTCGTTATGCACCAGGAGATGTGGCCGATGATGCAGCCAAGTAGGAGAAGTTCTTGGAAGGACTCGATGATGAGTTGAGCGTGCAGCTGATGGTGGCTACCTTCAGCAATTACCAGGAGCTGGTAGACAAGGCCCTCATCTTGGAGGGGAAGCAGCAGCAAATCGAGAACCGCAAGAGGAAGTATGCACAGGGGAAGTCTACCACTGGAGCTCATCAGAAGCCCCACTACTCCCCGTACTTAGGAAATACTGGATCAGGGACCGGTAAGTATGGAGGACACACTCATCTCGTGCACAACCATGGAGGCCATAACCATGGAGGAAATGGGAATAATTGTCCCAACAATGGCAGCTTCAAGAATGGTAATGGAAGTGGGAATGACAACCAACACCGTCCCGCTCCAGCTCAGAAGGATCTGAACCATATCACCTGTTTCAAGTGTCAGAAGACAGGGCCCTATGCCACTGAATGCCCTCATAACAAGCAAGGAAATGGAAACGGCAACAACAACGGCAACTCCGCAGCTAAGAAGACAAATCCTTTTCCTCGTGCTCAGGTGAACCACCTCGATGTGGAAGAAGTCTATGATCAGCCTGAGACTGTGGTTGGTAAGTTTTTATTGCATTCACGTCCAGTTATGGTACTTTTTGATTTTGGTGCAACTCATTCATTCATATCAAGGGTAGTTGTGGAAAAGTATGGTTTACCCACCAGAACCCTTAGTCAGCCCATTAAGGTCAATTCCCCAGGAGGTATGATGATGGCAGGGATAGGATGCCACGCCCTGAAACTCCACATAGGAAACCATGTTTTTCCTACCAACCTCATCGTCTTAGAATCCCAGGGATTGGATGTAATCCTAGGCATGGATTGGATGACTAAGTATGAAGGAAACCTTGATTGCCCCAGCAAGTCTATCTCACTCACCACTCCGGAGAACAAGAGGATTAAGTATGTATCCCGACGCACACAGATGAGTGCTCGGTTAAATTCCCTCATAGGAGTTGTTCAGGAGGAAGTTCCAGTTGTACAAGACTTTCCAGATGTATTCCCGGAGGAATTACCAGGCATGCCACCAGATAGGGAGATAGAGTTTTTGATAGAGCTACTACCAGGAACAGCCCCAATTTCCAAGAGACCCTATTGGATGCCCGCAAATGATTTAGTAGAAATCAAGAAGCAGATTAAGGAGCTATTGGATAAGGGATATATTCGCCCAAGTTCATCACCTTGGGGAGCCCCAGTTCTTTTGGTGGAAAAGAAAGACAAAACCTTGAGGATGGTGGTCGATTCTCGTGCATTGAACGAGGTGACTATCAAGAATAAGTACCCTCTGCCGATGATTAATGACCTGTTTGACCAGCTACTGGCGCCAAAGTATTCTCCAAGATCGATCTTCGATCAGGGTATCACCAACTGAAGATTCGTGAACAGGATATACCCAAAACAGCTTTCACCACTAGGTATGGCTTACATGAGTATACAGTCATGTCCTTTGGTTTGACTAATGCTCCTGCCTACTTCATGAATTTGATGAACAAAGTGTTTATGGAATATTTGGACAAGTTTGTCGTGGTGTTCATCGATGACATTTTGATATTCTCCAAGAGCAAGGAAGAACACAAGGAACACTTGCGTTTAGTTCTGGAGAAGCTTAGAGAGCATCAGTTACATGCCAAGTTCGGTAAATGTGAATTTTGGCTGACGGAAGTCAGATTCCTTGGACATGTTATTTCCGGAGAAGGAATAGCAGTAGACCCTGCTAAGGTTGAAGCAGTCACTGAGTGGAAGTCACCCTCCTCAGTTAAGGAGATCCCCAGTTTTCTCAGACTTGCCGGATATTACCGGAGATTCATTGAGAATTTCTCAAAGATTGCCAAGCACATGACAGAGTTGTTGAAGAAAGAGTCTAAGTATATCTGGACTGAGGAATGTGAAGCCAGTTTCCAAGAGTTGAAGAAACGTTTGGTCACAGCCCCAGTGTTGATACTGCCAAACATTCGGAAGGACTTCCAGGTTTATTGTGACGCATCACGTCAAGGACTTGGAGGAGTACTCATGCAGGAGGGAAAAGTTGTAGCATATGCATCCAGACAGTTATGACCCCATTAGTTGAATTATGCCACCCATGATTTGGAGCTAGCAGCCGTAGTGCACGCACTCAAGACCTGGAGACATTTCCTTATCGGAAATAGTTGTGACGTGTACACTGATCATAAGAGCCTGAAGTATATCTTCACGCAAAAGGAATTGAACCTCAGACAGAGGAGATGGTTAGAGTTAATCAAGGACTATGACATGAGATTACATTACCATCTAGGAAAGGCAAATGTTGTGGCAGATGCTTTGAATCGGAAGAGTTATGTGAACACACTCATAGCCGGAGGATTACCCCAGGAGTTAACCAATGATCTCAGAGAGCTTCGGCTAGAGATAGTTCCACAAGGATATGTTGCCACACTAGAGATTCAGTCCACCTTGACCAAAAGAATTCGTGAAGCCTAGAAATCGGACAAGGAGATAGCTGAGATAAAGCAGAGAATGAAGGAAGGCAAGGCTAAAGACTTTCGTGAAGATGAACAGGGTACTCTATGGTTTGAGAACCGAATCTATGTGCCCAATGACCCAGAGCTCAGGAAGTTGATACTTCAGGAAGCCCATGATTCACCATACTCGATACACCCACGCAACACCAAGATGTACCTGGATTTGAAGGAAAGTTACTGGTGGACAGGTATGAAGAAAGATATTGCCGAACATATTGCGATATGTGATGTTTGTCAGCGAGTAAAGGCGGAACATCAGAAACTAGCAGGGTTACTCCAACCTTTGCCGATACCCGAGTGGAAATGGGATAAGCTTGGTATGGACTTCATCACAGGACTACCTAGGACCCGTTCAGGATATGATTCCGTCTGGGTAGTGGTCGATCGTTTGACCAAGGTGGCTCATTTCATTCCAGTGAAGACCACCTATACCAGTGCTAAGTTAGCCAAGATCTATATGACCAGGATCGTATGTCTGCATGGAGTTCCGAGGAGTATCGTGTCAGATAGAGGAACATAATTTACCTCAAAGTTTTAGCATCAGCTACATGAAACTTTGGGTACAAGGCTGGAGTTCAGTAAAGCTTTTCATCCGCAGACCGATGGACAGACTGAGAGAGTCAACCAGATTCTGGAGGACATGTTGAGAGCTTCTGCGCTAGACTATGGATCTAGTTGGGATGACAACTTACCTTACGCAGAGTTCTCGTACAACAACCATTATCAGACCAGTCTAAAGATGGCCCCTTTTGAAGCTTTATATGGAAGGAGGTGCAGAACACCATTGACGTGGGATGGTGTTGGAGACTGAAAACTTTTTGGTCCCGATCTTATCAGAGATTCTGAAGAGAAAGTCAAACTGATTCGAGACCGACTCAAGATAGCTCAATCCCGGCAGAAGAGCTATGCTCATAACAAACGCAAGGAGGTGACATATGAAGTAGGAGATCGAGCATATCTTCGTGTGTCCCCACTTTGAGGAATCAAGAGGTTTGGTGTTAAAGGAAAGTTAGCACCCGGATTCATAGGCCCCTACAAAATTCTGGAACGTAGAGGCGAAGTTACATACAAGCTGGAATTGCCGGAAGGACTGTCCGCAGATCATGATGTTTTCCATGTTTCCCAGCTAAAGAAATGCCATGCTGAGATGGCTGATATTCCTTTGAGAGACACAGTGCCCCTAGAGGCCATACAACTTGACAGTGACCTGACCTACGAGGAGAAGCCTGTCAGAATCCTCGAGACTACCAACAGAGTTACCCGAAGCAAGACCATCAAGTTCTGTAAGGTTCTGTGGAGTCACCACATCGAGGAAGAAGCCACCTGGGAACGCGAAGAAGATCTTTGTAGAGACCACCCGCACCTATTCTCTAGCCAACCCGAATCTCGAGGGCGAGATTCATCTTAAGGTGGGTAGGTTTGTAACATCCCAAAATTTCATCTTGGAATGTTATGATATATATAGCTATGCATCATCATCATTGTTGGAATGTAATGAATTTGTTGAAGTGTTTATTTTGAAATTCTGAAAGGCCATTTCTATTTTTCCATGTATCTGTTTCATCTATTTGAAAACCTTTGGAAATGTTCAAACAAAGAGAGGAGTAACATGACACTCCACACCAGGGGCATCTTGGTGAAGCATTTGAGCAATTAAACCAGGGGGTCATTTGAAAATTTATCTCAAAAGGATTTAAAATCAATTAGGCATTTTCTGAAAATGAATTTTTAAAAGATATTCAATATGACAGAGGAAAAATGTTCATTAAATAGCATTAATTCTCTTGATCATTTTGATATATATAATTCCTATGTTTGGAATTGTTTTGAATGCATTAAAAGAGTTTTTATTGCACTGGAAATAGAAAAGGAAAGTTTTTAAAACGAATCGGGCCGGCCCACAGTCTTTAACTCCCGAATTCAATTCGGATCGGTCAACCGATGCGCTAACCTCGCCTTTTCTCTCACTGGCACGCGGGACCCACTGACCGACGGCGTCATCCGCATGCCCGTCTCCTTCCTCGCGCGCGCCACCGTCGCCGGAGATCCCTCTCTCCGGATCTCCCTCCTCTCTCCCTCCCCCGACCCCGCACCTGGCCTATAAAAGCCCCAGCCCTCGCCACGCTCCATTCCACCCCGAGCCCTCCCTCTACCTCACCAGAACGCCACCGCACCACCTCGCCGGTGTTCGGACTCCAACCGAACCCTCCCGAGCTCGAGGTTGTCGCCTCCGTCATCCCCAGCCCCGTCTGACGCCACCAATCGACGCCGGAGCTTCACCGCCGTCGCCTGAGCACTTCAGACATCGCCCCGACCACCGCACCATCGCCCCCGACCACCTTCGACCTCCAGCCGCCGTCGTCCTCGGCGGAACCTCGACTCCTCCCCTCTATAAGCCACCGGACCCCCCTGGACCGTTAGATTTAGATCCAACGCTCCTGATTATAAGATTTAAACAGCGAAACGTTTTCCTCTATGCTTCGGTCGTCCGTTCGTTAGGACCCATGCGCATGCGGCCCTGACCAATCATATCTTGCCACGCAGCCCCTAACCGAACGATAATAGTTTCCCTTTTTGCTGTTTTTGTTTTAGAAAACAGAATGTTTTCTGTTTTTGTTTTTATCATATCTTTTAAAATATTTGCTGTTTTTAGTTGATTCTTTTTGCATTAGTTCAAAAATTTGATGTAGTTTATGTCTGTATGCTTAGATTTCAAATTTGAACTTTAAATTTTGAATCTAATCAAATTTGTGTAAATTACTAAAATCTGTATAACTAGAGTTTAAAAATATATTTTTGGGTGAATCTTTTTGCCACTGTTTTGTATTAGTTAAACCTATCATTCTACATAATTTGAGAACTTTTAGAATGAATTTGCTTACTGTTTTTAACAAAAACAGAATATGTTTAGTTCTTAATATATTTTAACTAAATTGATTTTTATTTAATTTGAACCTGAATTAGTTAACTTTTGTTTTTAGATTTCATTAGGTTCTGTTGATTCAACATTAGGTCTATTTATTTTCTGTTAATAAAATATGTTTTTCAAATTGTTTTGTGCTCTAGTTTGAATAGGTTCATCTTGTCTTCACCATGTATATTGTTTAGAAAAAGTTTTGAAGTCCTTCCTTTAGCACAATACTTTTATAATGAAATAATTTCTGTTTTCAAATAAAATTTTATATTTACTTTTCTGTTATCTAAATGTGTAGTTGTTCAAAACCAATTATTTGGACTTGTTTGTCTTAGTAGGGATTTTGACCCCAATATTTTTATAGTCTTATACTTTAAGTGATTCTTCTTTTGATTGTGCTTTTGTTTGTTGAAGCATTTGTCTACCTTGCTTTTAAATGGATTGTATTGTGTTTATGCTTATGGTGTGCTCTTGTTTGATTCGTTAGGTCATTCGGAGTGCGAAGCTTGTTATCTAGAGTCACTTGATTACGAGGATCGTCAGCAAGGCAAGTTACTTTGACCATGTATACTTATGTTTTATTGCATTAGTTCTTCCATCTCCCCAATTGCATGCAAAGTAGGTAATTTTGAAACTTGGTTACTCGTTGTAGTATCATGTGGTAGGTACCCCTCAACCCTTTGACACATTGGCCCCGGGAAACGTTGATTTATATTTTGCTATGCTATTAGTAGACGGGGTTGGTTGTGTGATTCATGAGAGTTGTGAGTTAATAATTTCAAGACCTACATGATGATCAAGTCTTCAAGACTCCGAGTTTTCAACTTACCTCTGGGTGGATGATGGTTGAACGACGCCCTAGAGAAACCAGTGGTTAGCCCAGATGATGCTGGAGAAGTGTCAGTATTCATGCGGAAAGGTCCACCCAGGCACAAAGAGATGGATGGATGCTTCAAGACCCAAGGCTTACCTGCACAGTAAAAAGCCATTATGGGCTCTGGCTTGGTTGGATATCGTGGTGACCCTGGACAGGCGGTGCTATGAGATGTAGAAGAACGGTAGGAAAGGATGGGCACCGACAGAGTCTCGGGGAAACCCTTTAGAAGACCATGTTTTGGTCATCCGTTTCTCAAACACCATGAAGTGTGAGAAATCCAATGGAGGCGATCCAATCTTGTGGGGAACGTGTGCAAAACTCTGTAGAGTACCCAAACCTAATCGATTAGCCGTGTCCATGGTCATGGACAGTTTGAGCCAAAGGAACTGAAACTATCTGGAATTCTCAACACCATAAATTACATTGATGTGGGTATTTTAATGTCAACTTGGGTATGAGAATTGGTTGGTGGAACCATCTCATTAATCAACCAACATTGTAGTAATTATGCTTTTGCCCTCTCTTGTTGTAGGAAAAATTTGGCTTTATGCAAAAACTTACTACCCCACCTGCCATATTTGCATATAGACTTGATGATTACTTTACCCCCCCTCTCTTGTGACTTTGCCGGCATATTCAATATGCTGACCTATACGGCTGCAAGGTATCATGTTGCAGAGTACTTTTCCGACCAGGAGTGAGGATATGCTCTATGCTCGATGAGATGCCCTTGGAGTCAGATGGACTCAGCTACCTATGGAGCTTCCGCAAGTTTTTGGTTTAGTTTATCTCATGAGTTGGCCTTCAACCACTTTATTGTAATCCTTATTATAATAAAGGACTCGATATGAGATTTAGATTAGTTAATGCTGTGTGATTTCCCTTTGATATATACATTGATGTACCGTGTGTGTACCAGCATGATCTTGGGATGGTACAGAAACATCGGAGATTCGACCTTTCAGGTCGGGTCGCTACATGCGGCCCTGTCACAGGCCAAAACGGGGTGCGCCCCACCAAACACCCACATAGATGATGTGTGATGGGTCACGCCCCAAATTGCCTGTTTTGCGCGAGAGATTTGGCCCTAAAGACGGCCCCTAATCGAAAAACGTTCAACCTAAAAGTTGTTCGTCTCGTCGAAATGGCCAAGTTTGCTTTTGGGCTCAGCTTCATCCGAGGTCATTTGTGGCCTATGGGACCTAAAAACCGAACTATTTTCCCAGACCTACCTAAATCCGAGTTCGGTTAATTTTGGAAAGTTTAGACAAAAGCCATCCGAATTTGACTAGGATTTTGGACGTGAATCCAAGCCTTTTCCTTGCACGGGAAGTCCAGCCGCCTCTTATATACCTAAGGGGTGACGGCCGATTGAACTACACACAATCGAACAAACACATCTACTACTTTTTCGTGTTCATCTATCTCCTGCCCTTGTATCTTTCTTCTCGATCTTCGTTCGTTGTTCTTCTTGGAGGGCAGTGATCCACGAGGCCCTAGGGGCGATTAGGTCGACCTAGGGCAGCCCATAGCCATCACGCGCCCTGACGGGGTCCCTCCCGGGCGTGTGGGGTTTCGGGTCTACAAAAGCGCCCACCGGATTGCTTGCGTACCGTGCTTCCGGACGGGTCCCCTTTGATGTGAGCTGCAGTGCATCACCACCAGCGTCAAGGGTACACGGTGACGTGTTCGTGTCCGAACACACTTTTTGGCGACTCCCCTAGGGACGAAGCTTTGAACGGTCTCCAAACTGTTCTTGTTATGAGGAGATCATCATCTAGGGTTTGCAATCTACAAAGGTAATATGAATACCCAATTCACTTATGTAGATGCAAATAATACATATGTTTTTGCTAGATCTTTAATGAGCACAATGTATCGGCTAGCCCTAGTTTTATGAATCATGCATCTAATTATGTGCAACAGCCGATTCAGAATAATCTCCATACTTCAACTTCATATAATTTTAGCAACATGCAACATATGTATCCCAACTCCCATGGATCGGCAACCCCACAAATCTATATGCTGATGAACAACATGATGAGTTTGGTTAATCAAACTGAAACACCCCATGTAGAAACTTCCGAAAGTATGTAGCACAGTGTTTCAACTTTTCATTCATCGGCAAATAACTTCGAGTATGTTAATCCAAACATGCCAGTGGATAGGGAAATTGGCCATGCTACTACTAGTTATTCGGCCAATTACCCTCAAACATCATATGCTACACCTCATGCTACTAAATTTTTGGCACCATACGCAACTGTTGATGTCCATAATTCGGCTCCGCACCTTCATGGTCAAGGCCAAATAAGTGAAACTTCCGCAGGACCACAAATGCCTTCACCTACTACCGTGGCATATCATGTTCCTCCTGCACAATTACAAAATTTTGGCGACACCTCGTTACCGAAAGAGTCTAAAAGTGCCGGGGGAAATTCTATCTAGATTGGGTCGTTAAGAAAAATCTTACGTCTTTTTGGGACGAATGCAATGCTATTCTGCATGAATTAATAGAAGAGGGAACGCCTATTAATTCGGTTGCAATACAAGCTAGATTATGTCAAAAAGAGAAAGCATTGGGTGTGGATAGAATTATCAAAAAGAGTGGTGAATCGGATAACAAAGTTAATTCAGTTATTGAAAAGACCGAATCAAATATTATGTATGTTGAATCTATTATAGGAAATGAGGATGACAAGGTATTGGGGAGCTATTCGAAAGAGGAACAAGATGTCGTTCAAGTAACGCGACCATCATGCTCTCCCAACGTATTCGAACAGGTATGTCTAACAGGTGATTTACCTATCTTCCGATTTGGTCGCAAGTTTATTGTTGATGCTTCTATAAGGAAAATTCTCATAAGTAATTTTGAAAGACCAATGAAGAAGGGTAATTTACTTGTTAGCATAAAATTGTTATAGAACATATCGGTCAACCTATTGTGCCATTTATGAGGACAGTTAGTGACTTATTATTGCAGCCAAAGTTTTCCCCATTGCTTTATCAAAATTTCATATCTAATTGGGTAGCTTTGCTTGTTTCATACTTGGCTTGCACTTGGTCTCAATTGAGACATGTGTGTTCTAAATATTTTTGTTTCAGAAATTTAAAGCCAAGGTTAAATTCTTTTGAGAAAGCTGATGCTAGTATAATATCTTACCCAATGTCATCGGAAAAAGAATGCGAGAGAAAATTCATAACCGAATGGAAAGATGCCAATCTAAACCATTCACATGCTTAGTTTCAAAGCTGTTCCCACAACAATATCGGCTAGAAAACAAGAAGTTTACCTTCAATTCGAACATGTGTGATCAAATTTTTGATTTGTTGTTGATAAATAATTATATTAGAATTCTTGATCACCATGTCAAGCCATCTATTCAAGGACGAATGTATTGTAAGTTGCATGATTCGTTCAAGCATAATTTTGAGGATTGCAATATGTTTCGTCAAATAGTTAAATCGGCCATAGAGAAGGACGATTGAAATTTGTTAAAACACCAAGAGATGACCAGTCTATTCTGATTGGTCCTGATGGCAAACAGTTTTTGCATCGGTTGCTTCAAGTCGATAAATTCGAACATGAGAAGGTAAAAACAGCGGATAATGGAATCAAGCTTTCAAGTAAAGAAGTTGTTCAAGAATGCAATCAAAATATTATTGAAGGCAGGAGTTCAACTGAAGTTGCAACAAAGACGCTAAGTATTGGGGGGCAACAAGAAAATCCAAAGATCGATGCGAGCACAACCAAAGAAAGCAAAGGTCAAGGTAAGCACAAAGGTAAAAAGGCGAAAGTCACTTTCGCACAGTTATTGCAAAAATACAATAAGATGAGTGAAGAGAAAAGTGCTTATCGAACAACAAATGCAAAAGCATCAAGATCACCCCCTAGGCGCAAATGCAAGGATCGGTATTGTCAAGAAGAGAATATGAATGCAACATATGCATATCCTTATTTTGGGCCGCCAATACCAATGTCATGGGTGCCTTCCTATGCTCACGTAAATTCATATCCATCATATGGCAGGTATGATACAAGGGCACATTTTCCATATTATTATAAACCATCTCACCAGTATTATGTAGCCAATGTCAACACTTTCCAAAATTCATATGTTCAAGACCGTTTCAATAAAAAAGAATTGGTCCAAAGCACAAGGAAGAATAAGGAGGTGGTTGAGAAAGTCTACCATGTCAAAATAGATGGTCATAAGAGTGTCACTTCAGACGAGATCTCAAATAAAAACGAGCCAATTAAAGTGTTGACATTGGCTACAAAAGGCACCGAGGCAAGTCAATTAATTGCCAAGTCTGAAGGGAAGAAGTTGAAAGTGCACAAGGTAAAACAAGAATTGTCATTAGTTCAAACGAAATCATAGTTGGGGCGCCCACTTGGCTTATCGTATTGGCAAAAGAAGAAATTACAAAAACTTGATGCACAAGAGCTTGAAAAGAGAAACATGAAATGGGTTCCCGAAGGAAGTACTCAAAACAAGAATGATGTGCAAGCTTCCATTGCAAGAAGTGCGACAAAGGTAAAGAAGGAAATAGTGAAAATTATGAACAACCAAGCCGAAGGTTTCAACGTCTTTGGTGCACACATTATTCACATTCTACAACTATGCCATTGATGCCAATGAGATGGAATTCATCTTAAGGTATGACTGGCCCTCCATGGATGTATTTTGATCTGTGGATGCAGTATAACTTCTTACATCCTGCAAGAGTTTTACCTCATCACAATACATTCAATTAGTTGTATTTTGTTGCTAATCAAAGTGGCCGGTATATAACTATCTCCCGAAGCAAAGACATGGACGATATAGAATTATATCCCTAAGCATTTAAATGGCCGATGGAGTGTTGACATCGTCCTTAGAACAAACTCTAAACAAGTTATTTTTCGGCACACAAGTTTTGCCAAAAAAACAGGGGGGCATGTGTTGACACCAGATTTTGGCATGGTCAAAAACATAATTAAGATGGCCTCAAATGGAAAAATTCTCAAAGCGTGAAAGTACCATATCATCGAAAGGAGAAACTTTGATATTTGAGCCATAGCCATCCGATGTCATGTCTAAGGCCGAAGTTGTGTTCGAAGTATTGAGATTTTGTATCCAGAACACTATTCGGATGATTAAGCCCCCAATACGACCTCATATGAGAAAATGATTTACAGGGATTGTCTTCGTCTCGTCGAATTGGTCGATTTTGATATAAAAACCGTCTCAATCCGAAATCATATGCAAAAGTTAGAGACATCGGAATGCGGCCCTGTCACAGGCCAAAACAGGGCACGCCCCACCAGACACCCACATAGGTGATGTGTGATGGGTCGCGCCCCAAATTGCCTGTTTTGCGCGAGCGATTCGGCCCTGAATATGGCCTCTAATCTAAAAACGTTCAACATAAAAGTTGTTCATCTCATCAAAAAGATCAAGTTTTCTTTTGGCTCATCTTCATGTGAGGTCGTTTGTGGCCTGTGGGACCTAAAAACCGAACGGTTGTCCCAGACCTACCTAAATCCGAGTTCGGTTAATTTTGGAAAGTTCGGACAAAAGCCATCCGAATTTGGCTAGGGTTTTGGATGTGAATCCAAGACTTTTCCTTGCATAGGAAGACCAGCAGCCTCTTATATACCTAAGGGGTGACGGCCGATTGAACAACACACAATCGAACAAACACATCTACTACTTTTTTGTGTTCATCTATCTCTTACCCTTGTATCTTTCTTCTCGTTCTTCATTCGTTCTTCTTCTTGGAGTGCAGAGATCCACGAGGCCCTAGGGGCGATCAGGTCGATCTAGGGCAGCCCATAGCTGTCACGCGCCCTGACGGAGTCCCTCCCGGGCATGTGGGGTTTCGAGTCTACAAAAGCACACACCAGATTGCTTGCATACCACGCTTCCGGACGGGTCCCCTTCGACGTGAGCTGTGGTGCATCACCCCTGGCATCGAGGGTACACGGTGATGTGTTCATGTGCGAATAGCAATAACCTGTTGCATGCCGATCCGACTGGCCATCTTGGCCAGAACGGAAGTTTCTTCCCCGATCAAGAAATCAGATTCGGAAACCTAGAGGTCGTCACTGATTCATGGGGAGAACTTGTTTTGATGAATCCCTCAGCTCTCATGGAGGTGCCCGCAGATCCCGATGCCTTGACACCGGGAGCATCAGGCCCCACCTTTGAGGTGGCCTCTGGCCTCGGGCTATCTAGAACGCCCAACCCAGTCGATGTGCCTAGATCCGCCATGGCCGAACATAACCTCGATTTGTCGTCGAGCGACCCTGGAACCACAGCGTTGTGGATCAACCCCGTGCCCTTCGGCGACTCGTGCCCCACCAACGTCATGTCCCTAAACGAGCTACTTGATCGGATTCAATCCATGGGCATGTTCGACGACTAGACCCGGGTCCACAACCGGATCGGGCTTTAACCTGACAATAGGGAGATTCGCACCCCCTCGATCACTCACTTAGTCACCACCGTCGAGTGCCCGGCTGGAGGCTCGTCTTCCCAACAACCATAATTACAGATGATTTATATTCCGGTTTCCTATCATCAAGATCTCTCCTATAAACCGAACTTCGGAGTTCGCTCCTGAAATAGTTCGTGATCGATCACCGATCTAGCGCACAACTCGAACCCCGCATGGAAGGGTCCTATGGACAATACGGACTCCAACTCCCTCGCGCCGAACCTCGTGATTCCGGACTCACATCATGGCGCAGAACCAAAAAAATCCCACCCACCACTAAAAGCACATTTCTCCCTTGGTGGTTTTGGTAATTAATAACAACATATATGCCATTGAACTAATCTTTTCACTAATTATGTTTCAGGAAAAGTTCAATTATGGGTTGGAAAAAGGATTGTGGAATACCCAAGATGCAAGGGAATAGATTGGCAAAACTTCAAGCAAAGGACACTACATTTTACATTTGTGACAAGTCACTTTGAGTCCATAGGAAAACCAATACAATTAACAAGGGGTAAGGTTTTGTTATGCCCATACGTGCACAAGTGATATTCACCACATACACCCACAAGCTCTTCCACAAAAGTCTGTCCAAAGCCAAATATTCAAAATCGGTGCAAACAACATTTTCCACTCGGTGCCACCGTTTCCAAACCCTAGACAGACCTAGCCAAACCCTAGCTTTTCGGTGCAACCGATTCTGCATTTGGTGCCAGCGAGTTAGGCTGTCAAATTTCTATTATGAAAGTTCACAATTTCGGTCCCTCTAAGATTGTTGAATCGACGTCACCGATATTGGACATTCTGACCGTTGGTCACCTTATCTGTACAACCGATATTCCTATATCGGTCTCACCGAGATTCAAAAGTTGCCACCTTTTGGTCACTTCGGTACCATCGAGATTAACACATCGGTGTCACCGAGTTGGTCATTTTGTGTGTAACCGTTGGATTTTTGGATATGCCTATATATACCCCTCCACCGCCACTGACTCGAAAGAGAAGCACTTAGAACAGTTTCCCACTCATACCTACTGATTTTCTCAGAGAGAGCTGCCTAGTCATGTGTTGAGATCATGCCATTCCATTCCTACCATATGAACCTTGATCTCTAGCCTCCCCAACTTTCTTTCCACCCAATCAATCTCTTCTACCAAGCCAAATCTGTGAGAGAGTGACTATGTGTTGAGGAGTCTATCATCTTGAAGCACAAGATCAAGGAGTTCATCGACACTATCGAGCCTATTACCTTTTGGAGGGTGGTGCCTCCTAGATTGGTTATGTGTCTCTTGGGAGCCTCCTACTTCGTGTTGTGGAGTGAACAAGAAGTTTGTAAGGGCAAGGAGATCGCCTACTTCCTGAAGATCTACCCCGAGTTAGGCTAGTCCTCCATGGACGTAGTCTGTCAAGGTATAATCAAGGTTGCTTCTTCGTGGAACCCTCTGTGGACTCTCGCGACCGTTACGCTCTATGGGTTAAAGACTCCATGAATGTGGATGTACAATAGCGCCACCTATCGGAACCACGGGAAAAATCATCGTGACACCAATTGCGTTTGAACTTACTACCCTCTCTTTACTTTCATTTGCAATGTATTTACTTTCCGCTGCTATACTCTTAGACATGCATGTGTAGGGTGTACTTGACATACTATGAATGCTAAAATCTGCCAAGAATTAAAATTGGGAAAAAGTAGATTTTTATTTGGTCAAGTAGTCTAATCACCCCCCCCTCTAGCACTAGTTTCGAACCTACAAGTGGTATCAGATCTTTTGTCTCCATTGCATTGGTCTCACAACCTAGGAGAGTATGGCGTCTAGTGAGGGAAATTATCACCATGGAGGTCCGTACTTTGATGGCACAAATTTTGCTAGTTGGAAGCACAAAATGAAAATGCATTTGCTTGGTCATAACCCCGCCATCTGGGATGTTGTTCGTGTTGGTATGCAAGGTGAATTATTTGCGGAAGGAAGGGAACCCAATCACGAAGCAACTACGGATGAATTGAAGATGTTGCAACTCAATGCTCAAGCATGTGACATTCTCTTCAACTGTCTATGCCCCGAAGAATTCAACAAAATCAGCCGTCTTGAGAATGCAAAAGAGATTTGGGATACTTTGATTGATATGCATGAAGGTATAGAATCTGTGAGAGAATCCAAGTTGGATGTTCTTCAAAGTCAACTTGACAAGTGCAAGATGAAGGATGGTGAAGGAGTTGTTGAGATGTACTCTAGGCTAGCTCTCATCACCAATGAGATTGCCGGCTTAGGAAGCGAAGAAATAACTGACAAATTCATCATCAAGAATATACTTTGAGCTTTGGAAGATCAATATGACATCGTTTGCACATTGATCCAAATGATGCCCAACTACAAAGATCTCAAGCCAACGGAAGTGACTCGTAGGATTGTTGCTCATGAGATGACACTCAAAGACAAGGAAGAGCTTCGCCACAAGTCTAGCCGTGCATACAAAGCCACAAGTGATGCTCCCGTTGTTGGAAATATGCCCTAGAGGCAATAATAAATTAGTTATTATCATATTTCCTTGTTCATGATAATCGTTTATTATCCATGCTATAATTGTATTCATTGGAAACTAAATACATGTGTGGGTATATAGACAACATTGTGTCCCTAGTATGCCTCTAGTAAACTAGCTCGTTGATCAAAGATGGTCAAGGTTTCCTAGCCATTAACATGAGATGTCATTTGATAACGGGATCACATCATTAGGAAAATGATTTGATGGACAAGACCCAAAATATAAACGTAGCATATGATCGTGTCAGTTTATTGCTATAGCTTTCTACATCTCAAGTATATGTTCCTATGACCATGAGATCATGCAACTCACTAACACCGGAGGAGTACCTTGTGTGTATCAAACGTTGCAACGTAACTGGGTGACTATAAAGGTGCTCTACAGGTATCTCCGAGGGTGTCTGTTGGGTTGGCATGGATCAAGACTAGGATTTGTTACTCCGTGTGACGGAGAGGTATCTGAGGGCCCACTCGGTAATACAACATCACAACAAGCCTTGCAAGCAATGTGACTAAAGTTTTAGCCACGGTATCTTGTATTACGGAATGAGTAAAGAGACTTGCCGGTAACGAGGTTGAACTAGGTATACAGATACCGACGATCAAATCTCGAGCAAGTAACATACCGAAGAACAAAGGGAATAGCATACGAGATTAACTGAATCCTTGACATAGAGGTTCGACCGATAAAGATGTTCGTAGAATATATAGGAACCAATATGGGCATCCAGGTCCCACTATTTGTTCTTGACCATAGAGGTGTCTGGGTCATGTCTACATAGTTCTCGAACCCGCAGGGTCTGCACACTTAAGGTTCAGTGACGTTTCGGTAGTATAGAGTTATGTATGGTGGTGACCAAAGGTTGTTCGGAGTCCCGGATGAGATCCCAGACATCACGAGGAGCTCCGGAATGATCCGGAGGTAAAGATTGATATATGGGATAATAGTGTTTGGTCTCTAGAAGGGTTCCGGAATTCACCAGAAATAGTTTCGGATGTTTCCCGGAATGTTCGGGGTAAAAGGACACTTTATTTGGGCCAAGGGGTAAATACCATGAGGCTTTAGGAAGGTACAAAAGATGTTTTGCGGAGGCCAGGGTCCAGACGCCAGGGACCCTGACGTCTAGGGCCAGACGCCGAGGACCTTGGCGTCTGGTCCTGGAGTCCAAGAAGGACTCTTGCCTTGCGGGCAAACCGACCTTGAGGAGGAGTTTTCTCCAAGTTTCGACCCCAAGGCTCAGCATATAAATAAAGGGGCGGGGCTAGCACTTGGAACACATCAAGAAACCCTAAGCCACGTGATGCCTCTCCTCTAGTTTGTAGTTTCTCCTCTAGATCGGTTTCAGCGGTGCTTAGGCGAAGCCCTACTGGAATTGCTCCACCACCCGCAACGTCGTCGCGCTACCGGAGAACTCGTCTACCTCTCCGCTCCCTCTTGCTGGATCGAGAAGGTGGAGATTGTCTTCGAGCTATATGTGCGCTGAACACGGAGGTGTCGTCCGTTCAGCGCTAGATCGGAAGGACCGTGATCAAGATCACAAGACAATTCGTGATTGGATCGTGGGACGGATCGTGATGAGATCGCGGGACGGATCATGATTGGATCGCGGGACGAATCGTGATGGGATCACAGGACGCTCAGCGATTTGGATCGCGAAGATGTTCAACTACATCAACCGCGTTTCTTAACGCTTCCTTATTAGCGATCTACAAGGGTATGTAGATCCACTCTCCCACTCATAGATGATCATCACCATGGACAGATCTTGCGTGTGCATAGGAATTTTTTTGTTTCCCATGAAACATTCCCCAACACCCGCTACCTCTAGCAACAACCTTGTAACAAATAAAGAGATAAGCCTCATGTTCAAGAAATTCAACAAGTTCTACAAGAAATTTAGTAGGGACTCAGAGAAGAAGGACAATACACCAAGAGCTACTCAAGAAGAAACATCAAGCTCATGTTGGTGAATGGGTTTCTGGCTCCGAATCTGACAACCACTCCGAGAGAAGCTATCACTCCAACTCCGACTATAGTAAAGATGAAGGTGTTGCCGGACTTCCACTAGTGACAACCGACTCCTATGACATATTTGATTCACCAAATGAAGGGAGTGGACGTTGCTTCATGTCTAAAGGTCCCAAGGTATCACACCCCGAGTATCTCGATTTCAATAGTGATGAAGATGACTTGTTAATTGAAGATGACTTGCTATTTTACAAATCTAGTAATGTTAGTCAAAATGACCTTGCTAGTACTCACTCTAATGTAGGCAAGTCGTGTGATGATGATAAGTTGGAAATAGAATGACTAACTCAAGAACTAAAAACTCTTAAGTTAGCTCACAAGTCAACTCTAGAAGATCATAGAGAGCTTGTAAGTACACATAAGAAGCTACGCTTTGAGAAGCTCAATTTAGAGCAAGAGCATGAGTTCCTAAAAGCTATCAATGACGATCTTTGAAAGAATCTAGCCAAGAGACTTCTCTTATCTACATTCATGCATCAAGTTAAGTCTAAGCAAGCTAGTAACAAAGGAAATAAAGGTTCTTCAACTAGTATCAATAAAAATGATAAATCCAATGATATTTCTTCTAGTAGATCACTTGATCCCACTAACTCTTCTCTTAGCCAAGTTACACTTGAGCAAGAAAATGAACTCTTGAAAGGGATTATAGAGAAAGGTATCTACAAGAGTCTTGAAGGGTGCAAACAATTTGAGGAGATTTTACGCAAGCACGGAGGATACCGGAAGAATCGTGGTGTTGGCTTATTCAACGCTAATGGAGTTGAATGGGAAGAAGGTTAATATCCCAATCCCAAGTTTGTTCCTCAAAAGGATAAGTATGAAAATACTCTCCCCAAGGGAACAAAAGCTCAAGATGACCTTCCACCACAAGACCCCAAGCTCAAGGACAAGAACAAGCTTCAACAGGACATTGACTCATATGAAGATGAATCAAAAGCTTTGGTGAAGTGGGTTCCCAAGGCTACTAGAAGCTCAATTCAACTCCAAGGATCCCCATCAACTTGATGTGGGTCCCCAAGAAGAAGAACTCGAGAAGTTTTTGAGGGGTGACTCCACCAATGAAAGTCGCTCACATTCATTATTGGCAAGAACTATTTGCTATCAACATCAACTTTCTGCAATAGTTCAAGGAATCACACATTCCCTCAAATGTATCAAGGGACAAGGTAATCAAAAAATCAATGGACATCATCACATATGCTTTGCACTCCATGTCCATAGATATCCATGTAGGTGAGAAGAGTAAGGAAACATCAAGGATGCTCCCAACTCTTTGTGATCCTCATCAACCTTGAGCATCCACCACTACCTGACCAACATGAAGTCTTCATCGACAAAACCCAAGGTTGGTTTGTCCCTCTTTTGGGGGGATGTCACATCAAGGAGGAGCTTTACTCTAAGACTTGAGTCAAAGCATCTCTTAGTATATGACAACATTAAATGCTTTATGTAAAAGTGGTAACCCCACTTGTGCTTAAACGATGAGTATGACTTATGATCAAGTATTCTTACTTGGCTCCTAATTCAATATACTCATATATAGATGACTCTCATCGCCAAAGTGCTTGTTAGTTGCTACTATGTTTGTGCATGTTTGCCATGATTTCATTTGACATCTTATTGTGTGAGCATGTTGGTTTGCATTTATTTACTCATTCGAGGATATCCAATTGTTGCTATTTGGCTTTTGATTTTGACTTGCCAATTGGATATACAAGAATGCCTAGGACCACTCCTCTAGCTATCTATGTTTTCTCACCTCTTACTCTATTCATGCTGCATTGCAAAATTTGAACAAGTACTTTTCGGTCTCTTTGTGTGAAGCGCACTCGGAGTTCCGTATCATCAAGGACTGGCCATTAAAACCTCCCAAGTGCATCTCGATGGAACCAACCCACAATTCTCGGTCTCATTGAATGCCTAGGGTTGATCTGGTTTTCCAATCTCGGTACTGCCGATTTCATATTCTTGGTTACACCGAGTTTCCCTGTCAACTAACACTTGTGAAACTCGGTAACACCAAAACTATCAAATCGGTGTCACCGACAGCGATGGGTATATATTCAGTGGACCCCGACTCTTTGAATTTCATTCGTCAAACATCATGCCTCCACAACCCAAGCTATCGCCCGAAGACCCCGGTCATCACCTTGCCTTCCCTGAGCGCCTTCGCTGTTGGGAATCGCCGTCGTCGACGTTTTCTTTACCAACGTCGTCGTCATAGCGGATCCATCACTGCATTAGGGTATGTATTCGGCCCCCTCTCGTGCTCCTCTATCCAAATCCTGCGCATTAGGGCTTATTTCCCATCTATCCATAGTTTGAAAGCTTTCCATCCCCAAGAAAATCATGCAGATTAGCGAATGGTCGATTTTTAGGGTTTTGTCATCCGCCAACTAAATCTCGATAGAACCGATGCAAAGAAATTGGTGTCACCGATTTGCTTTTCTGCCACACTGAGAACACCTCGGTGAAACCGAGTTCTCCTTTTCGGTGCCGAAAATGGTGCCAAGTTCCTGGAAAGGTAGGTGTCTATCTCGGTGTGACCGAAATGTTTGCCTCGGCCGTACCGAAATACACTTGACAGAATGCAAAACTTGGAAAATATTTTGTTCAAACTTTCAAAAACATCTGCATTTTGTGATGACTTATCCTATTCTACTCTTCTATACTCTATTCACAAGGTCATCATGTCAGGCTTAGACAGTCAGAATTTGCCAGAGCAGAACGTTGAGATGAGTTCAGGCACGAGTCTTGAGTCTAGTTCTTCCACAGACCTAGGCACTCCCAGTTCTCATGGGTTGCCTAAAGCTACGACTAGGAGAAGGAAGAGACTCAATTCTGAGGAAGAGGATTCTGATTTTGTCCCAGATGAAGTTCTTGCCAAGAAGCAAGAGAAGGCTGCTAGGAAGGATGCCAATGAGGCCACCACATCGAGGAAGGTGGTCAGCAAAATTTATGCACCTGTAGAGACCTTCCAAGCACATGAGAGTGCTAGGGCAACCATGTTTGTTGAGGTTCCAAGGAAACCATTGCCTAAGAAGGCAGGAGATAAGAAGATAGCCATGAAGAGGATCATCCGTGTCATGGGCAGGCCTACCTCAATGTATGAGGATCCAGAGGAGGCTGCTGCTGGTGGTGTTGTTGCTGCTTAGGAGGAAGAGGAGGAACCTGCTGCTCAGTCCCCTCCTAAGAAGAAGGCCAAGAAACTTTTGGCTGATGCTATGCCCAAGCCAGGCCCCTCTAAGAGCACCAAGGCTGTATCCAAGAAAGCTACTGCACAGAAGTCCAAGAGGACCACCAAAGATATTCCTGCTGCTGAGAACAACAAGAAGTCCACTTTCAGAGAAGCGGATGATGATCATGATGATGATGATGATGATGATGATGATGATGATGACGATGATATGACTGTTCTGATGAAGCTCAGACCTCACCTTCCTGTACATGATGCCAGCCATCATATAGCTGATGATATGAAAAGAGGAAAGATTCAAGCTTGAGAGCATGGAGAGAAATTGATCCATATGCCCAGAGGAGGAAAACTGTTATTGACTACAGATTTTACACCAAAGAGTAGCAAGACTTTTATGAGACATTTTTGCTTGACAAGAGTCCAGCTGTCAGTGACATGAGATATGTAGATTGGAAGTACATCAAAGATAACGAAGATTACTTTCCATGTGTCCAAGACAATTTCCACTGCATTGGCATTGATAAATTTATTGGAAAGGAGTTCATAGCTTGGAACGATGAGACGATCAGGAAGTTATATTCCACTGCTCATTTTTACGGAGATGGCAGAATTGTTTGGACGATTGAAGGAGCAAGATATGAATCTACTGTTGATGAATGGGCTACTATCTTAGGAGTCCCAGAGGTTCAGGATGGAGATTTGGAGGTCTACTCAAAATCGAAGGAGAGAACCATAACTCTATGAAGTAATCCTATTCCAACTGCCAACAGGCAATCTCACAAGCTTGGTTCTATCTACTTTCTCCAGCCAGGCCTTTGTACCATGAACGCTATCCTGAGGCACACCTTGATGCCCAAGTCTGGAGATGAGAATATGATTCATGGATAATCCATAAACATGCTCATCCATCTTGATCGTCACACCAGGATTTGGGTGATGGATGTTATAGTAGAGACAGTGAAGAGGGTTGCTGCTGATCAGAAGCGCTTATGCTGCTATGCACTCTACATTCAGATGCTTATCAATTCTAAGCTTGAGAAGCACATATTTGCTCTAGATAGACCCCACTTGCCAATTCAGCCAGATCTCGAGGACAACGTTGTGGTGATGGACCCAGACCATCCCACGTCAGCTGAAGCTCAGGCACAAGCAGAGGCAGCTCGAGCCACTAGTGCTCAGGTTCCCAGATCCAGGAACGAGCAGATGGATCTTTTGATCACCACTGTCATGGAGATGAAGAAGGACATCAAGACCATCATGGACACTCAGGAGAGACTTGCAAACATTATTGATAATAGAGTGAAAACTCTAAATGACAAGGTTGATGGGCTGACTAAGACAGTCAATGAGCTCAAGAAGGAGGTTGATGAAGCCCCAATCCGTCGCACCTCTTTAGAGTCTGAGTCTTCTGATGATGAGGAGGATAGTGCACCTGTCAAGGCGACTTCCCAGTTCACGACTAAGGCTAGGACTCCTACAATACCAACTCCAGAGACGAGGCCTTCATCTTCTGCTCTAGCCATAGTATCTTTAGCTCTATCAACTCCAATGCCTCCAGTATCTACTCCAGCTCCTTCCAGGACTTCAGCGGAAGTCTTCGCCGACGTAGTTCTCTCGACTCCGACATCGATGACCAGAGGAGATCAGCTGCAGAACGATTAGCTATATCTCTTTGAACTTTTTATAACTTGTTGCCAAAGGGGGAGAAGTTGTATATAGATCTTAGGCTTCGAGTGAGAGAGTGCCTACTTTTATTTGCTATTTTTACAAACATTTGGTTCTTTTGATTTGATGTGAGATACTTTTGTTTGAGTGTGTGATCATACGCTTTAATGTGTGTTGCTACTATTTCCTATCATTTGATGGTTATGTGATAATCATTCACTTTGCTTGATGTGTTGTGCTATGTTGTTAACTCTTATTACTCTCGCACACCACCAAGATGTATGTGACATGGAAGAAGCCCCATGTACCTAATCGATTGTGCATTTGCATTCAAACACAAATTTAAAATAATGCACAAATTTAGGGGGCTCTCTTGCTTATCAAATACTTCTCAAAGCGACGATTATATTCATTGATTATATCATATGTCGAAGCTTTGATCTATATGTTGTCATCAATTACCAAAAAGGTGGACATTGAAAGCACATTTGCTCCCTTGCTGGTTTTGGTAATTAATAACAACATATATGTCATTGAACTAATATTTTCACTAAGTATGTTTTAGGAAAAGTTCAATGATGGGTTGGCAAAAGGATTGTGGAATACCCCGAGATGCAAGGGAATAGATTGGCAAAGCTTCAAGCAAAGGACTCTACATTTTACATTTGTGACAAATTACTTTGAGTCCATAGGAAAGCCAATACTATTAAAAGGGGGTAAGGTTTTGTTGGTGAACAAAACGCTCATACGTGCACAAGGGATAGTCACCACATACACCCACAAGCTCTTCCACAAAAGTCTGTCCAAAGCCAAATATTCAAAAACGGTGCAACCAACATTTTCCACTCGGTGCCACCGATTCCAAACCCTATACAAACTCAGTCAGACCCTAGCTTTTTGGTGCAACCGATTCTGCATTCGGTGCCACCAAGTTAGGCTGACAACTTTTTGTTACGCAATTTCACAATTTTGGCCCCTTCGAGTTTGTTGAATCGACGTCATCGAGATTGGACATTCTGACTGCTGGTCACCTTATCGGTGCAACCGAGATTCCTATATCGGTCTCATCGAGATTCAAAAGTTGCCACCTTTTGGTCACTTCGGTATGACCAAGATTAACACATCGGTGTCGCCGAGTTGGTCATTTTGTGTGTAACGGTTGGATTTTTTGAGATGCCTATATATACCCCTCCACCACCACTCACTCGAAAGAGAAGCACTTAGAATAGTTCCCCACTCATACCTACTAATTTTCTGAGAGAGAGCCACCTACTCATGTGTTGAGATCATTCCATTCCATTCCTACCATATGAATCTTGATCTCTAGCCTCCCCAACTTGCTTTCCACCCAATCAATCTCTTCTACCAAGCCAAATCTATGAGAGAGTGATTGTGTGTTGAGGAGTCTATCATATTGAAGCACAAGAGCAAGGAGTTCGTCCACACTATCGAGCCTATTACCTTTTGGAGGGTGGTGCCTCCTAGATTGGTTAGGTGTCGCTTGGGAGCCTCCTACTTCGTGTTGTGGAGTGAACCAAGAAGTTTGTAAGGGCAAGGAGATCACCTACTTCGTGAAGATCTACCTTGAGTTAGGCTAGTCCTCCATGGATGTAGGCCGTCATGGTATAGTCAAGGTTGCTTCTTCGTGGAACCCTCTGTGGGTAGAGTCCTCCGTAACTCTTGCGACCGTTACCCTCCATGGATTGAACACTCCATGAACGTGGATGTACGATAGCGCCACCTATCAGAACCACGGGAAAAATCATCGTGTCACCAATTGCGTTTGAACTTCCTACCCTCTCTTTACTTTCATGTGCGATGTATTTACTTTCTGCTGCTATACTCTTAGACATGCATGTGTAGGGTGTACTTGACATACTATGAATGCTAAAATCTGCTAAGAATTAAAACTGGGAAAACGTAGATTTTTATTTGGTCAAGTAGTCTACTAATCACCCCCCTCCAGCACTACTTTTGATCCTACAACCACCCAAATAGAGCATCCAAGCATCGCAGGAGAGTCCAAATCTTCGGACTTACGGGATGTTAAACAACTACCAAGGGAGTCGATTCATCATTTTTGGGCTAGACTCCTCCTTGTTAGAGACAGAGTACCAGGCTCTAGTGACCAGGAGATAATGGCAACCTTGAGTCGCAATTGTCATGATGAAGGGATCCTCAACGCTCTAGCCCGTCGACACATTCACGACTTTACCAAGCCATCGGACCCGGTACAAAAATACTGTGTCGTGGAGAGCATCTGGCAAGCCGCACAACTACTTTCGGAACCTATCTTTGTCGAATACCCTAGAGGAGACTAGAAAAACCGGATACCTCTAAAGTGGCTCGCCGAACACGAACCCGCCAAAAAAAGAAATAGACCCCCTACAGGAGTTAGAACTGTCCTTGACAGACTATTGGACAAGACATGCCCTATACATTCTGTCTTGTTGAATACAAGCCTGACTCACAGCCTCAGAGCTTGCTGGGTCGTCGGTCGGGTCGCAAAAAGTGGAGAGGCCTTCCTCGAGGCACTACCTCCGAACAAGCGTTCAACAACGCCACTAGAATACAATGCTAAAGTCCTGATGATCTACGAAACGTTTCCCTCCAGGAATAGGAGGAAAAGAGCTCTTAGAGAACTCGAATAGGTCTACCATGTGGCGGCAACAAGTTCATGGGCAGACATACCCATCACATTCGGAGAAACTGACCAACCAACCACCCACCCCAGTCGAACATTGGCTGCACTGCTCCTAAACCTCATCGTTGATGATTTCAGGTTACAAAGGTGCTAATGGATGGCAGCAGTGGTTTAAACCTCATTTCTGAGGACACCCTAGAAAAAATGCAGTTCGACTGATCTCACATCGAATATAGCAACACAACCTTCCGGAGGATCATCCCTGGGAAAGAGGTGCATTGTTCTGGACGCATCACCCTGGACGTGGTGTTCGGCACGCCCGAAAACTACCGATCCGAAGAACTTCTCTTCCATATCGTGCCCTTCCCAAGTGGCTACCACGCCTTGTTGGGGTGTGACGCCTTCACAAAATTCTAGGCTATACCACATTACAGGTACATGAAGCTCAAGATGCCAGGCCCAAATGGGGTAATCACAATCACCAGTGACCCGAATATAGCCCTTCGCGCTGAGAACAAAACAGCAGCGCTCACCCTCGAGGCACTAGCCGAGACCTTTGCTATAAAGAAATTGATCGCACTTCGGTCAACAGTGGACAAGGACGATGTGATCCTTAGTAAAAGGCCCAAACCCACGTCCTTTAAACCTACAGAAGAAATTGTTAAATTTCAGGTACACCCAACGGACCCTAAAAAACAACGTCCGTCGGAGCTTAGCTGGACCCCATGGTGGATGAGGCACTGCGAGCATTCTTATGAGAAAACTGGGACATCTTCGACTGACATCCTTATGATATGCCACGAATCCCACGGGGGCTAGAGGAACATAGTTTGAACATAATTGCAGGCTTCAAGCCCATCAAACAGAGTCTACGCCGCTTTTCCGAGCCCAAATGACAAGCTATGGGCGAAGAAGTAGCCAAATTGCTAGAGGCCGGATTCATACGGGAAATCAAGCACCTCGAATGGTTGGCAAACTTGGTGATGATACAAAAGAAATATAAATCCTCGCGGTTGTGCGTCGACTTTAAACACCTTAATAAAGCCTGCCCTAGGACCCCTTCCCCTTACTATGCATAGACCAGATTATTGACGTCACAGCCGGACACGGCTCATTGTGCTTCCTCGATGCTTATTCTAGATACCGTCAGATCAAAATGAAGGAATCTGATCAAGCTGCAACCGCATTGATCACCCCCTATGGTCCATTCTCCTTCAACACCATGTCTTTTAGGCTAAAAACACAGGGGCTACATAGCAGCGCATGATTCAGACTTGTCTCGAGAAACAAGTCGGTAAAACAGTCGAGGCATACGTGGACAACGTGGTCATTAAAACCAAACACGTCAGCCAGTTGATTAACGACCTAAGGCAAACCTTTGCTAGCCTACGTGATTATGATATACGACTCAGTCCAGAGAAATGTGTCTTCGAGGTTCCCATTGGTAAACTACTCGAATTCATTGTTTCCCATAGAGGAATAGAAGCCAATCCGGCTAAGATCCACGCCCTATCAGAACTTTTGATTCCTACAGAGCTAAAGCATGTCCAAAAGTTGGCGGGCTGCATGGCGGCGTTAAGTCACTTTATTTCCCGCCTCAATGAAAAGGCTTTACTTCTCTATAGGTTGCTGAAAATGGACCAACAATTTCGAGTGGACCGATGAAGCAGTGGCGCCGGTGAACCAATGTTATTATACATATTGGCCACCAATCAAGTGGTTAGCACAGTGCTCGTCGTCGAACGAGTGGAAGAGGGTCACAAATTCCTGATACAGTAGCCGGTCTACTATGTGTCAGAAGTGCTGACGCAATGCAAGTCCAGATACCCGCATTACCAGAAGATAGCCTATACAGTGTTTATGGCATCATGGAAGCTCTAACACTACTTTCAAGAGTGTTTGGTCACGGTGGCCTCCGAAGTACCCCTGAACGATATAATCAATAACAGGGACGCCACCGGCCGCATAGCCAAATGGGCCATTGAACTCCTTCCTTTCGAAATCGCCCACAAGCCACGACGAACTATTAAATCTCAGGTGTTGGCAGAATTCCTCGCCGAATGGACAGAGGCCGAGCTCCCCAGGGAATATAGTACATACTCACATTGGATGATGTACTTCGACGGATCCAAAACATTGGTTGGACTAGGGGCTGGAGTTATTCTCACATCGCCTATAGGTGACAATGTCCAATACATGATGCAAATTATGTATGCCGATTCCAACAACGTTGAGGGTGTTTGGTTGGGCTGTGGGCTGTGGAAAGCTGTTGTGAGTTGTGGGTTGTGGAAAAGCTGTTGTGTTAGGAAAGCTGCTATGAGCAGTGTTGTTGTTTGGTAAACTGGCTATCTGAGCTGTGGCTTTCGAGTAAATGTCTCAAATACCCCTCAGATGCTGAGACAGTGTATATGTACTGATATCATGGTAATAATATGTTTTTTGACACGTTTCACTAATTTTTAGATGTTGTATGTATTTTGAAGGTAATTAAGATGTGATAATTGCGAACATTGTTCATATATAACATTAGTTGTTCATACATCATCATGAACATTGTTCATACATCACTGTCCACATATTTATACCAAAATATACTTCCTATTTCGTACATCTACACCAAAAGACATTACTTGTTCATACATCATCAGTCAAATATCTATACCAAAATACATCACTAGCTCTCCCATAAGATAGTTACCCTCCTCCCGCGGCAAACAAAGGGTCATCAATGTTATCACAAACATCATTCATGTTTACCGCATCAAGTAACATGAGGCGCTATTGCCATGTAGTGGTACAGTTTGTTCCACCACACGTGGCATGTAGTCCTCATCCGCGTCACGCTTATCGAACTCTTTGTCACGTAATTGTCACGCCCAAGATGCGCGCCTATCCATATTAAGGCACGGGGGTGGTGGAACATCAATCTGCTCCTGACCACGACCCGGATTGTTGCAAGTTGGTGGAGCCATCCTGAAGATGGACAAGAACATAAGAACCTCATTGATAAGATGAAATCAATAGCTGAATCAAATGCTTGAAAGAAATTGAACAAATAACATCTCAGCCTTCCTACTGAAAAATTAGTAAGAATGCTTTCTTCGGTTTATGATAACATCATCAGATATTAGAAGCCACTTGCAATAAACAAAATTATTGAGCTAACTGCTCGGAACAAATGTATATGCCCACATACATCTGAAGAAGAAGATCCTAGATGACTACAAGATTTCCCACCTAAGAACTTCCGAAAACTTTCTGGTTATGCAATCCGGTGTGGGGGATACATGGAGGAAATATCTCACACAACTAGCAATCCTACACCCCAACTATATCCATCCTTCAACACATAACCAGAGGCTTTCGCAAATTTATCTAACTCAAATCCTCGAACTCACAACGATACTAAACCATGGTAGTACCCCGAACGCCTCCCCAGTACTAGGTGACTCCGACCTTATCTCACCACGACAAGTATTGAAGTAATTCCGAACACTCTCCGTCCTGAGATATCAAGGAAGCTGAATGATAACGATGTGCCAACATTCCTTGAAGCTCGACTCCCCGGAAGAAATCAAGTCAGACAAGAGGCACCAAGACAGAACCCTATCACATCGGTATCATATAGACTCCAAAATACCCGCGTGATCCTAAAAAATTTGAGCGAGAAGAGGAGTAGAATCAAAATTCCTAAGTCGAATACCTCACTAGAGCATAGAAGAGGAGTAAAAAGAATCCTACCCTCCGATATAACTAGACTCAAAATAGTTTTACTAGACTCGACCCGGCCAAGTTCGATCAAGCAAAGGCTCCTATGGTCGTATGGATCTGATACCAACTTGTCACACCCAAGATGCGTGCCTATCCATATTAAGGCACGGGGGCCTCGCAAGGGATAGAGGCGCATCTTGCCGTTCGCAAGTATAGCATCATTACATCATACATTACAGAAGAGATGAGTATACAAGTTGGCTTACACTCGCCACATACTAAATTACAATTCCACACAAGAGTTCAAACATCAAGATGAAGACAGGGTCCCCCTATGGACGAAATCAAACGATAAAACATATGCAAATGATACTATCTCGCTATCCCAAAGATCACGACCATGGTCCTCTACTCATCCGAATAAGTCACATACATCCTGACCCTTTCCTCGTCATATTCCCACTGGAGCTATGTCAGATCATCCTGCACGAACTCATCTGTACCTGTACCTGGAGTGTTGTAGTAATCTGTGAGCCACAAGGACTCAACAATCATGCGCCCAGGTACCGAGACTATTCAAACTTAAAGGTTGGGATGGGGTATGTGTTTAGTTTGAAGCAGCACTAAGCATGTATGGTGGCTAAACTTATGTAACATGAAGGTAATTATGTGGCCTAAGATGAACGATCGAATCTAGAGTGACCTCTATGAGATCCTGAACACTTACTTACGTGAATCATAACCCCACTGTCTTCTCCCTCAGATCATGTTCACGAGCAGAGAAGATCACGGTTACTCACACAATTGGTGTATTTTATTAGAGTTCACTTCAAGTTTACTATAACCGGGTGTTAAACAAATATCCAAGTTGCCACATAACCACGGGCATGGCTTTCCAAAAGATTGGACCCTGCAGGGGTGCTCCAACTAGTCCATCACAAATTAACCACACTCCGTGGGAATAGCCTCGACCACGGATCTCGTGATCATCATAAGTAACTCCAAAGGAATTCCAACACCTCGAGATAACCCAAAGAAAGTCAGAGTCCTCACGCAAGACACTCAATAAAGGTAAAACAAATCCAGCAAGACACCCGACGTGTCGACGAACCCGATAAGAGCCGCGTATCTCGTTCTCAGGACACGACGGATGAGCGATGGTTACCACGCCAATCATCGAGTTGCCCCGGGCGGCGTTAATAAGCTGCTCTGGGTTGGACCAACACTCATGAGGAGCACTGGCCCGGGTTGTTAATTAATCCATGGGGTTGCAAAGCCCTATGCAAATTTTCTTAAGTTCTTAAGCAAATGTAGTACCAATGTTGGGTCTTGCCAGACAAGTTTTAATCTTAACCGAATAAACAAGGGGGTCCTCATAACAACCCCGAGCATGTTAGGAGCGCAAAGTATGGAAACATAACACCGGTAACAAGAACTATGGCGGTAACAGCAGAACAAAACACATAGCAAAAGGCCAAGCCTTCCACCAATACCAGATATATATATATATATGTGCATTAAATTAAACACCAGATAATATTGTGATATGCCAAATCCATGTTATCACATGGAACAACCTGTACCTGCAACTAAGAACACTATAGGAGGGGCTGAGCAACGGTAACTTAGCCAATCAAAGGTTTGCTAGGATGTCGAGGGTTAGAGGCTATCATGGCAATTAGGAGGCTGACATTCAAGTGGTAGGTAGCACAATTTTAATGATAAGAGCGAGACACTAGCAAGCGAAAATAGTATCGGGATCCGGGTACGATCATGTTGCCTGTTGGTTCTTTAGTGGAACAAGTAGCGGGATCCTCGTAGTTGTACTCGCGTGGCTCTTCGTACTCAGGTTCAACGTTCGCGTCTACCCAAAATAAACAGCAAGAATAAACAAACAACCAAGATGCAATGCACAAGCAAGAATGATGCATGCTTATTTGAAGAGTTTTTAACATGGCAATCCTAACTAATCATGTTTCACATACAAAGGATTGGTTATTAATGAATCTGGACAGAACCTTATGTTAAGTTATTTAGGCATGCATGAACATGCCAAATATGGATGCAGCATACAAAAACGATAAAAATGCATATGAAGAACGCAAGAAACGGAGTTACGGTTCTCACGATACGCTCACGACAAGATACGAAGGCAAAACTCAAGACAAGAAAGACCTGAGCTAGTCCTTGGCATTCCAAGGTAGACACTGATTAGGAAATGAAAAATCAACCACAATAGAGACAAATATCAAGCAATTCCATGGAGTATAGCTCCCACAGGTCACAAAACAATAAAACAAACAATCTTCCACAAAACAGCAACATAGCGACTTCCACAGCCAATAACTTGAGCCATAGGAACCCTACAACCACCAACAAGGCATTGGCAGAAACTACATAACATGCTTATCAACTTATCCAACTACACAAACTGGAAAGTAGGCACACATCAATAAGCATGAAGCTCACAAGTTGGCATGATGAAACAGATTTCTAGGACTTAGTGAAAATAACAGTTTTCTGGAATCTGAGTTAATCTGGTAGCATGTTGACAGCAGCAACTAATGGTGTTAGAGACCATCTCATGGCATGAAAATTAACAGGATGGTAGTAGAAAACATCTACTTCAAAACACTAGCACTGAGCTTGAGCTAATTCTCAACATATCACAAGATGGCAACCACTCTACATGGCATAAAAATAACAACACATTCTCAGACTTACAAATATTCAGCATGGTGAAAACAGCAACATCAAGTTAGCTACTTTGCAGCAAGTTTCCCACTTATATGGGTGATTCTCATGTCAAACAAAAGTACCATGGCATAATAGGAATAAAACACTAGCATTTCCTAGTTGGCACATGCCCCAAAGCAAGCATGGATTAAATCATGCAAAAATGACAAGTAGCATCTCAGCAGAAAATGACAGTTTTATAAACTTGCTCAAAAGTGAAATATACTTGCACCATTGGATTCCTTGGATCTTTCTACCCCAAAATCATGTGTCATACCCATATATTCATGTGAAGCAACATGTCAAGAACTACACTAGCAAAATCAACACCACTCTCGTAAGTGACAACTTACTCTAAATGGACAAGACCACATATGGCCTAACCAGATTTGGCATCTTAGCTTAAAATGGCAAAGAACTAATAACCCCTACAAAACATGGCCTATACCACAACATAGTGTTTGGCAAGTGGGGAAAACCCACTTGTCGCCTACACACACACTACACAAGCATGCACACACATAGCTACATATGCCTAAGGGCAAATGAGCACACCCACACCCATGAACACACCACCTATGAGCGTGGGTGTTCACCACACTCACACATATGCACCATATGCACAATGCATATGGGCACATACACACAACCACATGCACAAGTGCACATGGCACATACACTCATGAACACACCCCTAGGTGTGTGGGTGTTCATCACACACACATATACATACATATATGCACAAGTGCATCTATGCACATATATATGCATGTGTATCACACACACACCACCACCACCAAGCAAGCATAAATGCACACACTCTATGCAATACACATACACATACACCACTCTACACACACATACTAACAGAAAAGAAAAGAAAACACCCTACACATGAAGGTTGCACATACTCACATATACATGCAATAGCAAAAGAGAAAAATAAAACAAAAGGGAAAAAAGGGGGAAGGGGTTCGAGCTCGAACCCACGACCTCTGGTCGTCTCACACACACACACCACTATGCTACGCTACGGTTCTCGACAGAAAGGGGCAACTAGCCCACTAGTACACACACATGAGCGTGCTAACTGTCGAATCTGAAGAAAATGACACCTACGGCGACAGCAAACGCAACGGCCACTCTGGCGGCTACAGGGCATCTCCGGCAACAAAGATCAATTGCGGGGAGCACAGGAACCTAGGGGAACCCATCCCCGTCTCGGAGATCAGCTAGAACGGCGGCAAGACAGTGCTCGAGCTCGAGCTGTTGCCCGGCTCGGGGCACGGCGGAGGCGATCACTACGGTGGCGATTTGCGGGACAGACGGGGTTGCAGGGGAACGGCTGCTCACCGAGGGGGGTCTTTGGAGGCGCGGGAACGCGTACGCGGTGAGACGGAGGGGAAGAAGAGGAAGAAGATGGCGTGGCGATGAGCTCCTCTGCCGCAAACGACGGCGTCAACAGAGCGGTGCTATGGAGGAGCTAGGACCTCCCTAGCCCCGGGAACGGAGCGCCGGTGGCACCAGGAACCTTCCCACCATCTTTGATGGCGACAAGCAGGTCAACGGAGGCGGCGATGACGACCCGAAGACTCACCGGCGACGCGCTGCTCTCTGAACCTCTCTCTGAACTTACCTGAAGGGGGAATAAGAGGGAAGAAAGAGGGAGAAGGGGAGCGGCAGCGGCGCGAGGAGAAGAGGGAACCCTAGGGGGAAAAGGCACAGACGTCGAGAGGCTAAATAGGCTCGCCACTGACGGCATTCCTCGGCGTTCGTGAACGCACGGCAGGCGCTCACTCTTTGCTCCCTGACGGAGAAGAAACGGAGCAGGTGGCCACTTGGCACCTGGGCTGGGCCGCACAGGGAGGAGCCGGCCTAGCTATTCCTCTCTCACAGAGAGAATAAAACATAGAGGGTTTCCTATTTAATGAAACAACAAGAAAAAGGAAAGCTCCTAGAGAAAATCAGAAGGATTTTTTATAAGGAAAAATTACTTTTGACTAAAAGAATATGAGAACTATTTAATAAAATTGTCAAGGGGATTTTTGAAGCAAGTATTTTAAATAGTTTTTAAAATAACAGCCCCTGGCTATTTAAACCTCACATGCATATTAACTCAAACAACAAAAGAACCACACTCATAATTTATAAAACATCATAGGCTACCTCTTGAACATTTTAAAACAATTTAAATAGCAAGTAGAATCTGTTAATAAAATGACAAGGGAATAAAGGGGGGTATTTGGTTGGGTTTTGTTGAAAGAAAAAGAGAGGGGAAGAAGAAGGAGAGTTGCACCACATACACTCAAACCACATCACACAAACACAAGGACACACCCAACCACAACAAGGTCACATCACAAATAAGGCATGGCATGATGAATGGTATGATGCATGATGCATGATGCATGAATGCATGAACAAGACATGGCATAACAAGGTTCAAATCATATCATTAATATCATGACAACAAGGTTCATATAAGATACATGCCAAAAAAGGTAGGGACAGCACTTGGGCTGTCACACTAACTTGGTGTCCCGAATATAGTTGTGAAGCGCCATACAAGCAACAATAATCTTTTTTGTCTTCTAGGCTTGAATTTTGGCACCTTTTTCAAGATGTGCCACTTTTCCTTGATCACACCAAATGTGTGTTCTACCGCATTGCGAAGGGAAGAGTGAGCATGATTGTATACCTCATACGTCCCCGTCGGTTCTCTACGCCTATTGCGGAACTCCGGTATATGATAGGTTTGGCCTTTGTATGGAGCAAGGTATCCACTTTGGTTTGGATAGCCTGAATAGACAAGGTAGTATTTGCCTAAAAATTATAACAAAGTTAGAATTACAAAAGAAAATTTGAAACTAAATTGCTTTGAATATGAGTATTGTTTGGTAGTACCATGTGGAGGAACAGGGAACTTATGTGCATACTTCTCCAGGGTATGATTCAAAATCCTTGTGTCATGTGCCGAGCCCGGCCAGCCAAAAATGACGAAAGTAAACCTCATGTCAAATTCACAAACGGCCATCACATTTTGATAAGTAAATCCATGTCATCTGGTGTGGGTAATGACATCTAATGTTGGAATTGAAACGGGTATGTGACATCCATCTATTGCTCCAATAGCACCCTCGAAATGTGGCCAAAATCGATCATCATTAATTCTTTCATGAGGAGTTGAGAAAGAATAATCAGTGGGCTTTATGTTGTTGGATGATAACTTGCTCAAACAATCCAACACTTCTTTGAACTTTTGATGAATTGTTTCAGTTGATCTTGCAAAATGATTTTCAACTTGAGAGAAAGACTGTGGGGCTCCAACCATCCATAAGAACATGGCTAATGATTCCAACGATGTCATGCCTCTACTTGATTGCAATCCATAATCATCAACTAAAAGATCATGCAATGACATAAAAACATCTGGGTACATCCTAAACATTTTGTAGCACATCTTGCTATTATCAAGATTCTCCATTACCCATTCATAACCAGTTTGTTGAGGAATTCGATATGGTGCTTTGTTCAAGTAAGTCTGACTATACTTGTTACCTATTTCACCCATCATAGCAACTTCATATGAAATGTGTGTCATCCCAAGAAGAAAAGTCCTCTCAGCCTCCTCATCAACCATCTCAACACTTTCATCCATCTACAAAATAGAGCAACAAATGTATAAGTACATGGCAGCCAAAAAATGGCAGCAAACATCACATATGAGATATAAAACATATGAGATGCACATCAGTCCAAAAATTCTAGCAAAGACCACACCCATAGAGTCAACATTTTTCATTACACGATAGCAACAGATCTCATAAATAGTTCACTACATCAACACACATTCAAACTGAAATAGATCTCATAAATAGTTCCCAAAAGACAACACATTTGTTGGACATGATAATACAACTTGCTACTTACACATTGCTTTGTGCTCCCTCGTAAGCCAGTCAAACCTGCCCTCCTTGGTTTTAATCAACATAGACAACTCACGATACTCCGGCTTCATCACAATCTTGGTCGCGGTGTGGAACAAAGGAGTCCCTTCCTCGGCTCCACACTCCACCATCAAATTAAGTACTTCTGCCATGGTAGGAGTAGTAACTTTGGGAACATGGTTAGCTAATCCTTCGCCAGTCACTCTTGAATTTATGTTTCCCAAGGTTTGCTTATACGCACGAAGAACTGGGTTCTTGTCCTCTTTATCTTCTACATTAGACTTAGATTTGCGTTTACCTAATGTTTTACCTTGCCCTCCTTTTTCTTGAAAGATTTCAAAGGAGTTCCCAATTCTTCACTCTCTTTTACCTCCACAATGGCATCATCATCATCATTCGAGCCACTAGATATCTCTCCTGGAATGGAGGTTATTTCCCCGGTGACATGAGCATTCTCAAACATAACATCCATCTCCTTCAAGTTGGGAGGGCCCATGTACCGCCACTTTGCATGTCATGGGTATTTCTGAAAATAGCATACAAATTAACACAATGACATAAACAATTGGAGAACTTAATCATAAATAATTTATGAACATCCTCACCTTAAGATGAGTGCCCCACCAACTATCAGCAGCTTCAATTGTTCCCATCTTATCATTCCAACTAAGTCCAGATGCAGAATTCTTCAACGCCATAAACCGAGCATATTGTTTCTTCAATTGGTCCCATTTGTTTTTGAATTGCCTTCTTGTGTGTCTTTTCTTAGTTAGTTCAAAAAATTCTCCTGAAGATTGTTGTAACCTTTGGGACTCAAATAACCACCCGGCCTATTGTGCTTCTCCATCTCTTCTTTGCATATCTCACAAAATATTTTAGTACGATATGCATCCCAATTTTCTTTGTCCATCTATTTTATTCCAAGTTAAACATTACACACAAGTATATGCACATATTTTCTGCTGATAGAATCACACACATAGGCATGTATTTTCTACTGATAAAATCACACCTATAGTCATGTATTTCTACTCATACAAATACATAGTTCAGGCACATGCTAAAACAGAAAAGAACAGGGGGGCTATCTCAGTGGGGCTCCAGATCCGACCTTGCTGGGCTGGAGTGAGAACGAACCGGCGCTCGGCGCTTGGATGTGGTCGCTGGTGTAGGTCGCCGATGGAGGACCCGCACGTCAACGAAAGAGAAGCCGGTAGCTGGACGGGAGAGGGTTGTGGCTGCTGGTCGGGGTTGACAAACAAGGCGACAGGGGTGCCTGAGGTCGTCGGGACGGGGTGAGAACGGACCGGCGGCAGCTTTCGCCGTCATCGGGAGCGGACGAGGCGGGCGGAGGAAACCCTAGCGCCGCCCTCGCTACGCCATCTCCTTTTCCTGCAGGGGATAATGGCTCGGGCTAGGAAAAAACGGGGTCACTGGGGGAATATATGAGATGGCATTTTATCTGTAAATAGAGTGCAGTGTCAGGGGTAGGGAGGGCGTGGGATCGGTGGAACGCGGTCGAATGCAGCTGCAGCTACTCGGGAGGAGCTTTCCCTTTCACGTACAGAAAAGCTATGGCTGCGTGTCCAAAGCCGAATGAAAGTTGGCTATTTGGTTGGGCTGTTGGCTTTTAAGCCTAGAAAGATGTCGCGAAGCCCAACCAGACACCCACAACGCAGCCGAATACGAAGCACTTTTGCACGGTCTTTGGATGGCAGCATCAATGGGCATACAACGGCTGGAGGTATGGGGAGACTCCAACCTAGCCATCTCTCAAATCAACAGCGAATTCGATGCCAAAAAAAACGAAGATGGCGGCATATAGAAATGTCGTCCTTAAAATATTTGCATGGTTCGAGGGGCTGGAATTCCATCGTGTCGCTAGAGACAACAACCAAGCCACTGACATACTGGCCTGCATGGGGGCCAAAAGCGACCCTGTCCCGAAAAACACCTTTCTTGAACGGCTCTTCAAGCTGTTGGTGGTTTGGCAGGACGACAATAAGAGCGTCGGATCCATCAGTGCGGAAGAGTCTGTTCCCCCTATGAACCAGACGACCAAATCATCGGCGGCTCCATAATGGACAAAATTCCTTCGGCTCATGTGGTCATGGTAGTAGTCTTACCATGGACCGAGCCCTTCCTCGCTTACTTTCTTTGCCAATAACTCCTCAACGATCAGACAGAAGCGAGACACATAGTTCGGCGATCCAAGACTTATAAAGTCCATGAGGGTGAGTTGTACAAGAAAATCACCAATGGAATACTCCAGCGGTGCATATCCGAGGAAGAAGGAAGGCATCTCTTGGCCGAAGTCCACGCAGGAATGGGCGGACACCACGCAGCAGCAAGGGCCTTAGTAAGCAAGGCCTTTTGAGCCAGTTTCTTCTGGCCCACCGCTTGAGCAGATTCCCAGACACTTGTCCAGCATTGCGTGGGATGTCAACTATTTGCAAATCAAAGCCACAAGCCCCAACAGCTTTTCGGACTATTCCAATTACCTGTCCGTTTGCGGTCTGGGGGCTGGATATGGTCGGACCACTAAAAGGGGGGGGAACCAATAAGAATAAATATCTACTCGTCATGGTTGACAAGTTCAACAAATGGATCAAACCAAAACCTTTCAAATCAGCCAAGTCCGGACCAGTAGTCAACTTTATATCTGGCATGGTACACCGTTACGGTGTCCCGCACAGTATAATAACGGACAATGGATCCAATTTCACCGCCCAAGAGGTAAAGGACAGGTGCGCAAACATGGGCATCAAGCTTGATTATGCATCAGTGTATCACCCGCAGGCCAATGGACAAGTCAAAGGGTCCAACGGCCTCATCATGAGTGGTATTAAACCACGTCTGGTCTGTTCTCTTCATGAATCCGATTGCAATTGGGTAGAGGAGCTTGACTCCATTTTGTGGGGTCTGCGTACCACCCCGAATCGATCAACGGGATACACACCGTTCTTTATGGTCTACGAGACAGAAGCAGTCCTCCCATGTGACATTATTCACGATGCACCAAGGGTGCGCAAAGAAAAGGAGGTCGAGTTATATCGGCAGGACGACTTGGACGCCTTAGAAGGAGAGCACCACATAGCTCGGGCTCGCTCTACTTTTTACCAACAGCAGGCCCAACGTTACCAAAGCAGGGAGGTTAGGGCAAAGGCGTATAATGAGGGTGAAGTCGTCTAACGACTCCCGAAGAAGCAGAAGCATAAACTCAATCCCAAGTTGGAGGGCCCCTTCATAATTGACGAAGTACTCACGGGAGGGGCTTATCGTCTTTGCAACCCGCCGGATAACTGCCTCGAACCAAACCCATGGAACGCAATTCGTCTTTGATGCTTTTACGGCTAGACCGGTGTCGTCATACTTTTTACCTTCCTTTTCCTTTTCTTCCTTTCCTTTCATATTTCTTTCCCTTCCACCTTGATTTTGCAGGTCTGGATTTCTTTTTCCAAGTATATGTTTGGCTAAACCGAGCTTGTGTTGAGTTTTTGGGTATACATCCTCAAATGTTAAACCTGAACAAAACACCTAGGGGCTTCTTCCCAAAGTCGATGATTATTTTTTAAGCATCTATTCACATTTATTGTGTATGCATGTTTCCCTTGTCGATTTTTAGGTCGTTATATGCATCAATTCGAACTAATATTTTTCCCAAGCTGGGTTGCCTCGCTCTTGTGTTTACCCTTTGCGTTTGCGATTGTTCAGCTAGAGGGTAAAGGGAGCACCTCTGCGATTGTTACGATCGGATCATCCGGATACGTACCTCAGACGGGTGAAGCCAAAAGCTAGCTATCTTTAGCAGAAAATTGGTATGCTATGATGGAAGCAACAAATAAAATTTATGGTTGTCATCACCATTACTTTGGCTTATTTTCTCAAAAAATCTTTTAGTCGCATACTAGCAGTATACGGCCTTACTATCTACAATTTACGTAGTAGACTGAAGAAAGGTACCGCTAGAGGTACTATTTTCTTTGGAAGATGTTTGTTCGCAGCCTAAAGATGTTTGTTCGCACCAAAAGGTACCGATTTACATATCTCCCTGTGCATTTTCTGTTTGTTCGCACCAAAAGGTCGGATTGCCTGGTTCCTTGAAAGAATTCCCTCTTATCGAAGGATATCTGATAAGGAACACTCCCAAGCTCTTATCAAAGGAGGTCGAAGCCAACGGTCGGTTAAGACAAAGTTTACAGCACGGATGGAGAAATTTTTGAGTTAAAGTACATAGTTACATAAAATCACACATCTGGCTACTGGTCAAGATTGTCTATTAAGGCATCCAGGGTGCAATCTTCTTGCGAGAGATGAGCGGCGGGGATCACTTGGTCGTAGACCAAATGAAGTGGCACTTCTTGCCCATTCGGCCCTGTCAGCCCAACCCGAGCCATATGTTCGGGCTTAAGACCGGTAGTCTTGATCATCGCCCACGCCTCTCGTGCTCCCTCCCGGCAGGCCAAGGTCTTCCATAACTTGAAACGACACCGGGATCCATTGAACTGATCAGCCAGTTCGGTCATCCCCTCCAGAGCTTCTCGGTAGGCCATAGCGCTTTCATCCTGCTCCTCATAGCCTTTCGAGCCCGCTCATGTACGGCATACAGTTCCTTCAAAAGATTCCCTCGGCGGGATCCGATCTCTTCTTCAGGTCGCCTGGTTAGGAGACCTATACATGAGACGAAGCATGTCCATTACACTTCATGTATTAGATATACCCTTCGGCATTATGTTACCTCTTGAGCATGCGTAGGTTTTCCCTTGAAGAGGAAAGGTTGATGCAGCAAAGTACATATGTATTTCCCTAAGTTGTTGAGAACCAAGGTATCAATCCAGTAGGAGGAACAAGCAAGTCACCAACGGATGCACCTACACAGACAATCAAACTCTTGCACCCAAGGCTATAAAGGGGTTGCCAATCCCTTCACGGTTATTTGCAAGATTAGATATTAGATATAGATGTATAATATTGCGGAAAGTAAAAAAGTAAATAAATTGCAGCAAGGTATTTTTGGTATTTTTGCTTTATAGATCTGAAAATATATTATGGAAAGTAGACCCAGGGGCCATAGGTTCACTAGAGGCTTCTCTCTTGAAGGAAAGTATCATGGTGGGTGAACAAATGACTGTCAAGCAATTGATAGAAAAGCGAATAATTGTGAAGATATCCAAGGCAATGATTATGCATATAGGCATCACGTCCGTGTCAAGTAGACCGAAACGATTCTGCATCTACTACTATTACTCCACACATCGACCAACTCCTGCCTACATCTAGAGTATTAAGTTCATGAAGAACAAAGTAACGCATTAGGTAAGATGACATGATGTAGAGGGATAAACTCGGGCAATATGATGAAAACCCCATATTTTTACCCATGATGGCAACAATACAATATGTGCCTCGCTACCCCTACTTTGTCACTGGGTGAGGACACCGCAAGATTGAACCCAGAACTAAGCACTTCTCCCATTGCAAGAATTAACAATCTAGTTGGCCAAACCAAACCAATAACTCGAAGAGACTTGCGAAGATATGAAATCATGCATATAAGAATTCAGAAAAGACTCAAATAATATTCATGGATAATCTGAACATAAACCCACAATTCATCGGATCTCGACAAACACACCGCAAAAGAGTATTACATCGGATACATCTCCATGAAGATCATGAAGAACATGGTATTCAAGCACAAAGAGAGAGAAGAAGCCATCTACCTACTAGCTATGGACCCGTAGGTCTGTGGTGGACTACTCACGCATCATTGGAGGGGCAATGGAGTTGATGTAGATGCCCTTCGTGATCGAATCCCCCTCCGACAGATTATCGGAAAAGGCTCCAAGATTGGATCTCTCGGGAACGGAGGCTTCTGGCGGCGGAAAAGAATTTGTGTGGCTCTTTTTGGTATTGGGAGAATATTTGGGTATTTATAGGATGAAGAATAGGGTTAGGACTCCTGCCAGGGAGTCACAAGCCCGCCAGGCGTGGCCAAGGGGGGAGGTCGCGCCCCCTGTCTTGTGACCTCCTAGCAACTTCCTTGCCTTGCACTCCAAGCCTGGTAGATCTCTTTTGTTCCAGAAAAAATCATCGCGAAGATTTTAACTAGGTTCTGGATTAATAGGTTAGTCCCAAAAATAATATAAAGTAGCATATTAAGGCATATAAAACATCCAACACAAATAATATAATAGTATGACACAATCAAAAATTATAGGTACGTTGGAGACGTATCAGCATCCCCAAGCTTAATTCTTGCTTGTCCTCGAGTAGGTATATGATAAAAACAGAATTTTTGATGTGAAATGCTACCTAACATATTTATCCGTGTAATATTCTTTATTGTGGCATGAATATTCAAATGCATAAGACTCAAAACAAAAGCTTAATGTTGACATAAAAACAATAATATTTCAAGCATACTAGCAAAGCAATTGTATCTCTTCAAAATATAATGGCAAAAGAAAGTTATCCCTAGAATATCATATAGTCTGGCTATGCTCCATCTTCCCCACACAAAGTATTTATATCATGCACACCCCCGATGAAAAGTCAAGAAATTGTTTCACACCTTTATTTTCTCAAACTCTTTCAACTCTCACGCAATACATGAGCGTGAGACATGGATATAGCAGTATAGGTGGAATAAAATATGGTGGAGGTTGTGAAGGAAAAGGAGAAGATAGTCACACATCAACTAGGCGTATCAACGGGCTATGGAGATGCCCATTAATAGATATCAATGTGAGTGAGGAGGGATTGCCATGCAACGGATGCACTAGAGCTATAAGTGTATGGAAGCTCAAAAGGAAACTAAGTGGGTGTGCATCCAACTTGCTTGCTCATGAAGACCTAGGGCCATTTGAGGAAGCCCATCATTGGAATATACAAGCCAAGTTATATAATGAAAAATTCCCACTAGTATATGAAAGTGACAAAATAGGAGACTCTTTATCATGAAGATCATGGTGCTACTTTGGAGCACAAGTGTGGAAAAAAGATAGTCGCATTGTCCCTTCTCTCTTTTCTCTCATATTTTTGGTGGGCATTGAAGGCCTCTCTTTATTATTTGGGCTTCGCTAGCCTCTTTTATTTTTCATAAAGTCAGGAGTCTCATCCCCACTTGTGAGGGAATCATATCTTCCATCATCCTTTCCTCATATGGGACAGTGCTCTAATAATGATGGTCATCACACTTTTATTTACTTACAACTCAAGAATTACAACTCGATAACTAGAACAAATTATGACTCTATATGAATGCCTCCGGTGGTGTACCGGGATGTTGTAACATCCCAAAATTTCATTTTGGAATGTTATGAATATAGCTATGCATCTATCATCATCATTGCTTGAATATATACAATTGTTGAAATGCTCCTTTTAACTTTCTGAAAGCCCTTCCTATTTTCCCCAAAACAAAATTTCACCTATTTGAAATCTTGGTAAAAAGTTCAAATAAGAGAGGAGGAAGATGACACTCCACACCAGGATCAAATTGGTGATTTATTTGAACAATAATAACCAGGAGTTATTTTGAAAATATTTGCAAAAAGGATTTAAAACAATTAGGCAATTTCTGAAAATAATATTTTTTTCACAGTATTCAAATACCAAAATAAAAATGTTCATTAAATGGAATATTTTATTCTGTTCATTTTAATATATAATACTTCTATATTTGGAAAAGTTTTGAATGCTTTTCAGGAGGTTTTACTGCTCTGGATATTAAAAAGAGTAACGGTTTTGTATTTAAACGGGCTAGCCCACGGGCATTTATTCGCGAATTAACTACGAGCCGGTCGACCGACGCGCCTTCGCCGCTTCTTCTCTCTCTGATAACGGGCCCCACCCCGACCGCCCGATGACCACGCGCGGTCATCACTCACCTCGCGCGCGCACCGCCGTCGCCGGGAATCTCGTCGTCGGATCTCCCTCCTCTCTCCTCCCCGCACCCACCCGAGCACTGTATAAGAGCGCCCCTCCCCGCACTCCATTTCCACCCCGACCCCCTCTCTCCCGTTGCCAGACAGTCACAGGAGAGCTCGCCGGAGTTGCAGCTCCAACCGAAGGTCCCCACCGCCGTGCTCGTCGCCTCGGACCTCCCCGCGCCCCTCCGACCTCACCGTTCGACGCCGGACGTCAAGCGCCGCCGCCCGGACCACTCCATCGTCGCACTCGACCACCGGAGACGCTTCCCCGACCTCCTCCGACCACCGGCCACCGCCACCACTTGCCGGAGTTCTTCCTCCCTCTCCGGTAAGTCGTCGAGCCCCTCCCCTCCCTCTGATCTAAATCCAACGCCCCGATTAGAACCACTTAATTCCCCGAACCGTTTTCTTTATGGTTCGGTTGACCACCCGTAGCACCGCTCGCACCCCCCCCCCTTAGCCAATAGGATTGTGTTGCGTCACCCCTGGCCGTCCGGTAGTTAGTTTTCTTTTTTTTTAGTTTTAGTTAACAAAGTGTTTTAGTAATTTGTTTTGCTTATAACTTTTAATCTGTTTCATCTTTTGAGTTGATTCTTTTTGCAATAGCTCACATTTTTCATGTAGTTTCATCCTGTAGTTTTAGATTTTAAATTTGAACTATAAATTTGAATTGAATCAAATTTTCTCAAAACATTCAAATCTGAATAACTAGAGTTTGAAAATAGATTTTGATATGAATCTTTTTGCTACTGTTTAGTCTTAGTTAGGACTACCTCCATGTTTAGTTTGAGGATTTTTAGGATGATTCTTATTAGTGTTTTAGCTATAAACAGATTCTGCCTATTAGTTAGTATAGTTTTATTTAACTTAGTTTTAGTTGGTTTAAATTAGATTTAGTTTTATTTGATTTAGTAGGTTCTGTTAGTTAAACTTTAGGTGTTCTACTTACTATTAATAAAAATATAAAATTGTTTAGTTTATTTCTTTGTTAATATAGGAATCACAACTTCTTTTCTAATAGGTTTAATTTGATTAAAACAACTAGTAAATAATAGTTTCTTTCAACAAAGTTTTATATAATTTAATTCTGTTTTCTAAGATAAGTTTTAGTAGTTTTATTTTCTGTTAAGATAATGTCTTAGTAATAAATAATAAGTTTTGTTTGCTCCTTGTTAGTAAAACTATAGTTGCTTCATATAGTATTGTTTATCAAAACTTTACTAAAGTTTTTCTTACAAAACTTTAAATTGATTTTATTCTGTTTATTAGTAAAAATATTTATTGTTTACTTGCTGTCAACCATTGTTTTGTTAATACAAATAGTTTAGTTATGTTAGTAGTGATTTTCCCATCATCTTCTAGTAAACAAAACCTTGTGTGTTTTCTTGTTTGTGATGTGTGCATTGTTTTTGTCTTGATTGTTTACTAGTTCATTGTTGATGTTTGGGAATTACATATTTTGTTGTATGCTTATTGAGTGCTTGTTTGCTTCGTTAGATTATCTGGAGTGCGAAGCTTGTTACCTAGAGTCACTCACATACGAAGATCATCAATCAGGCAAGTCACTTTGATCATCTTTACCCATGTTTTTATTGCATTAGTTCATCCATCACCCCAATTGCATGCAAAGTAGGTTAGTTAGAAACTTGGTTACATTGTTGTAGTATCATGTGGTAGGTACCCCCCTCAACCCCTTTGACAACATTGGCCCCGGGAAATGTTGTTTTACATTTTGCTATGCTACTAGTAGACGGGGTTGGTTGTGTGATTCATGAGAGTTGTGAGATTAATTACAAGACCTACATAATGATCAAGACTTCAAGACTCTGAGTTTTCAACTTACCTCTCGGTGGATGATGGTTGAACGGCACCCTGGAGAAACCAATGGATTTGCCTAGGTGTTGTTGGAGATGGCCAGTATTCACGCGGAAAGGTCCACCCAGGCACAAAGAGATGGATGGATGCTTCAAGACCCAAGGTTTACCTGCACAGCCAAAGGTCATTATGGGCTCTGGCTTGGTTGGATATCGTGGTGACCCTGGACAGGCGGTGCTACGAGATGTAGAAGAATGGTAGGAAAGGATGGGCACCGACAGAGTCGCAGGGAAACCCTTTGGAAGACCATGTTTTGGTCATCCGTTTCTCAAACACCCTGAAGTGCGAGAAATCAAACGGAGGCGACCAAAACTTGTGGGGAACATGTGCAAAACTCTGCAGAGTACTCAAACCTAATCGATTAGCCGTGTCCACGGTCATGGACGACTTGAGCCAAAGGAACTGAAACTTCCGGAAATTCTCAACACTATTAATATGATGATGTGGGTATTAATAACTTGGGTATGATAATTGCTTGGTGGAACCATCTCAGTAATCAACCAACTTAGTAATAATTTTGCTTATCCCCTCTCTTGATGTAGGAAAAACTTGGCTTTACGCAAAAACTGCCACCCCACCTGCCATATATGCATGTAGACTAGATGATTATCTTTTCACCCCTCTCTTGTGACTTTGCCGGCATATTCCATATGCTGACCTACACGGCTGCAACGTATCATGTTGCAGAGTACTTTTCCGACCAGGAGTGAGGACACGTTCTACGCTCGGTGAGATGCCCTTGGAGTCAGATGGACTCATCTACCTTCGACGCTTCCGCAAGACTTAGTTATTCTCATGAGTTGGCCTTCGGCCACTTTATTGTAATGATTATTGTAATAAAGGACTCGATATGAGATTTCGTTAATATAATGTTGTGTGATTTCCCTTTGATATATACATTGATGTACTGTGTGTGTACCAGCATGATGTTGGGATGGTACGGAAACACCAGAGATTCGACCTTTCAGGTCGGGTCGCTACAGATGTGCAATGATCTAGCATAGCAAATGACATCAAAATGGACAAGTCATGGAAACATCATGTTAGGTATCTTACGATCATGCAAAGCAACATGGAAATGATGGTGCGTGTCATAATAAACGGAACGGTGGAAGTTGCATGGCAATATATCTCGAAATGGCTATGGAAATGCCATAATTGGTAGGTATGGTGGCTGTTTTGATGAAGGATATATGGTGGGTTTAATGCACCAGCGAAAGTTGTGTGATACTAGAGAGACTAGCAAAAGTGGAAGGGTGAGAGTGCGTATAATCCATGGACTCACATTAGTCATAAAGAACTCACATACTTATTGCAAAATTATATTAGTCATCGAAGCAAAGCACTAGACACATGCCCCTAGGGGAGAGGTTGGTAGGATTAAACCATCGTGCGCTCCCGACCCTCACACAAAGGTCAACAATCTATAAACAAATCATGCTCTGACTTCCTTACATAACGATTCACCATACATGCATGCTATGGGAATCACAAACCTTTACACAAGTATTTTTACCAATTCACAATTACTTCCTAACATGAATCTTCACATTACCATCTTTTTATCACAAAACTTTACGCAAGGAATCAAACTTCTCATAATACTCAATGCACTTAATATGGAAGTTTTTATTATATCCCTCTCGGATGCCTATTATACTCGGACTAAATTCAACCTAAAACAATTACCATGCTGCTTGAAGACTCTCACAATAATATAAGTGAGGTATGAGAGTTCAATTATTTCTATAAAACCAAACGCCATCATGCTCTAATAAGATATAAGTGAAGCACTAGAGCAAAATTGCCTATCTCAAAAGATATAAGTGAAGCACATAGAGTATTCTAATAAATTCCCGATTCATGCGTGTCTCTCTCAAAATATGTGTGCAGCAATTATTATTGTGGCAAACTAAAAAGCAAAGATTCATATCATACAAGACGCTCCAAGCCAAACACATATCATGTGGTGAATAAGAATATAGCCTCAAGTAATTTTACCGATGGATTGAAGACGGAAGAGGGGATGCCTTCCGGGGCATCCCCAAGCTTAGGCCCTTTGGAATCCTTTAATATGACATGGAGTTCCTTGGGCATCCCAATCTTAGGCTCTTGCCACTCCTTATTCCATAGTCCATCAAATCCTTACCCAAAACTTGAAAACTTCACAACACAAAACTTAACAGAAAACTCGTGAGATCCGTTAGTATAAGAAAATAAATCACCACTTTAGGTACTGTTGTGAACTCATTATTTATTTATATTTGTGTAATACCTACTTTATTATAACTTCTCCATGGTTCATACCCCCCCCCCCCCGATACAACCCATAGATACATCAAAATAGATAAACAACACAAAGAAAATAGAATCGATCAAAAACAGAACAGTCTGTAGAAATCTGAAAACTTAGTATACTTGCCTAACTCAAACAATTCTGAAACATTAGTACACTCTGGGAAATATGTATATCAATCTTGTGCAAAACTTACAGACTCATTCGACGCTCTAAAAAAATTATAAAATTCCTGGACTGGGTGCAAGAGTTTCTGTTTTTCAGCAAGATCAAATCAACAACCACCATAGACCATACCAAAGGTCTTACTTGGATCAAACACTAATTAAAATACCAAAACACAATTACTACAGAATTAATAATGTGGGAAACACTCAAAAACAGAAGCAACAAACAGAACATAGAAACAAAATTGGGTTGCCTCCCAACAAGCGCTATTGTTTAACGCCTTTTAGCTAGGCATGATGATTTCAATGATGCTCACATAAAAAGTAGTACTTGAAGCATGCACGAGAGCATAATGAATAACATGACAAGCACACTTAAGTCTAACCCACTTCCTATTCATAGGGGTTTTGTGAGCAAACAATTTATGGGAGCAAGAATCAACTAGCATAGGAAGGCAAAACAAACATAACTTCAAAACTTTGGACACATAGAGAGGAAACTTGATATTATTGAAATTACTACAAGCATATGTTCCTCCATCATAATAATTTTCAGTAGCATAATTAAGGAATTTCACAATATAACTATCAAATAAAGCATTGTTTCCATCATTAATTATAGCATATGTGTCATCATCAAAACTTGGGGAACAAAGAATATCATATTCATCAAGCATAGCATCGCCAAGCTTGTGGTTTTGCATATCTTTAGCATCATGGATATTCATAGAATTCATACTAACAACATGGCAATCATGATTTTCATTCAAAGAACTATCATGAATCTCCTTACAAATTTCTTCTTTCAACACTTCATCAAAATTTTCAGATTCATGATTTTTAAACAAAACTTCATAGAGATAATCAAGTGCACTCAACTCACTAGCAATTGGTTCATCATAATTTGGTCTTTTGAAAGTATTAGCAAGTGGATGAGGATCCATATTAATAGATTTTTAGCAAGCGAAGATGCAAGCAAATAGAAGGCACATGACAACACAAGCAAACATATCAATGAAAAGGCGAACGGAAGAAGGGCGAATAAAAAGGCAAATATTTTTGGGTTTTTTCTAAAAATCATTATATAAGTGGGGGAGAGGAAAATAGAGGCAAATGGCAAATAATGTAAATGCAAGAGATGAGTTTGTGATGGGTACTTGGTAGGCTTGATGTGTATCCTCCCCGGCAACGGTGCCAGAAATCCTTCTTGCTACCTCTTGAGTGTGTGTTGGTTTCCCTTGAAGAGGAAAGGGTGATGCAACAAAGTAGATACGTATTTCCCTCAGTTGTTGAGAACCAAGGTATCAACCCAGTAGGAGGAACACGCAAGTCACCAATGGATGCACCTACACAAACAATCAAACTCTTGCACCCAACGCTATAAAGGGGTTGTCAATCCCTTCACAGTTATTTGTAAGGATTAGATATGATAGAGATAGATGTATAAGATTGCGGAAAGTAAAAAAGTAAATAAATTCCAGCAAGGTATTTTTTTATTTTTGATCTATAGATCTGAAAATATATTATGGAAAGTAGACCCGGGGGCCATAGGTTTCACTAGAGGCTTCTCTTTTGAAGGAAAGTATCATGGTGGGTGAACAAATTACTGTCAAGCAATTGATAGAAAAGCGAATAATTATGAAGATATCCAAGGCAATGATTATGCATATAGGCATCACATCTGTGTCAAGTAGACCAAAACGATTCTGCATCTACTACTATTACTCCACACATCGACCGACTCCTGCCTACATCTAGAGTATTAAGTTCATGAAGAACAGAGTAACGCATTAGGTAAGATGACATGATGTAGAGGGATAAACTCAAGCAATATGATGAAAACCCCAACTTGTTACCCTAGATGGAAACAATACAATACATGCCTCGCTACCCCTACTTTGTCACTGGGTGAGGACACCGCAAGATTGAACCCAAAACTAAGCACTTCTGCCATTGCAAGAATTACCAATCTAGTTGGACGAACCAAACCAATAACTCGAAGAGACTTGCAAATAAATGAAATCATGCATATAATAATTCAAAAAAGACTCAGATAATATTCATGGATAATCTGAACATAAACCCACAATTCATCGGATCTCGACAAACACACCGCAAAAGAGTATTACATCGGATAGATCTCCATGAAGATCATGAAGAACATGGTATTGAAGCACAAAGAGAGAGAAGAAGCCTCTAGCTAGTAGCTATGGACCCATAGGTCTGTGGTGGACTACTCACGCATCATCGGAGGGGCAATGGAGTTGATGTAGATGCCCTCCGTGATCGAATCCCCCTCCGGGAGATTATCGGAAAAGGCTCCAAGATTGGATCTCTCGGGAATGGAGGCTTCTGGCAGCACAAAAGTATTTGCGTGGATCTTTTTGGTATTGGGGGAATATTTGGGTATTTATAGGACGAAGAATAGGGCTAGGACTCCTGCCAGGGAGTCACAAGCCTGCCAGGCGCGGCCAGGGGGGTGGTCGCGCCCCCTGGCTTGTGACCTCCTGGCAGCTTCCTTGCCTTGCACTCCAAGCGTGGTAGATCTCTTTTGTTCCAGAAAAAATTATCATGAAGATTTTATTCCATTTGGACTCCATTTAATATTCCATATCTGCAATACTCAAAACAAGGAAAAAACAAACTGGCACTAGGCTCTAGATTAATAGGTTAGTCCCAAAAATAATATAAAGTAGCATATTAATGCATATAAAGCATCCAAAACAGATAATATAATAGCATGACACAATCAAAAATTATAGATATGTTGGAAACGTATCACATTATAATCGCACTTACTGAACATGCCCCTCTGTAATTTCTGGTTCTCTTCCTGGGTTTGAGCCAATTGGGTTTTTAAACTCTCAATTTCTTCGGCCTGTTGCTGTATTTCCGCATGGAGACGGTTCTTCTCCTCAAGATTTTGTTGCGACGAATGGCAGCCAGCCTCATACTGGGACTCGGCGTACCTCTGGGATTCATGGGCTGCATCTAAATCTTTTTTGCAACTGCCCTATAGACTCAGCTGCTACAAAGTACACTTGCGTCAGCACGGGACTATATACTAAGATCGGCAAAATGGACATACTCGCCATGCGCCTCCCGGGTAAAATTCTTCACTTGTTCAAGTTTGGCCTTCATGGCTTGCACCTATGTTCGGCTCACCTCCAGGTCATTGGCCAATTGCTCATGCTGCTGCCTTGAAGCCTACATCATCAATAAAACAATATGCGGGTCCTTAACTCGGTCGTCCCGACCAATTCAAGGCTCGGGGGCTACTGGGTTAATATGTGTGTTCGGATTACTAAAACAGATCACTCACCTCTAGGCTAGGTGATATCAGTTTCACGGCTTCCCCAATCCCAGCTCAGGCAGCTCCAATGTACGCATATACCGAACATAGAGCATTAAACTCTTGTCCGGAAAACGACTAGTGGTGCAGGGCTTCTTGTCACCGACGGTGGTTCATCGCAGCAGGGGCCTCCGCAACAGGTTTAGCATGAGTAGAAGACCTTGATTCATGAGTGTTGCCAGGCACCCCGGCAACATTCCCGGTAGAAGATGGTTGTACTTGTTTCCTGAGTATTTCGACATGAGATCTTCTGTGAATACCTGTCGATCATGGTAACAACAGATTAAGCGGACGAACGAAGTACCTTTTGGTTGAACGAGTGGCCAGGTTCGTCCTTGCGGTCGGCTCACATGAAGGATTCCTGTTGCTGTTCGGTCCGGGCATTGTTGCTGTAGTCGACGTTCGTCGCGTGGACCGACGACGCTTGGGAGCAGAAACCGGCACATTCAGGTCGACGGAGGTCGCTTGCCTTTTACGAGAAGAATTTTTCTTTTTGCCTGTAGTAGGGGAAGGGAGTGATCCGAGGTGATCGGCTATGATATCCACCTTGGAACCATCAAGGCTCTCTTGGTAAAATGTCCCGTCTTCGTGCTTGATTGACAGCTCCGAATCGTCATGGAATCCTGGATCGTCATCATGAGAGTAGTTCTCTGGTTGAGGCGCCAGATAGTTGATTGTCTTGACAAAGCACCTCCAGCTCTGTTCACATAGATTGAAAGCTTCATACAAAAGGGGCAAGTAAAAAACCCGAACTCGGGTCACAAAGTCGAAAGGCTTACCCATTTGATGGGGTTATAACCCGAGTCGCCCTCCTTAACCGGTAGCCGAACAAAGTCTTCTTCTTCCCCTTTGAACAGGTCGGCAAGTGCGGCCGCCATCGCCGCTTCATTGGTAGGGCCCAGCCGTCGGGAACGAGTGGTGTCACTTGTTCCGTTGTAACGCCACAAAGGGTGTATCCTTTGCTGAAGGGGTTGAATGCATCGAGCGATGGCGGCAGCCATCACATCAATAATGGCCAGATCGTGATGAGCTAGCAGCCTTACTTGGGCAGCCAGGCATTGCACTTCGGCACTTTCCTCTTGGGATGAACTCTTCGGTCTCCAGTTATACCTTTTCTTCAGAGGGGCGCCGGAGTATTCGGGCAAACCCCTCCGAGCTGGATCGAACGGGGGAAATCCTCAATATAGAACCACTTTGAGGACCATTCTTCAGACCTCTTCTTCGGAGTCCCCACTGGATACCCGGCTATACGCCATACTTAGGCTCCTCCGACTTCCCGAATTGTCTCACCCCGAGTGTGGGGGGCGAGGCAGAAGTACTTCCTCCATAATCCAAAGTGGGCCTTGTAGCCCAAAAACATCTCGTAAAGAGCAACAAAGCCCGAGATGTGCAGAATGGATCCGGGGGTAAGATGATGGAGCTAGATCACATAGAATTCCAATAATCCCCTCAAGAAGGGATGAATGGGGAACCCTAGGCCCCGCAAGAGGAAAGGCATGAAGCATACCCTCTCTCCCTTGTGTGGATCAGGGAAGTTCTCTGCGAAGGCCTTGTTGCCAAAACAAGTTAATCCGATGCGGGTAGCTGCTAGATCCGAGGAGGGAAGATAACCTTGGGTCTCGAGGTCACGTAGCCGAAGGAGGGATACAGAGCAACTTTCCCAATCCCCGGGAAGTGTGTCGTAAGGACGCGAGGAAGAGCCAGGGACGCTCACCATGTGTTTTTGGTGATCTCTCGTTTGGAGATTTTTTTGATTGGGAAGAAGAGAAGGGGTGGCCCAGACCACGATTTAACCTGTTTAAATGGGTGGTGCCTCCCTTGTGGGCAGGGCAGTCTTGTAAAAAGCTGTTGGGCCGCCCGTCTACCCTCGGTGCACAAGGATTGAGGGGCGTTGAAGTTACTACAATGGGTCCCACAAGTTCTCGATGATTGAGAGTTCATCGATGACGGGATGGTTGCCGAACAAGAAGAGATAGAGGGACTTGCCTCGTAAGCCGAAGACTTTGACGCGCAAGACTATCCGAGTAATATACCTCGGCATTGGAGGCTAGTTCGGGGGCTACTGAGGGAATCCGGGATTAAGGGGTCCTCGGACAGCCGGCCTATTTCTTATGGGCTGGACTCATGGGCCGCTCGCTGAGGATTAGACTGATCACTAGGGAGGAGACCTCAGGAGCCATGGCGTGTCTTTCAAGTTTAAGATAGTACAATAGGCATGTTTTTCCCTTCGGCGGGCAACCGACTATGTGTAACCCTAGGGACCCCTGGCATCTATATAAGCCAGAGGGTTTTAGATTGTAAGGCAGAGAAACTCATCTAGGCTTTTAGCTATCCAATCTCGAGGTAGACCAACTCTATAACCTTCATACACATCAATATAATCGAGTAGGATGTAGGTTTTTACCTCCATAGGAGGGATCGAACCAGGGTAAACATCATCTCCTTCGTATCTTGTTACCATCGATCCTAGACTCATAGATCGGGACACCCTACCCGAGATCCACAGGTTTTGACACAGACAGCCGTGTGGCATGGCCGTCCGAGGGCAGACGGCAAAGGGTTTTAGATCTTTGCCATCTGTGGTAGCCAGCAAAGGCTACCGTTAGCCACTAATAGGGCTAACTCCAGTATTAGGTCGTATAGCCGCTTTGCTGTCTGCAGGCTGACAACAAAAAATAGTTGTCGTCTGTTGAGCCCAGGCAGATGCCAAAGCACCACTTTACCGGAGTTCACAGTGCCGAAAATGTGGCCGTCTGCTGGCGGACAGCAAAAGACTTTGCCGTCAGTGGACCTACCCTTCGCCGGCTGCCATGGAAGACGGCAAAGCACCTAATTTCAGTAGAGCTTCAATCACTGCCACCTAGCTACAAAAGCATCGTGTTGAACTATAACATGCAAGGGATGAACAAGTCGGCCACCGAGCTATTTGCGATGCTGGAAGTCGCTAAGTCTAAAATTCAAAAGGAGCATCAAGTGTTGATGGTCAATAAAACCACTAGTTTCAAGAAGAATGGCAAGGGTAAGAGGGGTAACTCCAAGAAGAGTGGAAAATAAGTTGCCCCTCCCGTGAAGAAACCCAAGGCTGGACCCAAGCCCGAAATTGAGTGCTTTCATTGCAAGCGAACTGGTCACTGGAAGCAGAACTACCCCAAGTATCTGGCCGACAAGAAGGCGGCCAACACCAAACATGGTATATATGATATACATCTTATTGATGTGTACCTTACCAACTCTCATTGGAGTGCTTGGGTATTTGATACCTGTTCAGTTGCTCACATTTGCAACTCAAAGCATGAAATACAGAATAGATGGAGGCTGGCAAAGGACGAAGTGATGGTGCGTGTGGGAAATGGTTCCGAGGTTGATGTGATCGTCATCGGCACGCTCACTCTTTGATAATCCCCAAGTGCAAGGAATCATCGTAGCAATTTCCAAAGGTGGAAGCGATAAGTATGGAGTGTCGAACCCATGAGGAGCTAAAGGCAAGATCAATATTCTCTCAAGTCCTATCTGCCACTTATATGACTATACGTATGCCGAACGTTTGCGTCCAACTTGAAACGAGAAATAAAACTACGCCGTGGGTATGAAGAGAATAGTTTTGCATGATATCGAAGAACTAAAATATAAAAATAGGTGTTGTTATTGTAAAGTTAGAATATATTACAATATATTACAAATAGCAAGTGTGGAATAATGATGGGTCGGTGTGCGGAATTGTCCTAGGCAATTGTTAACAAGATCGGAAATCATTTTTGCAATTTTATATGAGGGAGAGGCATAAGCTATCATACTTTATCAACTTGGATCATATGCACTTATGATTGGAACTCTAGCAAGAATCCGTAACTACTAAAGATCATTAAGGTAAAACCCAACCATAGCATTAAAGCATCAAGTCCCCTTTATCCATACGCAACAACCCCCTTACACGGGTTTAAGATTCTGTCACTCTAGCAACCCACTATAAGTGAATCATGAACGTATTGCAACACCCTACAGCAGTAATCCTTCACGTGTGTGCGGCTCGGAAGGCACCATAGGACAACACCAAAATAAATATACAACTCAAACCAATATAAATCATCAATCAACCCATAAGACAACATAAATCTACTCAAAACATCATAGGATGGCAACACATCATTGGATCATAATATGTGTCATAAAGCACCATGTTCAAGTAGGGGGTTACAGCGGGATGCGGGAGAGTGAACCACTGAAAAGATATGAGGACGGTGATGAAGAAGGTGATGTTGATGAAGACGATTACCGCGGCGATGGTTCCCCCGATGGCACTCCGACGCCACCGAGAGAGAGGGGGAGAGGGTCTCCCCCTTGTGCTTCCTCCTCCATGGCCTCCCCCTAGGTGGGGAGAGGTTCTCCCTCTAGTCCTTGGCCTCCATGGTGATGATGGCCCCTCCGTCTTCCTCCTCCATGGTCTCCGGTGATGGTGACCCCCTCCGGCAGGGTGTCAGAGAGGGCCAAGATTGATTTTTCGTGGCTACACAGAATTGCGGTGGTGGAACTTCTGATCTAGGTTCCTTTCTGGAGGTTTCTGGATTTATAGGAGTACTTGGCATTGGAATCATGTCAAGGGAACTCCCAACATTGGGAATCCTCTCTGGTATCTTTTTTCTCCAGTATTTTTTATATTTTCCAAAATATTCTCAGTAAACTTTTATTTCTGCACAAAAAACGACACCATGGTAGTTCTACTCAAAATAGCGTCAGTCCGGGTTAGTTCTAATAAATCATACCAAAATCATATAGAATTATTGTAAACATGGCATAAATACTTAATAAATTATAGATACGTTGGAGACGTATCAGCATCCTCAAGCTTAATTCTTGCTCATCCTCGAGTAGGTAAATGATAAAAGAAATAATTTATGAAGTGTGAATGCGAGCATAGTGCATAAATTTGATCAATGATAGTTCCAAACACTTTTTCTAGCATCATTATATATCATAAATAGTAGTTCATCTCATAAAACTTCTCATGATCAAGTAGCAAGCTATTCACATGTTAAAGTATAGACCAGAAAGTTTCTTGAAAACTAACAAACCATATTCCTAGTAATCGAACAATTGCAATTCATCTTATTTTCAAGAAGGGTCTATGTAAGAGCTTTGATCTAGCAAATTCCACATACTCAACTATCATATAGTCTTCCATGATTATTGACAGTCAAAGCATATTTTTAGAACAAATAGAATCCATCGGACACAGAGAAAGATAGGGGCTTAATGTTTCGCCTCCCAACTTATTTACCGTATAGATAATTGTCAATAATTCATTTTCAGATATATTTTTGTGGATATATATGTCTATACCATTCCCCAACACATGACGCTTGCCAAAAGAAAAAGGCAAAATATAGGAAGTGGTGAAGATCACCATGACTCTTGCATAAAGGTAAGTACTAGAAAGTAAAAGATAGGCCCTTCGTAGAGGGAAGCAGAGGTTGTCATGCACTTTTTGTTTTTGGATGTGCAAACCCTTAATGCAAAGGAACATCGCGTTGTATTGCCCTTTGTGATAGCAACCTTCATTATGCAGTTTGCCTCCTTTATTTCTTTATCATCACAAGTTCATACAAAGCTTATTTTCCCTTACAATAAAAGATCATACATATTTAGGAGCAATTTTTATTGCTTTTTGCACCGATGACAACTTACTTGAAGGATATTACTCAATCCATAGGTAGGTGTAGTGGACTCTCATGGCAAAACTGGTTTCAGGGTGTTTGGATGCACAAGCAGTATTTCTACTTGGTGCGGGAGTTTTGGCTAGTATGAGGTGGAAGCAAGCACCACATGTTGGAGGATCCATAACAATATAACTTCTATACAAATATACCCAAACATAACTCATTAAGTTGTCTTTGTTGTCCAATTTCAACTAATTTTCTCGAGTTTGGAAATAATTAATGATCTCATAATCATAGAATATGTCCAAGATAGTGTATTTATATGTGTAATCTCTCTTCCTTCAATATTTTTTCATGAATTGTTCAAGTGACCAATGCGGTGTTTGCTAACTTTCTATAAATTTTACCACCTGTACTTATTATGTGTGAAGTCATCACTCCCCATGGGATAAGTGTACAAAGCATATTTAATTTCAGATTTATGATATTCAATTCATTCAACCATTTATGCATAGGGTGTAAGTGAAGCACGAGAGTGAATGACAAACTACTCCCGAAAGATATAAGTGAAGATCAATGTGTAGTCTACTAGTTTAAATAGCCATGTGAGGATTCTCTCCCTTATACAAAATTTCAGATCCAATGCTTTTATTCAAACAGAAAAAAAATGATATTCCAAGAATAGCACGCATCATGTGAACGAATAAAAATTTAGGCTCAACATAGGCTAACCGATAATTATTGGTGAAGAGAGGTGGCATGCGTAGCATCCCCAAGCTTAGATGATTGAGACTTCTTGAAATAGTTACTTGGGGTGCCTTGGGCATCCCCAAGCTTGAGCTATTGTATCTCGTTAAATCCTCTCATAACATGGTTTTTCTCAAAAACTTCATCCACGCAAAACTCGAAAAGAACTCGTGAGATAGGTTAGTACACATAAGAATAAATCAACTCCTTATGTACTGCCAAGATACGTTGCACAATAATTTTCAATATCATCTACTGTTTTACTATCATTTCCACAATTTATATCTACCAATATAGTCTATGGAAACTATAGGATAAGCAGATAACAAAACTATGATAGCAATCTATCCAAACAGAATAGTCTGTAGCAATTTATGAAAATAGTGTACTTCCATAACTCAAAAAATTATGTCCATTTAATAAATGTTAAATAATTTATATGAAAACACTGTGTAAAAATTTCAAAAACATTCCACGTTCTAGTAAAATATGAGAATTCAAACGCTACAGCAAAAGTTTTTGTTTTTACACATCAAAACATGCAATGCAAGCATCCTAAGAAAATTCTTGGAACTTTTTATTGAAAAAAAGGATTATGAATAACAACTAACATAAAATTACAAAATATAATGACGATCCAAACAAAGCACATATTATGTGACGAATAAAAATATAGCTCTAAGTAAGGTATACCGATAATGTTGAAGACGAAAGAGGGGATGCTTTCCGGGGCATCCCCAAGCTTAGGCCTTTTATTCTTCCATGGATATTACCTTGGGGTGGCTTGGGCATCCCCAATATTAGGTTCTTATCAAGTCTTGTTCTCCCCCACATTGGTGTCTTACCCAAAACTTGAAAACTTCAATCACATAAAACTTAACAGAACTCCGTGAGAAGGGTTAGTGTAATAAAGATAAATAATTCACTTAGGTACTGTCAATACAAGATTCATAATTTTTCCCACACGATACCTACTATATTCTATCATTCCCATAATTTATACCGCTAAATATAAGCTATGGAAACACTAAAATAAGCAAACTATGGATGCAAAATAGAATCTGTCAAAAACAGAACAGTCTGTGAAGATCTGTAGTGTAACCATACTTCCTGTCTCAAAATATTCTTAAAAATTAGTACAACATGATGAATTTGTATATTAAGACTGTGTTAAACTCTCATATCATTATCACTCTCTAGTAAAAAATGAAAATTCATGTATTGGAGTCAAAAGTTTCTGTTTTGGTCCAGCATCAATTCTACTCATCTTGTGAGTCATCCCAAAGGCTTTACTTGGAACTTTATTTAAATAAAACATATAAAACATAGTTAATACAGTATCATAATCATGATAACACACAAAGACAGTATGTGTAGATGTTGGGTTGTCTCCCAACAAGCGATTTTCTTTAATGCCTTTTTAGCTAGGCATGACATTTTAATGATACTCTTCCAAGCCTGATTTCGATGATAATTTTATTCATACTCTAAAATATATAAGTGAAGTTCATAGAGCATTCTAAAATTAATATATATTAACCAATATCCAAACTCCAAATATATAAGTGAAGTGCATGAAGCATTCTATAAAGCCATACTCAAAAGATTTAAGTGAAGCACAAAGAGCATTCTACAAAGCCATACTCAAAAGATTTAAGTGAAGCGCATGAAGCATTATACGAATCAATGAAGGATTATCTCATACTATAAGGGTGCATAAAGTAAAATAAAAACACTAAAGACACATATCATGTGAACAAAACAAAAACCGAGGTATACCGATAATAGTTGAAGAATAACGATGGGATGCCTTTCGGGGTATACCCAAGCTTAGATGATGGAGTATCCTTGAAATATTTACTTGGGATGCATTGGGCATCCCCAATCTTGAACTCTTGTCTCTCTGTATTCTTCTTATATCGATACCTCCTCAATCTTCGAACACTTCATTCACACAAAACTTAACAAAACTCTCGTGAGATCCATTAGTATAAATGTATAATAAAGAAAACTACTACTTTAAGTAATGTTGTGAACTCATTCCAAATTCATATTCGCATTATATCTACTGTAGTCCAAATTCACCATGGTTCATACCCCCCCAATACAACCCATAGATTCATCAAAATAAGAGAACAATGCATAGAAAACAGAATCTAACAAAAACAGGAGAGTCTGTAGAAATATGGAAACTTCGTATACGTATGTAACTCAACAAACTATGAAAACTTATGAAATGTTAAAAAAATTATATAGCAGTACTTTTTAAAAAAATTAGCAACTTTTTTGACATTTCACTAAGAAATGTAAATTCCTGCACTACTGTCAAAGTTTCTGTTTTTGCACCGCACATAGCAAACAAGCAATCTAATCATCCTAAAAGCAAATCTTGGCACATTAATTTATAATACAATGGGTATATACAAGAGGATAATTATTTTTGATTAGCTTCCATAAAAAATTCTACATTTATTCCATGAGCATGAACACAAGTGTTCAAGGTCGACCCTCACTTGTCAAATGCACAACCTTCCAATCACTTCTCTTTTCGAAAAAAATCTTCTTACACAAAAGAGGCAAGTAATTGTTTTTGTATTTTTCATTTTTTAATTTTTTTTTGTTTTTTTCAACCACAACTAAAGAAAGCAAAAAAGGGAAAACAAAATCTACTTAGTGAATAAAGCAAACAAGCACACACGAGAATATCAACCCCACGCTATTGCTCCCCGGCAAAGGCGCCAGAAAAGAGCTTGATAATACCCAAGTGCAAGGAATCATCATAGCAATTTCCAAAGGTGGAAGTGATAAGTATGGAGTGTCGAACCCATGAGGAGATAAAGGTAAGATCAATATTCTCTCAAGTCCTATTTGCCACTGATACGACTCTACGTGCGCCGAACGTTTGCTTCCAACTAGAAACGAGAAATAAAACTACGTTGTGGGTATGAAGAGAATAGCTTTGCATTATATTGGAGAACTAAAATATCAAATAGGTATTGTTATCGTAAATTCATAACATATTACAATATATTACAAATAGCGAGTGTGGACTAATGATGGGTCGGTGTGCAGAATTATCCTAGGCAATTGTTAACAAGATCGGAAATCATTATTGCAATTTTATATGAGGGAGAGGCATAAGCTAACATACTTTCTCTACTTGGATGATATGCAGTTATGATTGGAACTCTAGCAAGCATCTGCAACTACTAAAGATCATTAAGGTAAAACCCAACCATAGCATTAAAGCATCAAGTCCCCTTTATCCCATACGCAACAACCCCCTTACTCGGGTTTAAGCTTCCGTCACTCTAGCAACCCACTATAAGCTAATCATGAATGTATTGCAACACCCTACAGCGGGAATCCTTCACGTGTGCGCGGCACGGAAGGCGCCATAGGACAGCACCTAAATGAACATACAACTCAAACCAATCTAGATCATCAATCAACCCATAAGAAAAAAGAAATCTACTCAAAACATCATAGGATGGAAACACATCATTGGATCATAATATGTGGCATAAAGCACCATGTTAAAGTAGGGGATTAAAGCGGTATGTGGGAGAGTGGACCGCTGAAAAGATATGAGGACGGTGATGAAGAAGGTGATGTTGATGAAGACGATTACTGAGGCGATGGTTCCCCCGATGGCGCTCTGGCGCCTCCGAGAGAGAGGGGGAGAGGGTATCCACCTTGTGCTTCCTCCTCCATGGCCTCCCCCTAGGTGGGGAGAGGTTCTCCCTCTGGTCCTTGGCCTCCATGGTAATGATGGCCCCACTGTCTTCCTCCTCAATGGTCTTCGGTGATGCTGACCCCCTACGGTAGGGTGCCGGAGAGGGCCAAGATTGATTTTTCTTGGCTACTGAGACTTGCAGAGGCGGAACTTCTGATCTAGGTTTCTTTCTGGAGGTTTCTGGATTTATAGGAGTACTTGGCGTTGGAATCATGTCAAGGGAACTCCTGAGGGGGCCACAAGCCATGGGCACGTCCTGGTGGCTTGTGGCCTCCTCGGGACTCCTCTTCGGTATCTTTTTGCTCCGGTATTTTTTATTTTCCAAAAATATTCTCCGTAAATTTTCAACCCATTCCAAGAACTTTTATTTCTACACAAAGAACGACACCATGGTAGTTCTGTTGAAAACAGCGTCAGTCCGGGTTAGTTCTAATAAAATCATACCAAAATCATATAGAATTATTGTAAACATGGCATGAATACTTCCTGAATTATAGATACATTGGACACGTATCACTCTTCGATTATCATCGGGATTATTGATGAACCTGAATAATTGTAATTTAGTGCATGCGTTAAGCATGAACATTATATGTGGATCTTGTTTATTGCGAGACTGTTACTCATTTAAATCAGAGAATTATGGTTGTTCTATTTATATGAGTAGTATCTTTTATGGTCATGCACCCAATGTGAGGGGTTTATTCTTATCGAATCTCGATAGTGATGATACACATGTTCATAACATTGATGCCAAAAGATGTAGAGTTAATAATGATAGTACCACTTTCTTGTCATATTGGTGTAAAACGCATGAAGAAGCTCCATGCCGATGGACTTTTGGAGTCACTTAATTTCGAATCACTTGACACATTTGAAACATGCCTCATGGGCAAGATGACTAAAACCCTATTCTCTGGAACAATGGAATGGGCAACTGACTTGTTGGAAATCATACATACTGATGTGTGTGTTCCGATGAGCATTGAGGCGCACGGTGGATATCGTTACTTTCTCACCTTCACTCATGACTTAAGTAGATATGGGTATATTTACTTAATGAAACACAAGTCTGAAATGTTTGAAAAGTTCAAGCAATTTCAGAGTGAAATTGAGAATCATCGTAACAAGAAGATTAAATTCCTACGATTTGATCGAGGAGGAGAATATCTGAGTTATGAGTTGGCAGTCACTTAAGACTATGTGGAATTGTATCACAACAGACACCGCCTGGAACACCATATTGTAATGGTGTATCCAAACGTCGTAATCGAACCTTATTGGATATGGTGCGTTCTATGATGTCTCTTGCTAATTTGCCACTATCGTTTTGGGGTTATGCATTAGAGACAGCTGCATTCATTTTAAAAAGGGCACCATCAAAATCTGTTGAGATGGCTCCATACGAACTGTGGTTTGGCAAGAAACCAAAGTTTTTGTTTCTTAAAGTTTGGGGATGTGATTCTTATGTCAAAAAGCTTCAACCTAAAAAGTTAGAACCCAAAGTGGAAAACGTGTCTTCATAGGATACCCAAAAGAGATGGTTCGATATACCTATTATCTCATATATGAAGGCAAAGTGTTTGTCGCTATGAACGGGTGATTCCTCGAGAAAGAGTTTCTCTAGAAGGAATTGAGTGGGAGGAAGATAGAACTTGATGAGGTTGTTGAACCATTCTTTAAACCGGAGAGTAGCGCAACATAGAAAGATGTTTCTGTGGAGCCTACATCAGTTGAAGAGGAATTTAATGATGGTGTACAAGCTATGGTAACCCTATAGGTCGACAAGGGCACGTACTGCTCTTGAGTGGTATGGTAACCCTGTCTTAGAGGTCATGTTATTGGACAATGATGAACGTACGAGCTATGGAGAAATTATGATGGGCTCGGATTTCGAAAAATGATTAGAGGCCATGAAATCCAAGATGGGATACATGTATCAAAATAAAGTATGGACTTTGGAAGTATTACCTGAAGGGTGAAAGGCCATTCAGAATAAATGGATCTTTAAGAAGAAGACGGACGTGGATGGTAATGTCACCATCTATAAAGCTAGACTTGTGGCAAAAGTTTTTTCACAAGTTCAACGAGTTGACTACAATGAGACCTTCTCACCCATAGTGATGCTTAAGTCCGCCAAAATCATGTTAGCAATAGCTGCATTTTTCAATTTTGAAATTTGGCAGATGGGTGCAAAACAGTGTTCCTTAACGGTTTCCTTAAGGAAGAGTTGTATATGATGCAACCAGAAGGTTTTGTCGATCCAGAGAATGCTGACAATGTTTGCAAACTCCATCTATCCATTTATGGACTGGTGCAAGCATCTCAGAGTTGGAATCTTTGCTTTGATGAGGTGATCAAAACGTACCGGTTTACACAAGTTTACGAAGAAGCTTGTATTTACTAGAAAGTGAGTGGGAGCTCTATAGCGTTTCTAATATTATATGTGGATGATATATTGTTGATTGGAAACAATATAGAATTGTTGGAAAGTGTGAAGGAATATTTGACCAAGAGTTTTTCAATGAAGGATCTAGGAGAAGTTGCTTTCATATTAGGCATCAAGATCTATAGAGATAGACCGAGACGCTTAATAGGACTTCCACAGAGCACATACCTTGACAAAGTTTTGAATAAGTTCAAAATGGATCAATCCAAGAACGGATTCTTGCCTGTATTGCAAGGTATGAAGTTGAGTATGACTCAATGCCCAGTGACTGCAGAGGATAGAGAAAAGATGAGTGTCATCCCCTATGCTTCTGCCATAGGCTCTATCATGTATGCAATGATGTGCACGCAACCCGATGTCAGCCTTGCCATAAGTATGGCCGAAAGGTTTCAAAGTGATCTGGGAATGGAACGCTGGACGGCAGTCAAGAATATCCTTAAGTAGTTGAAAAGGATTAAGGAAATGGTTCTCGTTTATGGAGGTGATCAAGAGCTCGTCGTAAAGGGTTACGTCGATGCAAGCTTTGACACCGATCTGGATGACTCTAAGTCTCAGACCGGATATGTATGCATTCTCAATGGGGGAGCGGTAAGCTGGTGCAGTTCCAAGCAGAGCATGGTAGCCGATTCTACATGCGAACCGGAGTACATCACAGCCTAGGAGGCAACAAAGGAAGGTGTCTAGATGAAGCAGTTCATGGCGGATCTTGGAGTTGTGCCCAGTGCACTGGACCCAATGCCTCTATTCTATGACAACACTGGTGGCATTGCCTTGGCCAAGGAACCAAGGTTTCACAAGAGGACCAGACACATAAAGCGACGCTCCAATTCCATCCGTGATCACATCAGGAGGACATAAATATTTGCAAAGTACACACGGATCTGAATGTCGCAGGCCCGTTGACTAAACCTCTTCCACGGGCTAAACATGATCAACACCAGAACTGTATGGGTGTTAGATTCATTACAATGTAAATCACATAGTGATGTGAGCTAGATTATTGACTCTATTGCAAGTGGGAGACTGTTGGAAATATGCCCTAGAGGCAACAATAAAATGGTTATTATTGTATTTCCTTGTTCATGATAATAGTTTATTATCCATGCCATAATTGTATTGATTGGAAACTCAAATACATGTGTGGATACATAGACAATACTGTGTCCCTAGTATGCCTCTAATAGACTATATCATTGATCAAAGATGGTCAAGGTTTCCTAGCCATAGACATGAGATGTCGTTTGATAACAGGATCACATCATTAGGAGAATGATGTGATCGACAAGACCCAAACTGTGAACGTAGCATATGATCATATCAGTTTATTGCTATATTTTTTGCATGTCATGTACATGTTCCTCTGACCATGATACCATATTTGTAGTGACCCGACTCGAAAAGAGTCAAGCCTCCTTGTATCTGTGCTATCCCTGAATCGTGCTAGGGCACATAGTACATCAATGTATATAATAGAGTTCAATCGCACATGCTTTATGAATCAAAATCTCATATAGAGTCATTATTACAAAAAATAGCTTGGCTAATAGCCAACTCATGAGAAAGTTCTATTAAAAATCATGTGGAAGCCTGAAGGTAGCTGAGTCCATCCGACTCCAAAGGGCAACACCGAGCATAGGACGTAGACCTCACAGTTCGTTGGATAAAATCTCTACAACATGAGACATTGCAGCCGTGTAGGTCAGCATATGGAATATGCTGTCAAATCACAAAAAATGATTAAAAAAACTAATAATTCTATCACGACTATATGCACCTGGCTGATGGTGGCAAAGGTATGAGTTTTCCAAAATATCATCTAATGATAATGCTATCACAACTATATGCACCTGCCTGATGGTGGCAAAGGTCTGAGTTTTCCAAAGTGGTATTCATCACCTTCATCTTGACTATAGTCGGAGTTGGAGTGGTAGCTTCTCTCGGAGTGGTTGTCGGATTCGGAGCCGGAAACCCATTCACCAACATGAGCTTGATGTCTTATTTTTAAGTAGCTCTTGGTGTACTTGTCCTTCTTCTCTGAGTCCCTACTTCTCCTTGAGGGTCTTTGTTCATAATGATCATCCCTACTCCTTCTCTATCTTCGAGGTGACTCGTCTTTTGAGCTTCGTCTTCTTGGTGACTCTTCTTTCCTTTTGTAATGAGCCGTGCACTCATTTGAGTAGTGTCCGGGCTTCCCATAATTGTAGCAGTTTCGGTCATGACTTGACGAATGCTTCTCTTCATATCTTGAGTTGGAGCTTCAATCTTTGCTTCCATTCTTCTACAACTTGTTGAATTTCTTGACCATGAGGCTTATCTCTTCATTTGTGACAAGGTTGTCGCTTGAGGTAGCAGGAGCATTACTTGTATCTTTGTAAGCACTGCTAGACTTGTGGTGAAGCTCTTCCTTGTCCTTGAGTGTCATCTCATTAGCAACAATCCTTCCAATCACTTCCGTTGGCTTGAGGTCTTTGTAGTTGGGCATCATTTTGACCAATGTGCATATGGTGTCATATCGATCATCAAAAGCTCGAAGTATCTTCTTGATGATGAATTTGTCAGTCATTTTTTCGCTTCCTAAGCCGGCAATCTCATTGGTGATGAGAGCTAGCCTAGAGTACATCTCAGTGACTCCTTCACCATCCTTCATCTTGAACTTGTCAAGTTGACATTGAAGAACATCCAACTTGGATTCTCTCACAGATTCGATACCTTCATGCATATCAAACAAAGTATCCCAAATCTCTTTTGCATTCTCAAGATGGCTGATTTTGTTGAATTCTTCGGGGCATAGGCAGTTGAAGAGAATGTCACATGCTTGAGCATCGAGTTGCAAAATCTTCAATTCTTCTGCAATCGCTTCGCGATCCCGTTCCCTTCCATCCGCAAAGAATTCACCTTGCAATCCAACATGAACAACAGCCCAACCGGCAGGGTTATGACCGAGTAGATTGATTTTCATTTTGTGCTTCCAACTAGCAAAATTAGTGCCATCAAAGTATGGACCTATACGGTGATAATTTCCCTCACTAGATGCCATATTATCCTAGGTTGTGAAACCAATGCAATGGATACCAAATCTCCGATACCACTTGTAGGGTCGAAAGTAGTGCTAGAGGGGAGTGACTAGATTACTTGACCAATTAAAAATCTACTTTTTCCCAATTTTAAGTCTTGGCAGATTTTAGCATTCGTTGCGAATCAAGTACACCCTACACATGCATGTCTACGAGTATTGCAGCGGAAAGTAAAGAGAAACATATAAGTAAAGGAAGGGTAGGAAGATCAAACGCAATTGGTGACATGATGATTTTTCCCGTCGTTCCGATAGGTGGTGCTATCGTACATCCATGTTAATGGAGTCTTCAACCCATGGAGGGTAACAGTCGCGAGAGTCCACGGAGGGCTCTACCCATAGAGGGTTCCACGAAGAAGCAACCTTGACTATACCATGATGGCCTACGTCCATGGAGGACTAGCCTAACTCGGGGTAGATCTTCACAAAGTAGACGATCTCCTTGCCCTTACAAACTTCTTGGTTCACTCCACAACATGAAGTAGGAGGCTACCAAGCGACACATAACAAATCTAGGAGGCACCACCCTCCAAAAGGCAATAGGCTCGATAATGTCAATGAAGTCCTTGCTCTTGTGCTTCAAGATGATAGACTCCTCAACACACAATCACTCTCTCACAGATTTGGCTATGGTGGAAGAGATTGATTGGGTGGAAAGCAACTTGGAGAGGCTAGAGATCAAGATTCATATGATAGGAATGGTCAACACATGAGTAGGTGGCTCTCTCTCAGAAAATCAGTAGGTATGAGTGGGGAACTGTTCTGAGTGCTTCTCTTTCGAGTGAGTGGTGGTGGAGGGGTATATATAGGCATATCAAAAAATCCAACCTTTACACCTAATAAGTCAGACTCGGTGACACTGATGTATTAATCTCGGTGGTACCGAGTTGCCTCAAAGGTACCAACTTTTGAATCTCAGTGAGACCAATACATAAAACTCAGTTGCACCGATAAGGTGACCAACGGTCAGATTGCCAAACTCGGTGACGCCGATTCAACAAACTCAGTGGGACTGATTTTTGAATTTTCGTAACAGAAAGTTGGCAACCCAAACTCGGTGGCACCGAAGCACAATCAGTTGCACCGAAAGGGCTAGGGTTTGGCTGAGTCTGTCTGAGGCTGAGAATCGGTGGCACCGAGTGGAAAGTGTTGGTTGCATCGATTTTGGATATTTGTCTTTGGGCAGACACTTGTGGAAGAGCTTGTGGGTCTATGTGATGACTATCACATGTGCACGTATGAGCATTTTGTTCACCAACAGTACCTTACCCCCTTTTGATAGTATTGGCTTTCCTATGGGCTCAAAGTGATTTCTCACAAAAGTAAAATGTAGAGTCCTCTTGCTTGAAGCTTTGCCAATCTATTTCCTTGCATCTTGGGGTATTCCACAATCCTTTTGCCAACCCATCATTGAATTTTTCCTGAAACATGCTTAGTGGAAACATTAGTTCAATGACATATATGTTGTTATTAATTACCAAAACCACCAAGGGAGCAAATGTGCTTTCACCACAAAGGACTAGCCTCACTCGGGGTAGATCTTTATGAAGTAGGCGATCTCCTTGCCTTTACAAACTTCTTGGTTCACTCCACAACATGAAGTAGGAGGCTCCCAACCGACACCTAACCAATCTAGGAGGCACCACCCTCCAAAAGGAAATAGGATCGATAATGCCGATGAATTCCTTGCTCTTGTGCTTCAAGATGATAGAATCCTCAACACACAATCACTCTTTCATAATTTGGCTTTGGTGGAAGATATTGATTGGGTGGAAAGCAACTTGGGGAGGCTAGAGATCAAGATTCATATGGTTGGAATGGAATGGCATGATCTCAACACATGAGTAGGTGGCTCTCTCTCAGAAAATCTGATAGGATATGTGGATATCTGTTCTGAGTGCTTCTCTTGCGAGTAAGTGGTCGTGGAGGGGTATATATAGGCATCTCTAAATATCAAACCTTTACACCTAATAAGTCAGACTCGGTGACACCGATGTGTTAATCTCGGTGGTACCGAGTTGCCTCAAAGGTAGGAACTTCTGAATCTCGGTGAGACCGATACATAAAACTCGGTTGCACCGATAACGTGACCAATGGTCAGGTTGCCAAACTCGGTGATGCCGATTTAACAAACTCGGTGGTACCGATTTTGTTAATTTGCGTAACAGGAAGTTGGCAACCCAAACTCGGTGGCACCAAACTAGAATTGGTTGAACCGAATGGCTAGGGTTTGGCTGAGTCTGTCTGAGGCTGAGAATCGGTGGCACCGAGTGGAAAGTGTTGGTTGCACCGATTTTGAGTGTTTGTCTTTGGACAAACTTTTGTGGAAGAGCTTGTGGTGTATGTGGTGACTATCACTTGTGCACGTATGAGCATTTTGTTCACCAACAGTACCTTACCCCCTTTTGATAGTATTAGCTTTCCTATGGACTCAAAATGATTTCTCACAAAGTAAAATGTAGAGTCCTCTTCCTTGAATCTTTGCCAATGTTATTCCTCTTCTCCTTGTTCTTCATGGGGATACTCTCCACACTACTTTTGCCAACTCATCTCTCTCTATGGACCTTATCTGAAATACACTAGATGAAAATATTAGTCCAAGGGACAATGTATGTTGTTATGAATTATCAAAACCACCAAGGGAGCATATTGTGCTTTCAATTGGGTCGTGGGACGGCTTGCGATTTGGATCGTGAAGATGTTCGACTACATCAACTGTGTTTCTTAATGCTTCCCGCTTAGCGACAAGGATATGTGGAACCAATCTCTCCTCTCATAGATGCTCATCTTCATGGATAGATCTTGTATGTGCGTAGGAATTGTTTTGTTTCCCATACAACTTTCCCCTTCAGATGCTTCTTGAGAGAAGTTTTGGTGTGCAAGAGACTAGTCCCAAATTGGACAAAAAATTACCATGTCATATAAGTATCGTGTCATGATACTGGGGTAAGTTTCAAGAATTTTAGACAAGTTTTGAATTTATGGTGATTTAAAAACCAAGTTTTTCAATGTTTGTGGCCTCGTCAAGACTCTAAGATGTTTGTAATCCATTCATGTTCATTGCATGGGACCTAAACAAGGAATGCAAGGACACAAATATGTTTTTTCAACCCACTTTGGTGACACGAAGCATGTGATTTTAGTTCAAATTTGATTTATGCACATTAAATGTCTAGAAACCTAATAGTTTAAAGCAGTTTTAAACGCCTGTTTCGAGCTCGTGCGTGTGTAAGCATGGTGTGCGCACATGTCGTGCTAGCTCGAGCTTGCTTCTTTCATAAGTTATCTGATGTATTAAAATGATGTTCTATCCAAACACGCTTCTCCCACCACTCCACCAATCGGTCTCCTTCCACTCCCCCAATCGGTTTCCCGCCAAAGCACCGGCCCCGTCATCAACCTATTGGACGAGGAGGATGAGACGAAGCAGGCCAGAGAGCAGGCAAAAGCGGCATCGCACCATCGATCATGAGCGAGACATCATCATCAGCCCATGCGGGCATCAGCAGGCATTGCCATGCCACCATCGCACATGGTTCCTAGTACTACCAGAAATGTGTGCAATACGTAGATGGTACCACGAGGTGCCCATTGGGGCATGCCTTATAAATGATAGGAGGCCACCCTTACCAGCAAGATGCAGCTTCCCAGTCGGAACCCATTCGAATGGAACTCGGAAGTTAAGCGTGTTGGAAATATGCCCTAGAGGCAATAATAAATTAGTTATTGTCATATTGTCTTGTTCATAATAATCGTTTATTATCTATGCTAGAATTGTATTGATTGGAAACTCGGATACATGTGTGGATACATAGACAACACCATGTCCCTAGTATGCCTCTGATGGACTAGCTCGTTGATCAAAGATGGTTAAGGTTTCCTAGCCATGGAGATGAGATGTCATTTGATAATGGGATCACATCATTAGGAGAATGATATGATGTACAAGACCCAAACTATAAACATAGCATATGATCGTGTCTGTTTATTGCTACAGTTTTCTACATGTCAAGTATCTGTTCCTATGACCATGAGATCATGCAACTCACTGACACCGGAGGAGTACCTTGTGTGTATCAAACGTTGCAACATAACTAGGTGACTATAAAGGTGCTCTAAAGGTATCTTCGAGGGTGTCTGTTGGGTTTGCATGGAGCAAGACTGGGATTTGTTACTCCGTGTAACGGAGAGGTATCTCAGGGCCCACTCGGTAATACAACATCACAACAAGCCTTGCAAGCAATGTGACTAAAGTGTTAGACACGGGATCTTGTATTACGTAACGAGTAAAGAGACTTGCCGGTCATGAGATTGAACTAGGTATGGAGATGCCGACGATCGAATCTCGGGCAAGTAACATACCGAAGAACAAAGGGAACAGCATACGGCATTAACTGAATCCTTGACATAGAGGTTCAACCCGTAAAGATCTTTGTAGAATATGTAGGAACCAATATGGGCATCCAGGTCCTGCTATTGGTTATTGACCATAGAGGTGTCTCGGACATGTCTACATAGTTCTCGAACCCGCAGGGTCTGCACACTTAAGGTTCAGTGACGTTTCGGTAGTATAGAGTTATGTATGGTGGTGATCGAAGGTTGTTCGGAGTCCTGGATGAGATCCCAGACGTCATGAGGAGCTCCGGAATGGTCCGGAGGTAAAGATTGATATATAGGAAGTCCTGTTTTGGTCGCCGGAAAAGTTTCGAGCTCATCGGTAGTGTCCCGGGAGTGCCGAGAGGGTACCCGGGGACCATCGGGGGGGGTGTTTCGACCCAAGAGGCTACATGGGCTGTGGGAGAAGGTAAACGAGCCCTTGGTGGGCTGTCTGAAGCCTCCCCTTAGGTCCCATGCGGCTGGAGTGGTTTGAGAGGGGGAAAACTCAAGGTGGAAAGAGTTTCCAAGTGGGAAGGAGGAGTCCTAATCCTACTAGGATTGGAGGAGGACTCCTTCTCTCCTCCTTGTGCCAAGACAAGGGATGGCCCCTTGTGCACCAAGACTCCTCCCTCCCTCCTCCTATATATACTAGAGGTTTTGAGGGTTTTGAGACATAGAAAACAGCCACGTGCTACCTCTCCTCTAGATCGTAGTTTCTCCTCTAGAGCGTTTCAGCGGTGCTTAGGCGAAGCCCTGCTGCAATTGTTCCACCCCCATCACCGCCATGCCGTCGTGCTACCGAAGAACTCATCTACCTCTCCGCTCCCTCTTGCTGGATCAAGAGATCGTCATCGAGTTGTACGTGTGTTGAACGCGGAGGTATCGTCCGTTCGGTGCTAGATCGGAAGGACCATGATCAAGATCGCGAGATGATTCGTGATTGGATCACGGGACAGATCGTGATAGGATTGCGGGACGGATCGTGATTGGATCACGAGATAGATCGTGATGGGATCGCGGGATGCTCGGCGATTTGGATCGCGAAGACGTTCGACTACATCAACCGCGTTTCTTAATGCTTCCCGCTTAGCGATCTACAAGGGTATGTAGATCCACTCTCCCTCTCGTAGATGCTCATCACCATGGATAGATCTTGCTTGTGCATAGGAAATGTTTTGTTTCCCATGCAATGTTCCCCAACAAAGCATGCTTTGGGTGGAGTAGTCAAGGATGGGTGACCGGTTGGGAAGTTGATAGATCTCAAGGTTCAATTAGGCGGTGTGATACAATCACTATAGGTATTATAAATAAATGCCTATAGTGATATGTCATTCTGGCTAAATAAATCTTGAGATCCTTGTTTCGAAACTATCCATGATTTTCTTTTGCTGTTTTGAAAATATCAATAAATGCCTGTAGTGATATGTCATTACGGCTAAATAAATCTTTATATCCTTGTTTTGAAAATATCCATGATTTTCTTTTGTTGTTTTGAAAATTTCAAGGATCGATTACGTGTGTGTGTGTGTGCTTTTCTTTTGTTGTTTTGAAAATGTCAAGGATCGATGACGCGTGTGTGTGTGTGTGTGTCAACCCATGCCTGTGTGTGAACCATGCCTACACTGTGCGGTTTCCGACGACAAACCTATCAATGGGCCCTTAGGGTCTGTCACGTCTTTTACTGACAATGCTAGAAGGCCAAGGATAGATGGGTGATGATGTGTGTGTGGACCACATGCCTACATTGTGCGGTTTCCGATGACAAATCTATCGGTGGGCCCTTAGGGTATGTCATGCCTTTTACTGACAACGCCGGAAGGCCAAGGATGGGTGATTGTGTGTGCGTGCCGACCATGCATGCCTCCATTATGTTGTTTTCGACGACACACCTATATATCGATGGGCCGTTATGTAGGGTATATATATCATCCATTTGACTGACGCGCTGGAACACCACCCTGCTACGTGTCATGTGTGGGGGTGGGGGTGGGGGAGTGGAACGATGTATATATACGTCCATAACGACCTAGGTAGTATATATAACCAATCTTAAGTGGGGGGTATATATGTCCAGTTATCTCAGCTAGGTGCGTGCCACATCACAGCTAGTGTTGTGCATTGTGTATTAATTGAAACACTGGACCACGCCATTTTCCCATATACATTTGGCCATATGCAAGGGGATGGTGTTCTTCTAGCCCCGCACAACCGATCTTCAATGACGCGCCAACTCGTGGGACCGCGCGATCTATATATCCCTCTTGTCCGATAACAATGTGTGATGGTTTGGCCAAATTAAGGTATAAATTCTCTTGGTTGTCTTACGAGAAGTTAGACATGGACAAATGTGTGACAAAGTTTGAACCAGGTCATGTGTTCATAGGACCCCCTTATCCGGCACATAGTGTAGGGGGAAACATCCTACGTTTGTCATGAAACCCTTTTCTGTCATATTGGACACTTTTAGGCATGCACATATGCAGCATGTGCCACACATTAAAGTTGCGCATTGCGAATTTATACATGACAAGACCATGTTCATAGAAGTCTTTTTTAGAGATTTCGCATCTTTTTAGAGTGTAGATTCACTTATTTTACTCCATACATATAAAGTCCGTACTGGTATATCTAAAAAGACTTATATTCAGGAACGGATGGAGTATATATCTGGGCCACTAGCGGACGTGGTTGTGTTTTGACCCTCTCTTGCATTTTTTTTGCCGTTTACCCCAAAGATGCTATTATGTAAAATAGCAAACGAATCTAACGAAACAACCATATGTGATTGTATCCCCAACAGGCAAAAGTGTGCTACTCTAACCGTGTGCGATGCCCATACAATACAAAATCGGCCATGCAAAGTGGTGGTAACCGCAATCGTTAGCCGGTGCAAAGAGGTAATGTTCATAGTAAAAACCCAAACTCGACAACAACCTATAAAAGATCTCGACGGCGGCAGCTAACAGCCAATTTTTCTGCCGATGGCTCGCCGCCACCACACACACACACCAAATGGAACCGGTGCTCAACCATGGGTATGTGTATGGCGTCGTCTTGATAGTGTTGGACGATGACGTAATAGAGGATTCGTACGGATTGGCTGCCATGGCGGGTAACGGTAATCAGCCAACTACCGCGACCAACGACGACGGGATAGAGGGTTCCAACGCATTGTCCTCCATGACGGTCAACGGCTAATGGTCATCTGCCATGGCCACCGATGACGATGACAACCCCAAGTTTCGGCGTCGTATACAGATGGCCATCGCTCTGTTCATCCAGGAATCGGCCCTCTATGCGTTCCTGGATGACGAGGATGAGCGTCATCTTAGTGTCAGTGTGGAACAATCTATCGCATCTGTAGATGCAATCCGCAACACGGCTAGGGATCTAAAAAGGAAGAAATGGCGGGAGAGTGCAAAGAGGAAGCAGAACTCAGATGCAGAGGGCAAAAGGAGGTGGGAGCAGGACCAGAAGGCGGTGGAGCAAGCCGCCGCATGCCTCTCAGCCGTGTTGGAGGACAGTGTAGGCCTTGAGGCTGTGGCAGCAGCCCTTGCAACAGCGGCCACGACGACCAAGGACGCAACTCTTGTGAGAGTGGCGCCCATCTGTATCCCGATGGACCACGTGGAATCAACAGCAGCTTCGTCGATAGTGGTAGACCTGGCGAGAAGCGCCTCGATCGCTCCGGCCGAGGTACCCCGCCGATCTCCGCCGTCGAACCAGTGTAGCTCATCGACTTGACATCATGGCGTGACAACTTGTGAGTAGAACTCGAAACTCTAAAAGACTAGACGCTAAGACCAGCAATTCGACACGACGATGCAACCAGAAATTCAACAAAGCAAAACACCGAACAGAAAATTGCAAAAAGGCTCAGATTTGTTCAGATATGAGGATCTAACCCTTTGTGGAATTTTCATGGACTGTAGGTATGAAGAACAGATGCAATCTAAACTATGAAAAACTGGTAAATCTCACCGATCAACCTAGAAATATGATACCACTTGATAGAGGCGAGGGTCCGGGTCTTTCTATGAGATGATAACTATCGATTTGGTGGAGACGACTTTGATGATCCAACTACAAACATGCACGACGTTGCGCCTTAGGAATCGCTAAACCAACTCCAAAAGGTTACTGACTGCGCCATAGCATGATCAACCTGACCACGAAGGTCCATTTCCTGCATGCAAACAAAGAACAAGCAAGAAATTGCAATTGTAATCTGGATATTGCGAATATAAGAAGAAAGCTTTATTGATGAAAGTGGGATTTTGTGACGCCTTGGTCTGGTCGTGGAACACAAATGAAGAACGCGAAGTTGTAGTTATGGCGAACTTTTAATCTAAACAAAACCCGAGAAAAAAACTACTAGGTTGATCTACCTATATAGAAGCAAAGGGTGGCGGCCAAGGAGGTGGGAGGACGTCCAAAGATAGCCTAAAACTAATCCTAGGTCGTACAAGGCCTATGGGCCCAAGTGGAGGTTGATATATCCATTTTGCATCATGCTTTTATACTGCTATTGATTGCATTATGGGCTGTTATTACACATTATGGTACAATACTTATGCCTTTTCTCTCCTATTTTACAAGGTTTACATGAAGAGGGAGAATGTCGACGGCTGGAATTCTGGGTTGAAAAAGGAGCAAATATGGGAGACCTATTCTGCACAACTCCAAAAGTCCTGAAAAGTTACGGAGAATTATTTTGGAATATATAAAAATAATGGACGAAAGAAATACCAGAGGGGGCCCACGAGGAGGTAAAAAGCCTGCTGGGCGCGGCCCACCCCCTGGCCGCACCCTTGTGGCTTGTGGCCCCCCTGGCAGGCCTCCGGTGCCCATCTTCTACTATATGAAGGGTTTTGACCTGGAAAAAACAAAAGATAGCTTTCAGGACAAAGTGTCACCGTCTCGAGGCGGAACTTGGGCAGAACCAATCTAGGGCTTCGGTGGAGCTGTTCTGCCGAGGAAACTTCCCTCACGGAGGGGGAAATCGAAGCCATCGTCGTCACCAACGATCCTCTCATCAAGAGGGACTCAATCCCCATCAACATCTTCATCAGCACCATCTCCTCTCCAAATCCTAGTTCATCTCTTGTATCTGTTCTTTGTCTCAAAACCTCAGATTGGTACCTGTGGGTTGCTAGTAGTGTTGATTACTCCTTGTAGTTGATGCTAGTTGGTTTACTTGGTGGAAGATCATATGTTCAGATCCTTAATGATAATTAATACTCCACTTATTATGAACATGGACATGCTTTGTGAGTAGTTACGTTTGTTCCTGAGGACATGGGATAAGTCTTGTTATAAGTAATCATGTGAATTTGGTATTCGTTCGATATTTTGATGAGATGTATGTTGTCTCTCCTCTAGTGGTGTTATGTGAACATTGACTACATGACTATTCACCATTATTTGGGCCTAGGGGAAGGCATTGGGAAGTAATAAGTAGATGATGGCTTGCTAGAGTGACAGAAGCTTAAACCCTAGTTTATGCGTTGCTTCGTAAGGGGCTAATTTGGATCCATATGTTTCATGATATGGTTAGATTTATCTTAATTCTTCTTTCGTAGTTGCGGATGCTTGCGAGAGAGGTTAATCATAAGTGGGAGGTTTGTCCAAGTAAGGGAGGCACCCAAGCACTGGTCCACCCACATATCGAATTATCAAAGTAACGAACACGAATCAAATGAGCATGATGAAAACTAGCTTGACAAAAACTCTCATGTGTCCTCGGGAGCGCGTTGCTTTATATAAGGGTTTGTCCAGACTTGTCCTTTCCTAAAAAAAGGGTTGGTCCACCTTTCTGCACCTTTTCTACATTTATTACTTGATACCCATTACGAATTACCTTATCACAAAACTATTTGTTACCGATAATTCCAGTGCTTGGAGATAATACCTTACTCAAAACTGCGTGTCATTTCCTTCTGCTCCTCGTTGGGTTCGACACTCTTACTTATCGAAAGGACTACGATAGATAACCTATACTTGTGGATCATCAAGACTCTTTTCTGGCGCCATTGCTGGGGAGTGAAGCGCCTTTGGTGAGTGGAATCTGGTAAGGAAAAATTTATATAGTGTGCTAAAATCTACGGTCACTTGTTAGTTGTCACTATGGAAAATAATCCTTTGAGGAGCTTGTTCGGGGTATCCTCACCTCGACCAGAAGCACAAAGAATTGCTCCTCAACCTATTGAACCTACTGAAATATTTATTATGAAATTCCTTCGCGTATGATAGAGAAACTGCTAGCTAATCCTTATGCAGGAGATGGAACACTACATCCTGATTTGCATCTAATCTATGCGGATAAAGTTTGTGGATTATTTAAGCTTGCAGGTTTGCCCGAGGATGATGTCAAGAAGAAGGTCTTTCCTTTATCTTTGAAGGGGAATCCATTGACGTGGTATAGGCTATGTGATGATATTGGATCATGGAACTACAACCGATTGAAATTGGAATTTCATCAGAAGTTTTATCCTATGCATCTGGTTCATTGTGATCGGAATTATATCTATAATTTTTGGCCTCGTGAAGGATAAAGTATCGCTCATGCTTGGGGGAGGCTCAATTCAATGTTATATTGATGCCCCAATCATGATCTCTCAAGAGAAATCATTATTCAGAATTTTTATGCTCGGCTTTCTCGTAATGATCAATCCATGCTCGATACTTCTTGTATTGGTTCCTACATGAAGAAAGATGTTGAATTCAAATGGGATTTATTGGAAAGCATTAAACGCAACTCCAAATATTGGGAACTCGACAAATGTAAGGAGTCAGGTATAAACCTTAAGTTTGATTGTGTTAAATCTTTATAGACACCGATGCTTTTCATGAATTTAGCACTAAATATGGACTTGACTCTGAGATAGTAGCTTCTTTCTGTGAATAATTTGCTGCTCATGTTGATGTCCCTAAGGAGAAGTGATTTAAATATCATCCTCACACTGAAGTGAAAGTAGTTGAACCTATTAAAGTTGAAGAAGAAACTATTACTTATAATGTTTATCTTCTTATTCCTGGTGCTTATATTGAGAAACCACCTTTCCCTGTTAGAATAAAGGAACATGATAAAGCTTCAACTGTGGTTCATAAGAGCTATGTTAGAACACCTACACCCCTGAACAAATTAAAGTTGAACCTAGTATTGCTATGGTTAAAGATCTCTTGGTCGATAATATTCATGGGCGTGTTATTCATTTCTATGATGAAGCTGCTAGAATTGCTAGACCTTATACTAAACATAAACATAGACCTATAGTTGGCATGCGTGTTGTTTCTGTTGAAATAGGAGATCATTATTATCATGGCCTATGTGATGTGAGTGCTAGTGTGAGTGAAATTCCCTTTACCCTATATCAAGAAATTATGAATGATATTACACCAGCTGAATTAGAGGAAATTGATGCTACCATTAAGCTTGCTAATACAGATACTATAGCACCAATTGGGATTGTTAGAGATGCTGAAGTCTTGTGTGGGAAAATAAAATATCCTATTGATTTTCTTGTTCTTGGTTCCCCGCAATATGATTTTTCTCCCATTATATTTGGTAGGCCTTTCTTGAATACTTTTAATGCTAAGATAGGTTATGAGAAAGAAATTGTTACTGTGAGTTTTGGGGATGCGTCCAATGAGTTTAATTTCTCTAAATATCGTAGAAAACCCCATGATAAAAAATTGCCTAGTAAGGATGAAATTATTGGTCTTGCTTCTCTTGATGTGCCTCCTACTGATACCTTAGAACAACATTTGCTAGACCATGAAAACGATATGCATATGAATGAAAGGAATGAAATATATATGATTTTCTTTGATCAGCATCCTATTTTGAAACAAAACTTACAGGTTGAAATACTTGGAGATCCTCCTCCATCCAAGGGTGATCCCGTGTTTGGGCTTAAACAATTACCCGATACTCTGAAATATGCTTATCTTGATGAAAAAAAGATATATCCTATTATTATTAGTGCTAACCTTTCAGAGCATGAATAAATGAGATTATTGAAAACTCTGAAGAAGCACCGTGCTGCTATTGGATATACTCTTGATGATCTTAAGGCCATTAGTCCCACTCTATGTCAGCATAAAATTAATATGGAACCTGATGCTAGACCAGTTCTTGATCACCAATGAAGGTTAAATCCTAAAATGAAATAATTGGTAAGAAATGAAATATTAAAGCTTCTGAAGGTAGGTATAATTTATCCAATTGCTGATAGTACATGGGTTAGTCATGTTCATTGTGTCCCTAAGAAGGGAGGTATTACTGTTGTTCCTAATGATAAAAATGAATTGATCCCGTAAAGAATTGTTATAGGATATAGAATGGTAATTGATTTTAGGAAATTAAATAAAGCTAGTTCGTTACTATCAAAACACACACACTTCTGCTTTCTAGATGGTTACTCTGGTTTCTCTCAAATACATGTGTAAAAAGAGGATCAAGAAAAGAAAACTTTTACTTGTCCTTTCGGTATCTTTGCTTATAGATGTATGCCTTTTGTTTTATGCGATGCACCTGCTACCTTTCAAAGATGTATGACTGCTATATTCTTTGACCTTTGTGAAAAGATTGTTGAGGTTTTCATGGATGATTTCTCCATTTATGGAACTTCTTTTGATGATTGCTTGAGCAACCTTGATCGAGTTTTGCACAGATGTGAAGAAACTAATCTTGTATTGAATTGGGAGAAGTTCCACTTTATGGTTAATGAGGGCATTGTCTTGGGACACAAAATCTCCGAAATAGGTATTGAGGTGGATAAAGCTAAAGTTGATGCTATTGAAAAAATATCGTGCCCCACGGATATCGGAGGTATAAGAAGTTTCATTGGTCATGTTGGTTTCTATAGAAGATTTATGAAAAACTTCTCTAAAATTTCTCGGACTCTCACTAAACTCTTGCAAAAATATGTTCCTTTTGTTTTTGATGATGATTGTGTAGAAGCTTTTGAAATTCTTAAGAAAGCCTTGATTTCTGCCTTGTTGTTCAACCACCTGATTGGAACCTACCCTTTGAAATTATGTGGGATGCTAGTGATTATGTCGTTGGTGCGGTTCTAGGACAAAGAATTGATAAGAAATTAAATGTTATCTATTATGCTAGTAAAACTCTAGACAGTGCTCACAGAAACTATGCTACCATTGAAAAGGAATTTTTAGCAGTTTTGTTTGCTTGTGACAAATTTAGACCTTATATTGTTGATTCCAAAGTAATTGTTCACACTGATCATGCTGCTATTAAATATCGTATGGAACAGAAAGATGCTAAACCAAGACTTATTAGATGGGTTCTTCTGCTATAAGAATTTGATTTGCATATTATTGATAGAAAGGGTGTTGAGAATCCCGTAGCGGATAACTTGTCTAGGTTAGAGAATGTTCTTGATGACCCACTACCTATTAATGATAGCTTTCCTAATGAACAATTAGTTGTCATAAATGCTTCGCGTAATGCTCCATGGTATGTTGATTATGCTAATTACATTGTTGCTAAATTTATACCACCTAGTTTCACATACCAACAAAAGAAAATTTTCTTCTATGATTTAAGACATTACTTTTGGGATGATCCACACCTTTATAAAGAAGGGGTAGATGGTGTTATTAAACATTGTGTACCTGAGCATGAACAGGAACATATCGTACACAAGTGTCATTTCGAGGCCTATGGAGGACACCATGCTAGAGATAAAACTGCACATAAGGTATTACAATCCGGTTTTTATTGGCCTACTCTCTTCAAGGATGCTTGTAAGTTTGTCTTGTCTTGTGATGAATGTCAAAGAATTGGTAATGTTAGTAGACATCAGGAAATGCCAATGAATTACTCGCTTGTTATTGAACCTTTTGATGTTTGGGGTTTTGATTATATGGGACCCTTTTCCAAAGTCAAACGGGTATACTCCTATTCTAGTTGCTCTTGATTATGTTACTAAGTGGGTAGAATCTATTCCAACTAGTAGTTCTGATCATAACACTTCTATTAAAATGCTTAAAGAAGTTATTTTCCCTAGATTTGGAGTCCCTAGATATTTAATGACGGATGGTGGTTCACACTTTATTCATGGTGCTTCCCGTAAATGTCTTGCTAAGTATGATGTTAATCATAGAATTGCATCTCCATATCATCCTCAGTATAGTGGTCAAGTATAATTAAGCAATGGAGAAATTAAATTGATCTTGCAAAAGACCGTTAATATATCTAGAAAGAATTGGTCTAAAAAAATTGATGATGCATTATGGGCTTATAGAACTGCTTACAAAAACCCTATGGGTATGTCTCTGTATAAAATGGTTTATGGTAAAGCATGTCACTTACCTCTTGAACTATAACATAAGGCTTATTGGGCAATTAAAGAGCTCAACTATGATTTTAAACTTGCTGGTGAGAAGAGGTTATTTGACATTAGCTCGCATGATGAATGGAGAACCTAGGCCTATGAGAATGCCAAGTTGTTTAAGGAAAAGGTTAAGAGATGGCATGATAAAAGGATACAAAAGCGTGAATTCAACGTAGGTGACCATGTCTTGCTATATGATTCTCGTTTAAGATTTTTTGCAGGAAAACTTCTCTCTAAATGGGAAGGGCCTTACATTGTCGAGGAAGTATATCGTTCTGGTGCCATCAAGATCAACAATGCAGAAGGCACTAACCCGAAGGTGGTAAACGGGGAAAGAATCAAACATTATATCTCAGGTACTCCCATAAATGTTGAAACCTATATTACAATACCATAACTCCGGAGGAGTACATTAGGGAGACCTACCAGAATGTTTCAGACTCCGAAAAGGAATAGGTAAGTGGTACAGTAAGCAAACCGACTCCAAAACATTTCCAATAGCATTTTTTCTCTGTTTCGGAATATGTAATAAATTAGGAAAATTTAATGTAGTCCAAAAAGTGTGCTCTGCCCCTTCCTTTCCTGTCACTCAGCCTCCGTTTGGCGTATGTTGGGGCAGTGGAGCGAGCTTGTGAACTTTTGTGTCCTGAGTGCTAAATCTCGCCGTTTGGAGCAGTGCAAGAGACAATGGTGGTGAGCGAAGAGGCGACACATGTGAGGCCTAATATAGGTCCTATTTGGGGGAGTGGGCAGCCTGGATCGTGTCGCCTTCCTTTGCACCGCTGCTACCGCCGCCACAACCTCTTTTGTCGGATCGCATCGTCTCTTACCGTCGCTGTCTTCTACAGTATTGAAGCGGACTCCGCCAACAGGACGCCTCCACCCTGCCCCGACCATCTTCCACCACTAGGATCAGTGCACATAGATGGACAAGCAACGCAGCTGATCAAGGCATGCAGATGAACTGAACTTGGGACCCGATCAATGCTTGCAGACGTACTGGAAGTCTGGAACCGGGACAAGCAGGCCTCTGCTTGCAAGGTATGCAACAACAACACTGAGATATAATATGCAAAATTTCGTGTTTTGACCCTTTGGGCCAACTTTACCTGGATCTGACCCCCGATGCAAAAAAAATTGGGATTTGACCCTGTCGCCTACCACTAGAGGCCTCAGCAGTAGCCTACCACACCATACCGCCAGGGTCCCTAGCGGTAGGGCGACAGAGGGCGACGGATGGTGGCTGACGGTCGTCATCCGGTCGCTGACGTGGCAAAGGGCCTATCGACGGACCCTTTGGCGGTAGGGTGTGGTAGGCTACCGCCTAAGACCATGGTGGTAGGGTCCTCAATGGATAAGGTGGAGTGTTGGGGTGGGGTCTTTCCTCTCCTCCCCACACTCACACATTCATCCCCTCACCTCTCCCTCGGGCTCAACTCTTCCCCCTCTCCCTTCCTCACACAAAGGCCTCTTAAATCTCTCCCATTTGCTTGAGATTTATCCATTGGATTCGCAACGCTTTCATCACCCAAGGTACCCCTCTCACCTCCCCTCATTTTGATTGGTTGAAATCATCTATTTTGAGTGCATTTGCTCATTTTATTGTAAACCCTAGTTCATCATTTTTTTGTGTTCAAATCAACGAATATGATGTATTTAGGGTTATGTTTGTGATTTCCCTATGTATTATGTGTCTAACATTGTTTGGGGTACCTAGATCTAGTGCTAGGGTTAGTGGTCATGTTAGTGGTTAGAGTTAGGCTTAAGAAAATAATTAAGGTTAGTGCTAGGCTTAACAAGATAATTACCTAAATAGTCACTCCTTGAAATGTAGGATGAGACCATTCGTTTACATTGAGGCTTCTGTTGAGGCTGCGGCAAAAATTGAATGCGAATTTATTGAGGAAAAGATGGACCTTTGGGTACAAGCCATTGATGCGTTGAATGCAGAGTGTAGAGCCTTTTCAAAGTACCTTTTCTGTAAGGACTCTTCGGAAAATTTAGTAAAAAAAGGAGAGGCTGATCACCAAGGTCAAGGAGGAAAAAAATTGTAGGCGTGATCTTGCAAGGAAAATTTCATTGTGTACAAGAACGGAAGAATATGTCCAGTTTGACGTGGAAAACCATGGCCAGGTCATTGATTGGTTAGTGAGGCAACCATTTTTGCCGCTACCAAAGCATGCTTCTTGTTGGGCATGGGTGAAAGAAAGAAAGGATGTTCTATGTTGCAACCCGGGACCGTACGACAAATAGAATGGGTGCTCATTAGCATGTGGCTATGTAACCTTTGTCATTTGAACTATAATGACATGTACCCCTTTGCTTTACTGTGTTGTCATTTGAACTATTATGACTTGTACCCTTATCATTTGAACTATTATGACTTGTACCCTTAAAATTTGAACTCCTCAAGAACTTTGTGTTGTATGTCAAATATTGCATCCCCCCCCCCCCCGTCAAATTCCCCAATTCAGCACGATTAGTGGCAAACCCTAGCATTTGTTCTCACTTCATCCTCTCTCTCGATCTACCACAGTCATCAACTAGCTCGAGATGGACCATTTTAAGGGAGAGAGATGGCGGACGAAGAATAGGGAGGGGAGGGTGTTCTTCCTAGTAGAGAGGTGGATGCACGGTGATCAAGAGTTAAGGCCTGAGTTCGGTCATTGTGTCCTCCAGCGCACGACGGGGATGTACCTACTGGAGGAGAAGTTGCATGGTCATGTGCTGGTGGGTACAGTAGAAGGGCACTGGCCTCCGGTGTCGCCGGCACAGGTGGCTACTGCTTTGGAGTCACAATGCGGCCTCTCCCGCGACGATGTCATGGTTGAGGTATGTTCGCCTTTGGCGGATTTTCTTGTACGGTTCCAGTCGGGCAAGGACTGCACTTGGGTGCTCATCTACCACTCCCGTAAGCTTACCGCCGGCGAAAAGACGATCCATTTTACTCGTTGGCATTGTGAGATGGATGGTGAGGCATCATCTCTGAATTTTTTGACAAGGTTGAGCTTTGATGGGCTGTCGCAAGAAGCATGGGAGGTTGAGTTTGTTGCCAAGCTTGTTAGCAGTCTCAGCGGTGATCTCGTTAAGATGGTGAAACCCACTGATCATTGTTTCGTAGTTGTTGAAGCATGGATGAGAAATTCTAACAAAGTGCCCAAGTTATATGAAGTTGAGCTGTCAGAAATCCTAACAAAGTGCCCAAGTTATATGAAGTTGAGTTGCCAGAACCTGACCTACGACAAGATTATCCGACCTCTAACTCTGAAGGGCCAATTTAACCACCTTCTTGTCACCTGAAACTTGAGAAGCCAACAGTTTTGCATGTTGTGAAAATCCATATTCTGAAGTTTATAGATAAAATCCCTATATTAACAGAGTTGTCGTCTGCTTACGATTACGATGATGAATCCAACAGTGCTCGCTGTCACACTTTCACTTGCTATCCTGTCACAAATGATGGGGCAGAGAGGGCATACATTGGTGGTGGGCATGGATTTGCAAGTCCAGGGATAGATGGCCGTGCAGGTGGTCTGTTCAGGACGTAGATGCAACATTTGTTTAGGTGGCAATGTAGCATTTCAGTGTGAGAAAATGTATCTAGAATTGGTTGTACCCAGACCTGATGTAACTACTTTTTTGTATCCAGACTTGCTATATGAAAAACAAAGTGGAAATGCCATCCCTTACCGCTAAAGTTGAAAAATAGAATGAAAAGTAGGAAAAACAAAGTAGAAAAAATAGAATGAATAGTAGAAAAACACCCGTCATAGTACGCGAAATGAGCCACCGGAATAGTCCCAGACCCTACCGCCAAACCCCTTGGCGGTATGCTGTCTAACCCTACCATAAAAAAAGGAAAACACCCATCACAGTATGCGTAATGAGCCAATCGAATAGTCCAGACCCTACCGCCAAACCCCCTGGCGATAGGGTGTCTAACCCTACCGTAAAAAAAGAAAACACCCGTCACAGTATGCGATATGAGCCGCCGGAATAGTCCCAGAACCTACAACCAAACCCCCTGTGGGTACCCCGACTCAAAAGTCGTGGTCATCGAATGCACGTGTACAGTTATCCCAGAGATCAATGCTCACTGAACACACAGAAGCTGAATAACAAGAGTCTTACATCCACATTTAGCGCCTTACACAAATAAAGACCATGAAGGTCTAATCTTACATAGATAGGGCCACATGGGACAAACACATAAACAGAACAAACAGCGGAAATCTTGATCAAAAGCGTGAACCCATTGCCATCTGCCTTAACCTACAGGCATTCTGACTGGGAAGCGTCCTAGTTCGCATGTTCGTCGGCAACGAACTCTTCAACGTACTCGCAAGCAACCCAAGTTGAGGAACAAGGTAATAATGATGCATGATATAGCACTAAGTAGGTATTTGCGAAAAGCTAATTTTGATTGCAATGTCAGGATCAAGTAACTATGTATAAGCATGCATCAACAGTTGGCATATGTCCATATGAACAAGTTATAGATATCATCATAAGTAGGGGTTGAACATCTCATGTTCATTCATCACATCAAGTCTTCAGACTTGTCTCAAGTATCATCCTTCTGTCATCCGCACACACTCACACCAAGTTTTGCGAAAACACATGGACGTAGTTTAAGTAGCACCACCCAACTGTCCTTGCCCGTGGACACGGCTATTCAAACAGTTTTACACTCTGCAGAGGTTGCACACTTTACCCACAAGACTCAGGGAACTTCCGTGTCATCCACGACCCGTGGTATATAACATACCCGAGGTAAGCACCCGAACAGTGCCTTTCCCCTGGCGATACTAAACAAAGAGTCCACTCGATTCGTACCCAGCCCACATGATGTACATCACTCATATCATCCATGCAGGGACCAACGGTGTGCCTGGTGCCTGTGAATATAGTGCATGATCGTCCATACCGGCATGACCCCGTATCGAGAGTGACCACACCACTCCCGCCACTAGTAATGCGGGCTCCTTGCCAGTACCCACCAAGGTAATCAACAAAGCCCCATCCCATAAGGGGTATCGTGGTTGCGCATGTAAGGTTGGGACGGTCGACAAATCTTAAATCTAATCCATTTTTGAAAACACACCCTCAACTTGTTCCGGCACACCACTTCTTTCTCAAGTGGTCACCCATCTCATCATCATCTCCCTCGGGCATTAGTGGCACCCGAAGGGGTTTTCGAAAAGTCTTTGAAATCATCTCTTTCTTTCCATCACTATGCATAATCCCGATCCCACTTGCGTAGCATATACTAGCATCCTATCTACACCCACTCGCATAACCCTCATAAGGTGGTAGGGTCATGCACGATGCAAGTGTCAATGGTAAAAGTGTCGTAAGCAACCCACTGAAGTGGTCACTACTCCACATGATCAAGTATAACGAAACTAAAGTGCTATATGACATGCAATGAAAATGGTTTATTAGTATGGTCAAAGGGTTGCTTGCCTGGCTCAACAAAGTCTTCGAGATCTTCAAAGTCTTTAGGTCCAACTCCCTCGTCAATAGTGCAATCTATCATCGCGATAAATAGCGGTAAAAATAAGCATCTCACAAAAACAAAGCACACAAAGCTAATAGCAAAAGGCTACCCTATTATGTTAAATACAAAAATCTATAACAAAAATAGTTGTCTAGGGTTTTAGAGTTAAAAAGGTTTTCAAAACTATTTAAAACAGGGGCTAATAATGCCAAATAGGGGTTTTAAATTGAATCAGTACAAAAAAGGTTTTCAAATATTTTTACATGTGGCACTAATAAATTCTATTGAATATTCTAGGAATTTGGGTGGAAAAATAATTGGATTTGGATTTTTATTTAATCCAGTGGCATTTTTAGAAAAACCCTATAAAAAAGAAAAGGAAAAACAAAGGGGGAGGCCTCTCTGCCTAGGCCAGAGGCGGCCAGCAGCTGGGCTGGCCCAGCTGGCCAGCCAGCCACGCACGCGGCCAGGTTCAAACCTGACGCGCGGGGCCCAGCTGTCGGCGACTGCAAGGGGAGAGAGAGTGCGGGAGGTGGAGGTGAGAGGCCGATAGGTGGGACCCTCTGTCGGATCCTTCTCCCACCTCGGGACAAAGAGGGGAGAGGCTCGTCGGTGGTGGTGGAGGGCACGGCGGTGGCAGGAGAGAGCGGGGATGGACTCGGGGTCGAGCCGCCGATCCCCTAGAGGTGGAGGGAGCACCAGAGGTGGCCGGAGTCACCGGCAGTGAGCACCCACGGCGGAGGAAGCTTCGGGTGGAGGACGCGCCGATCACCCTGTGCACCATAAGGAGGGGGAGAAGAGGGGAAATGGGTTAGGGCATTGAGGGGGACTCAATGGGAGCGAAATGGAGGCCGGAGGGGCGCCTCATCAAGAGATCGATGGCGGGGCTGTCGCAGCGATGCTTCGATCGATCCCGGGTGCTCGATCCCCCAAATGAAGGGGACGTGGTACGGGAGCTCTATTGGGTGAGGGAGAGAGAGAGACCATAGGGGGGAGAGGGCTCGGGCAGAGGCCCTTTATAGGTGGACGCGTGTCCACCAAGGGTTTGTGCGTCGGCGAGGTCGTGGCGCTCGCTGGAGGGCACGGGGGAGGGAGAGAGCGTGTCTGGGGCACTCGTAGAGTCGGTCTAGGCCAGGGAGACAGGAGAGAGGCGGGGGAGCGCGCACGTGTGAGCCCCGTGGTTGGCCGAGCTATGCGGCGCCAGGCATGCATGCGGGAGGTCTCCAGAGAGAGAAGGAGGAGGGGGCCGACAGGGTGGAGTCTTGCGGACGTCGAGGGCATCTCACGGGACAACTCCTCACACCCCAAGGCTGTCGGGTGGCTCGGGATGGGTGCAGCTATAGTGCGGGCATGCATTGTAGCGTGCTCCAGAGCATGCCTTTGGCATGACATGGCATGCTTGCGTGCTCTGGACGCGCTCCTGCATGTCCAATAGCTTGTGGATGATCTGGATATGCTCTAGGAGCTATGGGGGAGCTAGGGAGAAAGAAATGGAGTAGGGCAGGGATAAAAAATGCTCTTGCAAGGGCTATCCAGAGGTGAAAATGGGGGTTTTACCCCTTCTCCCAGTGGTTTATGGACCTGAGACTTTTACTGGAGGGGTAAGAGGTGAGTGAGTAACTGTGGTAAAAATTTGGGAGCAAGGGGAGAGTGAAAGTGGTGAAAATAGTAGCTTTACCATTCCACCCGAAGGTATTTGATGGATGTTTGGGCAAGAAAAATTTACCCACTTACTATGATATTTAACAGGATCAAATGGTGGGTAAAAATGAGGTGGATCACCAAGTTTGAGCTCAAATGAGCAAAGTTGCCAATAGAAACTTTGTGAACCCTAAAAACTAACAGAATCAGGTTTCTATAGATCCAGTTATGCTAAGCTAATCCCCTTGATTCACCACTGAGTGTAGCATCATTATTTGGTGATTATAACATGTCCACAAAGTTTGGGGTCAAGGGAAGAAACTTCACAATGTAAAGTTGTTCAAATTTGTATCTGGACAAGAAGGGGTTTGGAATAGTTTGATGAACCAAATCAACTTGGACTGAGATGAAACTTTTCAAGATTGTTACCTATGATAGTGTTGACTTGCTAGAATTTTCCTGGAATTTATTGAGAATATTTCTTATAGAAATATTCCAAAAGCTTGATTTGTACAGAAAGGGTTTTGATGGGTTTTGCCCATGATTTGAACATGACCATGTGTTGAAACTCATATATATGGAAAATATATGTCCACTGAGTCTCCTAAATTTTCTCAAATATTTTTAAAGCATTTAAATAATTTTTCCCTATGAAAAAACATTTGTGGTCTTGAGAAAAAGCCTTTAATTAAAATATAAAAATAATCTTTAAAATTAATATTTGGTGGTTTTGGGAAGTCATAAATATAGTAGGTTTGAATTAAAGCCTTTGGGGAGGAAGGACCCACCCAATTTGAGGACTTGAAGTGCAAACCTCACTTCAAGGGGTTTTGAAAACCTAATTTGGATAAATCCTTTTTGGTCAAAATAAAATTTGATAAAAATAGTTTTGGGCACTATCCACATGGCATGATCATTGGGCAAGAACTTTTGGTCAATGAAGGTGAATATGGAGAGGGATAGAATCTAAGAGTGCCATACACAACAATCAACAAGCAAGCAAGCAACAACTCAAACAAGCAACAAGCACTGAAAAAGTTTTAATTGGCTCCAAATTTTCTAAATCCAGGCATAACAAGGTGATACAAACACAGGGTGTGACAGACCTACCGCCCTTACAAGAATCTCGTCCCCGAGATTCCTAGGCTAAGCTCTAAAAAGATAAGGGAACTCTAATCTAAGATAGTCTTCACGCTCCCAGGTTGCTTCAGCTTCAGTGTGGTTGCTCCATTGGATCTCGAAGTACTTAATGGTGTGGCTTCGGGTGCAACGTACCTCATCTAGAATGCGGACTGGCCTCTCACGATGAGTGAGGTCTGGCTGAAGATCGATGGATTGATGGTCGATGTCCTTGTAGAGGTCGAGGTGGTTGGGAACTTGGAGGCACTTCTGGAGTTGTGACACGTGAAAGACGTTGTGCACATCTGATAGCTCAGGAGTTAGCTCTAGCTGATAGGCAACTTCTCCTCGTCTTGCAGTGAATTTGAAGGGGGCAATGTATCTTGGTGCAAGTCCTTTGACATGGAAATGCTTGGTTCCTTTAAGAGGTGTGACTCGAAGGTAAACATGATCTCCGATGTTGAGGTCCAGTTCTCGGCGGTTTAGAGTCGGCGCAGCTCTTCTGTCTTGACTTGGCGGTCTCAAGGCGCTCTCAGACGAGTCGGACTTGTTCTTCTGCTTCGCGGAGGATGTCTGGTCCAAAGACTAGCCCTTTGCCGGTCTCTGACCAGTTGAGGGGAGTATCGCACTTGCATCCATACAACACCTCAAATGGTGCCATCTGAAGACTCGACTGATAGCTGTTGTTGTAGGAGAATTCGGCAAATGGTAGGCAATCTTCCCACTTGGCTCCATATGCCAAAATGCAAGCACGGAGCATGTCTTCGAGTATCTGATTTACTCGTTTTGTCTGTCCGCCGGTCTGGGGGTGAAAAGCAGTGTTGAAGGAGAGCTTTGGTTCCCATAGCTTCTTGAAACTTCTTCCAGAATCTTGAGGTGAACTTGGTTCCTCAATCGGACACAATTTCCTTTGGAACTCCATGAAGACTTACGATGCGGTTGATGTAGAGGTTTGCAAGATAGCTTCAATCATAGGTGGTCCTGACGAGAATGAAGTGGGCTACCTTGGTCAGGTGATCGACAATGACCCAAATTGAATCATGTCCTTTGCCTGGCTTTGGTAATCTGGTGATGAAATCCATCCCGACTTTGTCCCACTTCCATTCAGGCACTTTGAGATGCTGCAATAGCCTAGCGGGTCGTTGGTGCTCAGCTTTGACTCTCTAGCATATGTCACATTTAGCAACAAATGTGCCTATTTCCCGTTTCATGCCATGCCACCAGAATCTTTCCTTGAGGTCCTGATACATCTTGGTTCCTCCAGGATGGATGGAGTATGGAGTGTCATAAACTTCTTGCAAGATCAAGTCCTTCAGATCCTGTTTGTTGGGTACACAAATGTGATTCCTGAACCATACAACTCCTTGTTCATCTACTGAGAATCTTGGGGCCTTGTCTGCCTTGATCTTCCTCTTGATGCCTTCAATGCTCTCGTGTCCCTTCTAGGCTTCCTTAATATCATCCATCAAGGTATGCTTTGCTTCGAGGTTGGCGAGGAACCCGGGTGCAAGCAGTTCCAAGCCGAAGCTTTCAAGCTCTTCATACAAGGCGGGTAGCCTTTCCTTAATCATGGCATTCAAGGAACAAGCCTTTCTGCTTAAGGCGTCTGCTACCAAGTTGGCCTTTCCGGGGTGGTATTGAACACTAAGGTCGTAATCCTTGATCAACTCCAACCATCTTCGCTGCCTCATGTTCAATTCCCTTTGGGTGAAAATATACTTCAAACTCTTGTGGTCTGTGTATATATCACATCGCTTCCCCAGAAGGTAATGTCACCATGTTTTCAAGGCATGAACCACGGCTGCTAACTCAAGATCATGAGTAGCATAGTTCTCTTCATGAGAACATAGCTATCTGGATAGATATGCTACAACTCTGCCTTCTTGCATCAGAACACCTCCAAGCCCAGTTCTCGATGCATCACAATATATCACAAACTCCTTGTGAATATCGGGGGTGGCCAAAACTGGGGTCATGGTCAATCTCTTCTTGAGCTCCTGGAAGCTTTCCTCGCATTTAGCTGTCCATCCGAACTTCTTGTCCTTCTTCAAAAGCTGAGTCATAGGTCGAGCAATACTCGAAAACCCTTCCACGAACTTGCGGTAATATCCTGTGAGTCCGAGGAAGCTCCTGACTTCCTTCACGGTGGTTGGGGATTGCCATTCGGTCACGGCTTCAATCTAGGCAGGATCCACTGATAACCCTTCTGCAGTCAACACATGACCCAGGAATCCAACTTCATGTAGCCAGAATTCACACTTGCTGAACTTGGCATAAAGCTGGTGCCCTCGAAGCTTCTCTAGGACCAATCTCAAGTGTTCCTCATGCTCTTCTTCAAACTTGGAGAAGACGAGTATGTCATCAATGAAGACGACAACGAACTTGTCCAAGTACTCCATGAAGACTTTATTCATGAGGTGCATGAAGTAGGCAAGGGCAATGGTTAACCCAAATGGCATGATAGTGTATTCATACAAGCCATACCGGGTTACAAATGCCGTCTTCGGAATGTCTTGGGGTCTGATCTTCAGCTGATAGTACCCTGACCTGAGGTCGATCTTGGAAAACACCTTGGCTCCATTCAACTGATCGAACCGGTCTTCAATCTTGGGGAGTGGGTACTTGTTATTTATTGTGACTTCATTGAGAGAACGGTAATCGACACAGAGTCTGATAGTTCCATCCCTCTTTGACACAAATAGAACAGGTGATCCCCAAGGAGAGGCACTAGGGCGAATGAATCCTTTTCTGAGCTGCTCTGCCAGCTGCTTCTTAAATTCAGCCAACTTTTTGGATCCCATCTTGTAGGCCTTCTTATAGATGGGCCTTGATCCGGGCATAAGCTCAATGATGAACTCAATGTTGCGGTCAGGAGGCATTCCGAGCAGCTCATCTGGAAACACATCCGGGTATTCACATACCACTGGCACTTGACCCAACTCAATTCCCGATAGACAGTTAGCCTGAGGGGATTGAGCGGAGGCAAGGTTGGGGACATACTTGACTTCCACTCCTTGGCTATTGGTCATGGTAACAATCCTCTTGGCATAGTCCAACAAGCCTTGGTGCTTGGTTAACCAGTCCATGCCTAGGATCACATCCAAGCCTTCTCACTTTGGGATGATAAGGTCTACTAGGAAGTCTACCCCGTTGATGTTAATCTCAACTCCCTTATAACCTATCCCAGACTTCATAACTGATCCCGGGGTTTGTATCAACATACGACTACCCAGGGGTGTAGGCTTCATGTCACTCTCTAGTGCAAACTTTTGGGTGACAAAAGAATGCGAAGCTTCACAATCAAACAATATTGTTGCTGGGGTTGAGTTGACGAGGAATGTACCCAGTATGACGTCCGGGTCTTCCTGGGCTTCCTCTGCGGTGACGTGATTCACACAACCCTTGCCATTGTTGGTCTGGTTGTAGGGAGCAGGGTTCCTTGGGGGTGCTCCACGGCCATGACCTTGGTTTGACGCATTGGGGCATGGTGCATCTGGCTTCTTGTTGGGGCACAGCCTAGAGATGTGTCCTGGCTGGCCACATCCAAAACGAGCGACTTGCCCAGGGTTGTTGTTGTAGTTCCTGCCACCATTGTTGTTATTGGGGTTGTTGTAAGATGGCCTAGGATTGGCATACTGCTGAGGCTAGTAGCTCGGACGAGGCGCAGGAGGTCTAGCCTGCTGTGGCTGATAGGTCGGCTTGGCTGGGGCTGGCTGCCAGGGGCGAGGTTTCTAGTTGCTGGAGCTACCCTTGCTGATCCTTTTGCGCTTGCGAGTATCGTCTATGGCACGACACTTGTCTTCCAGCATGAGGGCCTTGTTCACCGGGTTGAAGAAGGTACGACAGTCGCAGACAATGAGCTGATACTTCAGGGTCTGCTGAAGACCTTCCATGAAGCGTTCCTTCTTGGCAGCCTCCGTGTTGACACCTTCAGGTGCATACATTGACAGCAGGTTGAACTTCCTTGACGGAGCCACTTCCTTGCTTCAGCACTCAGAATTCTCTCTTCTTGATAGCCATGATCCCAGAAGGATGTGGGCAGTGTGAAATCCTTCCTTGAAGTCATTCCAAGTGATCACACGCTCACCTTGCATGACCTTGAATCCATCCCACCAAGCTCGGGCGGTACCTCTGAGGTAGTGAGAGGCATAAAGCACCTTCTCACGGTCCTCATTGCAATTGACCAGTGCAAGGAGGTCCTCGGTGGTGCGGATCCAGTTGTCGGCATCCAAAGGTTCAGCAGTCTCGGTGAAGGTTGGGGGCGAATTCCTCATGAACTCAGACAGTGTGGAGCGGCCATTGTTGTTCCTGCCTTGCTGTTGGTTGTTCACAAGGGCCTGAGCCATCTGCTGAATAGCAGCATTGTTGGCTTGGCGTTCCTCCCGGAGAACTTGGAGAAACTGAGTTATGGTCATGTTCTCCGGTGGAGGTGGTGGCAGGGGAATGTCGCCTTGTGGATGCTCCTAGTGTCCTCCAGTGTGAGCAGCCCCACCAGCTCCCTGTTGCTGGCTTGAGTTGCCGGCTTCAGGGTTGGCGAAGGAGCTGTTGCGGGTAGTGGTCACCATCCTGTTTGGAGCAGCCAAGTCAAACAACTGGGATAGACGAGAGGAAAAAGCAACAACGGAAAAGCGTTCCTAAGGGGGGGGTCAAGTGCAAGTGTGGTAAAACAAAGGTCGAAAGACCAACATATATTAATATAGATGATGGAGTCGCTTACATGTTGCCTAAGGCAAAATCATGACTTGCATCGGAACACAAACAACAAAACAATCAACAAGCACACATGGTTTCATATGAACCATTACACGGACTTGACTTCGCATGAGGGGTACATGACTGATCCTACCCTAGGGGTTCTCGGACTCAGGTGGTGGAGTGCTCGGTCTCGTAGTCACGCTCCTTTGGGTCTTCATCCTGTTCATCATCTGAATAGGCATCATTCCTGGTCGAAGGGGTCGGGGAACGAGGAGGTCCATATCGACGATGCTTTGCTGGCGGGTCGGTGAAGAGCTCACAGTACTCCTTCACACTCATGCGATGACGACGTGTGGGTGCATCTCTAGCTGGGGGTACTCCTCCTCTGTAAGCAATAGCTGGTCATCCCTCGGGGCCTTAATCCTTCTTGATCTTGTCTGGCTTCGTCTTGGCTTGTCGAAGTAGCTCTCGGGTGTGGTGAAATTCCTCGCGGAGCTTCACGGACTCCTTAATCAGTGGTGAACCAGACTATCGGCGGAGAGGCTGAAGTAGGTCTGGAACCTGAGTGGTGTGCCGTCCTCCTGTGACGGAACCAGTGTCCAACTCTCGCCAAGATCATCCTTCCTGAAGGGAAGGTAGCGAGTAGCCGGCTTATCCGCCATCTCTGGAATGATGTCTCGTAGGTGCAGAAATGCCTTGCGTGCAGCTGTCTCAACTACGAGTATCATGGTCTCCATCCGTGGTCCTTCAAAGAACCAACTGGTCGGGGAGTCATTTTCCTTCACAACCACATCCATGTGGTACTCCCTAGTGACAGCATCGACCTAGTGCTCGTGGTACAGGAAAATGGGTTGTTGGCGAAACTAGCACTTCTCCAGGCTATCCCCAAGGAGTAAGGGAAAGGCCGATGTCAGGAAGGCTTCGGGTACGACGACCATCTACAAAGGTTTGAAGGGAGGAGAGTCAGTAGAGTGTTGTGTGAAGAATAGAAGAGGTAAATAGTGCATAATTTCTAAGTATAAGTGCTAGGTGTAGTTTTGAAAACAGTATTATCCTAACTAACGTTGAAAGCACATTTTCTCCCTTGGTAGTTTTGGTAATTAATAACAACATATAATTCATTGAACTAATGTTTCCACCAAGTATACTTCATGAAATGTTCAATGATAGGATTGGCAAAAGGAGATTGTGGAGAAATCACAAGATGCAAGGAAATAGGTTGGCCAAGCTTCAAGCAAGAGAACTCTACATTTTATATTTTTGAGAAATCACTTTGAGTCATAGGAAAGTCAATACTATTAAAAGGGGGTAAGGTTTTGTTGGTGAACAATATGCTCAAACGTGCACAAGTGATAGTCGCCAAAAACATCCACAAACTCTCCCACCATAGTCTGTTCTATGCCAAACACTCAAAATCGGTGCAACCAACTTTCCCACTTTGGTGCCACCGATTCCAGAACCTAGACAAACTCAAGCCAAACCCTAGCCACTTCGCTACAACCGGTTCCATACCGGTGCCACCGAGTTTAGATTGACAACTTTCTGTTAGCAAATTCACATTTTTGGTCCCATCAAAAATGTTGGATCGGCGTCACCGAGATTGGAAATCTGACCGTTGGTCACCTTATCGGTGCAACCGAGTTTCCTATATCGGTCTCACCGAGATTCAAAAGTTGCCACCTTTTGGTCACTTCGGTGCCATCGAGATTAACACATCGGTGTTACCGAGTTGGTCATTTTGTGTGTAACGGTTGGATTTTTGGGGATGCCTATATATACCCCTTCACCACCACTTACTAAAAAAATAAGCACTCAAAACTATTCCATACCTATCCTATCAGATTTTCTGAGAGAGAACCACCTACCCTTGTGTTGAGGTCAAGATCTTCCACTCCAATCATATGGATCTTGATTTCTAGCCTCCCCAAGTAGCTTTCCACCAATCCCATCTCTTCCACCATGCCAAATCTGTGAGAGACTGATTGGGTGCTGAGGAGTCTATCATCTTGAAGCACAAGTGAAAGGAGTTCATCGTCGTTACCGAGCCTATTACCTTTTGGAGGGTGGTGCCTCCTAGATTGGTTAGGTGTCGCTTGGGAGCCTCCTACTTTATGTTGTGGAGTGAACCAAGAAGTTTGTAAGGGCAAGGAGATCGCCTACTTCGTGAAGATCTACCCATAGTGAGGCTAGTCCTTCGTGGACGGAAGCCGTATGGAATAGTCAAGTTTGCTACTTCGTGGACCCTTTTCAGCGGAGCCCTCCGTGGAGTCTCGTGACCGTTACCCTCCATGGGTTGAAGACTCCATAAACGTGGATGTACAATAGCGCCACCTATCGGAACCATGGGAAAAATCATCATGTCTACAATTGCATTTGATCTTCCTACCCTATCCCTTCTATACATGCTTGTTGTTACTTTCCGCTGCTATATACTCTTAGACTTGCATGTGTAGGGTGTACTTGACTTGCCATGAAATGCTAAAAACCGTCAACCCTAAAACTTGGTATAGGCAAAACTTTTAATTGGACAAGTAGTCTAATCACCCCACCCCCTCTAGACCTACTTTCAATCCTACAAGTGGTATCAAAGCATTGGTCTCCATTGCTTAGGTCTCACAACCTAGGAGAAGTATGGCGTCTAGTGAGGGAAGTTATCACCGTAGAGGTCCGTACCTTGATGGCACAAATTTTGCTAGTTGGAAGCATAAAATGAAAATGCATATTCTTGGTCGGATGAATTGAAGATGTTGCAATTCAATGCTCAAGCATGCGACATTCTCTTCAACTACTTATGCCTTGAAGAATTCAACAAAATCAGCCGTCTTGACAATGCAAAAGATATTTGGGATACTTTGGTTGATATGCACAAAGGAACCAAGTCCGTGAGAGAATCCAAGTTAGATGTTCTTCAAGGTCACCTTGACAAGTTCAATATGAAGGATGGTGAAGGAGTCACAGAGATGTACTCTAGGCTAGCACTCATCACCAATGAGATTGCCGGCTTAGGAAGCGAAGAAATGACCGACAAATTCATCATCAAGAAGATACTTAGAGCTTTGGATGAAAGATATGATAGCGTGTGCACATTAATCCAAATGATGCCAAACTACAAAGATCTCAAGCCTACGAAAGTCATTGGAAGAATTGTTGCTCATGAGATGACACTCAAAGATAAAGAAGAGCTTCATCACAAGTCTAGTAGTGCGTACAAAGCCACAAGTGATGCTCCCGCAACTTCAAGCAACAATCTTGTCACCAATGAAGAGATAAGCCTCATGGTCAATAAATTCAACAAGTTCTACAAGAATAGAAGCAAAGAAAGAAACTCTAACTCAAGATATGAAAAGAAGCGTTCGTCAAGTCGTGACCGCAATTGCTACAACTGTGGGAAGCCCGGACACTACTCAAATGAGTGCATGGCTCCCTACAAAAGAAGAGAAGAGTCACCTCGAAGATGAAGCTCAAGGAATGGATCACCACAAAGAGAGAGAAGGAGTAGAGATGATCATTATGAACGAAGACACTCAAGGAGAAGTAGAGATTCGGAGAAGAAGGACAAGCACACCAAGAGCTACACAAGAAGAAAACATCAAGCTCATGTTGGTGAATGGGTTTCCGGCTCCGACTCCGACAACCACTCTGAGAGAAGCTATCACTCCGACTCCGACTATAGTCAAGATGAAGGCGTTGCCGGAATTGCTCTAGTGACTACCAACTCCTATGATCTATTTGATTCACCAAACGAAGGGAGTGGAAGTTGCTTCATGTATAAAGGCCCCAAGGTATCACACCCCGAATATCTTGATTTTGATAGTGATCAAGATGATTTACTTTGTGATGATGACTTGCTTTGTGATAAAACTAGTGATATTGATCAAAATGAACTTGATAATTATCATGCTAGTAAAGATAAGTCATTTGATGATGATAAGATGAAAATAGAACAACTAACTAAAGAACTAAACACTCTTAAGTTAGCTCATGAATCTACTATCGAAGATCATAGAGAGCTTGTGAGAACTCATGAGAAGCTACGGTTCGAGAAGCTCAACTTGGAGCAAGAGCATGAGTTTCTCAAAGCTATCAATGGCGATATCCGAAAGAAGACCTCATCTTATCTAGCCAAACGACTACTCTTGTCTACTTTCATGCCTCAAGTTAAAACTAATCAATCTAGTAACGAAGGCAAGAAAGGTTCTTCATCTAGTAGCAACAATAAAAATGCTAAACCTAATGATGTTCTTTCTAGTAGTTCTATTGATTCCACTAATGATGATTCTCTTAGCCAAGTTACACTTGAGCAAGAAAATGCTTGGTTTAAAGGAATTATAGAAAAGGGTATCTACAAGAGTCTTGTCGGATGTAAGCAATTTGAGGAAATTGTACGCAAGCATGGAGGATATCGAAAGAATCGTGGTGTTGGCTACTTCAACGCTAATGGAGTTGAGTGGGAAGAAGGTCAATATCCCAATCCCAAGTTTGTTCCTCAAAAGGAGAAGTATGAAAATGCTCTTCTCAAGGGGACAAACACTCAAGATGACCTCCCACCACAAGACCACAAGTTGAAGGGCAAGAACAAGCTTCAAGAGGACATTGACTCATATGAAGATGAACCCCTAGCTTTGGTGGAGTGGGTTCCCAAGGCTACTTCAAGCTCAACTACTACAAAGGACACTTCAACACCAAGTATCCCCATCAAATTGATGTGGGTTCCCAAGAAGAAGAACTAGTAAGTTCTTGAGGGGTGACTCCGCCAATGAAATTCACTCACATTCATTATTGGCAAGAACTTTTTGCACTCAACATCAACTCAATGCAATAGTTCAAGGAGTCACACATTCCCTCAAAGGTAAGCAAGGGACAAGGTAATCAACAAATCAATGGACATCATAACACATGCTTTGCACTCCATGTCCATAGATATCCTTGTATTCGTCTCTTGTATGTTGGGACTAACTCATGAAGGTGAGAGGAGTAAGGAAACAACAAGGATGCTCCCAACTCTTGGTGATCTTCATCAACATTGAGCATCCAAAATTATCTCACTAACATGAAGTCTTCATCGACAAAACCCAAGGTTAGTTTATCTCTCTTATGGGGGGATGTCACATTAAGGGGGGGCTTTACTCAAATTCTTGAGTCGAAGCATCTCTTAGTGTGTGAAAACATTAAATGCTTTATGAAAAAGTGGTAACCCCACTTGTGCTTAAACGATGAGTATGACCTATGATCAAGTACTCTTACTTAGCTCCTAAGTCAAATACTCATATATAGATGACTTTGTCATCGCCCAAGTGCTTGTTAGATGCTAGTGTGTTTGTGCATGTTCGTCATGATTTCCTTTGACATCTTATTGTGTGAGCATGTTGGTCTGCATTTATTTTCTCATTCGAGGACATCCAATTGTTGCTATTTGGCTTTTAATTTATCTTTTGCCAATTGGATGGACAAGAATGCCTAGGACCACTCTTTAGCTATTTATGCTTTCTCACCTCATATTCCATTCATGCGGCATCAGAAAATTTGAACAAGTGCATTTCGATCCCTTTGTGTGTGGAGCACTCGGAGTTCCGTATCGACAAGGACTGACCATTAAAACCTCCCAAGTGCAACTCGGTGGAACCAATTCCAAAAACTCGGTCTCACTGAATGCCTAGGGTTGATCTAGTTTTTCAATCTCGGTAACACCGATTTCATATTCTCGGTTACACCGAGTTTCCCTGTCAGCTGACAGTTGTGAAACTCGGTGACACCGAAAACATAAAATCGGTATCACCGACAGTAAAGGGTATATATGTTGTGGACCCCGACGCTTTGAAATTTCTATCTTCAACGTCGCGCCTCAAAACCCTAAGCTGTCGCCCCAAGACCCCTGGTCATCGCCCTTGACTTCCCGAGCTCCTCCGCCGTTGGGAATCGCCGCCATCGACATAATCTACACCAACGTCACCGCCGTAGAGGATCCGCGCCAAGCTAGGGTACGGATTCGATCTCTAGTGCGCTCCCACTCTGATTCTTGTGCATTGGACCTAGTTTTCTCTATAGCCACCCCTTGCTCATATATTCATCCAATCAAATCTGCAAAATCTCGAGATAGATGAATTTTTCTAGGGTTTTGCTGTCCGCCCAATACATCTCGGTGGAACCGAAACAGAAATATCGGTCTCACTGATATACTTTTTTGTGTTGTTGAGAACTGACTCGGTGGAACTAAGTGGCTCTTTTTGGTCCTACCGAAAAGGCTGCCAAGTTCCTGTTAAGGAGTTGGTCTGTCTTGGCCCCACCAAAAATTTCATTTCGGCTGTACCGATATGTATGTGACAGATTGCAAAACTTGTGAAAAACTCATTGTTCAATTTTCAAAAACAGCCTCATTTTGTGATGACTCATCTCCTTCTGCTCATCTACACTCTATTCACGGGGTTAGCATGTCAGGTTCAGAAGACAGTCAGAATAGGTCAGAGCAGATAGCAGACATGAGTTCAGGGACAGCCCAGAGCCCAGTTCATTCTCAGATCTAGGCACCCCCAGTTCTCATGGGTTGCCCAAGGCTGCCACCAAAACCAGTAAGAGGTTGAACTCAGATGAAGAGGATTCAGACTTTGTGCCTAAAGAGATTCTTGCTAAGAAGCAAGAGAAGGTTGCCAAGAAAGTTGCAACTGAAGCTACTTCCTCTAGAAGAGTTGTCACCAAGGTATATGCACCAGCTTCTACCTTCAAGGCTCATGAGACTACCAGAGCAACAATGTTTATTGAGATCTCCAAGAGAGCTATGCCTAAGAAGGCAGGAGAGAAAAAGTCCAGGAAGAGGATCATCCATGTGACTAGCAGGCCTACCTCCATGTTTGAGGATCCAGAAGCTGTTGTTGCTGAGAAAGACAAGGTTGAGCTAGCTACAAAGGCTCCTCCCAAGAAGAAGGCAAAGAAGTTGGTGTACCATGCTATGCCTAAGACCAGCACATCCAAGAAGGCTGCTGAGAAGCCTAAGAGGACAACTAGGCAGATTCCTGCTTCTGAGAAGAACAAAGGAACTGCTTCCAGAGTTGATGATGTGGATGACTTGACAACACTGATGAAGCTTAGACCACACCTCCTAGTTCATAATGCCAACTACCCACTAGCTGAAGACATGAAGAAGAGGAAGGATTCTGGATTGAGGACATGGAGAGCAATAGATCCCTATGCTCAGAGAAAGAAAATAGCTGTGGACTACAGGTTCTATACCAAGGAGCAGCAGGACTTCTATGAGACTATGCTCTTTGACAAGAGTCCAGCTGTCAGTGATATGCACTACGTTGACTAGAAGTTCATCAAGGAGAATGAGGACTACTTTCCAAGTGTCCGGGACAACTTCCATTGCATAGGTCTTGATGAGTTCGTTGGGAGAGAATTCACAACATGGAATGACGAGATGATCATGTAGTTCTACTCCACTGCACACTTCTACGGAGATGGTAGAATTGTGTGGATGACTGAAGGTGCCAGATATGAATCCACCGTTGAGGAATGGGCAGATATCTTAGGAGTTCCTGAAGCACAGGATGGTGACCTGGATGTCTACTCAGAATCCAAGGCTAGTCACAATGCTAAGGCTAATATGTATAAGGAGATCCCTACTGCAAATGTGAAGTCTCACAGGCTAGGATCCATCTATGTGCTCCAGGCTGGCCTCCGCACTATCAACACCATACTGAGGCATACCTTGATGCCCAAGTCAGGAGATGACAAGATGATCAGAGGCTACTCCATCAATATGTTGATCCACATTGATGGTCACACCAGGATCAGAGTCATGGACTTGATTGTAGAGACAATCAAGAGGGTTGTTGCTGACCAGAAGCGCTCATGTTGTTATGCACCCTACATCCAGATGCTCATAAACTCAAAATTGGAGAAGCAGATATTTGCCCTAGATCACCCACATTTGCCCCTACAGCCAGATCTAGAGGACAACGTCGTGGTGATGGATGCTGATCATCCCACTTCTGCTGCAGCTCAGGAAGCGCCAGAGGCAGTGAGAGCCGCTAGTGCTCAAGTCCCACAATCCAGGAACGAGCAAATGGATCTATTGATTGCATCAGTCCAGGGCATGCAAAAGGACATTAAGGGGATTCTAGACAACCAAAATAGTCTTGTTAGAATCTTTGAGACCAGAATCAAGACCCTTGCTGATAAGGTGGACGGGCTAACGAAGATAGTCACAGAACTTCAGCATGAAGTTGACTCCGTGAACATCCCTCGGGTCTCTTCTACTTCAGATGATGAGGATGATGATGATGGTGAGGATGAATCACCTCTAGGGCCAGGCACTCAGTTCACTACTCAGGCTAGATCAGCCACAGTGCCAGCTCCAACAGCTCCATCAACTTCAGCTCCATGAGTGACCACTCCAGCTCCATCCACGACATCTATAGAGATCTTCGCTGACACTATCATCTCGACTCCTTCATCAACAACCGGAGGAGATATGCCCAAGAACGCTTAGATGTATGCCTTTAAACTTTTTGGTAACTTGTTGCCAAAGGGGGAGAAGTGTATATAGATCTTTAGGCTTCGAGTGAGAGAGCGAGTTGGTTTCTATTTGCTTGTCAAAAACATTTGGTTCTTTGGTGTGATGTGAGGTACTTTTGTGTTTGTGTTATGCTACTATGTTATGTGTGATGAAACTATTTCCTATCATCTTAATGCTCATGAGATGATCATTCACCTTTGTTTGATTGTGTTGTGCGTTGTTATTCATTCTAATTATTCTCGCACACCACCAAGTTGTATGACATGGAAGAAGTGCCCCATATGCCTAATCTATTGTGCATTTGCATTCAAACACAAATTCAAAATAATGCACAAATTTAGGGGGGAGCTCTTGCTTATCACATACCTCTCAAAGCGACAATTATATTCATTGAATTTATCATATGTTGAAGCTTTGATCTATATGTTGTCATGGTAAAAAGGGGGAGATTGAAAGCACATTTGCTCCCTTGGTGGTTTTGGTAATTAATAACAACATATAATTCATTGAACTAATGTTTCCACCAAGTATACTTCGGGAAATGTTCAATGATAGGATTGGCAAAAGGAGATTGTGGAGAAACCCCAAGATGCAAGGAAATAGGTTGGCCAAGCTTCAAGCAAGAGGACTCTACATTTTATATTTGTGAGAAATCACTTTGAGTCATAGGAAAGCCAATACTATTAAAAGGGGGTAAGGTTTTGTTGGTGAACAATATGCTCAAACGTGCACAAGTGATAGTCGCCAAAAACATCCACGAACTCTCCCATCATAGTCTGTTCTATGCGCAACACTCAAAATTGGTGCAACCAACTTTCCCACTTCGGTGCCACCGATTCCAGAACCTAGACAGACTCAAGCCAAACCCTAGCCACTTCGGTGCAACCGATTCCATACCGGTGCCACCGAGTTTAGGTTGCCAACTTTCTATTACGCAAATTCACATTTTTGGTCCCACCGAAAATGTTGGATCGGCGTCACCGAGATTGGAAATCTGACCGTTGGTCACCTTATCGGTGCAACCGAGTTTCCTATATCAATCTCATCGAGATTCAAAAGTTGCCACCTTTTGGTCACTTTGGTACCACCGAGATTAACACATCGGTGTCACTGAGTTGGTCATTTTGTGTGTAACAATTGGATTTTTGGGGATGCCTATATATACCCCTTCACCACCACTTACTAAAAAAAGAAGCACTCAGAACTATTCCATACCTATCCTATTAGATTTTCTGAGAGAGAACCACATACGCCTGTGTTGAGGTCAAGATCTTCCACTCCAATCATATGGATCTTGATTTCTAGCCTACCCAAGTAGCTTTCCACCAATCCCATCTCTTCTAGCATGCCAAATCTGTGAGAGAGTGATTGGGTGCTGAGGAGTCTATCATCTTGAAGCACAAGAGCAAGGAGTTCATCGTCATTACCAAGCATATTACCTTTTGGAGGGTGGTGCCTCCTAGATTGGTTAGGTGTCGCTTGGGAGCCTCCTACTTCGTGTTGTGGAGTGAACCAAGAAGTTTGTAAGGGCAAGGAGATCGCCTACTTCGTGAAGATCTACCCATAGTGAGTCTAGTCCTTCATGGACGGAAGCCGTATGGAATAGTCAAGGTTGCTACTTCGTGGACCCTTTTGGGTGGAGCCCTCCGTGGACTCTCGCACCTCCGTGGGTTAAAAACTCCATAAACATGGATGTACGATAGCGCCACCTATCGGAACCATGGGAAAATCATCATGTATACAATTGCGTTTGATCTTCCTACCCTATCCCTTCTATACATGCTTGTTGTTACTTTCCGCTGCTATATACTCTTAGACTTGCATGTGTAGGGTGTACTTGACTTGCCATGAAATGCTAAAAACTGTCAACCCTAAAACTTGGTATAGGCAAAACTTTTAATTGGTCAAGTAGTCTAATCACCCCCCCCCCCTCTAGACCTACTTTCCATCCTGCAAACGTCCATGCAAACTAAGGGCTTCCTACAGTCAGGATGGCTCTGATCCTAGCTCTGTGGGGCCCCCGACTCATAAGTCGTGGTCACCGAATGCACGTGTATAGTGATCCCAGAGATCAATGCTCACTGAACACATAGAAGCTGAACAACAAGTCTTACATCCACATTTAGCGCCTTACACAAATAAAGACCATGAAGGTCTAGTCTTACATAGATAGGGCCACATTGGCCAAACACATAAACAGAACAAACAGCGAAAATCTTGATCAAAAGCGTGAACCCATTGCCATCTGCCTTAACCTGCAGGCATTCTGACTGGGAAGCGTCCTAGTTCACATGTTCGTCACCAACGAACTCTTCAACATACTCCTATTCTTCCATACCTGGCCAATTAAATAACCAGTGGTAAGCCAATGAGTACTTTGAATGTACTCGCAAGCAACCCAAGTTGAGGAACAAGGTAATAATGATGCATGATATATCACTAAGTAGGTATTTGCAGAAAGCTAATTTTGACTGCAATGTCATGATCTAGTAACTATGTGTAAGCATGCATCAACAGTTGGCAGATATCCATATGAACAAGTTACAGATATCATCATAAGCAGGGGTTGAACATCTCATGTGCATTCATCACATCAAGTCTTCAGACTTGTCTCAAGTATCATCCTTCTGTCATTCGCACACACACCAAGTTTCGCGAAAACACATGGACGTAGTTTAAGCAGCACCACCCAACTGTCCTTGACCGTGGACACGGCTATTCGAATAGTTTTACACTCTGCAGAGGTTGCACACTTTACCCACAAGACTCAGGGAACTTCCGTGTCATCCACGACTCGTAGTATATAACATACCCGAGGTAAGCACCCGAACAATGCCTTTCCCCTGGCGATACTAAACAAAGAGTCCACTCAATTCGTACCCAGCCCACATGATGTACATCACTCGTATCATCCATGCAGGGACCAACGGTGTGCCTGGTGCCTATGAAGACAGTTCATGATCGTCCATACCGGCACGACCCCGTATCGAGAGTGACCACACCACTCCCACCACTAGTAATGCGGGCTCCTTGCCAGTACCCACCAAGGTAATCAACAAATCTCCATCCCATAAGGGTTATCGTGGTTGCGCATGTAAGGTTGGGACGGTCGACAAATCTTAAATCTAATCCGCTTTCGAAAACACACCCTCAACTTGTTCCGGCACACCACTTCTTTCTCAAGTGGTCACCCATCTCATCATCATCTCCCTCGGGAATTAGTGGCACCCGACGGGGTTTTTGAAAAGTCTTTGAAATCATCTCTTTCTTTCCATCACTATGCATAATCCCGATCCCACTTGCGTAGCATCTACTAGCATCCTATCTACACCCACTCTCATAACCCTCATAAGGTGGTAGGGTCATGCACGATGCAAGTGTCAATGGTAAAAGTGTCGGAAGCAACCCACCGAAGTGGTCACTACTCCAGATGATCAAGTATAACGAAAGTAAAGTGCTATATGACATGCAATGAAAATGGTTTCTTAGTATGGTCAAAGGGCTGCTTGCCTGGCTCAACAAAGTCTTCGGGATCTTCAAAGTCTTCGGGTCCAACTCCCTCGTCAATAGCGCAATCTATCGTCACGATATATAGCGGTAAAAATAAGCATCTCACAAAATAGAGCACGCAAAGCTAATAGCAAAAAGATACCCTATTCATTAAATACTAAAAATAGTTTTCTAGCGTTTTAAAGTTAAAAAGGTTTTCAAAACTATTTAAAATAGGGGCTAATAATGCCAAATAGGGGTTTTAAATTGAATCAGTACAAAAAAGGTTTTCAAATATTTTTATAAGTGGCACTAATAAATTCTATTGAATATTCTAGGAATTTGGGTGGAAAAATAATTGGATTTGGATTTTTATTTAATCTTGCGGGATTTTTAGAAAAACCACACAGAAAAAGAAAAAGAGAGGGGGAGGCCTCTCTGCCTAGGCCAGAGGCGGCCAGCAGCTGGGCCGGCCCAGCTAGCCAGCCAGCCAGCCACGCGCGTGGCCAGGTTCAAACCTTACGCGCGGGGCCTAGCTGTCGGCGACTGCAAGGGGAGAGAGAGCGTGGGAGGGGAGGGGAGAGGCTGACAGGTGGGACCCCTTGTCGGATCCTTCTCCCACCTAGGGACAGAGAGGGGAGAGGCTCACTAATGGCGATGGAGGGCCCAACAGGGATGGACTCGGGGTCGAGCCGCCGATCCCTGGAGGTGGAGGGAGCACCGAAGGTGGCCGAAGTCACCGGCGACGAGCACCCACGGTGGAGGAAGCTTCAGGTGCAGGACGCGTCGGTTACCCTGTGCAGCAAAAGGAGGGGAGAAGAGGGGAAACGGGTCACGGCATTGAGGGGGACTCAATGGGAGCGAAATGGAGGCCGGAGGGGCGCCTCACCGGGAGATCGATGGCGGGGCTGCCGTGGCGATGCTCCAGTCGATTCCGGGTGCTCGAGCCCCCAAATGAAGGGGACGGGGCACGGGAGCTCTATGGGTGAGGGAGAGAGAGACCAGAGGGGAGAGAGGGCTCGGGCGAAGGCCCTTTATAGGTGGACGCGAGTCCACCGAGGGTTTGTGTGCCGGCGAGGTCGTGGCGCTCGCTAGAGGGCGTGGGGAGGGAGAAAGCGTGTGTGGGGCGCTCGTGGAGTCGGTCTAGGCCAGGGGGAGAGATGAGAGAGGTGGGGGAGTGCGCGCGTGTGAGCCCCGTGGTTGGCCGAGCTGTGCGGCATCGGGCACGCATGCAGGAGGTTGCCGGAGAGAGAAGGAGGAGGGGGCCGACAGGGTGGAGTCTTGTGGACGTCAAGGGCATCTCAAGGGATAGCTCCTCGTGCCCCAAGGTTGTTGGGTGGCTCGGGATGGGTGCAGCTACAGTGCGGGCATGCACTATAGCGTGCTCTAGAGCATGCCTTTGGCATTCCATGGCATGCTTGCGTGCTCTGGACGCGCTCCTGCATGTCCACTAGCTTGTGGATGATCTGGAGATGCTCTAGGAGCTATGGGGGAGCTAGGGAGAAAGAAATGGAGTAGGGGAGGGATAAAAATGCTCATGTCAGGGCTGTCCAGAGGTGAAAACGGGGGTTTACCCCTTCTCCCAGTGGCTTATGGACCTGAGACTTTTACTGGATGGGTAAGAGGTGAGTGAGTAATTGTGGTAAAAATTTGAGAGCAAGGGGGAGAGTGAAAGTGGTGAAAATAGTAGCTTTACCATTCCACCAGAAGGTATTTGATGGATGTTTGGGCAAGACAAATTTACCCACTTACTGTGATATTTAACAGGATCAAATGGTGGGTAAAAATGAGGTGGATCACCAGGTTTGAGCTCAAATGAGCAAAGTTGCCAATAGAAACTTTGTGAACCCTAGAAACTAACAGAATCAGGTTTCAGTAGATCCAATTATGCTAAGCTAATCCCCTTGATTCACCATTTAGTGTAGCATCATTATTTTGTGATTAGAACATGTCCACAAAGTTTGGGGTCAAGGGAAGAAACTTCACAATGTAAAGTTGTTCAAATTTGAATCTTGACAAGAAGGGGTTTGGAATAGTTTGATGAACCAAATCAACTTGGATTGAGATGAAACTTTGCAAGATCATTACCTATGATAGTGTTGCCTTGCTAGAATTTTCTGGAATTTATTGAGAATATTTCTTATAGAAATATCAAATATTCCAAAAGCTTGATTTGGACAAAAAGGATTTTGAGGGGTTTTGCTCATGATTTGAACATGACCATGTGTTGAAACTCATATATATATATGGAAAATATATGTCCATTGAGTCTCCCTAAATTTTCTCAAATATTTTGAAAGCATTTAAATAATTTTTCCCTATTAAAAAAATGGTCTTAAGAAAAAGCCTTTAATTAAAATATGAAAATAATCTTTAAAATTAATATTTGGTGGTTTTGGGAAGTCATAAATATAGTAGATTTGAAGTAAATCCTTTAGGGAGGAAGGACCCACCCAATTTAAGGACTTGCAGTGCAAACCTCACTTCATGGGTTTTTGAAAACCTAATTTGGGTAAATCCTTTTTGGTCAAAATAAAATTTGATAAATATAGTTTTGGGCACTATCCACATGGCATGATCATTAGGCAAGAAGTTTGGGTCAAGGAAGGTGAATATTGAGAGGGATAGAATCTAAGAGTGTCATATACAACAATCAACAAGCAAGCAAGCAACAACTCAAACAAGCAACAAGCACTGAAAAAGTTTTAATTGGCTCCAAATTTTATAAATCCAGGCATAACTAGGTGATACAAACACAGGGTGTGACACCTCCTGGCATTAGGGTGACTAGCCCGACCTTAAAAAAAGTTAACACCCGTCATAGTACATGAAATGAGCCGCGAGACCCTACCGTAAAAAAATGCCCCGGACCCTACCGCCGTAGTATCTGGCGGTAGGATTGGGCACCTTACCGCCAAACCCCCTTGCGATAGGCGTCTAAAATAGAGCTACTATGTTTGCATTTTCCTAAAGATTTTTTTGTGTTCATAGCACAAATTTCATACAATGATATTGACAAACAACTATATTTCTGCATAACAGATATTGATAGTCTCAAATTCGTTCAACATTGTATGAATACCAAGCACAAATTAGTTCGAATAACAAGCACAAATTAGTTCGAGGACATGGTTCTAAGTCCAAGCACAAATTTGACATTTCACAATTTCATGTCACAAATTTATTGGGTAACACGAGGCCACTTCCCTTTCTTGTCACGTGCCTCATCCTCTTCTTGCGCTTCATAAGCCCTTGCATGTTTTCTTTCCCTCTCCTCGTCATGAGCAGCCTTGTCTCTTCGTGCCCTCTCCTCCTCACGCTTCTTTCGTTCCTTTATCTCCTTCTCATGACTTGCCTCATCTTCAGCTCGTTGGAACGATTCTTCAAACAAACGTTGCTTCCTAAGACAATCTTTATACTGGTCATCCTAAATATGTTGTGGCACTTCATGATCTATCCATGTGAAGTACTTTCATAGAGGAGGCGGTAACTACATTGAAACGCAAAATAAGAGTTCATTACATGATGGCATAACAAATCGACCATAGTACGTGGAATCAATGATTTAGTATTTTACCCGTGGAATATCATAGGCATTAGTTGGACGTGCACGATCATGTGCGTAGTTGGGATACAAAAAGAACCTCCTCCCTTCCGTCCATGACTTTTTATGGTCGGTAGACACCTTGACAATGCAAACATCTCCACACCAACATGTTGGAATTTTCACATCTTTCTCCTTATTCTTGTCCAAAGTTGCTTCCCGCCGCTTGTTCGACATGTCCTCCCGGTTAGCACACGGTTGCCTCGTGAACAAACCGGATGAAGCCATGCCTAGAACAAAAAAAATGTTGTTAGTGAAATAAATAAACTTGCATAGATGGAATTAATAAAAACAAGTATCAACAAATTTAACAACAAGTACCGTTATTACTATGTCACCTAGACGGATTAAGTAAAACGTCAATAGGCCTTCCTCTATCAACCCTTCGTCTCCTAGTGTGTCCTCCTCCACGACTAGCGCGTCCTCCTCCACGGCCACCTCTAAGACTAGTTCGTCTGCCAAGACTCGTGCCAACACTCCTACCTCCTCATGTGCTAGCGGAACCTCCTCTACCGCAACCCGTTTCACTAGTGCCCGTGTTGGTTATTGGCCTTTTCGTGCATCTACTGACATTGTGTCCCGTGTCATCGCATTCTCCGCAATTGTTGGTGTACGATGCCTCCATGAAATGGCCACTACCAAATTGTTTCATTCCGGTGTATCTAGATAGATCATCCATGTCCATCCCGAACCTCTTCTTTCTTCTTCTTCCCTTTATAGGCACCATGAGTGCGGGATCTGGCACAATGTGTGGGCCATCATACTCAGGCCACTCTGATGGATTGAGAAAAGGATTAAACCGAGGCGCCCACGTCAACCTTTTTTGTTCCAATGTGAACTCTTGCAACCACACCGTTCTACCATCAGATATGGGCAATTTTCTTGCCCATGTCGCTGTCATAACATGCGAGCAAGACCAATGATACTTATGCGGCCTCTCACACTGGCACCACCGGTCTTTGATGTGCACCTCATATGCAACTCCACCCTAAGTCACACCATCTCTTGTTGTCCCACCCGGCTCGTCGATTTGATAGATCATTTATTTTTCATTGTATTTTAGGATTTGTTGATGAGAAGATGTGCACGTTTGATGCAATAACCAATCATGAACCTTGAATGGATAGTCCATATTTTTGGCAATCCACTTGGTAGTGATTTGGGAATGCCTTAGGAAGTACTCGTTGAGCTTGATGAAAGTGTATTTCACTATTCCGGTGACCGGAAAGGAACGGACACCCTTGAGCACATTGTTGAAACATTCCACCATGTTGCTTGTCATGTCCCCATATTTCATACCTTCTTCGTCATAAGCCTGTGCCCACTTATGAGTCTCCGGAAAATGCCTTGTCAAGAATTCTTTCCCACCTTTGTTTTTCTCCAATGCCTTGAGGAGTTTGTCGTATCAGCTATTGAATGTGTCGGTGTTGAATGCCACACAAACAAGGTTAAGGTCTTTGCAAAAATCCTTGCTCTTGCATGCCCGGTAAAATTTTGCCACAAAGTGTCTCATGCACCAACAATGTCGAAGCTTTGGAAGACCCGGAATATCAGCGACTATTGCTTTGAGAATCCCATGATGGCGATATGATATAATTCACACCTCTCACTTGCCAATCACCTTTGTCCGCACATGCTCCATGAACCACTCTCAATTGTCATCGTGCTTGGAAGGCACCAAAGCAAATGCCACCAGCAACACGTTATCATTAGACGAATGGGCCATTGCCACCATCAACGTGCCCTTGCATTTGCCGGTCAAGAATGTACCAGCTATAGACAAGACCAGACGACAATACGTAAATGCCTTGATGCATTGGCCAAAGCTCCAGAAGGCACGGTGAAACACTCCGTCAATTGACTCGACCCGATGGCGCATGCCCGAGTTTCGATGAGCCACGGCTCCCAACATCTTCGGGAGGATGTTATATGCACCCTCATAATCGATATGCAACATCCTAATAGCATTTGCCTTAGCCATCCATGCCTTCCCATACTTCACCGGGTATCTGAGTCGTTCCTCCACCGAAGTCATGCGAAACTTCACCTTCGCTGTTCGATCATGTGCTATATGATTCAACAATTTGTAGCCTAGAAACTCAGATGTGAGTTGACGGTGCCCCTTGCTTCGGTTGGCTTTGTCCGGTGGTATGCACGTGTGAGTGGCAACACAGCTCGTCAACACCCATTGCCCGGTTTCTTTAATTTTCCTTCCACGAACCTTCCAACGACAACCTTCTTTGTCACATTTGATGGTGTACCGCACATCTTCATTGGAATGACCAACGACAAATGGCCTATGGTTCCTAATGGCGTAATCACACAACCATATCTTGAACTCTTCCAAAGAATTAAACTCGATGCCTTTCTTCAAATGAGAATCCTCATCCTCATCGCTTGGCCAAGGATCACTGACTTTGGGGCACGGTGTTGGCTCAAATAACCCCAATCTCATGCTACCATCAACAACGGCCTTGTCTGCGAGACTAACATCCCTAAACAATGATGGTCCTCTTTCCTTGTCGGTCACCTTCTTGAAGATTTGATTTTCTTACGCCGTGAACCCATCCTCATCCAATTCTTCCTTTGGACCCTCATCATCCGAGCCATATCCACACATACGGTTATAAGGGAGGGTACGGTCCATGTCATGTTGGTGCACACTGGCATCCAAGTCACCAATGGGATTGTAGTGAATCTCTTCATCTTCGTCATAAGCGTCCTCCTCTTGAGCAACAATAGCATCATCATCAACATGACCACTAGCATCTTCTTGAACATGAGGATAAGGGCATGGCTACCTTGAATATGATCACAAATATTGCATATGCGTATTTATTTGAGGTGATTTCTGGAAAAAAAATGCAATAATTTATTTATGCTATACAGAACAAAAGTACTTCACCTCTTTTTGTTTCATTCCCAATTACAGAACTACCAGACACTTGTACAATCCACATATGAAGATGAGGGTAAAAGATACGTTTAGTTGTTGTTCAAGAAGTTCTCTCACGTCACTTTTAGCCCAACTCAATATAGAGTCCAAGTCTCTCACGTTCTGGACTCAGATTCAGACTACACAGACATACATGTTTTAAAACACCAAGAACTTTTGCATCCTGACTCCAAACTGGGTGTTTCTTTTTCTGTTCGAAAGTAGATTTCTTGTAAGTCCCAACCCAATTGGAATCACCTTCAAATTCGTACGGAGCATGGAGATATTGAAAAAACAATCTGACTTTCCGAGTCAAACTATAAGTCCAAAGGTGTTGCATCACCTCTGATGACCCACAAGTATAGGGGATCTATCGTAGTACTTTCGATAAGTAAGAGCGTTGAACCCAACGAGGAGCAGAAGGAAATGACAAGCGATTTTCAGTAAGGTATTCTCTGCAAGCACTAAAATTATCGGTAACAGATAGTTTTGTGATAAGGTAGTTTGTAACGGGTAGCAAGTGATAAATGTAGCAAAGGTGCAGCAACGTGTTTCGATCCTTTTTGTAGCAAAGGACAAGGCTGGACAAACCTTTATATAAAGCAAAGCGCTCCCGAGGACACATGGGAATTTCTATCAAGCTAGTTTTCATCATGCTCATTTGATTCACGTTCGTTACTTTGATAATTTGATATGTGGGTGGACCGATGCTTGGGTGCTGCCCTTACTTGGAAAAACCTCCCACTTATGATTAACCTCTGTCGCAAGCATCCGTAACTACAAAATAAGAATTAAAATAAATCTAACCATAGCATGAAACATATGGATCCAAATCAGTCCCTTGCGAAGCAACGCATAAACTAGGGTTTAAGCTTCTATCACTCTAGCAACCCATAATCTACTTATTACTTCACAATGCCTTCCCCTAGGCCCAAATAATGGTGAAGTGTCATGTAGTCGACGTTCACATAACACCACTAGAGGAGAGACAACATACATCTCATCAAAATATCAAACGAATACCAAATTCACATGATTACTTGTAACAAGACTTATCCCATGTCCTCAGAAACAAACGTAACTACTCACAAAGCATGTTTATGTTCATAATCATAGAAGTATTAATTATCATTAAGGATCTGAACATATGATCTTCCACCAAGTAAATCAACTAGCATCAACTACAAGGATTAATCAACACTACTAGCAACCCACAGGTACCAATTTGAGGTTTTGAGACAAACATCGGATACAAGAGATGAACTAGGGTTTGGAGAGGATATGGTGCTGATGAAGATGTTGATGGATATTGACCCCCTCTTGGTGAGAGGATCGTTGGTGACGATGATGGCTTCGATTTCCCCCTCCGGGAGGGAAGTTTCCCTGGCAGAACAGCTCCGCCGGAGCCCTAGATTGGTTCTGCCCAAGTTCCGCCTCGAGACGGCGGTGCTTCGTCCCGAAAGCTATCTTATGATTTTTTCCAGGTCAAAACCCTTCATATAGCAGAAGATGGGCACCAGAGGGCTGCCACAGGGGCCACAAGCAACAAGAACGCGACCAGGGGGTAGGCCACGCCCAATAGGCTTGTGACCTCCTGGTAGGTCCCCTCTGGTATTTCTTTCGTCCAGTATTTTTTATATATTCCAAAATAATTCTTTGTAACTTTTCAGGACTTTTGGACGTGCAGAATAGGTCTCTCATATTTGCTCCTTTTTCAGCCCAGAATTCCAGCTGCCGACATTCTCTCTCTTCATGTAAACCTTGTAAAATAGGAGAGAAAAGGCATAAGTATTGTACCATAATGTGTAATAACAACTCATAATGCAATAAATATCAATATAAAAGCATGATGCAAAATGGACGTATCAACTCCCCCAAGCTTAGACCTTGCTTGTCCTCAAGCAAAAGCCGAGATCGATAAATATGTCCACAAGTTTAGAGATAGAGGTGTCGATAAAATAAAATACGAACATGAGGGCATCATGATCATATTAAGAACAACGGTACTCATTGATATATAATTTCTTATACTAGAGTAAAAATTCATTCACAAGGTAAAGTATGAACCAAGAACTCTATTGAGAACCAACAAATTATGCTCTCAACCATTGAAGCAATTGCAATTTATCATAACATCGGAAAGAGTCAATATAAGAGCTTGTAAAGCAAATCCACATACTCAATCATCTTTTAGTCCTTCATAATTGCTAACACACTCGGTACTCATGAGGTCAAAGCTTCAATTGGACACAGAGAAAGATAGGGGCTTATAATTTTGCCTCCCAACTATTTACCTCAAGGGTAACGTCAACAGAAATAACTCATGATCACCCACATCCGAGTGGGTATATGTATCTAGATCGTTCCCCAACACATGACGCTTGCCAAGAGAGAAAGGCAAAATATAGGAAGTAGTGAAGATCACCATGACTCTTGCATAGAGGTAAGTACTAGAAAGTAAAAGTAACAGATAGGCCCTTCGCACAGGGAAGCATATGTTGTCATGCGCTTTTTGTTTTTGGATGTGCAAACCCTCAATGCAAAGGAACGTCGTGTTGTATTGCCCTTTGTGATAGCAACCTTTATTATTTATCTCATCGCTTTTATTTCTTTACCATCACAAGTTCGTAGAACGCTTATTTTCCCTTACAATAAACGATCATACATATTTAGAAGCATTTTTTATTGCTTTTTGCACCGATGAAAACTTACTTGAAGGATCTTACTCAATCCATGGACTCTCATGGCAAAACTGAGTTGAGGGTGTTTGGATGCACAAGTAGTATCTCTACTTGGTGCGGAAGTTTTGGCTAGTATGAGGTGGAAGCAAGCACCACATGTTGGAGGATCTATAACCATATAACTTCTATTCGGAAATAAGCAAACATAACCCGTTATGTTGTCTTCCTTGTCCAACATCAACTTCTTACCATATAATATTTTAATGAGTGCTCACAATCATAAAAGATGTTTAAGATAATATATTTATATGTGAATCTCTTCTTCTTTATTACTTCCTTTTAATTGCAACAATTACCAATTGCTATGTTTGTCAACTCTCAACAAATTTGAATCGATCTACTTTCTTATATGTGAAGTCATCACTCCCCATAAGATCATCATATATACTCTTTGCTTTTATTCTATACTTCTTTCTATTTGTTTTTCTCAAGATCATAGCAGCAAGCAAAGCCCTCAACTCAAAACTACTTTTTATTATATAACTCTCGGACTTGCTTACATAAGGGGGACATAAAGCAAAACTCAAAGCTAGATCATACTAAAAATCTTTATTCTACTAGATCAAGATAAAACCAAAAGGATCAAACTAGGAAAAATGATAAAAGTAAAAGATGTGATGGTGATACGATACCAGGACACCTCCCCCAAGCTTGGCACAAGCCAAGGGGGGTGTCCATACCCATGTGTTTTAGTTGTCTTTCTTCGGAGGTGGTGGTGGAGAAGGATCTTGAAGCTTGTTCAGTTTCCTCTTAAGCATAAAATTATGTTCCCTCAGATCGTCAACTTCTTGCTCGAGCTTCAATATCCTTTGACATGATTCTTGCTTGCTTTCCTGCAGAAAACGAGAAGGGATAAATAGAACCTTGGGTTTTCTCCTTGTGCTTGGGAGGCTTGATTTCCTGAACTCCACGTGCATATCTCCTGGTTGAGGCAGAGGTATCTCTTCTTCATCTGAGCTTTCTTCCTCATACTTACCTTCTTGTTCCTCCTCCGAGAATAATCCATAAGGATCTATGTCCCCATAGAGCTTGGGATTGGCAAGATAATGCGATACATAGCTCTCTCCATCGGACTCTTGGGACGACATCTTGCTCTAAATCTGCTGCAGAAACAACTCAAAACGAAAACAGGAGATATTGTCGTGATACGAAGGTTCAAACCTTCGGGGAATATATAATGAATTTTTACCGACATAAAGGAATGTGCCATAAGAAAACGGAGTCCGGAAGGTGCACGGGATGACCACAAGCCACAAGGGCACAGCCAGGGGGTAGGTCGCGCCCTCCTGGCTTGTCTCCTCGCGGCAAAAGGTTGGGCTTGTCGACAGTGGCAGACCTAGCCCACTAGACAAACAATGTTACTATACACATATTTTATTTTATTTTATTTTTTAGCCTTTCTCCTATGTGACATAAAAGATATTTTCAAAATTCAGGGTGGGCCATGGCCCACCCTTTGGCTCCGCCACTACTTATCAACAAACTCACATGCATCACATGAGACGGCAGCGTGTAAGAACCCCTAGCACGTGCGAGGGTATTTGGGAGGAGAGGTTCGCACAAGGAGACATAGGGGAGCAGCTCCCTCGTTGAGCCGTTTTTTTTTAACCGAAGCCAAGTGGATTTGGTGCCACCACCCGCATATGCAACGAGTCAACCATGGCCTTGAATTCATCATTGCTATTCTCACGGATGTGAATGGCGTCGTAGTAATCCATCCATAAGGCAATACATATTTGCATTATGTCGTCTAGGTAGGTTTCTAGCTGTAGTTTCATAGTTTTTCACAAACACTAGCTGAGAGCAAAGCTTAGAAACTCAGAAGCAAATAAATTAAGCTCTTCTTATCTTACGGAGTAGCAGTTTACATACCATGAAACGGTGAAAAATATGCATCCAACACTGGTGGCAAATTAATTACCATGCTTCAACCTTGGAAAGAAGATACAATTCAAGAGATAATGCGCTTCCTTGGGAAGGGGATGGCAGGTACAACAAGTCTAGAGCATAGGACAACAGGATGACTTCCTTTTGAATGTGTGCTCTATTGGTCAACTACATATGATGGATCTAGTTAGCTGTGATTTTACAGCTGGTTAATCAATCAATAACGTAGTTCGGGTTAACGGCCAGGATTCTGTGCTCAGATGCCCTTGCCGCAGCACCTTCTGCTGCCGCTGTTCCTTCATCTATGACTACAAGATGGCCTTCCCTCTGTATCAGCCTCTGCAGATGCACACCCATCGGAAAAATTTCAGTAAACATGCAAAGGACTCGGGGACTATGAGTTTCATGTACCCTTTTACAATGCAGTAGTTTGGAAATTTCCATCATATTATCAACATAGATAAATGATAGGCTTACCTCTATAATGGCCTTGATGCACTTAACTTCTTCCTTCACCTCTTCTGTAGAACTATACGCACCTTGGGCATTCTGCTGCTCAACATACCAAATGATTAGATCCCCTTGCTTCATGCCAGACAGACCATCCCCTGCATCACCAAAGTGAAAGAACGTGTCAGTTTCAATTCCTGGGTTAGCTGGGAGTGTGAAACTTTGTGGTTGTTACAAAATTCTTAAGCATCAACAAGATATATTACAAGTGGGGGCAAGTGTATAAAATCACAGGCACATGATTAATCTATTTTACTGTGAAATTCTTGCAAAATAATCTATGGAATTTCCCAAGTTCCAAACATCCCCAAAAAGATTGAGCCATGGAGACTCAAGGAAGAAGCATAACTAGCACATACACAAGCTATAAATTACCAAATAGGTACCAAATAAGGGTAACGTTTGTGTTTCATGGTATTACCAAATAAGCATAGCATTTTAAAAACTTTGTTCTTGAACCTAGAGCCTACCACAGAGTGCCTTTTCAATTGTCCAGGAAAGAGACCATGCTACTGAAGCTAGAGTATAAGTGGAGAAGTTTAGATGGCTCATGGCATTTAGAATGGTTTCTAATCTAAAATTACAAGATACTTCCATTCTTCATGGGAAGCTGGTAATGGTGAGGTGACCATGATTGCTGATAGGATAAAACAAGAGGAAGCAAGCCATACAAAATATACAAGTATATATCAGTATCAGTACCATCTTTCTTGACTGATTCTTCATGTTGCCGCAGTCTCATAACCAAAGCTTGGGTAACCCTCTGGAAGTGTTCTTCAGTAATAACCAGTTTCTTCTTAATCACCTCTGCTGGTTCATCTGTTTTTGACATTGAAAACAATCAGCAACAATTATTACAACAAAACAAACTGAACAAAACCAATATCCGTTTCAGAAATGGTGAGAAACCCACCTGGGCCATCTTGTGGAGTAGCATCTCCTTGTACTGGTTGTTCATCATCATTATCAAGAGGTGCATCTTGAAAATCAGATAGGTCAACTTCACTTGATTCCACACTGCAAAAGTTAATAAGATCCTTTATTACTGATATCATCATGAAAATATAAGTGCTTCAAAAGGTCAAATAGTCAGCAAACTCACCTTATTATTGATGTTTTGAGTAATTTAACTGCCATGCGGACATGAGCAGGGAGAACCTAAAGATTTTAATACCAAAAGAAGTTAGCAACAAATTATGGAGGGAAATCAATCAATGCAAGGTAAATACAGGCAGATTGTAAGTTGATCCTACTATCAACCACAGCAAGTGAAGTACATTTACTTTATACAAACATAAAGTGTGGTGCTTCAAGAACAAAACTGCAGACAACCAATCCTAATATTGAAATATGCATGAAATTTAACCTACAATTCTTTCCAAATGGCTTCTGGCAATAGCTTCTGACAGCCTGATTAGCGCCTCCAGTTGCCTAACTGTCATCCTGTAAGCAACCCTAGTACCAGGAGTACTGTCACATCTACGGAGGACAACATATGATTCGACCAGAACTTTCTTTGCTTCCGAACTCAACTGCAATGACATAAATAATAACAATAAGTTGATGAATAGTCAAACTCCATTTTCTTAAGAGTGTTAAGGGGCAAACCTGAGGTTTCAAAGACTTTGCAAAAGCAAAGTAGCGCTTCAATTCTGCAGTGCTAAATGCAGGGGAAAGTGCTTCTTCACGTTTTTGATGGACTCTCACAATGTGATGAGCAATGTGGTAGTCAGTGTTTTCATCAGGTTCATCAATCATGATGTATACCAGATCAAATCTTGAAAGAATAGCTGGAGGTAGTGCCACATTGTACTGGCAGAGATTGCGGCAGTATTAGATTCAACGAAGATCTCATGATTCAAACAAAAAGGGATCTGAACTTTCTGGAATCACAAGACAGATTTCAGTTTAAATTTGTTGACTTACCTTAAGTGGTTTTGACTTGTCATACCGTCCTCCTGTTGGATTTGCTGCTGCCAGTATTGAAGTCCGTGCATTCAAAGTTGCTTGTATTCCAGCTTTTGTTATGCTGATGGTTTGCTGCTCCATTGCTTCATGTATAGCAACCTACAATGGACAAATAAAATTGGCACTCAAGGTTTCACATAAGTGAGAAAAATAAGGTATGGGCAATAATAGCCAAATTTTGCCTACCTGATCCTTAATATCCATCTTATCAAATTCATCAATACAACAGATGCCATTATCAGCTAACATGAGTGCACCTGCCTGCAAAAAACAAAATTGGCAGCGACAAAGGAAAGACTTCAGAACTAGTAAGGTTGTACATAAACCAAGTGTACCTAGCCAGCAGGTTACTACAGATTCTAGCTCAGTCGAACTCAGTTCAGCATTTATGGTAAGAATAGTGTGTTAAAATGCAATAATATACAGTATGATCTCTATTAAGAGTGATTTTTAAGAAAAAGTGATTTTACATAAGCAGACTTCTATAAAGCAAATGATAAAAAATAGTGGTTTCACCAAAGCAGACTTTGTGGTGATGATATGGATTGGGTTGCTTAAATTTAGATTACCTCAATACAGAATTCACCAGTCTCAGGTTCTTTCGCAACAGTTGCTGTCAATCCAGCAGCAGATGAGGACTTTCCTGATGTGTAAACAGATCGTGGGACGATACCAGCAGTGTATCTGAAAATTGGATTACACGTTTTAAATTTCATTATGACTGATGCAGCATCAAGTCACAGGACACATTTCGAATTCCAGGAAAGAAATTCCACAGCTGCTAGAAATCTGAGCATCAGGCATATAAACCCACAGAAATCATGACACCTTGTATGGTATTTTGACCAGCAAATTTGTATAGACCGTTAGTCATTTTTAATCTAGCAAACTACATTTCTGGCCATATTTATGATCTTTTAAAAGATAATATATAACAAATAACAGGCATAGATTGGCCAGATTTCAAAGAAATTCCTAAATTCATTAGTTCTTAAAATGAATCCATAATTCACCAATGGTTCTTCAATTGAATGCCCCAATGGTTCTTCTATTGAATGCATGGAACCATTCTAGCACTACACTGGGCCATCCTTATAACATGGTCATGATATCATTTATGCAAGTATTGACAATTTATATCTTGGGAAACAGCAGTAGCAAGTTCATATAGCATAGATCATGGCATTGAATTGGCTCGTTGCAGCATCACAACACAAAAAAGTAACATGGACATAAAAATACATGAGAAAAAAGCTTACTTTAAAAACTGAGACTTTGCACAACTTGGATCTCCAACAATGCAGACATTTATGTCACCTCTAAGGTTTATGCCTTCATGTGTTATCTTGTGAACACCACCCAAGAGCATAAGGAGAAGTGCCCTCTTTATTTCTTGGTGACCAAAGACAGTAGGACATATGCTATCTACTATCTTATTGAAAAAATCAGGAGTGTTTCTCATCCTAACAACCTCATCCTCCTCCTCTTCCTGTTAAAGAGACAGTTAAGAGAATAGTTTATGTTATAAACCCACACAAAAAGGCACGCTCATGGCTGCTCAACCAATATGTAATCTAGTATATAATTAACATGCAAAACTCCATGTTCATAATGTGATAGGTTCACATAACACTTCAGGAAATAAAAACAGTAAGATGAGCTTACTTGGTATGCATGATAAACAAGAAGACAAGTATGACTAAATCAACATGACAGAACATGTTTTTCTTGGAATGGTCAAGTGATTAGTCATATTTTTGAAACAGTACCTTTCCTATAATATACTTTATGGAAACATTAGTAGTTCTTTTGGCATAAGCAGAACTTACAGTGAACTTCTGTCTCTCACTGCCATCACCATCTATGTCACGGTCCCTGATGTCCACGTCCCTCCTGCCATCCGCCACCTAGCAATGTTAAAGAGAGATGAGCAACTTGTATGACAAATTACCAAATTATACTTCAATCAGGAAAAAAATGAAATCTGTTGCTGAAAATAGTGTGTACCTGCACTGAGTTGGCAACAAAAGCAAGGCGATATGAGAGATCTCGCACTCCAAGGGACTTCAAGCCCTTTACACCTTCTTGGACACCTGACCCATTCTTCCGCTGAGGACCTTCCCGGCGACACTCTGCTCTCTCTCCAGGTGAAGTTAACGCCATAACATCTGGAACAGCAACGACCGTTCCGGTAAATATGACCCTGAAATTGGCAAAACCAAACATTTTAATAAAATGAACTCAACCAAACCACAAAAGTCATAGTAAAAGGAGTTCCTTCACTCACGTGTCCCCAGCTCTGGCCTTCTCAACAATCTCATGCCGCAGAATGACATCCAGAGAACGAGGTAGTGACCCAGCAGGTATCTCTTTTGATGTCTCCTGCATCCTGACCCGCTGCCAATCTGTAAATTTGCTATCCTGCCGGAGAAGGGCCCATCTTGATCGGTTTTGGCATGTTGCATTAACACATATTATTGGCTGAAGTACATAAATCCATCATCAGATACATTGCTTGAGAAACAATAACTAACAGAAGATAAGAATGAGAGTAGCGACCTCAGTATACTTGAACTGCTGGTCCACATTTTTAACAACATTTCCACAATCAAGGCACTTGAAGGTGCCTTGCAATAACTCAGGTCGGACCTCACTCGTCCTTGTTACAACCCCCGTTACAGCTGTGAGCTTACCAATCTCTGCTGTACCCAGCTCTCTCAGCCTAATATAGTAGAAAATTCAGTCAAAAAAATGGCAGCCACAAAAAAAATTGATTACAGGGCAAAGGGAAATTCTGCAGAGCAGAGTGTATAATTTATACTGCAGTATCAACAGGATCTAAAATTAAATTCTGAAGACACTTTTCTTTGAATTCACTTGATGTCTGTAGTGGTAGTATGCAGCAGTTAAAGAGATAAGTTTGAACAATTATAAAGTTTTTGCACATTTGGATTAGTTTGTTCATTCACCACACAAAACATACTTTTTGATGCTGACACAAAACATACTTCAAAAGCAAGTGCGGACCTTTTCAGCATGGGAATGTTGTAGAAGGCAATATTAATATCCTTGTTGGGGCTGTCGTCGGAGATTATTGGCGCACGGTTCTCGCCAGCTCTGTGCTCCATCACAAACCTCTTGCACGCATTGCGAAGATACGGCTCAAACCTGATGCAATCAAAATCGTCATATGAGCAACCATTTCCTCCTTGAAACAAACGAAGAAACAAATCATTGGGTACTAGTAACTCGCAAGAAAAGAAAAAGGAAACATCTCAATCTCACCTAAGGTACTCCTCGGAGATGGCCTTCTGGAGGACGTCGTTGAAGCGCATGACATGCGCGAAATCGATGTACATGGTGGTGGACTCCCGCGACCGCATCGCCTCCATCTCTACATCGTAGAACGGCTCCGCGGCATCCGGCTCCTTGAACCTAGGGAGCCAAGAAAACCGAAGGTGTGAAACACAGAGGACCATGAGGAAACCCTAGAAATGGAGGGAGGAGAGGAGGCCCGGCGGCGGCGCTGGTCTCACCGCTTAAGGAACTCGAGGAAGATGTTCTCCACCCGCGCCGCCTTCTCGTCCACGAAGAAGCCGCCGAACGCCTCCATGGCCGGCGAACCTTCTGACACCTTCTGGATCTAGAGGAGTGTTTGGGGATTGGGGGGTGGCTCTGGCGTGCGAGTGCGCGGTGAGAGAGGCAAGGGTTTCGGGTTGGGGATGAAAGGGGGGCGGGGAGGGGGAGGGGGGTATTGTTGGCGGGAAGGTGGCGGCGGCTTGGCGCCAATTCTTCGCGCCAAAACGGACTGGAGGGGTAGGGTTCGTATGGACCTGGTCCGTGCACCGGTTGTCCCTGACGTGTGGGCCACACCACGTGACCAGAACAGAAGGGAGCGGATACTCTGTGCCCCGGGTGTACCGTCCACGTGGGTCGGTGTGGCGACCTGCTGCCTCGTTCTTGGGCCTGTGTTGGGTTTGTGGTAAATGGGCCGTGCGTTGGACTCTCTTCGTTGCTGCATACACGAACGAGCCCGCGTCGCTCATGGGTCCTGTCCGACGCGATCTTCTTCTCTCGGCCACCTTTCTTTTCAATCTTTTCGTATATTTCACGCGAGGGGCGTTTTGGCTCCCGGAGAGCAAACAGTATCGTAAAAAATGTAACAAAATGTTTTGAAAAAAAAGAATATTTTTGTAGATGTTCGTCTTAATGTCATAAACATGCTTGACAATTTTCATACGAAACCGAGCAGTAGTATTTCGTCGGTGAAAAAAACAAATTTGGGATAACATTTGGTGTTCAACTTTGTCATTTTTGCATAGGCCACAATGATTAAACTTTTTACCTAAAACTTTGCAGGTGACATTTGAATGTGACTATAAATACATATAAATTTTGTTGGGATTTTTTGACATTTGAAAAACTATTTTTCACGCGCAGAAGCACGTGCTCTCGGAAGCCAAATTGGATTTCCCTATATTTTTCACCTTCTTTATCTCTACAATTTGGGACGTGCTACACGTCGGCACGTCCAATTCGATGATGCGAGCTGTCCGTTCCTTTTTATTTTTTATGTAACGAGTCTCTTGTTGCAATACGTTGTATTTCTGCAAAAAGACTCTTGGTGCAAATTTCATGCAACAAAACCTTTGTTGTAAAAACTACAACAACATATCGTGTCTCTTCTCTGCATTCCTACAACAAGACTGTGATTGTAAATATTTTTTGTAACAAATGTCATGTTGCAGAAACATCATCGATGCCTCTTGCACTAGCACCGTCGTGCTCACCACCACCATTCGGTAACAACATTGTTGTTGTCGAAACTGGTGAGAGGACGACGACGAGGTTGGCGACACTCCTTGTCGGATCCGTCTATCCAGTCGGTGGGAAGGCACTCGATGGAGAAGATCCGACATGGAGGCGAGTAGGCGCGCATTAGGGCGATCTCGCCGGCGGTCGTCTACGTCAACGGCGAGGTTGGCAACGCTCCTCGCCGGATCCATCGGTTCGGTTGACGGGGAGGCATTTAATGGCGGAAATCCGGCATGGAGGCAAGGAGGCGCGTGGTGAAGTGATTCGCCGACGAGGTTGGCAATGCTCCTCGTCACATCTGTCTATCTGGTCGGCGGGGAGGCACTCAATGGCAGAGATCCGACATGGAGGCAAGGAGGCACGCGGTGGGGCAATCACAACAACGAATAAACTAGGTAGACAAAGCACCGAAGAGAATCCGATAGAAATATCACTGAGAGGTAATATAGCGAGAGAGACTAGGCAAATCTATCTAAGAAAGACACGATGATTTTCTGGGTATAGTAGCATAAGACTTTCACTATGACAATGGAGGCACTTGTGTGTGGTGGCTTGACTCCGGGTATGGGCACGGGCACCTCATGGGTGTATTTTTCTCGCCATAGGGCGATCGAGGGTTTTAACCCATTCACGTTTAGATAGCACATTGTCCTTGGCCTCCGCGTCCAGGTCGTCCAACATGTTTCTACAGGGGTAAGAGTGTTTAGCACCCATTTGTTGGAGCTTATCATCGAGCGCCTACTTGGCCCTAAGGAACTAGGTCCATATGTCGTTTAGATCCTCTTCTTCATCTTTAAGATGTCGAGACATGTTCTTAATGTTTTTAGCCATACTGGCCAATCACCTGCGTACAGTTTTGAGCTGAGGTCCCTTGAGGGGTTGTTCAAAAGCGTCATACTCCTCAAGGCCGAGGCTTCATTCTGCCTCGGCCTTCGGGTTGTAATCATCGTCGTTGGGTTCGTCGTCATCCCCGTTAATCTTGTTGTTAGCGTGTCATTGCTGGCGTCACCATTTTCCGCCTCACTATTGATGGTGTCCTAGTTCCCGGTGGCACTGTTGCTTGCTTCACCGCCATTATTGGTGTCTGCATTATGGCGAACCTTGCGTCGGTGCCCGAATTACAGCGGACCTTGCGCCAATGCTTCAGATTTCATCCTCCTCCATTCTTGGGGGTGTCCACCATGTAACATTGTAAGTGGAGGCCGCGGCCCACTTGCCGGTGTGATTGGCGACTGAGGGCGGGGCGGTATCTAAAATTTCACCGACGTCTTCCTTCATGTCGGTTGCCTCCTCGGAGGCACTGATTAGAACGTCGATTAAGTCCTCGATAGTAGCAACCTAGTGGGTGATTGGTGGGCTAAAAATTCCAACCTCTCCTAACTTCTCCCGGATCTGTTTGGACACCGAGCTCCGATCATTCGAGATTGTGAGGATCTGAATCCGATCTAGTATCTTGTTCATGAGAGCATTATCGCCTTCACCCATGACCTATTTGAAGGTTGGGATCACTTGGAGTCTGCTAGAGATCTAATCTGGCATGGTCTCGGAGTCTTTGTCGATCAAGCTAGATGCTTGATCCAGGGGGTGGTACTCGACTTTGTGCTTAAGGCCAAGTTTGAGGTATGGTCTATGTCATGGTCCTGAGGTGGTATCAAGTTCGAGATCTAGATGGGAGTATGGGTGCCATCTCCGATCTGGTCTGGCACCCAATGTGAAAATGCAAGTTCGCCACGAGAGTCAGCGGAATATTCCAGATTTTTGAATCTAATGATTCGACCTATGGCACGGTTTCTGATTTATTCGGGGTGACCAGTCAAACCAACATGAAGCGTGATCCTTCCGAATACAAAGAGTTGACCAAGCAGATAAGTCATGTTGCAATTGATGCTATCATTTATCTAGAGGCGATCCATCGAGCCGCTTCGACTACATAGAGGGACCTGCATGTGCCACCAATGATGGAGTTGAATTTGGCACATCTCGGGTAGGGGGTCCCAAGTTGGTAGTCTTGGCACGTTGGTAACAGGACATAAGGAGACACAATATTTACCCGGGTTCAGGGCCCCTCGTATAGGTAAAACCCTACGTCATGTTTTTTTGAATTGATTATGGATGGAGTACATAGTACATGTTGATCTACCTTGAGACCGTATATGAATGTGTTGTCCTCTATGGTCCACACCCCTTGGTTTATATAGATACCGGGAGTACCTAGTGTTACACATAGGTCGGTTGCATCCGAAGATAAACATGTTGAAGATTATATTTGTTGCTTGGAGTATGCTCCAAGTCTTCGAAAGATTCCATCTTTATTCTTTCATGGGGGCCGACGGATGTGGTCCATTGGTTGGTTGTGACGCCCCCAATTTCGACCGTACGCTAAACATACACGCAATGCGTACGACCAAGATTAGGGACTCGCTAATCAATCTCACAACACAACTCTAGACACAAATTAAAGTCATACAACTTCATATTACAAGACAGGGGCCTCGAGGGCTCGAATACAAAGCTCGACAAACACGAGTCAGCGGAAGGCAAATAATATCTGAGTACAGACATAAGTTAACCAATTTTTGCCTTAAGAAGGCTAGCACAAACATAACAATGGATCGAAAGAGGCGAGGCCTCCTGCCTGGGAAGCTCCTATCCTACTGCTGGTTAGGGGCCGCCTCCACGTAGTAGTAGGCTCCTGCGGTGGTGTAGTAGTCGTCTCCGGCGTACTCCATCTCCTCGGCTCCAATGTCTGAACACAGAATCGTACCGAGGGGAAAAAGAGAGCAAAGCAGCGGTGAGTACTCATCCAAAGTACTCGCAAGACTGACATCAGAACTATGCTAAGTATGCATCATTATCAAGGTGAGTGGTTATATCTGGACTGACTGCAGAAAGCAAGGATGAGGAGAAGGCCTAGTCCTATCGAACACTAGCATCTTCAGTATCTTGCAGCATGAGAAGAGAGTAGACTGGTAACTCACATATAGTCATATTATTGTAGCAATTTTATTAAGTAACCACGCCCAGAGATTCTTTCTCGACTCCCTGCGAGAAAGCAATCCCGGGGCCACATTTCATTTAAAGTAAAGCACAATTATAGTTGTATAAGGTCAAGGTACAACTCCAAGTCGTCTTGTTACCGTGGACACGGCTGTTCGAATATATAATTTCTTCCCTGCAGGGGTGCACCGCATTTCCAACACGCTTGATCACCTTTGGCCGGACACACTTTCCGGGGTAATGCCCGGCCTCGGGATCCAAAACGTCGTCGCCCCACCTAGACTCAACGAAGAGGCCATCCCGTCGGTCTACTCCTAAGCGCGCAGGTTCGTGGGCCCACTTGCCCTTTCACTCCTGCATGGTGTGCACGCGGCCGGAAACAGACCTAGCACCCCTTAACTTACAAGCATGATGCGTTCCAGTCCAATCCGACGCGCGCCACTCCATTGTTGACGTCCGAAGAGCTTCGGCTGATACAACGACGCCGAGCACCCATAACTTCTCCCACGTGAAGGTTTAGTGCGTAAAAAGGTCAACGACCAACTCGGATCAAATACCCAACCCATTAGCATTTTATTAGTGCGGGGCAAGCTCGAACCATATTGCAGGCCGTCGCCCCGCCAATAACAATCGGGTGCCTTACCAGCGCACCCCACCAAGTCTTCGGATGCCTTACGGCGCATCCCACCAAATCTTTCTCACACGGGTACCCTTGAGGCCGACCCGTCTTAGAACTGTCGGGAACTCGGGTCCACCTCAACAGAATGGTACCACCTGTCCTTTCAGTCCCGTCATGTTAGTACAGTGCCAAGTCAATAGTAATTGTATGGTTATAACATCAAGACGGGAATTGAGGAATCACCCTCAATGGTCCCCGCTCGATGTAACCGTCAAGGTGGACTTTAGAGGAATCACCCTCGAGGATCCCACACTTGAGGGGCTGCACGACAGAGACATCGCCGGGAATGGTGAAGGAGGAATCACCCTCGATAACCATGACCAACTAGCTGCACTACAGGGCTAACATCATGAGTACTTGGAGAGGTGTCACCCTCGGTACTCGATAGTAGCACTACAGAGTCATACAATTTAGGGGAGTGCGGTGATGTGAGTGGCCTGGCTTGTCAGTCAGTTGACCGAGTCTTCGAGTCGTCGAGTCATCGGGTCGTCGATGAAGAAGCAGGGGCAATTGGGACTAAGGGGTCACTGGGGATTCTCTAACCAACCTATACTAAGCAGTTGGTACGATTACAGGAATAGTAGCAGTTCATCAAAATCAGTCTATGTATCAGAATAGGAGTTAACTAAAACAGCAGCAAAATTCTAATGCAAGAATAAGAGGGAGAGAGGTGGGTAATATCGGAATGCTCAAGTTTTTTTTTGCTTGCCTTGCTGCTCTGCTGAAAAAAGTTTGGTCGTCAGGGGCGTAGTCGTACTCGGCAGCAACGTCAGTCTCGAGGCCTACCGGAGAGAAGAGGGGGAAGAAACAATAAATATAAAGCAAAGATGCGATCACAATGCATGACATGGCAATATGCAGGGCTAGGCATGCACTAAGACAGTATTATACGTCGCAGACGGTTTGGAAGAATATCCGACGATATTTCCCGGGTCTTTTGGATTTATCGGACAGTTGATCCGGAGGGTAAAGTTCCATGCTCATCATGCTAGGAGCATGTGATAGATTAATGTATGGCGTAATTGGATTCATGGGATTTTTCTGGTCAACTTTCATGTATAAATTATTTTCATCTGAGCTACGGTTTAAAAGATATGATTTTCTAAAGTTTTATTAATTTTATGGAATTATTTTAATTAATTAAATCCAACATTATCCAGAATAGTAAGAGGTGATGCTAGCATGACATCACTATGATGTCAGCAGGTCAACAGGATCTGGTCGGGTCAAACTTGACATGTGGGGCCACATGTCATTGACACACACCAATTCCAGCTTATTAAATTAAAGTAAACAGGATTAATTAAAAGGGGGCCCACATGTCAGTGACTAATTTAGGCAATTTAATTAGTTTAATTAATTAATTCACTAATTAAGCATCTGACAGGGTGGGGCCCAATGTCATAGACACTGGGGTAGGGCCCCACATGTTAGTGGCGCACGGGTGCCCAGTCAGCATGGTTGACCTGGTCAACAGGTCAACCAGGACCGCGGGGCCCACGGGTCAGTGACCCTAGTAGTGGCCCCAGATCGACCACGTGGGCGGCGGCGCCGGCCGGCCACCGGAGGAGCTCCGGCGAGCTCCCAAAACGGCGGGGAGGGTCGGAAACGGCGCACAGGGCACCAAAACGAGCGCCGTGTGGCGCGTTCGCGAGCTGGGGACGTCGCCGACCCATTCCGGCCAACGGTGGGGGCTACGGTGGACGGCGGCGAGTGGCAGGTCGACGACGGCGGAGGCGGGTTTCGGGCGAACTCCGGCGCGTGCGTACAGGGGGGCAACACGAGCGGGGCTAGTGCGGGAGCGGTCCTACGCGGTGCGGCGAAGTGAATGGGTGCACCCCCATGACCATTTGGTCATCGAAGGCATGCCGGCGACGAGTTCTTGCGGCGGCGGGTTCGGGCTGCGGCGAAATCCTACGCTATGAGCTTGGGTTCATCGAGGGGAAGGGGGGAAGAAGTAGGAGCTCACTAGGGTCCTATAGGGGTGATTAGCGGGCTCGGGGGAGGCTCGATGTCGCGGGGAATCGACGACGGCGAGCGGCGGCGATCCGAGGGGGAAGCAGCTCCGGGTCGTCGGTGCAAGGGCTCCGAGTGTCGTGTGTGTGGTCGAGGGGGACGAGGAGGACGTGGCGGAGCTCGTGGGTGCGGTGGTAGGGCACGGGAGGCACGGTGGCCGCGGCTAGCCGGCGTCCATGGCGACGCTGGCGTTCGGGCGAGGTGCGAGCGAGCGGGGGAGAGGGAGAGAGCGAGATCTGGAGGGGCTAGGGTTTCGGGGGAGGGAGAGAGAGGTCGTGGGGGCAACCTTATCCCCCTCGCCGACGGGGACGACGCGGTGCGTCGGCAGCGCCGCGGTCGGCCGCTCTGTAGCGACCGTGCTAGTCGCTACAAAGGAAGGAGACAACGGGGGGAGTGGGCCTGGGCCGTACTGTAGCCGCTGGGCCTAGGTGCCCAGTAGTCTCCTTTCTTTTCCCCTTTTTCCGTTTTCTGTGTTTTCCCATTTCCTTTTCCTATTATTTCTAGTCACAATTTCCTTAGCAAAAATATGTGGCAGGGCCTCAAAAATAGCAAGCATTATTTGGAATGGCCACATCAAGTTTAAGAAATTTTCAAAGTTGTTTGAATATTTAAATTTGAATTTAAATGCCCTTAGAAATACTTTTAGCTTCTGTTATTAATGGTGGGGACCACATCAGAATCTTGGTGATGTTGTTTTCCTTAACATTATTTATTTTGGAATATTTTACAAGCATGCAACATTTTATCTTTTATGTTTGAGGATTTAAATTTGTCACTTGAAACTATAGAGCATTTGAATGGAATTTTGAATTGGACTTTGGAATTCCATCTTGATCATGTTCCACTTAACAAAATAATTAGTTGCTGATCATGCCATTACTGTAGCTTAATTACATCATCACTGTAGCACTAACACCAGGGTGTTACATTGGTCATCTATGGGTCCTTGGACCGACACATGACTTATGGGAGCCGACGGGGTTAGCACCCCCTTATACAGGACACCATCAAATGTGGTAGGTAAACTCAAAAAAGATGATCTTGTAGTGGAGGACTACCAAGGACAACACCTCCCACAATGCTCACCAAAGCACGTAGGATGCAATGACATTGCTCCCCTACCCCCGTGTGTCATGCTTGCGCTTACCCGATCAACGATCAACGTTTAACAGGGTAAGGAGGAGACCTCGCCTGAGCTTATCATAGGGACACAAGTGTAAGAGCACATATCTCCATGTGTGGTTTTGGTAATTGATGACAATCCCTACGGACTAATTGTTGCCTTGAGATATATTCGAAGGATTTGTCCATAGGCACTTCTTGAAGTCCATCTGTTGGTTTCAAGGAGTTTATATGGTGACCAAGATGGTATTCAAGGTTTTATCCAAAAAGATTGGTCATGTGAGAGTTGAGCTTATTTCAAGCATGTCTTGAAGAAGAAGACCGTGTGAGCATTCATGTCTACCTTCAAGACATCATCTTTATGAATAGAGAAGATAAGATACAAGGTTTAAGAGTGAATCAAGTTGATCAACATACAAAGCATACAAGATGTATCGAGAGAGATCAAGTGCTCCCATGGTAGGGTAAGCATTATGCATTGAGCTTTGTGTACTAACCCATGGTCTACGCGAGAGTTATATGTGGGGTTAGGTATGTTTCTATGGGATTGAGTCAAGAGGAATATCTCATACAACCCATGCAAGATGACATCAAGTGGTGATCGTCATCAAGGTTGCGGTGTGCAAGTTCAAGTGAAGCATCACAGAGAGATCATGCTTGAAACATGTCGTCCATTGTGGTGACAATGGACTTGTGAAGATGTGCCGAAGAGTGTCTCACCCATAATGGAGTATGGGGGAGCAACCTACTAGTCTTCATCGAGCCGGTGCAATCAAGAAATGTGGTCCATCTTGAGGAGGACAAGATCGTCATCATCCAACTCAAGTGGACTATGCGCAAGGCAAAGGTTTAACCTTGATAGTTTTTTTACTAGTTTTCATCGAGCCGCGCGCAATCAAGAAAGGTGATCCATCTTGAGGAGGACAAGATCGTCACAATCTAACTCAAGTGGACTATGTGCAAGGCAAATGTTTGACTTTGATAGGGTTTTCTATTTTACCGGTCTCATGGCAGTAGTCGGGAGACCGGGTTATAGGATTGATAGCTGTACTATGAAGGGGTATCTCAGGTGAGTAGCTTGATCGTATCGTTCGTTGAGAGCTCAAACCATTGCATTCTTGGCATCATCATCTTTCTTGGTTCTTGGTTGGATTTCCTCTATGCGGGTTCTTGAGCTTATGGTCAGTTTCATGACAAGCTCAAGTTCATCGAAAACGGAGTCCATATGCATCTTCTATGATGTTTTCGATGTTGGAGTTTTTGTCAGTTCTTCATTGATAGAGGTTTCACATCTCTATATCATTGGCATTTTTATACTATCTCTTCTTAAGATAGCTATTTGGGTAGTATTTGTCGTTTGCTATCCAACAAGCTTTAGTTTTCTCAATTCGAAGCTCGTATGCGAAAGTTATGGCTGTTTAGTGTGGGAGTTGTTTTTCTCTGATCAAGCGGTTGTACCGCTTGGTACCACGAAAGTACCGCTCTGATGGGCGGTAGTAACACTCCAGCGGTACTGCCGCCCTGGAAGTTCCGCGCCCACTTTCGCTTATATTTTTCTTCTGTCATTCTGGTTTTCGTGAGCGGAGGTACCGCTCCGGGCGGAAGTACCACTAGAGGGAGCGGTGGTACCGCTCCAACGGCTCTACCGCCTCCTATGAGCTGCTCTGTTGCACACTATGGTTTGATACTTTCGTACCATCGGAAGTACCGCTCACCCGAGCTGTACTACTGCTTATGCACGGGATGAGTGCAGAACGGTTAGATTTGGGGGAACCTATTTAAGGGGTCTTCTTCCCCAATGTTTTCCATCCTTTGAGCTCGTGTTCTTCCATCATTGTTGACCTTCTTCGAGCTTGCTAACTCTCATTCCCTCCAATGATTCTTGCTAGTTATTGAGGAAAAAGAGAGAGGAGATCTCGATACACATTCCCGCCAATCACTTTATCCTCTATGTGAGGGGAACCCCTTGGATCTAGATCTTGGAGTTCTTCGTGTTCTTCTTCGTTCTTCCTCTCATTTTCTTCCATAGCATTAGTTGTTGTGGTGGGATTTGGGAGAGAAGGACTTGGGCACTCCGTGTGCCCTTGCCATTGCATTTGGTGCATAGGTTTGAGTTCTCCATGGTGATACGTGGAAGTAAAGTTTGAGAAGCTTATTACTCTTGGGTGTTTGAGCACCCTAGAGCTTGTTCCTCTTGGGTGCCTTGGCGCCCTAGACGGTTGGTGGTGTCTCGGAGCTCAATCATTGTGGTGTAAAGCTTCGGGCAAGTGTTGTGGTCTCCAATTAGGTTGTGGAGATTGCCCCGAGCAATTTGTACGGGTACCAATGACCGCCCCAAGGATTGCTGTTTGTATGGGTTCGGTGACCATCCTCAAGGGTCCCTTAATGGAATCACAACATCTTGCATCGTGTGAGGGCGTGAGGAGATTATGGTGGCCTTAGTGGCATCTTGGGGAGCATTGTGCCTCCACACCACTCCAAATGGAGATTAGCATCTGCAAGGGTGTGAACTTGGGATACATCGTCGCCTCCGGGTGCCTCGGTTATCTCTTACCCGAGCCCTATACTTATGCACTTTACTTTGTGATAGCCATATTGTTTCTTGTTATATATCTCGCTATCACTTAGTTGTTTATCTTGCTTGGCATAATTTGTTGGTGCACATAGATGAGCCTAGTTGTTTTAGGTTTTGTGCTTGACATATTAAACGCTAGTTTTATTCCGTATTTGTTCAAGCCAAAACCGTAATTGTTTTAAAGCTCCCATTCACCCCCCCTATAGGCGACATCCACGTCCTTTCAATAGGGACATAAGGAGCAACAAATTAAGAACGCATCGTATACGATGACATCTCATTCATGCATAAATGACATGGAGGACAATGCTTGGACAATGGAAGCAAATACGTCGTCCCAGGGAAAGCGTGCACGGGGGTGGGGGGGTGGGGGTGGGGGGTGAATGTTGAGATTACATGGAAGGCGAGATCTGCGAAGAATCGTGCTTGGAATATCATTTTGGATCCCTTGGAAAAGCATGCGAGGTAACTTTTCAATGCGTCCGCACGTGTTCAGTTAGGGGTGGGTCTAGATATTTCCTTTGGACATATAGATGGGTTCACAAAGCGGCCATGAAGGAGCTCACACCTAGCGTCTTTCAGGTTGTTCCTACGGTTCTTAGAACTAGACTAGAAGAACGGTGATTGAAGACTTCATTAATGAAGCATGGATTAAAGGGATAAGTTACCATTTGCACATTCCACCAAGTTTTTTGGCTTTGTGTGAGGTCGTTTCAGAAGTTCATTTGGTGCACGATATGGATGGTAAGTGGACTTGGTCATGGGACTCCAAAGGCGAGTTCACTATGAAATCGGTTTACATGGCTCACTTTAGCTCGTCGACCAATTGCAACACAACTTGGAAAATTGGGTGGTCTTGGTCACCTTTGAAATGCACTTTTCCTTTCGTGGTCGTGAAAGGGCGTGTTTGGACGGGTGATCGTCTGGCTAAGCAAAGACTTCCACACAATATACTTTTATGTTTTTGCAATGTGGTTTTAGAAACCGCACACCACTCGTTATGGGGCCGCAATGTAATGTGAATTTTGTGGGGTTTGATGCTTCATTGGTCCGGGATAAAGATTTCATACTTAAGCATGATCGTACTTTCGTGAGACCGGTGGCAACATGCGAGAGCTAGAGTTCAGGCTTTGCGGAATGCAATTTGATCTTCACAATAAGAAGAAAAAAGGACAAAATTCTTCATAAATAATAGCTTCAACAAATATTATCAGAATTTTATATTCCCATCTCTTGAAATGTAGATCCAGTATTTCTATTCCCTCCAATCCATATTACTTGTCACTCAAAATGATGCATGTAGCATGGAGTATAAGATTTTTTCACGCACAACAACATTACTTAGGACCAGTTTTTTTATAGCTTTTTTAGTCTTATAGAATAAGTTGCCTCCTACCTAGCTTATTCTAGAAGCCCAACTAAAAACATCTTTTTAAAAGCCTACTAATAAAGTCTTAATTAGTAGGCTTCTAAAAAAATAGGTTTGGTTGGATTTATAGAACAAATTGGGTAGGGGATAGCTTATTTAAGCTTATTCTAAAAGCCAGCAAAAGAACCGACCTTTAGATCAGTAGTACAAATCAACTAGCCACTCGCCAACTGCTATTGGCTAGCAGGAGCCAATGTTCTATCCTTCAGAATGTATTGACATGCCCTCTTGATTTCTGGATTGGCATGATGGCATCTATAGAATAAAACATTAGGAGGATCACGTGAAAAACTAAATCACGACAGTATGCACATGTAGCCTCACGTACTAGTAGTTCATGAGCGAAACGTTATCATCCAGAGCATCTAGGATGAAATGTTAGGATCTCGTGAACAAGGGGGGTGAATACTTCGGTTAGCATCTAAAACCATTGCTTTTTTTCCAGTTCCGAGTTCACATGACCAGTACGGCAAAGGGCGCAAAAAAAAAAGCTATCTACATAGCATTTCTATAGTTAGGGAAAAGATGAAATCATCATTTTATGGATTTCACTCCTATTATGGAACCACCACAGACATCTGGTGCTGCAGCCGCGGATCCTTCAAGCAGCTGGCTGACTCTTCTTCGACTTCTCGGCACAGAACTTCTTGGTGTCAGCACCCTTCACATTGAACTCCATCAGGAGCTCTTCAAACAGAACCTCCATGTTGGTCTTGAATGATGATGGGCGAACTACACGTGCACCTGCACGCAAATCTACCTCATTATTCTTTGGCTTCAGTGCACTGCTGGAGCTGGATCCCTCTGCATTTGCGCTTTCCAGTTCCTTGTCCTCGTCGTCCTCGTCAGGAACTACGGACCCAACTTTGTTACCCTCCATGTAATACTTGCAAGCAGCCAGAATGGCACGGCCGCGTTCACGGAAGTGGCCGGCAACAAGATCTTCAAAGTGCTGAAACAAGCAAAGCAACAGCCAACAATGATTATTCGATTTTCTGGTATGCGGGTTATGTAATCTAAAAGCTTCTCAGTGCACTGCACCCTACTGAAGATAATAACAATTTCCATACTACAACCAAATTAAGCGCCAAATTTGTGCTTGTCGTACTGAGGTACACTGGGGAAACTAGATATGGAATCGAGCAACCTTTACCGTTTCCAGCAAGATTTTGCTGTTATGTCCATACTTGCTACCAAAAAGAACTGTCATATCAAAAGGAGGGAGAAAACAAAATATTTTCAACCTTGAATTCTCGTGTGGATTCAGGATAACACAAGCTAATGTACAAGTGGAGGGTCTTCTGCCCTTCTAGGCCACAAGAGTAACCCAGTGTCACTCCATCATGGTTCAAATGTTCAAGGTTCCCACAAATTGGCGATGTTCTCTTCTAGAAAAAAAGTCCACCATTCAACTTGAACTCTGGCACAAGTTCACTTTTGAACAGTAAACTCTAAAACTGCCTGGCTCACAAACTACTGAAATAGTAAAAAAATCACCCTAGAGTAGTTTCACAAGTAGTAAAGTAGTTTTTTATGACATGCATGCCACATGTGCACCACATCACTGCCATGTCACCAAATTCTGTTTACTGGTTTGTTTCTATCAATTATTGTCTTCCATTTCTAGCATTTCTTGTGAAAGATATTTATGCAAATGGTGGAGCTTATTTTAGATTGTTAGGTCCTCGCTGTGACATGGTGGAAATGTGGTAAACGGACCATCTGTGAAACCACCCGAGGGCAATAATCAGATGGTTTCAATAGTTTGATGTTGCAGTTCAGTAGATTTTTTCTGTTGTATATCTTCCCTTCTAACAAAATAGCATCATATACGTCCACATTTAGCAGGTTATATTTGGGACGAATCTTCGGAACTGTGAGTACTTGTGCACTCATGTCGGGAACTGTGAGAGCTTAATAATTAGCAGTATGTTACCTGTGGAGCCCTACGAAGCGAGTACAACATTGTCCTACATGAGTACTGAAATGTTGTGTCATTATACTCCAAGGCAGTCCTCTGCCCACTAGCATTGTTGGCATATGTTTCATATCCTGGCTCATTGAAGTATGGCTTCTCATTCAATACGAGAGCTTGAATGGAGATTAGCACTTGTAGCATGGTTGAGTGTGCTGAGTTCCACTTCTCACAACCATGACCTTCCCAGGTGCCTAGGAGGCTAAGACAGACTTTTCCACAAGCATACAAATTTGGATTAAGCCGAAGTCCTCCAGAATGATAGTATACAGTCTGCAAAAGCACCAGAACGGGTATTTCAATCAAAATATGGAAATATATTACATACGAAGTTATCAAAATGTCAATACTTACTGGGGGAGTTGCAGGATAACTAGCAGTAAATTGAGCATCAAAGAAGAAAAGGCCATCATGGTAGGGTGTTCCCTGAGGCCCAATCATCACAGCCCTGAGAAGGTCCATTCGATTCTCTGAAACACGGACATATATGGACGCTGCACAGAAGAACAATAATTCATGTAAATAGTACAACAATGCGCATTTCTAAGCTTTAGCAATTTTAACCCAGGAGAGTCAGCAGTGAGCTGCAGGCTTTCTAAAAATTTGTAGGTGAAAGAAAACAATAAGATGGTTAATTTAAAACACATTAAAAACACTAACGATAGAGCTTTCTTCGACAAGACAACATATGGCCTCAGAAGAACTAAATTTGCACAAAATTCGAAGCAAAACTGAGTAATGTACAAGTGGGTGGTTCAAATCAGATCCTTAATGTGCTTCAAAATTTACGTCTATCACTTGCGGGGAGCATTTTAAGCAAATATTTATACTTTCTTTCTTGGAAATAGCTGACCTGGTAAATCGTTCTCCAGGAGTTTCCAGTCATGCTGAATTCTTTTTGTCCACGCTTTCCCTGCCTGGAGTGATGTTAAAGAACAAATAAGTATCCGAGTCGAAAAGAAGGTACAAAATAAAGCAATATGCATAGGATTTTACCTTTCCAACAGGTTTATTAGCATAATGATGATCAGAGAAATCCTCAACAGTGTCAAACTGTTTAAAAAACTTGTATTTTTTACCAATTTCATCCTCTATTTCTGACATCGACTTAAAATTGCCAGGGCCGTCATCACTTGCAGCTTTCTGCAGCCATGGTACAGTAGCCTCCACACCTGGAGGAAGATCTAAATCGTCAAATTTATCAGCCAGCTGCTGATTGAAATCACTTTCATCAAATTCATAGTCAGATCCTTCATTTTCATCATCGTAGCAGCCTTCATCTTCATCATCCATATAATAATCTTCTTCCTCAATTTCAGCAGAGTCAAAATTCTGTAGCTCGGCTTCAGATGCTTCGAAGGAGTTATTTTCTGTACAGGATCCAACTTTATCACTGGATGATGATCCCTGTAAAATATGCCAATGTAGTTATAACCAAACACAAAACTTTTCCACAATAAATACAAACTTGAGTCCACCAGTAGTTGTAAATTTAAGTCACATATCATGATCCATTGCTCTTCACTACCAGCATTAGATGTGAATTATATGGCGTGAGGAATCCACAATGTTTTACACATAGTCTCCACAAGACCTCTTTGGAAACAAAGTAAATAGCAAAAAATGCCCCCAAAAGACAAACATTGTGGCGCTACTGTCTAGTCGGCGGCATAATTTAAAAAAATGATCCAGTGATTAAACCATTGAGATGGTTCACCGGTTCGCTTGTGGTAGTATTAGTGTGATGGTACATAAATCAGGTATGAATAAGTTATGCTTCCATCCCAAGTAACCAAACAACATCAGTCCAAGTGGTTAGAATAGTCCGTCGCTTCACCAAGGAGCCTCAAGGTACTAGGTCCAATCCCAACCCCACGCAAATATATTTTTTCCAGCGCGGTGACTAATCATGACTACTCTAGACTACTGCTGGACTAGTAGACATGGTATTGTAGTACTCAACTTACAGTACACAGCTACTAATACATAGTATGTACTCCTAATATATACTCCCTCCGTCCCAAAATAAGTGTCTCAAGCTAACTTTGTACTAAAGTTCGTACAAAGTTAAGACATTTATTTTGGGACGGAGGGAGTACTATATAGTACAGTACAGTATACAATAAAAATTGAATGCATGGGAAGTGGATGAAGAACCTGGGGGCTGTGCCAACTGTAATATCCAATGGCCAGAGCCTTCGCTTCTCCACGAACCAATAAGGCAGGGGAGAAATCAAACCCAAGAAGATGGGAAGGAGTTTAGCGAGAAAATACTAGCTACAACAGCAGAGGAGTGCTTGCTTGTCATCGCCAGCGGATCCACGAGCACAGCAGAAGAGGGGCGGATTCAGGGGAGGAGTACAGCAGCAGAGGAGGACAGCAAGGGAGGAGCACAACAGCAGAGGGGCGGATCTAGGGGAGGAGCAGAACAAGCAGACGGACTGGAGCGGAGTGCTCCTGGCCACCGGCGGCGGCGGCGGCCTGGTCCCAAATGAGGCTGGCAGGCGGCTCGTTGTGGAGGAGCCTCGAAAGCTAGGATTGCAGTTTTTCCCTCCCAAAGGCTGCTCACTTATCCCTCCAAAATCGAGTCGATCGGCTCAAACACGCTGACTAGTGAACTAGTCCACGACTAGTCACTTCACCCCTCGACTCACGGAGCTAGTGTACACGAAGAACCTAGTTGACAATCCGACTGAGACTACTAGACTAGTCATGTGACTAGTCAAGACTAGTTGTTCAACTCATAATCCTTGCACTGCAGGCCAGCTGGACCGAGTCATATGTTTGTTGGAAAATCAAAGTTCAACTGATTCCGGTCGGGTCAGTTGCAGGACGGCCTTCTCACTGCAGAGCAGGCTGCATTTTTTTCTGGTTGAACCACCAGTTCCTCGATTTTTTCAACTAGGGTTAGTGGAATGGTGGTGGGGGGTGAGGGTGGGGGGAGGGGCGTCTTGTCTGTACAGTGCCCATGTCTATTCTAGACCGAAACAACCGTATAAAATAGACTTTGCAATAATATACGACCTACAGTTAAACTGATAATTTTGAAGTTGTTGTTTTGTCCACAAAACAAGTAATGCCCTTGTTAGAGAGGTATAAAAAAATCACTTCTTCAACCAATAAATAAACAAGTACAAAAGCTCAAGATCATGCCAACTATTTAATTTCTCTCCCTGGCGCGCAAACAGCTAGCAGAACACAAGCAATGCCTTCATCCACATCAAACTAAGAAATGTCGAGCATATCTGTAGTATTAACTTAACAGGCAAAGAAGCTTCTTTGATTCAAATGATTCTCAAATGAATTTCGGAGGAATTTAATCCTTAGGAGTTTTTCCTCCGTTGGTTATTTGATTCATACGATTGTAAACGATAGGATTTTTTTCCTTAGATTATTTGCACTAATACAGTGGCATGCCACTCTATTCCTGCGTTTTTCTATCCCCTCATTTTGTAAATCCTGTGAATCAGAGGAGGCCCAAAGTTTGAACATGGGAAAAATTATTCAGTAATAATTAACACATAAATCTAGAAAGTGCTACGGAAACCATGATACTCCAAAACCTTCTCATTTTCACAATGGTACTCGAATATCCCAATGGAAATTGTCCTCACGTTCAACATGAAACGTGGTGGCCTGCCACAAGTGTCCTGCGTTGCTAGATCACTAGCCCCCCAAAAAATTATAGCTCTGTAGCTCACACTCCTGCATGCTCTACTAACAACTCACGTGTACAACTGCTCGAACACCTACCAGCTTACCGCTAGAGCATCAAACACGCATAACAAATTTAAGAGACAGCTATCATGCAGATACAGTCATGGATATGTTGTAGCCAACTTTGCCCAAGTGAAAACCAACAATTCTACAATTAATAAGATTACAGATTACAAAATATGAGTGAGATGCTCGGGTACCTAGATTCACCACGCAGACGCCTTCATAACCAAACAAACGTTTCAAGCTTATAAGCAATGCGTGGACATCCTAGAGACACCATCGATTGAATATGCTAGAATGTATTCCTTGCAGTTTTCATTACCATGTACATTTATGTACCCATCCTTGTGTCCACAAGAAGATAAAAACTTTGGCAAACAACATATACAAGCACAGTCCGCAATTCTACAAACGCAGCGAAACTACAAAGGAACACCAGACATTCTTTCTAGTCTCTACAGGCACAGACAAAAAAAAACGGTCAATTACATTTTACTGTATATAAACCTATACAATGTTTGATTCAAGTGCCCAGAAAACCCCAATTCTACCACCATCAATCTCCAGAAACCTAAAGACAAAATTGTCCCGCGAACCCTACTACCCTTATGGTATTAAGATATTTTCCACCTCAAAATCAAAAGCACGCCCCAAATCCAAAAACCTAAACCCACGAAAAAAACTGGATTATTATTTAATTATTAAAAAAACATCAAGACCCAAGTAGGCCAAAACCCTCTTGCCAGGCTCCGCATCGACGCCTTAAAACAACAAGGCAACGGCCTCAACATCGGATTGCACGGAAACCGCTCGGGTAACGAACCAGAAGAAGGGAGGTTACGGCCGGAATTTGCGGAGACGGTAAGGTCGCGCGACGAGTAGTACCTGGCAGCGCTGGCGTTTCTGCTGCTGCACGGCGTCCCAGGCGGCGGCGTCGGCGGCGCGGCAGGACGAGGACGAAGACGACGCGCCCCCTTGCATGTGTGGGTACCTGCGATAGATCAAGAAGCCCATAAAAAAATCGCTCGAAAACACAATCGACGGCTGATTCCTCGAAGATGGCGGAGGGGGGCGCACTCGGAGGCGTCCATGGCGAAGTCCAATGGGCGGCACGGCGGGCGGCGGCCGACCACGAGCGGGGAGGGGCCGAGTCCCGAGTGGGGGAGGTGTGCGCGGGCGAGGGCGAGGGCGATGTGCGCGTAGCGGTGTGCTGGGGCGGACGCAGAGGAACATTAGTCGTGTGCCGCCACCGACCGTGGATGACGCGACCTCCTTGCGGGGCCACCCGGCAGTGAGATCACACGACGGTGGCCCGCGCGTGACGCGGGCCTTCTCCTTTTTATTTTTGTTCTCGTGCGGCGACGACGACTACCGGGCCTGGGAGGCGGGCTACGGCCACTGAGAAAGCGACCCACGCGCGGGCTAGCCAAGGCCGGAGTCCGGGTTCGGGCCCGAGGTCAGTGAGAGAGTGGTATGAGAAAGGGTCTACCGACTGCTAACTCCGCGTGCACTTTTTGCGCATTCGCGGATGCTCTGCGCGGTGAGGATCTGTGGGACCGTGTGCGGCTCACGGCTCCAGCTCGCTGGAGTAGGACGTGTGGATCGGCTTTATCGAAAACTTAGACAAAGTTACAAAGGGTCTCCTGGATAACTTCAAAGCAGAACGGAAAACAACAATATTTTCTCTGTATCTAAATAATTATTTTGGGGAAAACTAAGAGTATTAGACAATTTTTTACAAGAGTTAGCTAGATAAGTAGCTACATTAACTTGCCCAACGAAGATTCTTAAACACCACATACACAAAGCTCCTTGAACTAAATTTATATAACGGTTAGGGATGCTTGAATTAATCCTAGTGACCGTTGAGCCGTGCACTTAGGAAAACCCTTTCGTATTTTTTGCTTGTGACGAGGTCACCTATCCAAGGTATGATCATGGACTTGACATCTAGACCCCACCTGAGGTCCCACATGATCATGAAAGTCCCTGGACTACTTTAGCGGTCGGATGAATCTACTAGATCTACTCAGATCCTTGGACGTCACTCGGACGTCATTCAGTCAGTCGGCCAAGCTTCGACACTCGGACGAGAAGAAATAAAAACAACGCGGGAGTTACAACGTTCGAGGGACTTAATTTACATAAAGTGATGTGAAGATGATGTTACTTGTAACGTCCCTAGTTAAAGACGTAGTTTCTAGTAACTCCAACGGTTACTCACATTAATTGCCTTGTAATGGCGTTGTCGTGGGAGCGAGCCTGACAGTAGTAGGTAGGGGTATGAAACGTGAGGGCAGAGTCCTAGCTGTACACACGGATGTATGAGTTCAGACCCCTCTCTTGGAGGTAACAGCCCTATGTCTCAGTGCTCGAGAGCTTTTGTAACACCCTGCTGTCAATGCTACAGTGATGATGTAATTAAGCTACGGTAATGACATGACCAGCAACTAATTATTTTGTTAAGTGGAACATGAACAAGATGGAATTCCAAAGTCCAATTCAAAATTCCATTCAAATGCTCTATAGTTTCAAGTGACAAATTTAAATCCTCAAACATAAAAGATAAAATGTTGCATGCTTGTAAAATATTCCAAAATAAATAATGTTAAGGAAAACAAAATCACCAAGATTCTGATGTGGTCCCCACCATTAATAACAGAAGCTAAAAGTATTTCTAAGGGCATTTAAATTCAAATTTAAATATTCAAACAATTTTGAAAATTGCTTAAACTTGATGTGGCCATTCCAAATAATGCTTGCTATTTTTAAGGCTCTGTCACATATTTTTGCTAAGGAAATTGTGACTAGAAATAATAGGAAAAGGAAATGGGAAAACACAGAAAACAGAAAAAGGGAAAAGAAAGGAGACTACTCGGCACCTAGACCCAGCGGCTACAGTACGGACCAGGCCCACTCCCCTTCCCCCCCGTTGTCTCCTTCCTCTATAGCGACAAGCACAGAGCGGCCGACCACGGCGCTGCCGACGCACCGCGTCGTCCCCGCCGGCGAGGGGGGTAAGGTTGCCCCCACGGTCTCTCTCTTCCTCCCCCGAAACCCTAACCCCTCCAGATCTCGCTCTCTCCCTCTCCCCTGCCCGCTCGCACATCGCCCGAACGCCACCGTCGTCATGGACGTCGGCTAGCCGGGACCACCGTGCCTCCCCCGCCCTGCCACTGCACCCACAAGTTCCGCCACGTCCTCCTCGTCCCCCTCGACCACACGCACGACACCCGGAGCCCTTGCACCGACGACCCGGAGCTGCTTCCCCTCGGATCACCGCTGCTCGTCGTCGTCGATTCCGGCGACATCGAGCCTCCCCCGAGCCCGCTAAGCACCCCCTACAGGACCCCAATGAGCTCCTACTTCCTCCCCCCTTCCCCTCGACGAACCCGAGCTCGTAGCGTAGGATTTCGCCGGATCCCGAATCCGCCGCCGCAAGAACTCGTCGCCAGCATGCCTCCAGTGACCAAATGGTCATGGGGGTGCGCCCATTCGCTTCGCCGCACCGCGTAGGACCGCTCCCGCACTAGCCCCACTCGTGTTGCCCCCTGTACGCACGCGCCGGAGTTCGCCCGAAACCCGCCTCCGCCGCTGTCGACCTGCCGCTCGCCGCCGTTCACCGTAGCCCCCACCGTTGGCCGGAATGGGTCGACGACCTCCCCAGCTCGCGAACGCGCCAGACGGCGCTCGTTTTAGTGCCCTATGCGCCGTTTTCGACCCTCCTGCCGTTTCGGGAGCTCGCTGGAGCTCCTCCGGTGGCCGGCCGGCGCCGCCGCCCACGTGGACGACCTGGGGCCACTGCCAGGGTCACTGACCCGTGGGCCCTGCGGTCCTGGTTGACCTGTTAACCAGGTCAACCATGCTGACTGGGCACCCGTGTGCCACTGACATGTGGGGCCCTACCCCCAGTGTCCATGACATTAGGCCCCACCCTGTCAGATGCTTAATTAGTGAATTGATTAATTAAACTAAATAAATTGCCTAAATTAGTCACTTGCATGTGGCCCCCTTTTAATTAATCTTGTTTAGTTTAATTTAATAAGCTGGAATTGGTCTGTGTCAATGACATGTGGCCCCACATGTCAAGTTTGACCCGGCTAGATCCTGTTGACCTGCTGACGTCACAATGATGTCATGCTGGCATCACCTCTTACTATTCTGGATAATGTTGGATTTAATTAATTAAAATAATTCGAGAAAATTAATAAAACTTTAGAAAATCATATCTTTTAAACCGTAGCTCAGATGAAAATAATTTGTACATGAAAGTTGATCAGAAAAATCCCACAAATCCAATTACGCTATCCATTCATCTGTCACATGCTCCTAGCATGATGAGAATGGAACTTTCACCTCCGGATCAACTGTCCGATAAATCCAAAAGACCCGGGAAATATCGTCAGATATTCTTCCGAACCGTCTGCGAAGTATTGTATGGACATAGGTGTCAGACTCCTCTGAATTGGTCAGAAACTGGGGAACGTACACTTATCGGTCCGGATATTATCCAACATGCCGAAGATCAAGTCCGCATTATTCATGCAAATTTGAAGGCTGCTCAGTCTTGTCAGAAGAGTCATTATGACCGTCATCACAAGGATATGGTCTATCAACCTGGTGAAAAGGCTTATCTTCGAGTCACGCCAATGAGAGGTACACACCGTTTCGGGATCAAGGGCAAGCTAGCTCCTCGATATGTTGGTCCGTTCACGATTCTCGAAAGGCGTGGAAAAGTGGCATATCAACTAGAACTACCGTCAAAGCTTTCTCAGGTTCACGATGTATTCCATGTGTCACATCTTCGTCGCTGCTTCAAGGATCCTATCCGAGCAGTGGACCATGATATGCTTGAACTGCAACAAGACCTTTCTTACGAAGAACAACCAGTCTGCATTCTGGATGAAACCGAACGTCGGACTCGTCAGAAGGTTACCAAGTTCTTCAAAGTGCAGTGGGAAAATCATTTTGAAGATGAAGCCACTTGGGAACGCGAAGATCATCTTTGTGCAGAATACCCCGGGCTCTTTCCCTCTACTTCTTAATTCTCGGGACGAGAATTCTTGTTAGTAGGGGAGAGTTGTAACACCCTGGTGTCAGTGCTACAGTGATGATGTAATTAAGCTACATAATGGCATGATCAAAAACTAATTATTTTGTTAAGTGGAACATGATCAAGATGGAATTCCAAAGTCCAATTCAAAAATCCATTCAAATGCTCTATAGTTTCAAGTGACAAATTTAAATCCTCAAACATAAAAGATAAAATGTTGCATGCTTGTAAAATATTCCAAAATAAATAATGTTAAGGAAAACAACATCACCAAGATTCTGATGTGGTCCCCACCATTAATAACAGAAGCTAAAAGTATTTCTAAGGGCATTTAAATTCAAATTTAAATATTCAAACAGCTTTGAAAATTTCTTAAACTTGATGTGGCCATTCCAAATAATGCTTGCTATTTTTGAGGCCCTGTCACATATTTTTGCTAAGGAAATTGTGACTAGAAATAACAGGAAAAGGAAATGGAAAAACACAGAAAACAGAAAAAAGGGAAAAGAAAGGAGACTACCGGGCACCTAGGCCGAGCGGCTACAGTACAGACCAGGCCCACTTCCCGCTCCGTTGTCTCCTTCCTTAGTAGCAACCAGCACGGTCACTACAGAGCGACCGACCGTGGCGCTGCCGACGCACCGCGTCGTCCCCGCCGGCGAGGGGGATAAGGCTGCCCCCACGGCCTCTCTCTCCCTCCCCCGAAACCCTAGCCCCTCTAGATCTCGCTCTCTCCCTCTCCCCCGCCCCCTCGCACCTCGCCCGAACGCCATCGTCGCCATGGACGCCGGCTAGCCGCGGCCACCGTGCCTCCCGCGCCCTGCCACCGCACCCACGAGCTCCGCCACGTCCTCCTCATCCCCCTCGACCACACACACGACACCCGGAGCCCTTGCACCGATGACCCGAAGCTGCTTCCCCCTCGGATCTCCGCCGCTCGCCGTCGTCGATTCCGGCGACATCGAGCCTCCCCCGAGCCCGCTAAGCACCCCTATAGGACCCCAGTGAGGTCCTACTTCTTTCCCCCCTTCCCCTCGACGAACCCAAGCTCGTAGCGTAGGATTTCGCCGGAGCCCGAACCCGCCGCCGCAAGAACTCGTCGCCGGCATGCCTCCGGTGACCAAATGGTCATGGGGGTGCGCCCATTCGCTTCGCCGCACCGCGTAGGACCGCTCCCGCACTAGCCCCGCTCGTGTTGCCCCCTATACACACGCGCTGGAGTTCGCCCGAAACCCGCCTCCGCCGCCGTCGACCTGCCACTCGCCGCCGTCCACCGTAGCCCTCACCGTTGGCCGGAATGGGTCGGCGACGTCCCCAGCTCGCGAACGCGCCAGACGGCGCTTGTTTTGGTGCCTTGTGCGCCGTTTCCGACCCTTCCCGCCGTTTCGGGAGCTTGCCGGAGCTCCTCCGGTAGCCGGTCGGCGCCCCCGCCCACGTGGCCGACCTGGGGCCATTGCCAGGGTCACTGACGCATGGGCCCCGTGGTCCTGGTTGACCTGTTGACCAGGTCAACCATGCTGACTGGGCACCCGTGTGCCACTAACATGTGGGGCCCTACCCCCTAGTGTCTATGACATTGGGCCCCACCCTGTCAGATGCTTAACTAGTGAATTAATTAATTAAACTAATTAAATTGCCTAAATTAGTCACTGACATGTGGGCCCCCTTTTAATTAATCCAGTTTAGTTTAATTTAATAAGCTAGAATTGGTCTGTGTCAATGACATGTGGCCCCACATGTCAAGTTTGACCCGGCCAGATCCTGTTGACCTGTTGACATCACAATGATGTCATGCTGGCATCACCTCTTACTATTCTGAATAATGTTGGATTTAATTAATTAAAATAATTCCAAAAAATTAATAAAACTTTAGAAAATCATATCTTTTAAACCGTAGCTTAGATGAAAATAATTTATACATGAAAGTTGATCAGAAAAATCCCACGAATCCAATTACGTCATCCATTCATGTGTCACATGATCCTGGCATGATGAGCATGGAACTTTCCCCTCCGGATCAACTGTCCGATAAATCCAAAAGACCCGGGAAATATCGTCAGATATTCTTCCGAACCGTCTGCGACGTATAATACTGTGTTAGTGCATGCCTAGCCCTGCATATTGCCATGTCATGCATTGTGATCGCATCTTTGCTTTATATTTATTGCTTCTCCCCCCTTCTTGTTATTGATAGACACCGAGACTGACGGTGTTGCCGGGTACGACTACGCCGCTGACGACCAGACTTTTTCAGCAGAGCAGCAAGGCAAGCAAAAAAAACCTTGAGCATTCCGATATCACCCACCTCTTTCCCTCTTATTCTTGCATTAGAATTTTGCTACTGTTTTAGTTAACTCCTATTCTGATGCATAGCCTGGTTTTGATGAACTGCTACTATTCCTGCAATCATACCAACTGCTTAGTATAGGTTGGTTAGAGAACCCCCAATGACCCCTTAGTCCCAGTTGCCCCTGCTTCCTCATCGACGACCCGATGACTCGACGACTCAAAGGCTCGGTCAACTGACTGACAAGCCAGGCCGCTCACATCAGGGCACTCCCCTGAATTGTATGACCCTGCAGTGCTACTATCGAGTACCGAGGGTGACACCTCGCGAAGTACGCATGATGTTACCCCTGTAGTGCAACTAGTCGGTCGTGGTTATCGAGGGTGATTCCTCCTTCACCATTCCCGATGATGTCTCTGTCGTGCAACCCCTCAAGTGTGGGACCCTTGAGGGTGATTCCTCTAAAGTCCACCTTGACGGATACATCGAGCGGGGACCATTGAGGGTGATTCCTCAGTTCCCGTCTTGATGTTATAACCACACAGTTACTATTGACTTGGCACTATACTAACATGACGGGACTGAAGGGACAGGCGGTACCACCCTGTTGAGGTGGACCTGAGTTCCCGATAGTTCTGAGGGGTCAGCCCCAAGGGTACCCGTGTGAGAAAGATTTGGTGGGATGCGCCGTAAGGCATCCGAAGACTTGGTGGGGTGCGCCGGTAAGGCACCCGATTGTTATTGGTGGGGCGACGGCCTGCAATATGGTTCGAGCTTGCCCCACACTAATAAAATGCTAATGGGTTGGGTATTTGATCCGAGTTGGTCGTTGAACTTTTTATGCACGAAACCTTCACGTGGGAGAAGTTATGGGTGCTCAGCGTCGTTGTATTAACCGAAGATCTTCGGACGTCAGCAATGGAGTGGCGCGCGCCGGATTGGACTGGAACGCATCGCGCTTGTAAGTTAAGGGGTGCTAGGTCTGTTTCCGACCGCGTGCGCATCGTGTAGGAGTGCAAGGGCAAGTGGGCCCATGAACCTGCGTGTTTAGGAATAGACCAGCGGGCTGGCCTCTTCGTTGAGTCTAGGTGGGGCGACGACGTTTTGGATCCCGAGGTCGGGCATTACCCTGGGAAGTGTGTCCGGCCAGAGGTGATCAAGCGTGTTGGAAATGCGGTGCACCCCTGCAGGGAAGAAATTATCTATTCGAATAGCCATGTCCACGGTAACAGGACGACTTGGAGTTGTACCTTGACCTTACAACTATATTGTGCTTTACTTTAAATGAAATGTGGCCCCGGGATTGCTTCCTCGCAGGGAGTCGAGAAAGAATCTCTGGGCGTGGTTACTTAATAAAATTGCTACAATAATATGACTGTATGGAGTTACTAGTCTACTCTCTTCTCATGCTGCAAGATGCTGAAGATGCTAGTCTTCGATAGGACTAGGCCTTCCCCTCATCCTTGCTTTCTACAGTTAGTCCAAATATAACCACTCACCTTGATAATGATGCATACTTAGCATAGTTCTGATGTCAGTCTTGCGAGTACTTTGGATGAGTACTCACCGCTGCTTTGCTCTCTTTTTCTCCCTCGATACGATTTTGTGTTCAGACGTTGGAGCCCAGGAGATGGAGTACACCAGAGACGACTACTACACCACCGCCGGAGCAAACTACTACGTGGAGGCGGCCCCCGACCAGCAGTAGGATAGGAGGTTCCCAGGCAGGAGGCCTCGCCTCTTTCGATCCGTTGGTATGTTTGTGCTGGCCTTCTTAAGGCAAAACTTGGTTAACTTATGTCTGTACTCAGATATTTTGGCTTCCGCTGACTCGTGTTTGTCGAGCTTTGTATTCGAGCCCTCGAGGCCCCTGGCTTGTAATATGAAGCTGTATGACTTTAAATTTGTGTCTAGAGTTGTGTTGTGATATTGATCAGTGAGTCCCTAATCTTGGCCGTACGCACTGCGTGTATGTTTAGCGTACGGTCGAAATTGGGGGCGTTACAAGTAGGTATCAGAGCCGACTGCCTGTAGGTAGCCCTCTTTCCAACCCCTTGGCCGAAATTGAGTCTAGTACTTGAAAAACTTTTACCAACACTGATGTTATGGCTTACGGGCCCACATCTCAATCGGGTGGTATTAGGATCTTTTATTCCTCATGTATACTCTGGGTTCTGATCTCTCTTCTCTTTCGGGTCGAAGACTTTACTCACTCTGACTCTAGGTTCTCGTAACTACTTCTCCTGAACAGCCCTCATACCAGAAGATCATCTACCCCGTCAGAAGATTATGAAGATACCCTTTGATGTTTTCCGAGGCTTTGTGCTCATCGGCTTTGCTATTCCCTACCATCGATAAGTCCTTATGGATGACTAATTGCACTTGTCATTCATACAATCTTTCTCGTTTCTCTTGTTGTTATAAGATGCCCCGAAATGTTCTCCATTTCCCTGATAACCCTTTGAGTTTACTACCTTATAGTTCTTTCTGCATGGAAGCCTTACGGATAATTCCTCACAATTGTCGAGGACCCGTTCATCCTAGTTGTTCATATGTTTCACAAAATTCTTTGAAATACTTTTTCGATCTTCCGAAATCCTCAGTATCCTTTTTGCTCTTGACATCCCCTCACCTGCTTACATGATGGTTAATTCCATATGTCAAGCAATATCCATTTAAAATCCTTTGTGATTTTCATTTGATTTTATTAATTCAACCTGTGTGGATGCACGCAGTCATCAATTGTTTATCATAAATTGTCCATCCGATTCAGATGCCTTCCCAAACATGAGTTGGTTCCCGACAAATCAACCTTGATTGTTTGCCCATCTAAGTCCTTTCATCTTACTTGTATTTGATCGGAACATCTGTTTCCGATACACCAAATTGGGAATCTTAATTCCTTTGGTTATTTGAGCATCAAATTATTTGGATGTTCTATGATCTGATGCCTTACATTCTTTCTCCCTCTGATGGGTACCGATACTCACATCAGGTCCTTCGTGGACTGCTAGACCCAGTGTTGGGTTATTATCCGATAGCATCCTTCACGTTAAAAATTCTTGTGATGTTCTTCTCCTGATACATGATGCCATTGGTAAATGGTGTCTTCTCCCTCTGATAAGTTGTATCCTATTCTTTTGTCAGCCATGCTCTGTTTTCAAGCATGTGTTAATTACTCTTGAAGTTTGTGGTATATGTTCCTAAGATGCCCCGATGGGTTGGACCTATGCCTTCCTTAATTCGTATGAACCCGACAGTTTTCACGAGGCATACTTTTTTGGTGTTTTGCCAGATAATCTGTCAGGACTATAATTTCACCAAAGGCGAGGTGTAAATGGAAGGCGATGCATTAATGAAGTGGGAGTCGACCTTGAACCTTGTGTTCATGCCCATGGAAACAATGTTGATCTTATCATAGAAGCTTCTCCTTTCTTATAATCATTCTATGTATGATTTGATCTTGTATCTTTGATCTTGTCCTTTCCAATCATGGTTCCGACCATGTTGTTCAACTTTGATTTCATTCTCGGACAAGTTAAAGTGCTTGTCCTCCACAGATCAATACGCTAGTCTAACCTCCATGCTGATCTACTTCCGGGTATTATCCCTTGTATCTCGAGAATATCGCGGAGCTATATAACTTCTATGAGCTCCTCATCAACTATGATATTTTATCGATTCCAATTTCCTCGTGTTCTGAGTTGTTGGACAATTAAGGATACTGATATCTGAATCGACTATGCATTGCGATTCAACAACTCTTAGTAATCTACTCTGATTATGAGTTGTACTCGAGCATATCATACCAAGCTATTAGATGTTGAAGCCCGACTATACGCCTTGAACGCATTAAATGAGTCACCTCTTGAAGGGATTGATAACATTTCATTTATCCGGGATTTCCAAGATGTCCTTCCGGAAGAACTTCCGCGGATTCCCCCTGCTAGAGCTGTCGAGTTTGTCATCGACTTGGTACCTGGTACCACTCCTATAGCCAAGCGTCCGTATAAGATGCCACCACATGAACTCCTTGAACTTAAGGAAGAGCATGCTGAACATCTTCGTCTTGTACTGGAAAGACTTCGGGAACATCAGCTATATGCCAAGTATTCCAAGTGTGAGTTCTGGATGGACGAAGTAACCTACCTTGGTCATGTGATCTCCAAGGATGGTATTGCGGTCAACCCTGAATGAGTTCAGGCTATTCTTGACTGGACTCCCCCGAAGAACGTCAAGCAAGTCAGAAGTTTTATCGAACTCGCCAGCTATTGCCGTTGATTTGTCGAGAATTTCTCCAAGATTGCAAAGCCCTTAACCAATCTGCTTCACAAAGGTGTTAAATATGAGTGGACAGAAAAATGTCAGGAGAGCTTCCAGGCACTTAAAGACAAATTGATGTCTGCTCCAGTGCTTGCTCCTCCGGATACTCGTAAGGACTTTGTCATTTATTGCGATGCTTTGCGTCAGGGAATATGCTATGTCCTAATGCAAGAACGCAAGGTGGTTGCTTATGACTCTCGTCAGTTGCGTCCTCATGAAGAGAACTACCCAGTCCATGACCTTGAACTTGCTGCAGTAATACATGCACTAAAGGAGTGGCGACAATACCTTGTTGGTAATCGATGTGAGATCTACACCGATCACCAAAGTCTGAAGTACTTGTTTACTGAGCCAGATTTGAATCTCCGTCAACAGAGATGGATGGAGTGCATAGCAGATTACAACGTGTGAATTTCTTATACACCTGGCAAGGCTAATGTAATGGCTGATGCGTTGAGCCGCAAGTCTTTCTGCAACCACCTTCAGGTTCACAAGGTTCACCCCTTTCTTCAAGAAGAATTCTGCAAGCTGAACCTCCATATTGTTCCTCAGGGTTATCCCGTTCCCCCTCCACTAGAGAACCGCAAGATGAACCTTCGTGTTGTTAACCAGGGATCTTTGAGTAATCTGGTCGCTAAACCAGATATTATGGGTTGTATCAAAAGAATGCAGGGCTATGACAGTGAAGTCAAAAGGATTAAATACTATCTGTCAGAAGGTAAACCCTCATGTTTCACCGTTGCCGATGATGGTGTTGTGTACTTCAAGGGATGCTTATTTGTTCCAACAAAAAGGGAAAACCTGAATATGACTGATAGAATACTGCAAGAAGCTCATGATACTCCGTTGTCTATTCATCCAGATGGTACCAAGATGTATCGAGACATCCGTCAAAGGTTCTGGTGGCCAAATATGAAACAAGACATTGCTTGCTATGTTTCAGAATGCGACACTTGCCGTCGTATCAAAGTGGAACATCAGAAGCCTGCTGGAACTCTGCAATCTATTTCTATCCCTGAATGGAAATGGGATCATGTTGAAATGGACTTCGTCACTGGGTTTCCTAGGTCACAGAAGGGTAATGATGCTATTCTTGTCGTCATTGACCGGTTGTCCAAGGTTGCACATTTTCTGGCTATCAAGGAAACTATTACTGCTAGTCAGCTAGCAGATCTTTACATGTCTAGAGTTGTTTCCCTCCACAGTATTCCATTGGTGATTAGTTCGGACCGTGGCAGCTTATTCACTTCAAGATTCCGGGCAAGTTTCCAAGAAGCTATGGGAACTCATTTGTCCTTCAGCACCGCCTTTCACCCTCAATCCCAGGGACAAGTTGAAAGTGTCAATCAGATTCTCGAAGACATGCTTCGAGCTTGTGTCATTTCTTTTGGCAAGAAATGGGAGGAATATCTCTCGTATGCTGAGTTCTCCTACAACAATAGCTACCAAGCTAGTCTAAAGATGGCTCCTTTTGAAGTATTGTATGGACATAGGTGTCGGACTCCTCTGAATTGGTCAAAAAATGGGGAACGTACACTTATCGGTCCGGATATTATCCAACATGCCGAAGATCAAGTCCGCATTATTCATGCAAATTTGAAGGCTGCTCAGTCTTGTCAGAAGAGTCATTATGACCGTCATCACAAGGATATGGTCTATCAACCTGGTGAAAAGGCTTATCTTCGAGTCACGCCAATGAGAGGTACACACCGTTTCGGGATCAAGGGCAAGCTAGCTCCTCGATATGTTGGTCCGTTCACGATTCTCGAAAGGCGTGGAAAAGTGGCATATCAACTAGAACTACCGTCAAAGCTTTCTCAGGTTCACGATGTATTCCATGTGTCACATCTTCGTCGCTGCTTCAAGGATCCTATCCGAGCAGTGGACCATGATATGCTTGAACTGCAACAAGACCTTTCTTACGAAGAACAACCAGTCTGCATTCTGGATGAAACCGAACGTCGGACTCGTCAGAAGGTTACCAAGTTCTTCAAAGTGCAGTGGGAAAATCATTTTGAAGATGAAGCCAATTGGGAACGCGAAGATCATCTTTGTGCAGAATACCCTCGGCTCTTTCCCTCTACTTCTTAATTCTCGGGACAAGAATTCTTGTTAGTAGGGGAGAGTTGTAACACCCTGGTGTCAGTGCTACAGTGATGATGTAATTAAGCTACATAATGGCATGATCAACAACTAATTATTTTGTTAAGCGAAACATGATCAAGATGGAATTCCAAAGTCCAATTCAAAATTCCATTCAAATGCTCTATAGTTTCAAGTGACAAATTTAAATCCTCAAACATAAAAGATAAAATGTTGCATGCTTGTAAAATATTCCAAAATAAATAATGTTAAGGAAAACAACATCACCAAGATTCTGATGTGGTCCCCACCATTAATAACAGAAGCTAAAAGTATTTCTAAGGGCATTTAAATTCAAATTTAAATATTCAAACAGCTTTGAAAATTTCTTAAACTTGATGTGGCCATTCCAAATAATGCTTGCTATTTTTGAGGCCCTGTCACATATTTTTGCTAAGGAAATTGTGACTAGAAATAATAGGAAAAGGAAATGGAAAAACACAGAAAACAGAAAAAAGGGAAAAGAAAGGAGACTACTGGGCACCTAGGCCCAGCGGCTACAGTACAGACCCGCCCCACTTCCCCCCCGTTGTCTCCTTCCTTAGTAGCGACCAGCACGGTCGCTACAGAGCGACCGACCGTGGCGCTGCCGACGCACCGCGTCGTCCCCGCCGGCGAGGGGGATAAGGCTGCCCCCACGGCCTCTCTCTCCCTCCCCCGAAACCCTAGCCCCTCTAGATCTCGCTCTCTCCCTCTCCCCCGCCCGCTCGCACCTCGCCCGAATGCCACCGTCGCCATGGACGCCGGCTAGCCGCGGCCACCGTGCCTCCCGCGCCCTGCCACCGCACCCACGAGCTCCGCCACGTCCTCCTCATCCCCCTAGACCACACACGACACCCGGAGCCCTTGCACTGATGACCCGGAGCTGCTTCCCCCTCGGATCTCCGCCGCTCGCCGTCGTCGATTCCGGCGACATCGAGCCTCCCCCGAGCCCGCTAAGCACCCCTATAGGACCCAAGTGAGGTCCTACTTCTTTCCCCCCTTCCCCTCGACGAACCCAAGCTCGTAGCGTAGGATTTCGCCGGAGCCCGAACCCGCCGCCGCAAGAACTCGTCGCCGGCATGCCTCCGGTGACCAAATGGTCATGGGGGTGCGCCCATTCGCTTCGCCGCACCGCGTAGGACCGCTCCCGCACTAGCCCCGCTCGTGTTGCCCCCTATACACACGCGCTGGAGTTCGCCCGAAACCCGCCTCCGCCGCCGTCGACCTGCCACTCGCCGCCGTCCACCGTAGCCCTCACCGTTGGCCGGAATGGGTCGGCGACGTCCCCAGCTCGCGAACGCGCCAGACGGCGCTTGTTTTGGTGCCTTGTGCGCCGTTTCCGACCCTTCCCGCCGTTTCGGGAGCTCGTCGGAGCTCCTCCGGTGGCCGGCCGGTGCCGCCGCCCACGTGACCGACCTGGGGCCATTGCCAGGGTCACTGACCCATGGGCCCCGTGCTCCTGGTTGACCTGTTGACCCTGGTCAACCATGCTGACTGGGCACCTGTGTGCCGTGTGCCACTAACATGTGGGGCCCTACCCCCTAGTGTCTATGACATTGGGCCCCACCCCGTCAGATGCTTAATTAGTGAATTGATTAATTAAACTAAATAAATTGCCTAAATTAGTCACTGACATGTGGGCCCCCTTTTAATTAATCCAGTTTAGTTATTTTAATAAGCTAGAATTGGCGTGTGTCAATGACATGTGGCCCCACATGTCAAGTTTGACGCGGCCAGATCCTGTTGACCTGCTGACATCACAATGATGTCATGCTGGCATCACCTCTTACTATTCTAGATAATGTTGGATTTAATTAATTAAAATAATTCCAAAAAATTAATAAAACTTTAGAAAATCATATCTTTTAAACCGTAGCTTAGATGAAAATAATTTATACATGAAAGTTGATCAGAAAAATCCCACGAATCCAATTACGCCATCCATTCATGTGTCACATGATCCTGGCATGATGAGCATGGAACTTTCCCCTTCGGATCAACTGTCCGATAAATCCCAAAGACCCGGGAAATATCGTGAGATATTCTTCCGAACCGTCTGCGACGTATAATACTGCGTTAGTGCATGCCTAGCCCTGCATATTGCCATGTCATGCATTGTGATCACATCTTTGCTTTATATTTATTGCTTCTCCCCCCTTCTTGTTACCGGTAGACCCCGAGACTGACGGTGTTGCCGGGTACGACTACGCCGTTGACGACCAGACTTTTTCAGTAGAGTAGCAAGGCAAGCAAAAAAATCCTTGAGCATTCCGATATCACCACCTCTCTCCCTCTTATTCTTGCATTAGAATTTTGCTACTGTTTTAGTTAACTCCTATTCTAAGAACCCCTAGTGACCCCTGAGTCCCAGTTTCCCCTGCTTCTTCATCGACGACCCGATGACTCGACGACTCGAAGGCTCGGTCAACTGACTGACAAGCCAGGCCGCTCACATCACCGCACTCCCCTGAATTGTATGACTCTGCAGTGCTACTATCGAGTACCGAGGGTGACACCTCGCGAAGTACTCATGATGTTACCCCTGTAGTGCAACTAGTCGGTCGTGGTTATCGAGGGTGATTCCTCCTTCACCATTCCCGATGATGTCTCTATCGTGCAACCCCTCAAGTGTGGGACCCTTGAGGGTGATTCCTCTAAAGTCCACCTTGACGGATACATCGAGCGGGGACCATTGAGGGTGATTCCTCAGTTCCCGTCTTGATGTTATAACCACACAGTTACTATTGACTTGGCACTTTACTAACATGACGGGACTGAAGGGACAGGCGGTACCACCCTGTTGGGGTGGACCTGAGTTCCCGATAGTTCTGAGACGGGTCGGCCCCAAGGGTACCCGTGGGAGAAAGATTTGGTGGGATGCGCCGTAAGGCATCCGAAGACTTGGTGGGGTGCGCCGGTAAGGCACCCGATTGTTATTGGTGGGGCGACGGCCTGCAATATGGTTCGAGCTTACCCCACACTAATAAAATGCTAATGGGTTGGGTATTTGATCCGAGTTGGTTGTTGACCTTTTTATGCACTAAACCTTCACATGGGAGAAGTTATGGGTGCTCAACGTCGTTGTATCAGCCGAAGCTCTTCGGACGTCAGCAAGGAGTGTTTCTGACCGGATTGGACTAGAACACATCACGCTTGTAAGTTAAGGGGTGCTAGGTCTGTTTTCGGCCGCGTGCGCACCATGCAGGAGTGCAAGGGCAAGTGGGCCCACGAACGTGCGCGCTTAGGAGTAGACTGACGGGCTGGCCTCTTCGTTGAGTCTAGGTGGGGCGACGACGTTTTGGATCCCGAGGCCGGGCATTACCTCGGAAAGTGTGTCTGACCAGAGGTGATCAAGCATGTTGGAAATGCGGTGCACCCCTGTAGGGAAGAAATTATCTATTCGAATAGCCGTGTCCATGGTAACAGGACGACTTGGAGTTGTACCTTGACCTTATACAACTATAATTGTGCTTTACTTTAAATGAAATGTGGCCCCGGGATTGCTTCCTCGCAGGGAGTCGAGAAAGAATCTCTAGGCGTGGTTACTTAATAAAATTGCTACAATAATATGACTATATGTGAGTTACTAGTCTACTCTCTTCTCATGCTGCAAGATGCTGAAGATGCTAGTCTTTGATAGGACTAGGCCTTCCCCTCATTCTTGCTTTCTGCAGTCAGTCCAGATATAACCACTCACCTTGATAATGATGCATACTTAGCATAGTTCTGATGTCAGTCTTGCGAGTACTTTGGATGAGTACTCACCGCTACTTTGCTCCCTTTCCCCCCCGATACGATTCTGCGTTCAGACGTTGGAGCCCAGGAGATGGAGTACGCCGGAGACGACTACTACACCACCGCAGGAGCCTACTACTATGTGGAGGCGGCCCCCGACCAGCAGTAGGATAGGAGGTTCCCAGGCAGGAGGCCTCGCCTCTTTCGATCTGTTGTTATGTTTGTGGTAGCCTTCTTAAGGGAAAACTTTGATAACTTATTCTGTACTCAGATATTTTGGCTTCCGCTGACTCGTGTTTGTAGAGCTTTGTATTCAAGCCCTCGAGCCCCCTGGCTTGTAATATGAAGCTGTATGACTTTAAATTTGTGTCTATAGTTGTGTTGTGATATTGATCAGTGAGTCCCTAATGTTGGCCGTACGCACTGCGTGTATGTTTAGCGTACGGTTGAAATTGGGGGCGTCACAGCTTTGTCATGTGAAATGCTGAGATTACACTGGTTGCGAACCCTTGTGCCAGAGGGGAGGGGTGGCTTATATAGAGTTCGCTGCCCTCATAATTGCCCAACATCTAAGGGTCTAATCGTGGGTTTAAAGACTGCCGTTACTGGTAACGTACACAATAAAATCTTCTAATGACGTAAAGCTTAACGCCTGCCCGTTGGCCTCCTGGAGGTGGCTTCTGGTCTTCTGGTGTCGAGTGGAAATGAGGTCTTCCGAGTGACAGTCGACCATCGAGTGAAGAAGAAGTCTCCGAGTGGATTGCCTATCGAGTGACTTGAGCGCCACCGGGAATCCAGTCAGAATCTTATTTGTGATCTTCAAGTCCTCCAATGTCATGCCCTTAGGTAGGGGGGTCTAGGTCAGGCCTAGGACCCTACCCTAGGTACATATCCTCGTCATTAGCCCCCGAATGGATCGGGGTTCGAGTGGTGAATGGGTATATCGATGCCATTTCAACATAAGGTATCAAATCTTCCGAATGATATTCGGGACTTCAACGAAACTTGCGTCGACTGAACTCTTCGTCATTCGCCCAGATCCATTCAGCCTTGAAAATACCCGAGTGAATGTTCCGTGTCAATTTTGTTCCGAATGACCCGAAGGAATCTTCGAAGGTGGTGGGTCGATCTGTCAGACCCGGATTTTGCGGGATACGGAAATTTGGGAAGCGCGCGCGCGTGCGATGATGACGCCACGATCAGAGCAAGTGGGGGCATGAGGCCTCGATTCTCGCGCCAATCATTTCGCCATGTACCGGACGCAGACTGTGGTTGGCGTGTGCGGTGATCTCGTGGGCCCACCAGTTAGCGAGGCACTTGGCGGGATATAAATTTTGAAGTGCCGCGGGTCGCACAGTATTTTTCCCCAAACTTCCTCTCTTCCTCCGCCTCCCTTGTCTCCAGCGCCTCATCCTGTTCTTCTCCAACGAGAGCGGCCTCCGCGATGACAAAGGGCGTCATGGAGAAACTGGAGCACGCCAAGAAGGGGGCGTCGAAGAGCAAGGGCAAGAAGCCCTCGACGACTCGGTTCACTGTGCCGGCGGGATGGATGCAGGGGGAATTTCTCCCCTCTGTGGTCACTCGTGAGGACATGGAGGGCTTGGTCGCCGACGGGCTTGTGGCGGACTGCGTCTGGAGGCTGCCGGAGGGAGAGAGCGAGCCGGAGCCGCGCGACGGGGAGCGGGTCCTCCTCTCCCACGTCGAAAGAGGTTTTTCTATGCCTCCCCACCCATTCATTAGGGGTTTTCTGAACTTCTTTGGCATTCAGCTCCACCACTTTCCACCGAATGCGATTTCCTATCTGTCTGCCTTTATTACCTTGTGCGAGTGTTTTCTCGGTTGTCCTCCTCATTGGGGGTTGTTCAAGCACATCTTTACGGTCAGATTCCAGACTGTGAAGAAAGCTCTCCCTGCTGATGGGAAGACTCATGTGCTTCAGTTGTGTGGGGGTTTAGGACTTCAGAAAAGAGCCCGTAGTTCTTTCCCTGCTATGACTTTTCCTGAATCTGTTAGAGGCTGGTAGTCGACTTGGTTATACTGCAAAGATGTAGCATCTCCCAACATGTCGACTGACCTTTCCCCCTATACAACTGACCATCCAGCTGTCCCCAAGTCTCTGAGGGTGACCGAAGAGGAACATGTCCAAGTGGGAACCTTAGTTGAAGCTGTGGTGCAACCGATTCGAGGTGGAGTGACTAGCATGGATTTGTTGGAGACGTTCCTCAGTCGACGTATTCAGTCGCTCCAAGCCAGGGATCACACCATGTGGCACTACATGGGCCTTGGGGACTCGACCAGGACGCACCTAGAAGAGGTTCCGCAAAAAACTGTTGAGCAGTGGCTTCGCAACATCACTGGAGCATGTGACAACCCTTTGGGAGCCAAGAGGATCTGGCCTTACTCGGCCGAAAACCCGCCGAAGAATCTGGTAAGTTGTGCTGTGTCGACTGACGTACTTGTACTGCCGAGCGATAGATTGATTTATGCATTAACTTGTTTGTTTGAATCATGTAGGAGTGGACAAACATGCACTCGCCTGTTCCCAATGGGAACCAAACTGAAGATGGTGTGGTGAGTGAGGGTGGCAGCATGGACGGCGACGGTTCAGAAGACTCCAAAGACGAGTATGAAAACTCGGACAAAAACGAGTACGAAAACTCAGACAAAAACGAGCCAGAAGTCAAGTCACCTCCTTGCTTCGAGCGCCGCTCCAAGTCCCCCAAGATCCTGCGACTGTTGAGGACATGGCTCCAGGCCCAAGCGAGAAGAACCCGAAGCGGAGCCGCCCCTCGACTATCGAGTCGAGCGAACGATCAGCGAAGCAACCCAAAGTGACTATGGCCAAACCTCGCAAAGCCCTGCCTCGCATGAAGATGGTTGTGTCGGTCGTCTCCACGTGAGTGTTTACTTTTGAATTCCCACTTTGGATTGTGATTTGAAATCCTTGTTGTCTGAATGTTATTCGATCCATTAGAGATGCTACCTCAGTGACGTCGCCTCAACATGATGGAGGGGATGCCATGGATGTAGACACTGCCGATGCAGCCACTTCTCACAGAGATAATCAACTCTTCAGTTTTGCTTCTTGAATATGATTTGTCGAATGCCAAAGTTAATTCTGTCGATTGATAGTTGCAGAAATCATCCAGCTTGAAGATGATGAAGAACGCCCTGGGGGTATGGGAGCTGGAGGTGAGACCTTGAGCACGCCGCGCATACGCAGTCGAAGAATGCACAAACGCCTCAGCGGTCGACCATAGAGTCTTCCCAGGGGATGAGTGACTCGACGCGGATCAGAACTGACCCAATAGCGTCTCTAGCGAGTGCCCCTCTAGCTGTTTCTACCATCATGACGTTGACTCCAACTGGTCCTGCCCAGACTACCTCGACTACTCCCATCATTACACCGCTCGCGCCGATGACGACTTTTCCTCTGCATCACGTTCCGGAAGATCAGACCTGAGCTGCAAAGGAGGCCATGATCCAGGCGGAGCAGATGATGTTGTGCACCAAGGAGGCATACGAGGCCAACAAGTTGTCTTATGATGCCAGCACAACGCTTCGTACGAATGTCCAAGTAAGTTCGATTGTAAGTACATTTACGATTGAATTCCTGTCTTCTTTAACTGCACACCCAATGGGTGTTTATTTTCCATTCATAGAATGTTTTGGAGCTCTCCACTCGAATAGATCAGGTCTTAGTCGAGTAGGTTTTGGTTCAGTGGGGGCACGCTAAGTGCACCCACTGGGTGTAGTCCCCGAGACCACTGTCGAGTGCTTGACTCGGCAGGGGTCTTAGAGTCTGCCGTATGCGGGATACGTTTGCCCTTAACCGCGCTACTCCGCAGCTACTTTGTAGGTTTCATGGGTATCAATGATAAACCATGATATGACACTACATAAGGATAGACTGCACTTCATGAAGTGTAGGGGGTACGTCACTCGACAGATCGAGTGACAGATGTTCCATTGGTGGATATTTTCTGCCACTCGACAGGTCGAGAATTGGCAGATCCAGTGGGGGCACGCTAAGTGCACCCACTGGGTGTAGTCCCCGAGACCGCTGTCGTGTGCTTGCACCGGCAGGGGTCTTAGAGTTTGTCGTATGCAGGATACGTTTGCCTTCCACCTCACCAATCTGAGGCTACCTTGTAGGTTTCATGTTTATCATTGATCAACCATGATACGACGCTACATAAGGATAGACTGCAGTTCACTGAGTGGGGGGGGGGGAGCATGTTACTCGACAGATCGAGTGACGGAAGTTTGACAAGGCAGACCTTGTCGACTGTTTTATAACCTTTGAGGACACGCTAAGTGCACCCACTGGGTGTAGTCCCCGAAGCTGCTGTTCATCGCAGACGATAAGCAGTAGTCTTGAAAACTCGAAATCGGAATTTCTGTCGTACGTGGAGTACGAGCACCACTCGACATGTCGAGTGTATATTTTTTTGACCGTCCCGCTCCAAAGACGCTGCTTCAAAGGTGCGGAACGGGGTCGACAGAACACTCGACGGATCGTGTGTTAACTGTTCCAATGGGGGCACTCTGAGTGAACCCACTGGGTGTAGTCCTCGAGACCGTCGTCGAGTGCTTGCACTGGCGAGGGTTTGATAAAGTCTGTCTTAAACTCGTTGGTAGTATGCGGAGTACACGAGCCACTCGACATGTCGAGTGTACTTTTGGTTAAATTCTTGACGCTATTCCAGGGTAGTGGGGCGGGGCGATGTGCGCTGCCCAATCGACCGTTTTTGGTCTTCTGCATTTCCGTGCTAGAATTTTTTGTCGATTGAATTTCTTTCTTTGTTGATTTTAGAGGGCTTGTGAACTTGGAATGCAGTACAAGGATCTTGAAGATGAAAGGAACCAGTTGCGCGTGGACATGGAAGCCTCCAATAATGCTTTGGAGAGGGTGCATGCCGAGCTGAAAACTCTGGGAGGTAACTTTCTTCGACCCGCTGCCTTCCCATTTTCACTTTCCATGCTTTGAACCGAGTGCTTTCACTCGAACAGATGTACGCAATGAAAACCGTAGACTCCAAGCGTGACTCAACAATGCTATTTCTTTAGATTCCATGAAGAAGGCGCTGGAGGACAAGGACAAAGCGCTCGCCGACGCCTAGCATGTGGCGAAGGAGAAGACTGAAGCTGCTAACAAGAGACTGGCTGCTGCGAAGAGGATGGAGGAAGAAAACTTGAAGCTGAAGCAAGAGCGTGTGGAACTCATCAAGAAGACCGAGCAACAACCAAGAGGAGCAACGACCTAGAGAGGCACTTGGGAGAGTTCTCGAGGAAGATGTATATTCTGCTCGACGGTGAGTTTTTCTGTCGACTGAACTTTATGAAATCCTTGACGGCTGCATCTCACCAGTCCTCCTCCCATTCTCTCATTCTCCTTTCCTAGAATTCTGTCAAGACTTTGAAAAAGAGACTGAGGAAATCGAACCAACCTGGATCCCACCAAGTCACCTGTTGGAGACGCGGTGGCCATGAACATGATCAGACTCAACTTTAGGCTTCAGGGTGTTCAAGCGTACGTCCTTTGACTGAAAACTGCAATGGGGAGGATCAACAAGGAGCTGTGGACCGAAGACACTCTTCATCTTGACCTCACATCTGTGATGGCATGCCTGAACGACCTCCCCAGTCGAGTGCAAGCCTGGAAGAAATCTGCTGCTCGTTGCAGTGTTGACATGGCGCTCTCCCTTGTGAGGGTCCATTGTAGGGAGGTGAGGGAAGACAAGCTGAAGGAGCTCCGAGTGGTCAACACGAAGAAACTCCAGTTTGAAGATTTCATGGAGACCTTCATTGATGCAGCCACCAGGAGCTCGGACAGCATCGACTTGGACACTTTCGTCGAGCCAGCAAGCCCATCGGGCGCTTAAAAAATTGATCTTTGGAAGAAAACTTTATTTGCCTCGGTATGTCGAGTGAAAATGTATCAGCTTAAAACTTCATTCAGGTCTTAGGCCTGAGCACCTTTGCTTTCTCGCGAAACTTTTATCTGCAATTAAACCTTTGGATTTATCCGTATTTGGCTTTCAATCGTTTCCTCGACTGAGTTTGTTTTTAGGCTTAGGCGAAAACCTATTCGCAGCTAAGCCCCTGAGTGTGAGGATTGCTCAACACTCAGAATATTTTTGACCCTAGGCAAAGATTCATTCGCAGCTAGGACATCGAGTGGAGGTGTTACTATCCACTCGACGGAGAGTTTAACTTAGGCGAAAACATGTTCGCAGCTAAGCCCCCGAGTGTGAGAATTGCTCAACATTCGGAGTATTTTTCAACCTAAGCGAAGACTGATTCGCAAATAGGTCGTCGAGTGAATGGACTGCTATCCACCCGACATGGTTTTTAACTAAAGGTGAAAGCATGTTCGCAGCTAAGCCCCCGAGTGTGAGGATTGCTCGACACTCGGAGTATTTTTGAACCTAAGCGAAGACTGATTCACAAATAAGTCGTCGAGTGAATGGACCGCTGTTCACCCGACAGGGTTTTTAACTTAGGCGAAAGCATGTTCGCAGCTAAGCCCCCGAGTGTGAGGATTGCTCGACACTCAGAGTATTTTTGAACCTAAGCGAAGACTGATTCACAAATAGGTCGTTGAGTGAATGGACTGCTATCCACCCGACAGGGTTTTTAACTTAGGTGAAAGCATGTTCGCAGCTAAGCCCCCGTGTGTGAGGATTGCTCGACACTCGGGGTATTTTTGAACCTAAGCGAAGACTGATTCGCAAATAGGTCGTTGAGTGAATGGACTGCTATCCACCCGACAAGGTTTTTAACTTAGGCGAAAGCATGTTCGCAGCTAAGCCCCCGAGTGTGAGGATTGCTTGACACTCGGAGTATTCCCAAGAATGAAACTGTACAATCAGAATCAACAATGTATATATTGCAGAAGTTTGATTTGCATAGATGAAGTATTCTTATTACATCAGAAGACTCTTTTATCTCTAAGTATAAAAACGTCGGAGCAGATCTGCATTCCAGGCTCGTGGCTCATCTATCCGCTTCATGAGATTGTACAGGTGATAAGCTTCGTTGTTCAGCACTTTGGTGACGACGAAAGGACCTTCCCATGCAGGGGCAAGCTTATGAGTTCGCTGCTGATTCACTCGAAGCACCAAGTCTCCCTCATGAAATGATCGACTCTTGACATTCTTCGCATGGAAGTGCCGCAGATCCTACTGATAGGCTGTAGTCTAGATCAAGGCCATCTCTCGTTCTTCCTCCAGGAGATCAACACCATCCTGCCGAGCCTGTTCAGCTTCAGCCTCAGAATAAAGTTCCACTCGGGGAGAATTGTGAAACAAGTCACTCGGCAGGACAGCTTCAGTACCGTAGACCAGGAAAAAAGGAGTCCGTCTAGTCAACCGATTTGGCATAGTTCTCAGGCCCCATAACACAGACGGCAACTCAGTTACCCAGGCACCAGCGGCATGATCCAAATCACACATGAGACGAGGCTTCAAACCTTGCAGGATGAGGCCATTGGCTCGCTCAACTTGCCCATTGGTTTGAGGGTGTGCGACAGATGCATAATCCACCCGAGTGCCCTGAGATGTGCAGAAGTTTCTGAACTCTTCCGAGTCAAAGTTGGTGCCGTTATCCGTGATAATGCTGTGAGGAACTCCGTACCTAAAAATTATTTCTCTCATGAATGTAACCTCCGTACGTGAGTTCAATTTCTTGATGGGCTTGGCTTCTATCCATTTTGTAAACTTGTCGACTGCAACCAGCAAATGAGTGAAACCGCCTTTTCCGGTCTGAAAGGGACCAACCATGTCGAGTCCCCAAACAGCAAATGGCCAGGCGAGGGGAACCATCTTCAGAGCAGAGGTCGGTTTATGTGACAAGTTTGCATAGAACTGGCATCCATCACAATGATCAACAATGTCTTTGGCCATCTCATTAGCTCGTGGCCAGAAGAAACCAGCTCGGTATGCTTTAGCGATGATTGTCCGTGAGGATGCATGATGGCCGCAAGTTCCCGAGTGGATCTCATCCAGAATCATTCGACCTTCTTCGGGGGAGATGCAATGCCGCATCACGCCAGTCGCGCTTTCTCTAAACAGCTGATCTCCCATCACACTAAAGGCCTTGGACCTGCGCACAGTCTATCGAGCCTCTGTTTTCATCTTCAGGGAGTTCTTGTTGGAGGATATAAGAAATGTAAGGTACTGTCCAATCAGGAACGACAACCAGAATTTCCATGACCAAATGGATTACTGCAGGGACGTCGACTTCAGTCGGATCAGTGGAGCTCGAAGCTTGTGGGGGCTCCTCGGTGAAAGGATCTTCTTGCACCGATGGAGTGTGTAAGTGCTTTAAGAACACATCACTGGGAACGGGCCGTCGAGTGGACCCAATCTTTGCTAGTTCGTCAGCCGCCTGATTCTTCAGTCGGGGAACATGATGAAATTCCAGGCATTCGAATTTCTTCTCCAACTTTCTGACAGCATTGCAATACCCAGTCATAGCGGGGTTTTGAACATCCCACTCTTTCATCACTTGATTCACCACCAAATTTGAGTTGCCATAAACCATCAGGCGCTTGACGCCGAGTGAGATAGCCATGCGCAACCCATACAAAAGTGCTTCATATTCTGCCTCATTGTTGGAGGAATCGAAGTGAATTTGCAAGACATACCTGAGCTTGTCGCCCTTGGGAGATATCAAAACAACACCAACACCGGACCCATTCAACATTTTAGAGCCATCGAAGAACATGGTCCAATGTGCCGAGTGAACTTGGATTGGCTGTTGCTGTTCAATCCACTCGGCCATAAGATCTGCCAATGCCTGGGACTTGATTGCTTTCTTGGCTTCAAACTTAATGTCAAAATGCCCGAGTTCGATTGCCCACTTAGCCACTCGACCAGATGCGTCCCGATTGTTGAAAATCTCGGACAATGGAGCATCACTGACGACTGAAATCGAGTGGTCTTGAAAATAATGCGCCACTTTCTTCGCTGATAGGTAAATACCATAAACCAACTTTTGGTAGTGTGGATATCTTTGCTTTGAGTGGGAAAGAACTTCAGAGACATAATAAACCATCCATTGGCTTTGTAAGCTTTACCCTCCTCCTCTCGCTCAATAGTTAGCACCATACTGACGACCTGATTAGTGGCCACTATGTACAGGAGCAATGGCTCTTTGCTGCATGGAGCGGCAAGCACCAGCTGGGTGGAGAGCAGGGCTTTGAGCTCAACAAATGCTGCCTCGGCTTCTGGAGTCCACTCGAATGTATCGGACTTCTTCATCAATATGTACAGAGGTAACATGTAACATCCCAAAATTTCATTTTGGAATGTTATGAAATATAGCTATGCATCATCATCACTTTGTTTGAATGAAATGAATTGTTGAAGTTTTTCTTTTGGAATTCTAAAAGGCCATTTCAATTTCTTCTTATACTTGTTTCCTCCCATTTGAAAACCCTTGGAAATATTCATAAAACGAGAGGAGTAATATGACACTCCACACCAGGGGCATCTTGGTGAGTTATTTGAACAATAACACCAGGGGGTTATCTGAAAGTTTATCTCAAAAGAATTTAAAATCAATTAGGCATTTAAAAAATATATTTTCAAAGTATTCATTTTTATGGAGGAAAAATGTTCATTAAATAACATTTATTCCCCTGATCATTTTGATATATATATTACCTATGTTTGGAAATGAATTGAATGCTTTAAATAGTTTTAAACGCTCTGGAAAATATAAAAGGAAACAGATTTAAAGCGTTTAATTAGAAAACCGGCCGGCCCATAGTCATTGAACCCTGAGATTCCTCTGGATCGGTCAACCGACGCGCTAACCTCGCCATCTCTCTCACTGACACGCATGACCCATTGTCCGACGGCGTCATCCGCGCGCGCGTCTCCTTCCTCGCGCGCGCCACCTCGCCGGAGATCTCTCTGTTGGAAATATGCCCTAGAGGCAATAATAAATTAGTTATTATCATATTTCCTTGTTCAGATAATCGTTTATTATCCATGCTATAATTGTATTGATCGGAGACTTAAATGCATGTGTGGATACATAGACAAAACCATGTCCCTAGTATGCCTCTAATAGACTAGCTCGTTGATCGAAGGATGGTTAAGGTTTCCTAGCCATGGACATGAGATGTCATTTGATAATGGGATCACATCATTAGTAGAATGATGTGATGGACAAGACCCAAACTACAAACGTAGCATATGATCGTGTCAGTTTATTGCTACTGTTTTCTGCATGTCAAGTATGTGTTCCTATGACCATGAGATCATGTAACTCACGGACATCGGAGGAGTACCTTGTGTGTATCAAACGTCGCAACGTAACTGGGTGACTATAAAGGTGCTCTACAGGTATCTCCGAGGGTGTCTGTTGAGTTGGCATGGATCAAGACTGGGATTTGTTACTCCGTGTGACGGAGAGGTATCTCAGGGCCCACTCGGTAATACAACATCACAATGAGCCTTGCAAGCAATGTGACTAATTGTTAGTTGCATGATCTTGTATTACGGAATGAGTAAAGAGACTTTCCGGTAACGAGTTCTCGAACCCGCAGGGTCTGCACACTTAAGGTTCGGTGATGTTTCGGTAGTGTAGAGTTATGTATGGTGGTGACCAAAGGTTGTTCGGAGTCCCGGATGAGATCCCGGACATCATGAGGAGCTACGGAATGGTCCGGAGGTAAATATTCATATATAGGAAGTCCCAGTTTGGTCGCCGGAAAAGTTTCGGGCTCATCGGTAGTGTACCGGGAGTGCCGGGAGTGTACCGGGAGACCTCCGGGAGGGGTATTTCGACCCCAGAGGGTCCATGGCTGTGGGAGAATAATAACCAGACCTTAGTGGGTTGGTGGAACAGCCACAAAAGGCCCATGGCGCAGGAGAAGAAAAGGCTAAAGGAAAAAGTGGAAAATCAGCCAATAGGGAGCAATCCTAGTCCAACTAGGATTGGAGGAGAAGTAGGATTCCTCTCCTCCTTGGCGCACAAGGCTGGTTGGCTGCCTTGTGCGCCAGCTCCTCTTCCTCTCCTCTCCTCCTATATATACTAGTGGAATATAGGGTTTTTGCATAGATTTTACGGCCACGTGCTACCCGTTTCACCGGTGCTCCTCTAGATCGGATTTCTGCAGCACTTAGGTGAAGCCCTGCCGGAATTGCTCCACCACCACCATCACCGGAGCGCCGTCATGCTGCCGGTGAACTCTTTCTCCTCTCCACCTCCTCTTGCTGGATCAAGATGGTGGAGATCGTCATCAAGATGCATGTGTGCTGAACGCGGAGGTGCCGTCCGTTCGGCGCTAGATCGGAAGGACCGTGATCGAGATCGCAAGACGGTTCGTGATGAGATTGCGGAACGGATTGTGATGAGTTCGGGGGACAGATCGTGATCAAGATTGTGAGACGGATCGTGATGAGATCACGAGATGAATCGTGATGAGTTCACGGGACGGATCGTGATTGGATCGCGGGACGGATCGTGATGAGATCGCGGGACGCTCGGCGATTTGGATCGCGAAGATGTTCGACTACACCAACCGTGTTTCTTAATGCTTCCCGCTTAGCGATCTACAAGGGTACGTAGATCCACTCTCCCTCTCGTAGATGCTCATCACCATGGATAGGTTTGCGTGTGCGTAGGAATTTTTTTGTTTCCCATGCGACGTTCCCCAACAGTGGCATCATGAGCTAGGTTGATGGTTCGATGAGATCTCGAGTAGAACACAAAAGGTTTGTGGGCGTTGATGCTTATATTGCTTCCTCCCTTGGTCGTGTTTTGGTTCAGCGGTATTGTGGGATGAAGCGGCCCAGACCAACCTTACTCGTACGCTTACGAGAGACCGGTTCCCTCAACTGCACTTGTTGCAAAAGATGGCTAGCGGGTGTCAGTTTCTCCTACTTTAGTTGGATCGGATTCGACAAAGGCGGTCCTTGAGAAGGTTGAAAAGCAAACTAGTGTATCACCGTTGTGGTTTATGAGTAGGTGAGAATTGTTCTTGCTAGATACTCGTAGCAGCCACGTAAAACTTGCAACAACAATTAGAGGACGTCTAACTTGTCTTTGCAGGGTATGTTGTGATGTGATATGGCCAATTACATGATGTGATATATGTGATGTATGAGATGATCATGTGATGTATAGAATTTCACGACTTGCATGTCGATGAGTACGGCAACCTGCAGGAGCCATAGGGTTATCTTTAATTATTGTATGACCTGCGTGTCAATCATTAAGCGCTATGTAATGCTTTACTTTATCGCTAAACGGTAGCAATAGTAGTATAAGCATGCAGGGTGTGACAACCCCGATGGCGACACGTTGATGGAGATCAAGATGATGGAGATCATGGTGTCATGCCGGTGACGATGGAGATCATGCCGGTGCTTTCTAGATGGAGATCAAAAGCACAAGTTCATGGCCATATCATGTCACTTATGATTTACATGTGATGTTAATCCTTTTTATGCACCTTGTTTTGCTTAGGACGATGGTAGCATTATAAGGTGATCCCTCACTTAATTTCAAGATAAATTGTGTTCTCCCCGAGTATGCACCATTGCGAAAGTTCGTCGTGTTGAGACACCACGTGATGATCAGGTGTGATAGACTCTACGTTCACATACAACGGGTGCAAGACGGATTTGCACGTGCAGAACACTCGGGTTAAACTTGACGAGCCTAGCATGTACAGACATGGCCTCGGAACACAAGAGACCGAAAGGTCGAACATGAGTCATATAGTAGATATGACCAACATGATGATGTTCACCATTGAAACCACCTCAACTCACGTGATGATCGGACTTGAGTTGGTGAATTTAGGATCATGTATCACTCGAATGACCGGAGGGATGCCAATTTGAGTGGGAGTTCTTAAGTAATATGATTAATTGAACTCATTATCATGAACATAGTCAATAGTGTCTTTGCAAATTATGTTGTAGATTACTAGCTCGCACTGTAGCTCCCTTAATTTTTATATGTTCCTAGAGAAATAGAGTTGAAAGATGTTGGTAGCAATATTGCGGACTGGGTCCGTGATCTGAGGATTGTCCTCATTGCTGCACAAAAGGCTTATGTCCTTAATGCACCGCTCGGTGCGCCACCCCCTCTAGCGTCGTCTGTAGATGTTGTGAACATCTGACAGACACGTTTCGATGACTACTTGATAGTTTAGTGTGTCATGCATTACGGCTTAGAATTGAGGCTCCGAAACATTTTGAACGTCACAGAACATATGAGATGTTCTAGGAGCTGAGATTGTGATCCCATGCTCATGCCCGTGTTGCGAGATATGAGATCTCCAACAAGATTCTTTGCCTGTAAGATGAAGGAGAACAGCTCAATCATTGAGCATGTACTCAGATTGTCTGGGTACTACAATCGCTTGAATCAAGTGGGAGTTTATCTTCCAGATAAGATAGTGATTGATATAGTTCTCCAAGTCACTGTCACTAAAGCTACTAGAACTTAGTGATGAACTATAAAACGCCAGGGATAGAAGTATTGATCCCTGAGCTGTTCGCGATGTTTGACACCACGAAGGTAGAAATCAAGAAGGAGCGTCAAGTGTTGATGGTTAATCAAACCACTAGTTTCGAGAAGGGCAAGAGCAAGGAGGGAAACTTCATGGATAGCAAGTCAGTTGCTGCTCCAGTGAAGCAACCCAAAGTTGAACTCAAACCCGAGACTAAGTGCTTCTATTATGAGGTGAGAGGTCGCTGAAGTGGAACAACCCTAGATACTTGGTAGATAAGAAGGCTGGCAACATCGACAGAAGTATATTTGATATACGAGTTATTGATGTGTACCTTGCTAATACTCCTAGTAGCACCTGGGTATTGGATACCGGTTCGGTTGCTAAATGTTAGTAACTCGAAATAAAAGCTACGGAATAAACGGAGAACTAGCTAAGGGTGAGGTGACGATATGTGTTGGAAATGTTTCCAAGGTTGATGTGATCAACATCGCACGCTCTCTCTACCTCCAGGATTAGTGACGAACCTAAATAAATGTTATTTGGTGTTTTGCGTTGAGCATGAACATGATTAGATCATGTTTATTGCAATACAGTTATTCATTTAAGTTAGAGAATAATGGTTATTCTATTTACATGAATAATACCTTCAATGGTCATGCACCCAGTGAGAATGGTTTGTTGAAATCTTGATCGTAGTAATACACATGTTCATAACACTGATGCCAAAAGATACAAAGTTAATAATGATAGTACCACATACTTGTGGCACTGCCGCTAAGTATCATATTGGTATAAAGTGCATGAAGAAACTCCATGCTGATGGATCTTTGGACTCATTCGATTTCGAATCGGTTGAGACATGTGAACCGTGCCTCTTGGGCAAGATGACTAAAAACCCCGTTGGATGGAGCGGGCAAGTGATTCATTGGAAATGATACATGTTGATGTATGCAATCTAGTGAGTCTTGTAGCGTGCAGTGGATATTGTTATTTTCTTACCTTCACTGATGATTTGAGTAGATATAGTGTATATTTACTTAATGAAACACAAGTCTGAATCGTTTGAAAGGTTCAAGCAAATTCAGAGTGAAGTTTAAAGATCATCGTGACAAGAAGATAAAAATGGCTGCGATATGATCGTGGAGGTGAATATGTGAGTCACGAGTTTGGCATACAACTTAAGACAATGTGAAAGTTGTTTCACAACTAAACGCCACCTGGAACACCATAGTGTGATGGTGTGTCCGAACATCATAGTTATGCTCTATTGGACATGGTGCGTGCTATGATGTCTCTTATCATTTTACTACTATAATTTTGGGGTTATGCATTAGAGACAACTACACTCACTTTAAATAGGGCACCATCTAAATCCGTTGAGATGACACCGTGTGAATTATGGTTTGATAGAAACCTAAGCTGTCATTTCTTAAATATTTGGGGCTGCTACACTTGTGTGGAAAATGTTTTCACCTAATGAGGTCGAACCCAAGGCGGACAAATGCATCTTCATAGAATACCCTAAGATCAGTTGGGTGAACCTTCTATCTCAGATCCAAGTGCAAAGTGTTTGTTACTAAAACGGATCCTTTCTCGAGGAAAAGTTTCTCTCGAAAGAATTGAGTGGGAGGAAGATAGAACTTTATGAGGTTGTTAAACCTTTGTTCGACCAGAGAGTAGCGCAGCGCAGAATGTTGTTTCTGTGAAGCCTACGTTAGTTGAAGAGGAAGTTAATGATGATGATCATGAAGCTTCAGGATCAAGTTACTATCGAACTTCGTAGGTCGACAAGGATGTGTACTGCTCCTAAGCGGTACGACAACCCTGTCTTGGAGGTCATGTCGTTGGACAACGATGAACCTACGAGCTATGGAGAAGCGATGATGGGCCCGGATTCCGACAAATGGTTGGAGGCCATGAAATCCGAGATAGGATCCATGTATGAGAACCAAGTATAGACTTTGGTAGACTTGCTCGTTGGACACCAGGTCGTTGAATACAAATGGATCTTTAAAATGAAGACAGACACTGATGGTAAATGTCACCATTTGTAAAGCTCGACTTGTTGCAAAGATGTTTGTGACAAGATCAAGGAGTTGACTACGATGAGACTTTCTCACTCGTAGCGGTGCTAAAGTCTGTTGGAATTATGTTAGCAGTTGCTGCATTTTCAATTATGAAATCTGGCAGATGGATGTCAAAACATCGTTTCCTTAACTGTTTACTTGAGGAAAGGTTGTATGTGATACAACCGGATGGTTTTGTTAGTCCTAAGGATGCTAAAAGGTGTGCAAGCTTTAGTGATCCTTCTATGGACTGAAGCAAGCATCTCGGAGTTGGAATATACGCTTTGATGAGGTGATCAAAGTTTTAATGTTTATACAAGGTTTACGAGAAACTTGTATTTACAATAAAGTGAGCACTATAGAATTTCTGATAAGTATATGTGGATGACATATTGTTGAGCGGAAATAATGTAGTATTTATGGAAAGCATAATTGGTTGTTTGAAAAATGATTTTCAAAGGAAAACCTGGATAAAGCTACCTAATTGTTGAGCATCAAAATCTATAGAGATAGATCAAGATGCTTGATGAGACTTTCAATAAATACATACCTTGACAAGATTTTGAAAGAGTTCAAAATGGATCAGTCAGAGAAAGAGTTCTCGCCTGATTTATAAAGGTGTGAAGTTGAGTAAGACTCAAAGCTCGACAACGGCAGAAGAAAGAGAAAATACGAACGTCATCCCCTATGCCTTAGCCATAGGCTCTGTGTAGTATGCCATGTTGTGTACCGCACCTGTGTGTGCCTTGCCATGAGTCTGTCAAGGGGTACTAGAGTGGTCTAGGAGTGGATCACTGGACAGCGGTAGAAATTATTCTTAGTAACCAGAGGACTAAGGAGATGTTTTTCGATTATGGAGGTAATAGAGAGTTCGTCGTAAAGAGTTACGTCGATGCAAGCTTTAAAAACCAATCCGGATGGCTCGTAGTAGCAATCTGGATACGTATAGTGGAGCAGCCATTTGGTAAAGTAACAAGTGGAGTGTGATAGAAGTGTTTACAGTTTGACATAGATTTGCGAAGTACACACGGATCTAAATGTTACACACCCGTTGACTATAAGACTTCTCTCACATGCAAAGCATGATCGAACTCCAGAACTCATTGGGTGTTAGATTCATAACAATGCGAATCACATAGTGATGTGAACTAGATTATTGACTCTAGTGCAAGTGGGAGACTGTTGGAAATATGCACTAGAGGCAATAATAAATTAGTTATTATCATATTTCCTTGTTCATGATAATCGTTTATTATCCATGCTATAATTGTATTGATCAGAGACTTAAATGCATGTGTGGATACATAGACAAAACCATGTCCCTAGTATGCCTCTAATAGACTAGCTCGTTGATCGAAGGATGGTTAAGGTTTCCTAGCCATGGACATGAGATGTCATTTGATAACGGGATCACATCATTAGTAGAATGATGTGATGGACAAGACCCAAACTACAAACGTAGCATATGATCGTGTCAGTTTATTGCTAGTGTTTTCTGCATGTCAAGTATGTGTTCCTATGACCATGAGATCATGTAACTCACGGACATCGGAGGAGTATCTTGTGTGTATCAAACGTCGCAATGTAACTAGGTGACTATGAAGGTGCTCTACAGGTATCTCCGAGGGTGTCTGTTGAGTTGGCATGGATCAAGACTGGGATTTGTTACTCCGTGTGACGGAGAGGTATCTCAGGGCCCACTCGGTAATACAACATCACAATGAGCCTTGCAAGAAATGTGACTAATTGTTAGTTGCGGGATCTTGTATTACGGAACGATTAAAGAGACTTGCTGGTAACGAGGTTGAACTAGGTATGGAGATACCGACGATCGAATCTCGGGCAAGTAACATACCGAAGAACAAAGGGAACGTTATACGGGATTAACTGAATCCTTGACATAGAGGTTCGACCGATAAAGATCTTCATAGAATATGTAGGAACCAATGTGGACGTCTAGGTCCCGCCATTGGTTATTGACCATAGAGGTGTCTCGGTCATGTCTACATAGTTCTCGAACCCGCAGGGTCTGCACACTTAAGGTTCGGTGACGTTTCGGTAGTGTAGAGTTATGTATGGTGGTGACCGAAGGTTTTTAGGAGTCCCGGATGAGATCCCGGACATCACGAGGAGCTCCGGAATGGTCCAGAGGTAAAGATTCATATATAGGAAGTCCCAGTTTGGTCGCCGGAAAAGTTTCGGGCTCATCGGTAGTGTACCGGGAGTGCCGGTAGTGTACCGGGAGACCTCCGGGAGGGGTATTTCGACCCTAGAGGGTCCATGGGCTGTGGGAGAATAATAACCAGCCCTTAGTGGTCTGGTGGAACATCCACAAAAGGCCCATGGTGCAGGAGAAGAAAAGGCTAAAGGAAAAAGTGTAAAATCAGCCAATAGGGAGCAATCCTAGTCCAACTAGGATTGGAGGAGAAGTAGGATTCCTCTCCTCCTTGGCGCACAAGTCTGGTTGGCTGCCTTGTGTGCTAGAACCTCTTCCTCTCCTCTCCTCCTATATATACTAGTGGAATAGAGGGTTTTTGCATAGATTTTACGGCCACGTGCTACCCGTTTCACCGGTGCTCCTCTAGATCGGATTTCTGCAGCGCTTAGGCGAAGCCCTGCCGGAGTTGCTCCACCACCACCATCACCGGAGCGCCGTCATGCTGCCAGTGAACTCTCTCTCCTCTCCACCTCCTCTTGCTGGATCAAGATGGTGGAGATCGTCATCAAGCTGCATGTGTGCTGAACGCGGAGGTGCCGTCCGTTCGGCGCTAGATAGGAAGGACCGTGATCGAGATCGCGAGACGGTTCGTGATGAGATTGCGGAACGGATCATGATGAGTTCGCGGGACAGATCGTGATCAAGATCGTGAGACGGATCATGATGAGATCGCGGGACGGATCGTGATGAGTTCACGGGACGGATCGTGATTGGATCGCGGGACGGATCGTGATGAGATCGCGGGACGCTCGGCGATTTGGATCGCAAAGATGTTCGACTACACCAACCGCGTTTCTTAACGCTTCCCGCTTAGCGATCTACAAGGGTACGTAGATCCACTCTCCCTCTCGTAGATGCTCATCACCATGGATAGGTTTGCGTGTGCGTAGGAAATTTTTGATTTCCCATGCGACGTTCCCCAACACTCTCCTCTCCGGATCTCCCTCCTCTCTCCCTCTCCCGACCCTGCACCTGGCCTATATAAAGCCCTGGCCTTGCTGCTCTCCGTTCCACCCCTCTACCCCCTCTACCCTTGCCGGAACGCCACCACGCCACCTCGCGGGAGCTCTACCTCCACCCGAAACCCCCTGAGCTCCTGGCCGTCGCCACACTCACCCCACTCCCTTCTGACGCCGCCATTCGTCGCCGTATCTTCGCCGCCGTCGCCTGAGCATTTTGGACGCCGCCCTCAACCACCGCAGCACCCTCTCCGAGCATCTCCGATCTCCGGCCGCCGTCGACGTCGTCGGAACTCCGACCCCCTCCTCTGTAAGCCGCCACCTCCACCCGCATCCGTTAGATCTAGGATCTACGCTCCAGATTAGAACGTTTATAAAAACGAACCGGTACGCGTTAGTTTTCGGTCATCCGCCGCGAACACCCCGCACGCTCGCAACCTCAGCTAATCACAGCACGCCACGTAGCCCTGTCCGTTCGCTAGGAAATTTGTTCTTTTCTTTTTTGTTTTAGAAAACAGAATGTTTTCTGTTTTTGTTTTAGTTGTAACTTTTAAATTAATTAGTGTTTTTAATTGATTCCTTTTGCATTAGGTCAGAAATTTCATGTAGTTTCATACTGTAGTCTTAGATTTCAAATTTGAACTTTTAAATTTGAATCTAACCAAATTTGCTCAAATTACTAAAATCTGTATAACTAGAGTTTAAAAATATATTTTTGTATGAATCTTTTTGCCACTGGTTTGTATTAGTTAGGCCTATCATCCCACAAAGTTTGAGAATTTTTAGGATAAATTTGGTTAGTGTTTTTGACAAAAACAAAATCTGTTTAGTTCTTAATAGAGTTTAGTTAAATTGATTTTAGTTTAGTTTGAACCTGAGTTAGTTTAACTTTTGTTTTTAGTTTTCGTTAGTTCTGTTGTTTCAACATTAGGTGAAATAACTTGCTGTTAATAAAAATAATTGTTTATTTTTATACCTTATTGTTATAGGAAATCTTCATTCCTTTCCATTAGGTATAGTTTATAAAGCAATTTAGTTTTACTTTTCACAAAACTTTTAGGAGATTTAATTCTGTCATCTAATAAAGAATTTTAGTAATTCTTTTCTGTTAAGTGATGTTCTGTTTGTAATAATAATAATAATAATATTTTTGTCTCATACTCAAATACTATAAGAAACTCTAGTATCTACATTAAGTAGTGTTTTATAAAAATTTATAATTGTAAGTAGCATTTCTTTTCACTAAAGTTTTAGTGGATTTAATTCTGTTTACTACATATTTTTATTTCTTTTCTGTTGACTATTGTTTCGTTATTGAAAATAGTTGATTGGTCTTATTTCTTTTGTAGTTTTGACACAACAAAATTTTGTGAGACAAACATTGGTTTTGAATTTTCCTTTTGATTGATACTATTGAATTGTTTTATTTCTTTTGCTGAATTGTGTAAGTTATAATATTAGTTGTATGCTTATGGTGTGCTTGGTTTGATTCGTTAGATCATCTGGAGTGCGAAGCTTGTTATCTAGAGTCACTTGAGTACGAGGATCGTCAACAAGGCAAGTCACTTTGATCATGATTACCCATGTTTTATTGCATTAGTTTTACCATCTCCCCAATTGCATGCAAAGTAGGTAATTTGGAAACTTGGTTACTTGATGTAGTATCATGTGGTAGGCACCCCTCAACCCTTTGACACATTGGCCTCGGGAAACGTTGATTTAATTTTGCTATGCTATTAGTAGACGGGGTTGGTCGTGTGATATATGAGAGTTGCGAGTTAATAATTTCAAGACCTACAAGATGATCAAGACTTCAAGACTCTGAGTTTTCAAACATACCTCTGGGTGGATGATGGTTGAACGGCGCCCTGGAGAAACCAATGGTTAGCCTAGATGTTGCTGGAGAAGTGCCAGTATTCATGCGGAAAGGTCCACCCAGGCACAAAGAGATGGATGGATTCTTCAAGATCCAAGGCTTACCTGCACAGCCACAAGCCATTATGGGCTCTGGCTTGGTTGGATATCGTGGTGACCCTGGACAGGCGGTGCTACGAGATGTAGAAGAACGGTAGGAAAGGATGGGCACCGACAGAGTCTCGGGAAAACCCTTTAGAAGACCATGTTTTGGTCATCCGTTTCTCAAACACCCTGAAGTGCGAGAAATCCAACGGAGGCGATCAAATCTTTTGGGGAACGTGTGCAAAACTCTGCAGAGTACTCAAACCTAATCGATTAGCCATGTCCACGGTCATGGACAGTTTGAGCCAAAGGAACTGAAACTATCTGGAACTCTCAACACAATTAATTGTATTGATGTGGGTTTTTAAATGACAACTTGGGTATGAGAATTGGTTGGTGGAACCATCTCATTAATCAACCAACATTGTAGTAATAATTTTTCTGCCCTCTCTTGTTGTAGGAAAAAATTGGCTTTATGCAAAAACTTACTACCCCACCTGCCATATATGCATATAGACTATATGATTACTTTACCCCCTCTTTTGTGACATTGCCGGCATAATCAATATGCTGACCTATACGGCTGCAACATATCATGTTGCAGAGTACTTTTCCGACCAGGAGTGAGGATACGCTCTACGCTCGGTGAGATGCCCTTGGAGTCAGATGGACTCAACTACCTTTGAAGCTTCCGCAAGATTAGTTATTCTCATGAGTTGGCCTTCAGCCACTTTCTTGTAATTCTTATTGTAATAAAGGACTCGATATGAGATTTTTCGATTATTAAAGCTATGTGATTTCACTTTGATATATACATTGATGTACCGTGTGTGTACCAGCATGATCTTGGGATGGTACAGAAACACCACAGATTCGACCTTTCAGGTCGGGTCGTTACAGAAATGGTATCAGAACACACGCCGACCTTAGGACGTAACCTCTAGGATTGGAAAAGCCTTAGGATTTATTTCTCTTTTATCTTTAAAATTCTTATACTCTCATCTACTCGTTTCTGACTTCCCTCCGATTTATTTCAAAATTTATAGATGGCGACCTTCATCCCAGTTTTGATCATGGAGTTTTGTGAGCCTGACGCGACGATGCCCTTTGGCAAGGAGCTGGTGAAGATCATCAGGGATGTGAGGATTGCCTTGCCAAGCATCACCGGGACTCCTATCATGTCTTTTCCACAAGACGGTCGCTACCGGATCGAGGTGCACATCCCCGGAAAGACCTTTGGAAATCGTAAGGAACCCATCAACTTCAAGTTTGTGGCACCCAGCTGGATTCTTGGGAGGGACATGGTAATTCACCGTGCCCTTGGACGTATTCAGGAGGAATACAGGGGTGGACCCATTTCACCAGGACTCAGCGTGGTTTGTCACAGGGATGCCCATGGAAATATCATAACCACTCCCACTGAAGACACCACCATTTCCTATATCCAGACTTTGGAGACGCACATCAGGACCTTGGAGCTTCGGGTACGTGCCGACACGAAGACGATCAAGAGGCTGATGAACCACGAGATTGACCTCGAAGCTGACCTACGGGAAGCTAAGTACGAGCATGAGTATGAAGTGAAGGATTTCTTAGAGAGGATCGATAAGCTGAACACTCGCATTGCAACTCTGGAGGAACAGTTGGACATGGGGGAAAATCTTCATCCAGAAGGAGACATGTCTCCCTTGATCAGCAACGATGACGACTATGAGGAGACCGTCACCGGAGGAGGCCACTTCACCATGTACTTTTGAGGAGAACTTTAGTTATGCCCTCATGTATATTTATTTTCGTCGTTAAAGCGTAGGTCGATGCTTAGTTTGATTTGGAGATTTGTATCTCAATGTTTGAACCTTGAGTTGAATAAATGAATGAGTGTTTGGTGTGATATGTTTGTTGCATTGCATATGGGTAGTGAAATTTCCTTTTAGGTCCTTGTTCTATTCTAATTCTCACCCCTCTAAAAACAACAAGATGCCTCCGCAACGTGAGTCCGACTTCACCTTCCCGTCGGAACTCACACAACTTCTCCAGCAGCAGAATGCCCTGATGCAGCTGTTGATCCAGAACCAGACGAACAACCACAACAACCACCCTCCACCTCAAGGCGACAACCTCACCCGTTTTCTGAGGCTGAATCCACCAACTTTCTCCAGCAGCACTAAGCCCATTGTGGCAGATGATTGGCTCCACAAGATGGAGAGGGAACTCACCACCGCTGGATGCACTGAGGTTGAAAAGGTGCGCTTTGCCGCCCATCAACTAGAGGGACCAGCAGCTTCATGGTGGGAGAATTACACCACCACGTACCCCATTGCTGGTGTGACTTGGGAGCAGTTCAAGCTAGCTTTCCGCACCGCTCATGTCTCAGCTGGAGCCATGAGTCTGAAGAAGCGTGAGTTTCGCAACTTACGCTAGGGGAACCGTTCCGTGGCGTAGTATGTGGATGATTTTAGCACGTTGGCTCGTTATGCACCCGGAGATGTGGCCGATGATGCAACCAAACAGGAGAAGTTCTTGGAAGGACTCAACGATGAGTTGAGCATGCAGCTGATGGTGGCTACTTTCAGCAACTACCAGGAGCTGGTAGACAAGGCCCTCATCTTGGAGGGGAAGCAACAACAAATCGAAAACCGCAAGAGGAAGTATGGACAGGGGAAATCTCACTCTCACTCTGGAGATGTGGCCGTTGATGTACCGTGTGTGTACCAGCTTGATCTTGGGATGGTACAGAAGCACCGGAGATTCGACCTTTCAGGTCAGGTCGTTACATAACACCTTCTCACCGAGACAAGAAATGAATCGACTCAATGCTGCCAGGCAACCTGTGAGTTTCTGAACATCGTGCACTCGTACGGGGGTCTTCATCCGGGTAATGGCATTCATTTTCTCAGGGTTGACATCGATCCCTTGTTCGAAACGAGAAAACCGAGTAACTTGCCACCAGGGACGCGAAAGTACACTTGGCAGGATTCAGCTTTATGTCGTATCTCCTCAGATTGGCGAATGTTTCGGCCAAGTCAGCCAGCTGGTCGGAACCTTTGTGGGACTTGACCACTATATCATCCATGTACGACTCGACATTCCGAGGGATCTGGTCAAGTAAACACTTTTGAATCATGCGCATAAAAGTAGTGCCAACATTTTTCAGACCGAATGGCATAGTGATGTAACAAAAACACCCGAATGGGGTGATGAAGGCTGTCTTTATTTCGCCTGGGCCATACAGACGGATCTGATGGTATCCAGAGTAAGCATATAGAAACGATAAGCGCTCGCATCCCGCAGTCGAGTCAACAATCTGATCTATGCGGGGGAGCGGAAAATGATCCTCCGGGAAGACCCGATTGAGATGTTTGAAGTCAATGCACATGTGCAATGACTTATCTTTTTTGGGCACCATCACAACATTCGAGAGCCACTCGGAGTGGTAAATCTCTCAAATGAACTTGGCTTGCAAGATATGGGCCAATTCTTCACCGATTGCTTTGCGCTTCTCCGCCATTGATCGACACAAATGTTCCCTAACGGGCTTAGGCTTCGGATCAACTCTCAGGCGGTGCTCAGCCAGTCCCCTGGGAACCCCGGCATGTCAGCATGTCTCACGGAGGAACTGGATGAGCTCGGCTTCCTATTTGTTGTCGAGTGTTGATGATATATTCATCGGGGCAGCAGTTGGGTCCGTCGGGTGGATGTGCACTTTCTTTACTTCCCCTACCGACTGAAACACCGACTCAGAAGCGGGCTTCTTTGCTCGGAGGAAATCAGCAGGGTCAGCACTCTTCTTGTACTCCTCCAGCTCGAACATGCCCATCTGATGATCGGCGATCTTGTAACCTTGCTGGAGGCATTCTTCAGCTCGTTGTCGATTGCCAGTGACCGTGATCACACCCTTAGGGCCCGGCATCTTCAACTTGAGATACACATAACATGGTTGGGCCATGAAACGAGCATAAGCGGGTCGACCCAAAATGGCGTGATAGGCACTCTGGAAATCCACGACTTCAAACGTCAACTTTTCCTTTCAAATTTTTTTGTCGTTCCCGAACGTCACGTCCAACGCAATCTAGCCGAGTGACTTGGCCTTCTTCCCTGGGATGACTCCGTGAAATTGCATGTTGCTTTCACTCAGCCGGGACATCGGAATGCCCATCCTTTCAGGGTATCCGCATAGAGGATGTTCAGACCGCTGCCATCGTCCATGAGAACTTTTCTGAGTCGAGTGCCCCCCCCCACCGGAACACTGTTGACCAGGAGTGACCACATGAGCAGGATGGTCTATCTGGTCGAATGTGATAGCTTACTGGGACCACTTGAGGTAGATGGGGGTAGCAGGTACAACCATGTTGACTTCTTTGTTGATGACCTTCAATCGACTCTTGCTCTCGACATCAGCAAAAATCACAAGTGTAGCAGTGACATCTATGAATGTTTCTTTATCTTCATCTTCCTCCTTTTCAGGAGTCTTGTCACTTCGAGGAGTCTCCTTGAACTGTTGAATGAGTGTTCGACACTGCCGAGTGGTGTGCTTGGGCAGAATCACATTGCCCTCCTCATCTTTCCTCGTGTGAATTACACACGGCTGATCCATAATATCAGTCCCTGACTATTTTCTTTCTTTCTTGGGGGCATAATGTGCTTTAGACTTCCCCTTATTCTTTCCTTGGGTCGTCAGTGCGGCTCCTTCTGCTTGAACCGGACCCTTAGCTTTTCGCTTCTGTTTCCGATTGGAGTTGCCACTAGTATCACTGACAACTGTCTTTCCTTTGCCGCTATGGAGGCAGTCTTCTTCCTCGCCATTGGCGTATCGAGTGGCGATTTGCATCATCTTGCCGAGTGAAATATCACCCGTTCGACTGAACTTTAGATAAAGCTCTCTGTATCTCACACCGGTCTTGAAAGCACACATAGCCTGGTGTTCTGACACATTCTCCACCGTATGATCCAGAGTGGACGACTACTGAATATAATCTCTCAAAGTCTCATTGGGCTTCTAGACACAATGCTGTAAGTCGACCAGACCTGCAGGACGCTTGCAAGTGCCCTCGAAGGTTCGTATGAACACTCAGGCAAGATCCTCCCAGCAATATATACTGGAAGGAGCCAAGATTTAGCCAAGCACTAGCTGAACCATCTAACATAAGGGACATGTGCTTCATTGCGACATTGTCATTGCCGCCACCAATCTGTACAGCCTCTCGGTAATCATCTAGCCAAGTCTCTGGCTTGGACTCACCAGAAATTTTTCCGATCCCTGCCGCCAACCTGAAGTTGGGGGGAATCTCCGTAGAACGGATGACTCTGCTGAAACACTCAGGACCAGAAATCACAGCCGAGCTACCACTCGGAAAGTCTCTATCTTGGCCTTATCTGTGGGCTCTACCCCTGTCGATCCACTTTTGAGTGAGGAGATCACGAGCATCAAACTCTGCATTACGCTCATCACCAAATGAGCGCCTTTCGTCCGGGTGCCGAGGCACGCGCGGACCGCCCTGCGGAGGAGCAGGCACTCGACGGTGGTCCTCGCGGTGAAACTGATCTCTGACCCGATCCTCGCGAAAGCCTCCACCCCTACGACGCAAGGGCGATCCAAGGCTATGTGTCGACTGAACGGTTTCTGCCCTGGGTGAGTTGTTGTGTATTCTGGTGCGGGACTGTGAAACAATGGAATTCTGATGCTCTGCTGTATCTAACAGTGCTCTGATCTGCATCATCCCTCTTCCAGCTTCTGATCGCGACGGCTGAATGGAATTTGCTATCCTAGCAGCAGCTGCTACATTTAACACAGGGGTACGATATGCCTCAACGTCGTTGCGGGATCCAGTCGGGAACAGCTATCGCTGCCATCGACCGACAACTCGTGGGCGCTGATGCGCACGCTCGTTGAGTTCCCTCTGGAGCTCTTCCAGCTGAATACGTGTGGCCTCTAAGGCCTGAGCCTCGGCAGTCGTACCAACGATGGGAGTATGAAGAACTTCACCATCGCGACGGGGATGGTCACTCGCTGCGCCGCCAGCATCGCGCTTGCCATGGCCAACGGCCGACGACGGGCTTTGATGAGAGCCTGCCATAAGGACCTCCGCTGCTGGATCGCAGCTCTCACACTCAGAAGGGATATCGGACGGATCAGAATCTGACTCGAACACTTCATGAAGAGACTCGGTAGGCTCGAGTGCAGTGATTTGTGGAGAAGAAATTTGACGCGCCACTGCATGCTTGACCTAGCGCTGGAGTCGTGAGCGGCCGGACCGCTTGCGACTGCGAACAGCGAGGGGAGCTGACGCATAGGGAGTCGCCCGCTGACGCAGCAACACACCACAGGAACTCGCGTGAAAGCTGCTCTGCAGACTGGGAGCACCTCGACATCGAGAGGCGCTTCCTGAAGCCATGCCAAATCATCGGTGATGAAGGTGAGCACTTCGAAATGGATCTCGTGGCCCAGAGCGAAAACACCGTGGGAAGACACGTCGAAGGATGTAAAACGCAACCTCACCGGAAGTTGCTTAGACGCCTGCCCCAAGGTGGGCGCCAACTGTCGTGGGAGCGAGCCTGATAGTAGTAGGTAGGGGTACGAAAGGAGAGGGCAGAGTCCTAGCTACGACGAGGGTGTACACATGGATGTATGTGTTCAGGCCCCTCTCTTGGAGGTAACAGCCCTACGTCTCAGTGCTCGAGAGCTTTGTCGTGTGGAATGTTGAGATTACAGTGGTTGCGAACCCTTGTGCCAGAGGGGAGGGGCGGCTTATATAGAGTTCGCTGCCCCTCATAATTGCCCAGCATCTAAGGGTCCGATCATGGGTTTAAAGACTACCGTTACTGGTAACGTACATAATAAAAGCTACTAATGACATAAGGCCTAACGCCTGCCCGTTGGCCTCCTGGAGGTGGCTTCTGGTCTTCTGGAGTCGAGTGGAAATGAGGTCTTCCGAGTGACAGTCGACCATTGAGTGAAGGAAGAAGTCTTCGAGTGGATTGCCTGTCGAGTGACTTGAGCGCCACTAGGAATCTAGTCGGAATCTTATTTGTGATCTTCAAGTCCTCCAATGTCATGCCCTTAGGTAGGGGGGTCTAGGTCAAGCCTAGGACCCTACCCTAGGTACATATCCTCGTTAGGTGCTAGGTGGGCCCTGGCAAACTCTATATAATCCACTCCCGAGCAATGTGACAAGGGTTTCAAACTCTTTGTAATTAGACACCCCAATAAGCAAACATCAAGCCTCAGGGCTCAAGACGTAGGGTCTTCACCACTTTCGAATGGGGTCCCAACTCGTACATCTGAGTATTGCACCTCTGTTGTAGCTAGGCTTTGCCTCTCCTCATTTTTACCCCTAGTACTATTGTCAGACTTACTCCCACAACAGTTGGCGTCCACCGTGGGGTAGCACATCTAGCAAACTCCGGCACAGGTGGAGATTTAGTTTTTCTGGTCATCATGATAGCACTCGACGGGGAGATCCTCTTTGGTACACTCCGCTTCATCGCCGACAACTCGACATGGTTGCATGGGGCGCCGCTGGACCCGAATGTGTTCCCCGCTCACGGTGTGATGCATTTCAGTGTAGAGGCACACATAGTCCTACTCCGACAGGCATCGGGGCCCTACGGCTCCACACTTGTTCATCCCGTGCGAGCCGCCGCAAGCTCTCCGGACACTCGCGGCTGCAGCGATGGATCAAGCACGTCGTGGTGCGTTAGTCCATAATCGGGCAGGTGGCTGTGCTTGATTTAGATGAGCCCACCATCAACTTGTTCCCCTCTTCGGGCGACGAGTTGTCTGATGGGTCTGAGTGCGTGAGCAGCGGTAATGCTATAGAGATATTGATGGCTCACACCACCAACCATGGACCTTCAGGGTACTCCGCGGGTGGTTCCCGTGGCCGAGATGGTGGCTGCGACGACGGCAACACCGACGGTTACGTCCCCCAGCCTGTTAGTTGGGAGCAGCGGGAGGAGAGAAGGAGGAGAGATGATGAAGTCTTGCTCAGTCCCATCACGGGGACTACCCCAGAGGAAATAGCCTTGGAGGCCACGCACCAAGCCACTTTGGTGAAGCGCGAGAAGCTCGAGCGACTCCAACGGTCACTCGACAACCGCGCGACAGAGAGCAACCCAGCTCCTGCCACATTCGGCGTCCGTTGTTTCCGAATGACAGACCGCCCAAAATCCCAGTGATGCACACACTGATGGAGAACCTGGCCGCAACCACTCGGATCGCTAAATTTATTCAGTCGTCCGGTTCTGTGGCTAGAGAGGGCATTCGGCAGATCCGAACTCTGCTGAAGACCGCACTGAGACAGAATTCGAAGTATCACAATTGCACCAATGCATACATAGCAAATCCGTTCGAGCTGATACGGTCTAGTCCGCACACAGCCAGCATGCATACGGAAAGCATTGTCATTCTCCTCCTCCTCCGATAGGCCTACATGGAGGACATTAGCGTAAGGACCATGATGTCAGTCGGACGCCCCTCCGAGTGGCGGTTCGTATGGCAAGCGGCCTTACAACAGCGGTCGACCTCACCGAGGAGACCGCAATCGGAGTCCCGTTTGGCCAAGTGGCTATGAAGAAGGTGGCCGTCGACCCCAAGTGATCAATGCCAGGTCCATCATAACGCAGAATGTGGTGGACAAGAACAGACTGATCTGGGATTGGGTGAGCGGATGGGGGACTTCAGGTCTCGAGTGCTTTAGTAGGTACATTCGAGAAGCCGAGATTGCCCCCAACTACAGGTTGACAACGGGGATCAAGAAGTTTAACGAAGAGTCCAAGCCGGAAACCTGGCTCGAAGATTACCGAGTGGCCGTCCAAATTGGTGGCAGCGATGACTTTGTCACGATGAAGCATCTTCCTCTCATGCTAGAGGGACCTGTACGGGCATGGTTGAACCAGTTGCCCCTAGCAACATTTACTGGTGGGAGGACATGGCGCACGTGTTCATCAAGACATTTGAGGGCACATACAAGCGTCCATGTGGATTGACAGAGCTGCAACACCGTGTCCAAAATGCAATGAAACTCTCTGAGAGTACATTCAGTGCTAGACCACGCTACACAATACCGTCGAGAACGTTACCGAGCATCAAGCCATCTGTGCCTTCAGGGCAGGTACTTGGTACAGGGAGCTCATCTTGAAGTTTGGTCGATCAGGGGATCTTTCCCTCAGTCGGGCCATGGAAATCGCCAATTGGTATGCCAATGGCGAAGAAGAAGACCGCCTCTGAAGCGGCAAAGGGTGAGCCGGCGACACCCCTCAATAGGGGGGAAATGCCGGTAAAAAGGAAAATGGAAGTCTGATCCTCTGGGAAAGCCAGAAGTTGCGGCGGTTCCCGGCCAGGGAAGCCCAAGCCGAAGAAAAAGAAGGAATGGGCTAACAAGAAGAGGCCCGAGTACAAATTCAAGGTATTGGATCAACCCTGTGTTGTCCATACAAAAAAAGACGAGGAGGGCAATGTGATATACCCAAAGCACACCTCTCGGGAGTGTCAAATGCTCAAGCAAGAGATGGGTAGAGAGCCCTCTATAGAGAAGGATGACGACGAAGAAGGCGAGTATGCTCCCGAGTATCCAAACGTCGACAACGTCCTCAATATGATTTTTGCTGACGTTGAAAGCAAGAGCCGGTTGAAGGTCATCAATCGGGAGGTCAACATGGCAGCTCCGACTGTTGTCAAGTTCCTCAACTGGGCAAAGACCCCCATTACCTTTGACCGGTAAGATCACCCAGCCCACATAGACACCCCCCGAGAGGCAGGCGCTAGTGGTTGACCCAGTTGTCAATGTAGTCCGACTGTGCAAAGTCCTGATGGGTGGAGGCAGTGGGCTCAACATAATCTATGCTGACACGCTCGGGGCAATGGACATTCTGATGTCCCGACTGAGCAAGAGCAACATGCATTTCCATGGCATCATCCCTGCGAAGAAGGCTGAGTCACTCAGCCAAATCTCTCCGGATGTTGTGTTCGAAAGCGAGAAGAATTTCTGAAAGGAGCGTTTGACATTCGAAGTGGTAGACTTTCGCAACACCTATGACGCCCTTTTGGGTAGGCCCGCCTATTCATGTTTCATGGCCCGTCCATCTTATGTGTACCTTAAAATTAAGATGCCTGGGCCAAAAGGAGTGATCATAGTGACCAGGGATTGGATAGTCGCCGAGGAGTGCCTCTAGGAGGGCTCCAAGATTGCTAACGAACAAGTACTCGCAGTCGAACTAGAAGAGTACAAGAAGATGATGGACGCTACAGATTTGCTCAAGTCCAAACGTCCGGCTACAGAATCAACTTTCTAGTCGGCCAGTGAGACCAAGCAAGTTCACATTCACCGGAACGATCCGAGTGTCGCTTTAACGAACATCTCGATGACACTCAGCGAAAAATAGGAAGCCAAGCTCATCCAATTCCTCTGTGAGAATTGGGATATCTTCGCATCAAAGCCATCTGACATGTCGTGGGTTGCCAAAGAACTAGCTGAGCACCCACTCTAAGTCGACCCGAAGATCAAGCTAGTCAAAGAGCACTTGTGTTGATCCTTCGTCGAGAAGCGTAAGGCGATTGGTGAAGAAATCGCTCGTCTCCTAGCTGTCGAGTTTATTTGTGAGGTGTATCATTCCGAGTGGCTAGCCAACCCTGTATTGGTGCCTAAGAAGGACAAATCCCTCTGGATGTGCATCGACTTCAAGCACCTCAATCGGGCCTGCCCGAAAGATCATTTTCCTCTTCAGCGCATAGACCGGATAGTAGATTCTACTGCCGGATGCGAACGCCTGTCATTCCTGGATGCGTATTCCGGGTACCACCAGATCCGAATGTATGGGCGAGATGAAATAAAAACAATCTTCATCACCCCATTCGGGTGTTTTTGCTACATCATGATACGTCTCTGATACGTCTCCAACATATCTATAATTTTTGCTTGTTCCATTGTGTTATATTATCAATCTTGGATGTTTTACAATCATTTTATAGCAACTTTATATCATTTTTTGGGACTAACATATTGACATAATGCCAAAGTGCCAGTTGTTGTTTTTGCTTGTTTTTTACGTCGCACAAAATCAGTACCAAACAGAGTCCAATCGAGACGAACTTTTTGGAAATTTTCTTTGGACCAGAAGAGTGCCAATAGGCCAAAGAAGCAACCGGGAGGGAGCCCATGCCACCCACAACCCACTAGGGCGCACGAGAGGCCCCAGGCACGCCCTGATGGGTTGTGGCCGCCTCGGGGACCCCCTCCACCGACTATCAGCTCTATAAATTCTCAAATATTCAGAAAACCCTCGGAGAGTCGATGAAACACAATTGTAGCCGCCACAAGATCCAGAACCATGAGATCGAATCTAACACCATCACGGAGGGGTGCATCGTCTTCATGGGTGCCTCTCCGATCATGCGTGAGTAGTCCACCATAGTGCGGGGTCACTTGAAGAGTATGTCTGGAGGGGGGGGGGGTGAATAGACTACTAGCACGAATTTAAAATGTACACAAGATGCAAAGATAAGTGTTGGCAGATTTTAGCATATATAACATGTCTAGCACACCCTACACATGCAAGTCATCAAGTATAGCAGCGGAAAGTAAAGACATTGCACATGGAAGTAAAGAGTAGAGATAGGGAGATCAAACACATGAAGGACACGAAGATTTTTCCCGTGGTTCCGATAGGTGGTGCTATCATACGTCCATGTTTATGGAGTCTTCAACCCACAGAGGGTAACGGTAGCGAGAGTCCACGGAGGGCTCCACCCAGAAGGGTCCACGAAGTAGCAACATTGACTATTCCATAACGGCTTCCGTCCACGAAGGACTAGCTTCACTATGGGTAGGTCTTCACGAAGTAGGCGATCTCCTTGCCCTTACAAACTTCTTGGTTCACTCCACAACACGAAGTACTAGGCTCCCAAGCGACACCTAACCAATCTAGGAGGCACCACCCTCCAAAAGGTAATAGACTCGATAATGTTGATGAACTCCTTGCTCTTGTGCTTCAAGATGATAGACTCCTCAAACACAATCACTCTCTCACAGATTTGGCTTTGGTGGAAGAGATTGATTAGGTGGAAAGCTACTTGGGGAGGCTAGAGATCAAGATTCATATGGTTGGAATGGAGTGGCATGATCTCAACACATGAGTAGGTGGCTCTCTCTCAGAAAATAGGATGGGGCAAGTATGGAATAGTTTTGAGTTCTTCTCTTTCAAGTAGGTGGTGGTGGAGGGGTATATATTGGCATCTCCAAAAATCCAAGCGTTACACCTAATAAGTAAGACTCGGTGACACTGATGTGTTAATCTTGGTGCTACCGAGTTGCCTGAAAGGTAGCAATTTTTGAATCTCGGTGAGATCGATATATAAAACACAGTTGCACCGATAAGGTGACCAACGGTCAGATTGCCAAACTCGGTGACGCCGATTCAACAAACTCGGTGGTACCGATTTTGTGAATTTGCGTAACAGGAAGTTGGCAACCCAAACTCGGTGGCACCAAAATGGAATCGGTTGCACCGAATGGCCAAGGTTTGGCTGAGCCTGTCTGTCGTTGTTTTCTCACGACAGATGCCATGGGTAGGCTTATCGTAGGTGGTTGGTGCCGGAGGGCGCTGACGGGCTCCGGGAGCAGGATTAGGTACAAGCGGTGGTGACACACGATGTACCCAGGTTCAGGGCCCTCCGTGTGAGGTAACATCCCTAGTCCCGCTAGGTCTAGTTTGATGGATGGGTATGTTTACAAGGTTGCTCCTGGAGCCGTGTCTAGAGGAGGAAGAGGGAGCAGCCGGCTCGCCTTCCTCCGCTATGAAGTGTGAGAGAGTGTGGGAAGTATCCCATAGGTGTGTGCGTGAGACTTGTTGTCCTCGTTACATGGGGGGCTCGGGGGGGGGGGGGGTTCTATAGGCCACCCCCCGGCTTACAATATTCCCGAGGTACATAAGTGGGGGAACCCGACTGGTAGCCTCTCCGGCTGACCAGGGGGTCCCGCCCCTCGAGCCGTCTCGTCGCCTATAGGGTCCATCGGCTGCGCGCTCCCATCGCCTGCTGGGGTCTACCAGCCGGCTCCACGATTGGCCCCTGCCCACCTACCGCAACACGGGTTGCCCGGGTGGTGTCGTCTAGCGCTAGCCGGACAAAGTCTTCGGTATGGCCGGCTGCACTGTAGCCACGCCGGGGTAGGTAATCGAGTGGGCGGAGGCGTGCCGACACTGTTTCCTTGCCTAGTCGCGGTCGCCAAGGTTAGCGGCTTGGACGGTCGGATTGTAGCCATGCGCACCCGTGCGTCAGCGGCCACTATGGCTATAATGGCGCCCGTCATGGCGGTCACGTTGTGTCGCCGTACCCGTGCATAGAGGGACGGGACGTTGCTTTTCCGCCCCGGGGTCAACGGAGGAGGCGGCCCAAGGGCAGCCGGTCATGCCCAGCTGGCCGGGGGCCAGCCGGTCGCGTACTTTTTTCTTCGAAGCGGGGAGGAGAACCCCGTTGCTTTGGGCTACCCAGGTGTAATAACCCCGTCAGTAGTCCCCGAAGCCGGCGGGGGTCCGCTTGTAGCAGACGGAGGGGAGCCGGCGGCTTCTCCCTGGCGACGCCCGCCTCTGGTGTGAAGCCGAAAGGCCAGCCGGTCGGTAGTCGAACCCGACACCTGGATTCCGGTGCAACGCCCCGGGCCCCAAGCCGGCCCGCCATGCGCCACACGGCAGGTAATGATGTCACGGGCCCTGCGCACGCGGGCAGATGAGACGTCGCCCTGGGCCTAGTCCGCTAGGCCTCGGGGGCAGCCCAGTATGCCTCGGGGCGCAGGCAAGGATCTTCTGCGCCCCGAAACGGCGGTTACGGCCCGGTCGCCCACGCGTGCGCGGGAATTCCGGGGGAGTGGGCGCAGTGAATCCCCACGTCCCTCGGTCGTGGCCTCCCAATTTAAAAGGGGAGGAAGGGTAGGGGGCGGAGACACCCGCACCCCCCTTTCCCCCTTGCTGCCTCTTCTCTTTGTCTCCTCTGCTCCCTCGCGCACCGCTGCTCCTGCCGCTCGCAACCATGCCCACTCGCCATCCCACCGTCGTAATGGCCGACGGGCGTGGAGGAAGCTGGGCCGGATCGGTGGTCACCGAGGACGCCATCGCGGACCTCCGCCACACGCGCATGCTACTGCCGGCGGAGCGTGTGATTGCCCGCGCGCTAGGCGATGAGGTGGCGCCGGCACTGTAGCCAGGGGAGTTCGTTGTCTTCCTCTGGCATTTCTCCCGTGCCTTCGGGCTCCCTGTGAGCCATTTCTTCTGGCTGATGATGGACACATTCGACCTGCAGCCGCACCATCTTGGCCCCAACGCCATGCTCTACCTCGCCGGCTTCGTGACGCTGTGCGAGGGATACTTGGGGATTCTTCCCTTCCTCGACCTCTTCAACTCTCTCTTCTACCTCAAGTCATTAAAGAGCAACGCCTGCGGGGGCGCGGCGGTGTGCTGCCGCGGCACGCGCTGCCCGCACTTCTCCCTCATCGACTCCATCAAAGGGTGGCACCAGACGTTCTTCTATGTGAAGAACGCCAAACCACAGCAGGACTACATCCGGCTGCCTCCATTCGTCGACGCGCAGTCCACTTGAGTCAACTCGTCGGGAGCCGCTCTACGCGGAGTGGCTCTGGCGGAGCTCAGCCGTCTCGTGCAGCTGAGGACCACCGAGGGACTGATCGCCTTCAATCTGGTGGCGGCCTTCATCTCGCGTGAGGTGCTGCCTCTCGAGATGAGGCCGCACCCATCCGGCTGCCTCCATTCGTCGACGCGCAGTCCACTTGAGTCAACTAGTCGGGAGCCGCTCTACGCGGAGTGGCTCTGGCGGAGCTCAGCCGTCTCGTGCAGCTGAGGACCACCGAGGGACTGATCGCCTTCAATCTGGTGGCGGCCTTCATCTCGCGTGAGGTGCTGCCTCTCGAGATGAGGCCGCACCGGATTTGTGACATGTCCGGCCGCTGAGACCCCTGTCGGCTGACGTCCGTCGACCTGACGCCAGCTCAGGTGGCGACGCGGGTGAATGCCATCACGATGTTCAAGCTGGCGCCAGCATCGTGGACCTTCGGCATGAAGCCATACGACCGCGTCAACCATCCTCCCTTGGTACATTCTGTCGAGGCAATTCTTTTTGTTTGATTCTTCCTAGCCGGCAGCCAGCATCAGACCTTACTTCTCCGTGCTGACCGCAGTTGCTCCTGCGACAAAACACGCAGAACGGCCTGCACCCCCAAGTCTTCGAGGCGGAGCGCGATCACTCCGACTCCGAAGACTACGAGCGGGGAGGCCCACCTGAAGAGGGAGTTGACTCCTTAGGAGGGGTCGAGGAGCCGGCCGACCCGCGAGCCGATGGGCCCAATGGAGCCGGAGGGTCCGGCGGAGCCGGTGAGTTCCCTATTGGTCCCACGATCAGGGACTGGACCGGTGACGATGATGATGATGTGATGATCCTGAACACGCCTCCCCCCTCAGTCCAACAGGGCCGGCGCGGGCGGAGCGAGGAGTGGCCGGCTCAAGCCCCGGCAGTCGGAGCCGCCATCCGGGTAAAGAGGCCGGCTCAGGAGGAGCTAGCGGCCCCGCTGTCTGCCCATAAGCAGGTGAAGATGGCTGCATGGAAGCCGCCGGTGTGCGCCAAGCGGGTTCTACCCGTCGTCACCCGATAAGTATCTTCCTTTTCCTTGCGTGTGTTTCTTTCTGAGTCGTGGGTCAGTGGGTGTTTGAACCTTATGCATTGCAAGGACCCCATCAAGCTCCATGAAGTGGAGTCGGCGGTGGACCCGACGGACGCTGCCGTGCGGTTAGCCAGCGAGCACGCGGCCATGCAACGGGAGGAGAAGAGGAGGCTCGCGGAGCTACGAGCCTCAAAGTCCAGAACGCGAGGCGGGGCCTCACATTCCGAGACTTCGAGCGGCGGGAGGCGGAGGAGGTTCGTGGACCCCACGCGGGCGTCCAACTCAGCGACGGAATCGACCCGTCTGTCGAGACCCCCGTCAAGCGAGCTACGAGTGGTGGCTATGGGGCTGCCTGCGCCCCGTCCACGGAGGAGGCAGCCCGATCGGGGGCGGCGGCTACGGAGCCGGCCCCCGAGGCGACCCGGCCGGTAGTGCCGGACGTGACACCCCCCGCGGCTGAGCCGACCTGGGTCGACGTGCCGAAGGCCCGAACGGCCCCGGAGGCAGCACTGGTGGTGGCCGCCATGGAGACGGAGACACCGTCCGCCGTGGTCGCCGCGTCGCACCGGCAGGGGGAGGAGGTGGCACGAGCGGCAGGCGAAGGGCCACTGGGGACCGATTCCCATGCCCTTTCTGTCATCAACCCTCCCCCCAGCGGCCGGCACTGTGGCGAGTGTCGAGACGGGTGGCGCCGGAAGCCGGGCCCGGAGGCACTGGCGTGTGTCCCAACCCTTCCGGCTCCCCCGGCAGGTGGCCCGGTCCCTGCGCTCGGGGAGTTGGGGAGTGTCCTAGATCGGTGCCGCCAGGAGCTGACCCGGTTCATGGAGGCGGTCGACACCACCCTGCGGCACGCGGAGGTAAGCGTTGTTGTCTTTGTCAAATTTTTCAGTGGGGGCGCACGAGCACACCCACTGGGTGTAGCCCCCGAGATGTGGGCTGGCTGACCGGCTAACGGGCAGCTGGGCCGGATCCCTTTGAGCGTCTTTTGACTTTGGCTTTATTTGGCAGGAGGGGAACTCCCAACGACAGAAGCTTTTTGAGGAGGTGGTCTCCTTTCACGACCGCGGCAAGCACGACTTCTACCGGCTAGAGGAGGAGCAGGCGCGAGTACAAGGTACGTTTGGTCTCGCGGGGGAGGGAGCGTAGCCCCCGGTGTTGGAAATATGCCCTAGAGGCAATAATAAAATGGTTATTATTGTATTTCCTTGTTCAAAATAATTGTCTATTGTTCATGTTATAATTGTGTTAACCGGAAACCATAATACATGTGTGAATACATAGACCACAACATGTCCCTAGTGAGCCTCTAGTTGGCTAGCTCATTGATCAATATATGGTCATGGTTTCATGACCATGGACATTGGATGTCATTGATAACGGGATCACATCATTAGGAGAATGATGTGATGGACAAGACCCAATCCTAAGCATAGCACAACATCGTGTAGTTCGTCTGCTAAAGCTTTTCCAATGTCAAGTATCATTTCCTTAGACCATGAGATTGTGAAACTCCCGGATATCGTAGGAATGCTTTGGGTGTGCCAAACGTCACAACGTAACTGGGTGTCTATAAATGTGCATTACGGGTATCTCCGAAAGTGTCTGTTGGGTTGGCACGAATCGAGACTGGGATTTGTCACTCTGTATGACGAAGAGGTATCTTTGGGCCCACTCAGTAAGATATCATCATAATGAGCTCAATGTGACTAAGGAGTTAGCCATAGGATGATGTGTTGCGGAACAAGTAAAGTGACTTGCTGGTAACGAGATTGAACAAGGTATAGGGATACCGACGATCGAATCTCACGCAAGTATCATACCGGTAGACAAAGGGAATTGGATACGAGATTGATTGAATCCCCGACATCGTGGTTCATCCGATGAGATCATTGTGGAGCATGTGGGAGCCAACATGGGTATCCAGATCCCACTGTTGGTTATTGATCGGAGAGGTGTCTCGGTCATGTCTACATGTCTCTCGAACCCGTAGGGTCTACACACTTAAGGTTCAATGACGCTAGTGTTATAGGAAAATGGTTTAAGTGATTACCAAAGGTTGTTCGGAGTCCCATATGAGATCCCGGATCTCACGAGGAGCTCCGGAATGGTCCGGAGGTAAAGATTGATATATAGGAAGTCCTGTTTTGGTCACCGGAAAGTTTTTGTGCTCATCGGTAGTATACCGAGAGTGCCGGAAGACCCCCGGGAGGGGTGTGACGACCAAAAGACTTTGTGGGCTGTTAGAGGAGGTGGACCAGCCCTTATTGGGATATCAAAGTCGTTCCAGAAAGGCCCATGGGCTAGGGATAAAAGGATAAGGCTAGAGGATATTTAAAAGGAAGAGATCCACCTCCCTTGTGGGAGGTGGACTCCTCCCTTATCTCGTCCGAACCTCTCCTCCTTGGAGGAGGGGACAAGGCAGCCCTCCCTCTCCCTCCTCCTATATATACCTGAGGTATTGGGGCTGATTTGAGACACGACTTCTCTCTCTCTCTCTCGGCACAGCCCTATCCTTCCTCTTCCTCGTTCTCCGTAGCGCTTGGCGAAGCCCTGCCGGAGTCCACGTAGCTCCACCGTCAACATGCCGTCATGCTACCGGAGCTCTCCCTCAACCTCTCCTTCCTCCTTGCTGGATCAAGGCATAGGAGACGTCATCGGGCTGCCTGTGTGTTGAACGTGTATGCGCCGTTGTTCGGCGTTTAGATCGGAATCCACCGCGATGTGAATCGGTGCGAGTATGACTCCACCAACCGCGTTCTTGTAACGCTTCTGCTTAGCGATCTTCAAAGGTATGAAGATGCAATCTCTCCCCACTCGTTGCTGGTTTCTCCATAGATAGATCTTGGTGATCGTAGGATTTTTTTTGATTTACTACTATGTCTCCCAACAGTGGCATCATGAGCTAGGTCTATGCGTAGAATCTATGCCCGAGTAGAACACAAAGTTGTTGTGGGCGTCGATCTTGTTAATTTGCTTACCACTACTAGTCTTATCTTGATTCAGCAGTATTGTGGGATGAAGCGGCCTGGACCAACTTTACACGTACGCTTACGTGAGACCGGTTCCACCGCCTGACATGCACTTGTTGCATAAGGTGGCTAGCGGGTGTCTATCTCTCCCACCTTATTCGGATTGGATTCGATGAAAAGGGTCCTTATGAAGGGTAAATATCAATTGGCATATCACGTTGTGGTTTTGGCATAGGTAAGAAACGTTCTTGCTAGAAACCTATAGCAGCCACGTAAAAACTTGCAACTACAAATTAGAGGACGTCTAACTTGTTTTTGCAGCATATGCCTTGTGATGTGATATGGCCAAAGGATGTGATGTGATGCATTGTGATGTATGAGATTGATCATGTTCTTGTAATAGGATTCACGACTTGCATGTCGATGAGTATGACAACCGGCAGGAGCCATAGGAGTTGTCTTATTTTATTGTATGACCTGTGTGTCAATCAAGATCGCCATGTAATTACTTTACTTTATTGCTAAACGTTAGGTATAGTAGTAGAAGTAATAGTTGGCAAGACAACTTCATGAAGACATGATGATGGATATCATGATGATGGAGATCATGGTGTCGTGCCGGTGACAGTGATGATCATGGTGCCCCGAAGATGGAGATCAAAGGATTAAGATGACATTGGCCATATCATGTCACTATATTGATTGCATGTGATGTTTATCATGTTTACATCTTATTTGCTTAGAACGACGGTAGTAAATAAGATGATCTCTCACTAAAATTTCAAGAAATGTGTTCACCCTAACTGTGCACCATTGTTAAGGATCATTGTTCCGAAGCACCACGTGATGATCGGGTGTGATAGGTTGTAACGTTCGCATACAACGGGTGTAAGCCAGATTTACACACGCGAAACACTTAGGTTGACTTGACGAGCCTAGCATGTACAGACATGGCCTCGGAACACAGAAGACCAAAAGGTCGAACATGAGTCGTATAGTAGATGCGATCAGCATGGAGATGTTCACCATGGATGACTAGTCTGTCTCACGCGATGATCGGACACGGGCTAGTTGACATGGATCATGTATCACTTGGATGACTAGAGAGATGTCTATCCAAGTGGGAGTTCATTAAATAATTTGATTATGTGAACTTAATTATCATGAACTTAGTCTAAAATTGTCTTTACAATCTATATTGTAGATCCAATGGCCAACGCTAATGTCACCCTCAACTTCAACGCGTTCCTAGAGGAAACCAAGCTGAAAGATGATGGAAGCAACTATGCGGACTGGGTCCGTGGCTTGAGGATCATCCTCATAGCTTCCAAAAGATTGTATGTCCTTGATGCACCGCTAGGTGATGCACCCATTATCCTAGGAGATCAAGACGTTATGAATGCTTGGCAGTCACACTACGATGATTACTCCCTTGTTCAGTGCGGCATGCTTTACAGTTTAGAACTGGGGCTCCAAAAGCGTTTTGAGCAACACGGAGCATATGAGATGTTCCAAGAGCTGCACTAGTTTTCCAAGCTCATGCTCGGGTCGAGAGATATGATGTCTCCGACAAGTTCTTCAATTGTAAGATGGAGAAAAACAGTTCTATCAGTGAGCACATACTCAAAATGTCTGGGTTGCACAACCGCTTGACTCAGCTGGGAGTTAATCTCCTGGATGACTCGGTCATTGACAGAATCCTCCAGTCGCTTCCACCTAGCTACAACAGCTTTGTGACAAACTACAACATGCATGGTATGGAGAAGTCCATTCCTGAGTTGTACTCGATGCTGAAATCAGCGGAGGTCGAGATTAAAAAGGAGCATCAAGTGTTGATGGTGAATAAGACCACTAGTTTCAAGAAAGGCAAGGGTAAGAAGGACTTCAAGAAGGACGGCAAAGTTGTTGCCGCGCCCGGTAAGCAAGTTTCCAGGAATAAGAACAAGCTTGGACCCAAGCCTAAGACTGAGTGCTTTTATTGCAAGGGTATCGGTCACTGGAAGCGGAACTGCCCCAAGTACTTAGCGGATAAGAAGGTCGGCAATGTTAAAGGTATATGTGATATACTTGTTATTGATGTGTACCTAACCAGCGCTCGTAGTAGCTCCTGGGTATTTGATACCGGTGCAGTTGCTCACATTTGTAACTCCAAGCAGGAGCTACGGAATAAGCGGAGGCTGGCAAAGGACGAGGTGACGATGCGTGTTAGGAATGGTTCCAAGGTCGATGTAATTGCCGTCGGCACGCTACCTCTACATCTACCTTCGGGATTAGTTTTAAACCTTAATAATTGTTATTTAGTACCAGCTTTGAGCATGAACATTGTATCTGGATCTCGCTTGATGCGAGATGGCTACTCATTTAAATCCGAGAATAATGGTTGTTCTATTTATATGAGAGAAATGTTTTATGGTCATGCCCCACTGGTAAATGGTTTATTTTTGATGAATCTCGAACATGATGTTACACATGTCCATAGTGTGAGTACCAAAAAGTGTAAGGTTGATAACGATAGTCCCACTTACATGTGGCACCGCCGCCTTGGTCATATTGGTGTCAAACACATGAAGAAGCTCCATGCTGATGGACTTTTGGAGTCTCTTGATTTTGAATCATTTGACACGTGCGAACCCTGCCTCATGGGAAAGATGACCAAGACACCGTTCTCCGGAACAATGGAGCGGGCAACTAACTTGTTGGAAATAATACATACCAATGTATGCGGTCCAATGAGCGTCGAGGCTCGCGGTGGCTACCGTTATGTTGTCACCCTCACTGATGACTTGAGCAGATATGGGTATGTCTACTTAATGAAACACAAGTCTGAAACCTTTGAAAGGTTCAAGGAATTTCAGAGTGAGGTAGAGAATCAACGTGACAGGAAAATAAAGTGCCTACGATCTGATCGTGGCGGAGAATATTTAAGTCACGAGTTTGGCACGACCTAAGGAAATGTGAAATCGTTTCACAACTCACGCCGCCTGGCACACCTCAGCAATATGGTGTGTCTGAACGTCGTAATCGCACTCTATTGGATATGGTGCGATCTATGATGTCTCTTACCGACTTACCGCTATCATTTTGGGGATATGCATTAGAGACTACCGCATTCACTTTAAATAGGGCACCGTCAAAGTGCGTTGAGACGACACCGTATGAATTATGGTTTGGAAAGAAACCTAAGCTGTCATTTCTAAAAGTTTGGGGATGCAATGCTTATGTGGAGAAACTTCAACCTGAGAAGCTCGAAACCAAAGCAGAAAAGTGCGTCTTCATAGGATATCCCAAAGAGACTATTGGGTATACCTTCTACCTCAGATCCGAAGGCAAAGTCTTTGTTGCCAAGAATAGATCCATGAAGTTGTTTTTGTGGAGCCAGCACCAGCTAGAGAGGAAGTTAATGATGATGATCATGAAACTTCAGATCAAGTTACTATTGAACGTCGAAGGTCCACCAGGACACGTTCCGCACCAGAATGGTACAGCAACCCTGTCGTGGAGATCATGTTGTTGGACAACGGTGAACCTTCGAACTATGAAGAAGCGATGGCGGGCCTGGATTCCAACAAATGGCTTGAAGCCATGAAATCCGAGATAGGATCCATGTATGAGAGCAAAGTGTGGACTTTGGTGGACTTGCCTAATGATAAGCGAGCCATTGAAAATAAATGGATCTTTAAGAAGAAGACCGACGCGGATGGTAATGTGACCGTCTATAAGGCTCGACTTGTCGCTAAGGGTTATCGACAAGTTCAAGGAGTTGACTACGATGAGACTTTCTCACCCGTAGTGATGCTAAAGTCTGTCCGAATCATGTTAGCAATTGCCGCATTTTATGATTGTGAGATCTGGCAAATTGACGTCAAAATGGCATTCCTTAATGGCTTCCTTAAGGAAGAACTATATATGATGCAGCCGGAAGGTTTTGTCGATCCTAAAGAAGCTAACAAAGTATGCAAGCTCTAGCACTCCATCTATGGGCAGGTGCAAGCATCTCAGAGTTGGAACATTCGCTTTAATGAGGTGATTAAAGCGTTTGGGTTTGTACAGGTTTATGGAGAACCGTGTATTTACAAGAAAGTGAGTGGGAGCTCTGTAGAATTTCTCATAATATATGTGGATGACATATTGATAATGGGAAATGATATAGAACTTTTGGAAAGTGTAAAGGCCTACTTGAATAAATGTTTTTCAATGAAGGACCTTGGAGAATCTGCTTACATATTAGGCATCAAGATCTATAGAGATAGATCGAGACGCCTCATAGGTATTTCACAAAGCACATACGTTGACAAGATATTGAAGAAGTTCAATATGGATCAGTCCAAGAAGGGATTCTTGCCTGTGTTACAGGGTGTGAGATTGAGTACGACTCAATGCCCGACCACGGCAAAGGATAAAGAAGATATGAGTGTCATCCCCTATGCTTCAGCCATAGGCTCTATTATGTATGCCAAGCTGTGTACCAGACCTGATGTGAACCTTGCCATAAGTTTGGTAGGGAGGTACCAAAGTGTTCCCGGAGCGGAACACTGGACAGCGGTCAAGAATATCCTGAAGTACCCGAAAAGGACAAAGGACATGTTTCTCGTATATGGAGGTGCCTAAGAGCTCGTCGTAAAGGGTTATGTCGATGCTAGCTTCGACACAGATCCGGATGACGCCAAGTCGCAAACCGGATATGTGTATATTTTGAACGGAGGGGCAGTTAGCTGGTGCAGCAGCAAGCAAAGCGTCGTGGAAGCATCTACATGTGAAGCGGAGTACATAGCTGCTTCGTAAGCAGCAAAGGAAGGAGTCTGGATGAAGGAGTTCATCACCTACCTAGGAGTTATTACAAGTGCGTCGGGCTCGATGACTCTATTCTGTGACAACACTGGAGCTATTGCCCTTGCGAAGGAGCCCAGGTTTCACAAGAAGACAAGACACATCAACCGTCGCTTCAACTCCATCCGTGATTTCATTCAGGAGGGAGATATAGATATTTGTAAAGTATATACAGATCTGAATCTCGCAGATCCGTTGACTAAACCTCTCTCACGAGCAAAACATGATAAACACCAGAATGCTATGGGTGTTCGATTCATCACAATGTAACTAGATTATTGACTCTAGTGCAAGTGGGAGACTGTTGGAAATATGCCCTAGAGGCAATAATAAAATGGTTATTATTGTATTTCCTTGTTCATAATAATTGTCTATTGTTCATGCTACAGTTGTGTTAACCGGAAACCGTAATACATGTGTGAATACATAGACCACAACATGTCCCTAGTGATCCTCTAGTTGGCTAGCTCGTTGATCAATATATGGTCACGGTTTCATGACCATGGACATTGGATGTCATTGATAACGGGATCACATCATTAGGAGAATGATGTGATGGGAAAGACGCAATCCTAAGCATAGCACAAGATCGTGTAGTTCGTCTGCTAAAACTTTTCCAATGTCAAGTATCATTTCCTTAGACCATGAGATTGTGCAACTCCTGGATATCGTAGGAATGCTTTGGGTGTGCCAAACGTCACAACGTAACTGGGTGGCTATAAAGGTGCATTACGGGTATCTCCGAAAGTGTCTGTTGGGTTGGCACGAATCGAGACTGAGTTTTGTCACTCCATATGACAGAGAGGTATCTTTGGGCCCACTCAGTAAGACATCATCATAATGAGCTCAATGTGACTAAGGAGTTAGCCACGGGATGATGTGTTGCGGAACGAGTAAAGTGACTTGCCGGTAACGAGATTGAACAAGGTATAGGGAAACCGACGATCGAATCTCGGGCAAGTATCATACTGGTAGACAAAGGGAATTGGATACAGGATTGATTGAATCCCCGACATCGTGGTTCATCCGATGAGATCATTGTGGAGCATGTGGGAGCCAACATGGGTATCCAGATCCCACTGTTGGTTATTGACCGGAGAGGTGTCTCGGTCATGTCTACGTGTCTCTCGAACCCGTAGGGTCTACACACTTAAGGTTCGATGACGCTAGGGTTATAGGGAAATGGTATACGTGATTACCAAAGGTTGTTTGGAGTCCCGTATGAGACCCCGGACGTCACGAGGAGCTCCGGAATGGTCCGGAGGTAAAGATTAATATATAGGAAGTCCTATTTGGGTCACCGGAAAGTTTTCGGACTCATCGGTAGTGTACCGGGAGTGCTGGGAGGGTGCCGGAAGACCCCCGGGAGGGGTGTGACGACCAAAGGACTTCGTGGGATGTTAGAGGAGGTGGACCAGCCCTTATTGGGCTGGCCAAGTCGTTCCATAAAGGCCCATGTGGCTAGGGATAAAAGGATAAGGCTAAAGGAGATTCAAAAAGAAAAAGATCCACCTCCCTTGTGGGAGGTGGACTCCTCCCTTATCTCGGCCGAACCTCTCCTCCTTGGAGGAGGGGCCAAGGCAGCCCTTCCTCTCCCTCCTCCTATATATACCCGAGGTATTGGGGCTTATTTGAGACATGACTTCTCTCTCTCTCTCTCTCTCTCTCGGCGCAGCCCTACCCTTCCTCTTCCTCGTTCTCCGTAGCGCTTGGCGAAGCCCTGTCGGAGTCCACATAGCTCCACCGTCACCAGGCCGTCATGCTGCCAGAGGTCTCCCTCAACCTCTCCTTCCTCCTTGCTGGATCAAGGCGTAGGAGACGTCATTGGGATGCCCCTGTGTTGAACGCGGAGGTGCCGTTGTTCGGCGCTTAGATCAGAATCCACCGCGATCTGAATCGCTGCGAGTACGACTCCACCAACCGCGTTCTTGTAACGCTTCTGCTTAGCGATGTTCAAAGGTATGAAGATGCAATCTCTCCCCACTCGTTGCTGGTTTCTCCATAGATAGATCTTGGTGATCGTAGGAATTTTTTGATTTACTACTACGTCTCCCAACACCCGGGAGCCGGCAGCCGGCTGCTTGGCAGCCGAGAAGTGGTCTTGAACGCCCGGCTAACGCCGGTTTTTACTTTGCAGGGGAGCTGGCCACACTCCGATTGGAGAAGGCCGTGGTGGTCTCCGAGTAGGACCGGTTGGCTCAGAGCGTCCAGGCGGTCACACAAGAGAGGGACCAGCTCAGCGCCCGGCTGGCGGATGGGCAGGCGGCCCAAGACCACCTAACGGTCGATGTGGTGCGGGAGGTGACGGCTAAGGAGAAGGACGTCAAGGAGGCAGCCGAAGCTGCCCAATGCACTGCTGCCCTCTAGAAAAATGTGACCCGCCTCGAGAGGACGCTCGAGGAGCGCCGGGAGGCCCTTGCCGAGGCGGAGGCGGCGCTGGCGTAGGAGCGGGACTCCTTGCTCCACTTTGCCATAGAGACGGACGACTCCATCGAGCGTGAGTGTCCAATTTTCTTTTCTCAGCTGGTTGCCTTTTTTCTTGCCGATTCTTGTTTTTGATTTGCCTTCCTCTCCTTCTTCCCTTTCTTTTTTAGGGCACTTCCTGGAAACCTAGCGCCACGTTGAGCGTGCCGTCGAGGAGCACCGCGAGTATCTTCAGGCGTGCAGGCGCTCCATCGAGGAGGATGTTGCATGGAGTACAGCGGAACTTGGGCTCGACATAGAAAACCGGCTGATCCACCTCGAGCGAAGCATGGAGCGGCTGAAGACGGTCGGCAAGGAGATCATCGCCACCTTGTGGCCGGGATGTGGAGGGGCTCCGGAGAACCGCGTGGCCTTGTGGCTGGAGCACGCCATGGCCCGACTCGAGGTCTGGAAGGCGTCAGCAGCTCGAGCCAGTGCGCAGATGGCGCTCCGGTTCGTCACTTCGTGGTACTGCGACATGGACTTGGACCGGCTGGCCACTATGTAGGACGAGCCGGCCGAGGAGCAGGTAGCCTGTGAGCCGGTCCTTGTATGCCGGGCCAATGAGCTCGTGTCGTACGTCGACCCGGATGAGCTCCTGCCGGCCCATGGCGAGGACGGCAAGCCGGCGGCCGAAGACTCCTTCGGCATCCCCCAAGGTCCAAAGGCCGAGGAGGTTGCCGACAAGAGTACCGACTCCAGTGACGAGATGGCGGGGACTGCAGAGGCCGCCTTGAAGGCCAAGGAAGCCGACCCGAAGGCCGTGACCACCTCTGGGACGGGAGTCGAGCTGCCCGGCGATGCGCCGGCTAGCGACGCACCGGTGGCCTGAGCCCCCGGCCGTCTCATCTTTTTTCCTTTGTTATCTTTCCTGCATGTTAGACTTAAGTCCACCCACTAGGGGTGTAATGTAATGAACCGTGATGGCCGTGGGCCTTTTTTGTCTTAAAATTCGTATTCTGAATGTTTGATGTGTTTGCCTATTGCGCGTGCCTGCTCGTCCTTACCCTTTTTTGCCCCTTTGGTTCTGTCTGTTCGGTTCCTTTTCCCCTTTGGTTTCGGCACCGCCAGCCCAACAGCCGTGAGCCGGTCTATAGCTAGGTCGGAGTGTTCGCCTCGAGGGATTCGGTCCTGAACTTAGTAACCGTGGGAGCTTTTTTTTGGGTAAGTTGAGTGGCAGAGGCGAGGCGGTGGTCCGGCTGGACCTAACTGGCGACCCCTTTGCGATCGAATTTTCGTGTGTACTAAGTTTTGCCGCCCCGAGGTCCCGCCAGCCAGACAACCGGGAGCCGGTCTGTAGATGGGAGGGGTGGCAGGGCTTGCTCAGCTCACACTACTTGGTCGATTTTGGGAGAGGCGACCTAGGACCAGCCGGAGAGCCCCCGGGCCGGGGAGCCGGTGAGTGCGGAGACCTTTGAGGGAAACGAAAAGGGTGTGCCCCAAGAGCTGGCCTGGGGCAGCCATTGCATTCATAAGCCCAACAGGGGAGGGATACATACATACACTGGTCTTTTTCAGCAGTAAAACGGACGAAGAAGCACCGCGTTCCATGGGCGCTCGGTCTCCTCGTCGAAGGCATCTCTTTTGCGCTTCTGCGGCTTCTGGGCATCTATTAGGTAGTACACGTTGTTGTGCAGCGCCTTGCTGACGATGAACGGGCCCTCCCATGGGGAGGACAACTTGTGTTGTCCAGCTATCCGCCGGATCCGCCTGAGCACCAGGTCCCCTTTGCGGAAGGAGAGCGGCCGGATCCGCTTGCTGTGGTAGTGCTGGAGCTTCTGCTAATAGATTGCCGTCCGGCTCAAGGCCATCTCGCGGGCTTCTTCGAGTAGGTTGACGCCATCTTTTCTTGCTTCTTTTGCATCCTTTTTGTGTACAGGACGACCCGAGGCGAGTCGAACTCGATATCGGTGGGGATGATCGCCTCGGACCCGTACACAAGGAAGAAGGACATGTAGTCGGTTGATCGGTTGGGGGTGGTCCTGAGGCTCCAAAGGATAGCCGGTAGCTCATCGACCCAGCAGCTGGCTGATCTCACCAACGGTGTTACGAGCCAGGGTTTGATGCCGGACAGGATTAGGCTGTTTGCCCTCTCGACCTGGCTATTTGACTGTGGATGAGCGACGGAGGCCAGGTCGAGCCGGATGCCCTGCTTGGAGCAGAAACGTGCGAGCACGTCCTTGGCGAAGTTCGTGCCGTTGTCGGTGATGCTGCTGCGGGGGACGCCGTAGCGGACCGTGATGTCGTTGATGAACCGGACGACAATGGGACCGTCCAACTTCTTGATTGGTCGGGCCTCGATCCACTTGGTGAATTTGTCGACGACCACCAGTAGATGTGTCATGCCGCCTCGTGCGGTCTTGAAGGGACCCACCATGTCCATCTCCCAGACGGCAAAGGGCAACGAGAGGGGGATGGTCTGGAGGGCCGACGCCGGCAGGTGGCTCTACGTTCTGAAGGGCTGGCAGCCCTCACACTCGTCGACCAATTTCTTGGCTGCCTCCAAGGCGGTGGGCCAGTAGAAACCATGGCGGAAATCCTTGGCCACCAGGGTCCTGGAAGCGGCATGATGCCCGCACTCGCCCTGGTGGATGTCGAGGAGGATCTCCAGACCCTTCTCCGGCTCGACGCACCGCTGGAAGACTCCTGTGTTGCTGCGATGGACGAGCTCGTTGTTGATGATGCTATAGGTCGAGGCCCGATGCTGAATCTGCCTTGCCATGGCCTTGTCTGGGGGGAGCTCACTGCGCAGAAGGAAAGCCAGGATGGGCTGGGCCCATGAGAAAGCCGAGACGGGGGCTGGCTCGGGAGTCCCCGGGCATGGATGACCAGTCCCCGGGACCTGCTCGTCGGCCCCCGGGACCGGCTCGCCAACCCCCGGGGCCTGCTCGTCAGTCTTCGGGTCAGGGACGGTTGTGGTGGTGTTGATTGCCACCATGATAGCCATGGTGTCTGAGCCGGCTGCTCCGGATGCAGCCTGCTCAACTGGTGTTGGCAGGGCAGCCGGGTTGAGGGAGCCGGTGGCGAAGATGCTGAGGGGCAGCCGAAGCCGCCGATGGGCGGTAGCGTCTGCCAGCACGAAGATGGATTCTGATTCCGGGGAAGGCTTGATCGAAGGCTTGAGAAGCCGCTCGAGGGAGACGCCGGCTAGGATGGCCTACCGGGTGGAGCCGATCTTTGCCAGTGCGTCGGCCGCCTCGTTGTCCGCCCGTGAGACATGGTGGAACTCATAGCCCTCGAAGGAGCTGGTGAGTTGTTGTACGAGGAAGCAGTAGCTGGCCATGTTGGCGTCCCTGGCGTCCCATTCACCAAAGACCTGCTGTACCACGAGGTCGGAGTCGCCGAAGCATAGGATGCGCCTGATGCCGATCTCCTTGGCGAGCCGGAGGCCATGGATGATGGCCTCGTACTCGGCCACGTTGTTGGAGGCGGCGAAGTGGATCTAGAGGGCGTACTTGAGCGGGTCACCTTTTGGGGAGGAGAGGACTATGCCAGCACCCAGGCCGGTACTCATTTTTGAGCCATCAAAATGCATGCACCAATGTGTGGAGTCTGGGGGAGGCGGAACGAACTCGGTCTCCACCCAGTCGACGAGGAAGTCGGCCAAAGCCTGCGATTTGATGGCAGTACGAGGTTCGTATCGGATCTCATGGTCGACGAGGGCGATGACCCATTTGGCGATCTGGCCGTGGAGTCCCAGAAGCTCATGATCTCGCCGAGTAGGGCCATGCTCACCATGGTGATGGTGTGCTCCTGGAAGTACTGCTTGACCTTCTTGGCGGCAAAGTATATGCCATAGCACATCTTCTGGTAGTGGGGGTAGTTCTGTTTGGACGCGGAGAGGACCTCGCTGAGGTAGTAGACGGGGCGCTGGACCGGCAAGGACTTTCCCTCCTCCGGCCGCTCGACCACCAAGACGATGCTGATGATGCGGGTGGTTGCCGCGATGTAGGCGAGCAAGGGTTCCTTCTCAGCCAGCATGGCCAGGATGGGCGCATGGGTGAGAGCCTTCTTGAGGCCGTGGAAGGCCTCGTTTGCCTCGTCGGGCCAATCGAACATGCCTGGCTTCTTGGTGTGACCCGGCTTGACCAAAGCCATCTTGCAAAGGAGCCCATAGAGGGACAAGGCTTTCTCCCCCAGCTGGCTGATGAACCGGCTGAGCGAGGCAAGGCAACCGGTGAACTTCTGGACATCGCGGAGCTGGGTCGGCTTGGGCATGCGCTCGATTGTGTTGATTTTCTCTGGGTTAGCTTCGATGCCGCGAGCGGACACAAAGAAACCCAGGAGCTGGCCGTCAGGGACACCGAAGATGCATTTATCCGGGTTGAGCTTGATCTTGTACTCGTGCAAGTTCGTGAAGGTCTCCTGGAGATCGTCGAGGAGACTGAAGTGCTTCTTGGTTTTGACGATGATGTCATCGACGTAGATGTGCATGTTCCTGCCTATCTAAGGCAGGAGGCACTTCTGCATGCACCGCTGGAAGGTGGCGCATGCGTTCTTCAGGCCGAAGGACATGATGATATAGCAGTAGGCCCCAAAGGGCGTGATGAAGGAGGTCTTGAGCCGGTCTTCCGGATCCAGCTTGATCTGGTGGTAGCCGGAGTAGGCGTCCAGGAAGGATAGGAAGTCGCAACCGACCGTGGAGTCGATGACTTGATCGATCCGCGGCAGGGCGAATTGCTCCTTGGGGCATGCCTTGTTCAGGCTAGTGTAGTCGATGCACATGCGCTAGGTCTTGTTCTTCTTTAGCACTAGGACTGGGTTGGCCAGCCAGTCCGGGTGGAAAACTTCCATGATGAAGCCGGCTGCGAGCAACCGAGCGATCTCTTCTTCTATAGTACGCTGCTTCTCCTCAGAGAAACAATTTAGGGGCTGCTTGACCGGCTTGACGTCCGGCCGAACGTGTAGTTTGTGCTCGGTGAACTTCCTCGTAACACCCGACATGTCCTTGGGGGACCATGCAAAAATGTCCCGATTCTCACGGAGGAAGTCGACGAGCTCGCCTTCCTATTTGCTGTCGAGGCGAGAGCCAATGGTGACGCACTAAGCGGGGTTGGCCGGGTCGAGCGGGGTTTGCTTGGTGTCCTTGGGCTGCTAGAAGGAGGCCTCGCGGACAGACTGCGAGGGAGGAGCCGGCATGGCCGGCTGGCTTGCAGCGAGGGCCACGAGCCGGTCGAGCTGCCGTTTTTCCTCGGCTATCTCCAGGGCCTCAGCCAGCCGACTGCCGTCTCGAGCACACTCGAGCAACATCTTGTAGTCACCCACGATGGTGATGATCCCCTTGGGGCCCGACATCTTGAGCTTGAGGTAGGCGTAATGGGGACCGCCATGAACTGGACGAGGGCCGGTCGGCCCAACAACGCGTGGTAGGGACTTGCGAGGTCCACTACCTCGAAAAACATCGGGCTCACGGCAAAAGTTGCCGAGGCCGCCGAAGAGGATGTCAAGCATGATCTTGCCGACAAGGGAGCAGGACTTTCCAGGCACGATGCCATGGAAAACCGTCCGACTCGCCTGCTGGTCTTTTATCTTCAGCCCCATCTTGCGCATAGTGTCGAGGTAAAGGATGTTGATGCTGCTGCCACCATCTATGAGCACCCGTGAGAAGCAACAGGTGCACTTCTCGGTGGCAATGGTGGGGTCGAGGACCAGGGCGTAGCTACCTAGACTCGGCATCACGACGGGGTGATATGCCTGGCTCCAGGTAACCAGCTTCTCCGACCAGTGCATGAACTGGGGAGTTGCCGACATGGTGGCGTTCACCTCACGATGGAGCCAGGGCTGAGCATGCTTGTTCGTCTCTTCACTGGTGAAGACGACATAGCAACCGTCCTGGTTGGGGAACTAGTCGTGTAGATGACTGTCGTTTTGGGCCGGAGCCGGATCCAGCACCGGGGCGACAACTGGGGCCTGACCCGGCACGCGGACAGGTGGCGCGGGAGGAGCCGGGAGGCCGCCCCCCGGCCAATCGCTGTGAGAAGCTGCACTGCAGGAGCGTGCGCGTGGAGGGCTTGGACCCTGAGTGGTTCTTGCAGGAGAGGTCGAGCATCTGCTCGAAGGTGAGCTTCGATTGCTAGGCAGCCTTGCCAGCGTGCTAGTGCTAGCTGGAAGACTAGCAGCCGGCTCCTGCTCCTCGATGGTGGCAACCTGCAGGCTCCTGTAGTGGGAATCCGACTGGTCATTCTTGCGCTTATTGTTCTGCGGTAGCCGGTTGTCGGCAGCCGGTCGGAACATCGCTGGTGTCAATGTTGCCTTAGCAGGCAGGGTCGTCTTGACCCGAATGGCGGAATCGGCCGTGGCGTACTTGTCTGCCTTGGTCATGACCTCGACAAGCGTAGCCGGCTTGGAGCACAGAAGCTTGTGCTTGAGGGGGTGCCATCGCGATAGCCTTCAATGAAGTACTGTATGGCCTACACCTCATGCACCCCCTCACAGGAGTTGTGGAGCTCGGTCCCCTGAACGCACATGGATAGTTCATGGGGGCGGCCAGGCCGCTTGTAGGTACTGGTGAAGTTGCGGACGAAGGCTTCCTCAAAGTTCGTCCAGGTGTTGATGCTGCTGGTGGCCAGGCTGTTGAGCCAGGTGCGGGCCGAGCCGATCAACATGAGGGGGGGCATAGCGAACGGCTGTGCGCTTGTTCCCCCTGGCGATGCCGACCGCGGTGGTATAGTCGATTAGTCAGTCTTCGGGCTTTGCAGCCCCGTTGTACTTCGAGGTGTCTCGGAGGAGTGTGAAGCTGGCTGGGAACGGCTCGTTGCGGATCCGAGGGCCAAAATAGGCTGGGCCAATCGAGCCCTCCTCTTCGAGGAGGACCGACTGCGTGAGCTGGTCGATGCGGGTGCGGGCGTCGTTCTCGCTGCGGGGGACGCACAGTCTGAGCCAGACAAAGAGCTCGGGGTGGATGACGGGCGGAACCGACCGTTCCGGCTCATGCCGTGGGGGCGGTGTGTGCCCGCGGCTGTGCCGGCTGCCGGTGCCTCGTGGTGGCGGCCGCTATGAGGCGGGTCATTGGTGCGCTGGCTGTTAACAGCCGGCTGCTCGTTCCCCATCAGCTGAGAGGGCCAGGGGTTGCTTGCCTCGACCCGGTAGACGAAGACATGAGGGGAGCAGGAGTGCCGAGCCGGCTGACGGCCAGTAGTCCCCGTGCCCTCGCGCTCGGGCCGGGGGTCTTTGGAGGCGGCGCCGCCTGCCGCGAGCAGATGCTGCTGCGTGTCAGAGGCATCGATGAGCTCGTTGATGTGACGCTCATGGGCGGCATGTTCTTCAGCCTCGAAGGTAGCCAAATCCTCGTAGGCTACCTTGGCGGCCCGCAAGTTGGCTACGGGGGTGTCATAGAAGGGCATGTTGCCTCCCAGGATTTCGGCAACCACGCGACCGCGGTCGCACACAACCCCATGCAGGCTGGGCTCGGTGCCAGCCGGGGTGAGACCATAGGCGGAAGCGTATTACCGCTGGGCGGCCTTCATGTGGCGCCGCGTGGCTATGAGGGCACTGGCGTCCTCGAACAGGAGGCGGCGAGCCACCTCGAGCTCGGCCGCGGCGGCAGCGGGGTTTGCCGTCGGGGCAATAGGAGTGCTCAAGCCCCGAAGGGCCGCAACGAGCGGGTCGGAGGTACCGACGCGGGCCGCGGCGGCGTCAACCTCAGCCTGTGCACATTCGGAGGAGGTGGAGGAGATGATGGCCATTGCCCCGACGGGATCGTGGGAGCCGCTGGACCGGGTTGCAGCGAGTGCGCCCACAGCCGTGGGCGGACCGGCGTAGACGAGCACCTGCCTGGGGTACTCATCGGTGGCCGGAGCCTCGGCAAGGCCGAGCCTACCGAAGCGCTCGGTGAGCACGTCGATGTCGACCGTGAGGTCGATGGAGCTGCCCATAGGGCTTGCCGGAGCAAGCCCCACGAGCCCGCGGTTTCGCCTGGACGTGCGGCGATGGCGGGGAATGGCGAGGGGTCCCGCCCGGAGCATGAATCTGGCCGGCGCCGTGTACGGCCCCACGGTGGGCGACGGTTGTCATTGTTTTCTCATGACAGATGCCATGGGTAGGCTTAGCGTAGGTGGTTGGGGCCGGAAGGTGCCGACGGGCTCCAGGAGCGGGATTAGGCACAAGCGGTGGTGACACACGATGTACCCACGTTTAGGGCCCTCCGTGGGAGGTAACACCCCTAGTCTTGCTTGGTCTAGTTTGATGGATGGGTATGTTTACAAGGTTGCTCCTGGAGCTGTGTCTAGAGGAGGAAGAGGGATCAGCCGGCTCGCCTTCCTCCGCTATGAAGTGTGAGAGAGTGTGGGAATTATCCCGTAGGTGTGTGCGTGAGACTTGTTGTCCCTGTTGCATGGGGGGCTTGGGGGTTTTATAGGCCAACCCCCCGGCTTACAATATTACTGAGGTACATAAGTGTGGGGACCTGGCTGGCAGCCTCTCCGGCTGACCAGGGGGTCCCACCCCTCAAGCCGTCTCATCGCCCGTAGGGTCCACCGGCTACGCGGTCCCATTGCCTGCTGGGGTCTGCCAGCCGGCTCCGCGATTGGCCCCCGCCCACCTGCCACGACATGGGTTGCCCGGGTGGAGTCATCTAGTGCCAGCCGGCCAAAGTCTTCGGTACGGCCGGATGCAATGTAGCCACGCCGGGGCAGGTAATCGAGTGGATGGGGGCGTGCCGCCATTGTTTCCCCACCCGGTCGCGGTCGCCAAGGTCATGGCCTGGACGGCTGGACTATAGCCATGCGCACCCGTGCGTCAGCGGCCACTGTGGCTACAATGGCGCCCCTCGTGGCGGTCACGTCATGTCGCCATACCCGCGCGTAGAGGGACGGGACGTTGCTTGTCTGCCCCAGGGTCAACAGAGGAGGCAGCCCGAGGGCACCCGGTCATGCCCAGCCGGCCGGGGGCCGAGCCGGCACCTTGACCAGCCGTCCCCGAGCCAGCCGGCAATCACACGTGCCGACTGTGCTCTAGCCAGCCGGGGCCAGCCGGTCGCGTACTTTTTCTTCGAAGCGGGGAGGAGAACCCCATTGCTTTGGCCTACCCAGGGGTAATAACCCCGTCACTGTCTGAGGCTGAGAATCGGTGGCACCGAGTGGAAAGTGTTGGTTGCACCAATTTTGGATATTTGGCTTTGGATAGACTTTTGTGGAGGAGCTTGTGGATGTATGTGGTGGCTATCACTTGTGCACGTACGAGGATCTTGTTCACCAACATTACCTTACCCTCTTTTTATAATATTGGCTTTCCTATGGACTCAAAGTTATTTATCACAAAGTAAAATGTAGAATCCTCTTGCTTGAAGCTTGGCCAATGCTATTCCTTCTCCTTCTTCTTCATGGGGATACTCTCCACACTCCTTTTTGCCAACCCATCTCTCTCTATGGACTGTATCTGAAATACACTAGATGAAAGTATTAGTCCAAGAGATAGTGTATGTTGTCATGAATTATCAAAACCACAAAGGGAGCATAATGTGCTTTCAATCTCCCCTTTTTGGTAATTGATGACAACATACAATCAAAGCTTCAAATAAATATATGCATGTATATAATGAAGATTTTGAGAGACACATGACTTAGACTTGCTCCCCCTACATGTGTGAAGTCCCTTTAAAGGATAGTTGCTTTGAATGCATGGACACACATATAGTAGAAAGGATACAATGAGTCATGTGTATCTTGGCAATATGCATCAAATATATATGTATGAGGTGTATCCTTGTTAGAGACTTCACTCTTGCAAACAATATGTGCAAGAAGCAAGAGATCATCTTGATCAAAGATATGATGCATATACTTACATTGAGTTCTTGAGCATTCTAGTAGTAGAGATACACTTCAGAAAATAATGTTAGGAAACACACGAGTATTCTACTAATCAAAAGCAATAGAACTCAAAAGTACCAAGATATGGAGAACATATAAAAGATAGTATTCCTTAAGATTGATATGTCTCCAAGATCATTTTGAACTTTCTCCCCTAGATATGAAAATGGTAGGACATCCTCTCCCCCTGAATCTTAGCATGTATATATTCAGATTGGATAGGGTGAGAGAATTTTAACATGAGTAGCCAAAAGAAATAAACACATCCTTCTCCAAAACATATTTTCTCCCCCTACTTTGGTATTCTCCCCTTGTTTATGTAAGTGTAAAATTTTGATATTCTCCCCCTAAATTATATCTCCCCCTTTGCATAAGCATGTATCTCCCTCTTTAGCTTTGAAGCTTTGGTATTTACCCCCCTTTGGAATTAATTGCCAAAAAGGTCAGGTATAGGGATCATTGATTAAGAAGGGATCCTTGAGGACAAGGGTCATAGAATGTAGGATTCATAGAAAAACAAAATCATGAGAAAAACGAGGGAATAATTGACTGAATTTTTTTAGAACTTCTCCTCCTTTGAGTTAGGGATCCTTGAATGTATTTCTCCCCCTTTTGCCCCTTTTTTTAGTGAAGGGATCATCGAAGAAATTGAGAAATCACAGAAGGAACACAAAGATTTTCAGATACAAACACATACTGAGATATGATAGAAAGTCGGTGGCTCTGAGACAAATTTGTTGGTGGTACCAATATGATGTTATGTAGCTCATCTACTGAATCGGTAGAACCGAGTCCTTTGTATCGGAGGCTCCAAGGTTCACAACAAAAACTTGGATGTATTTCCAAACTTTGCCAAGTATGTGAAAATATGTAACAAAGTGTCAAAAATGATTTGTATAGAGAAATATCAACTAGAGAAGATTTGAATGGTTCCAAGAGGATTGCAAAAGAGAATGAACCAACCAAGATTCTTAACTAGATGATGGGTAGTGACTAGGTAACCTATATTAGAGTATATTGACTTAGGAGCTAAGCAAGAATATTGATCATAGGTCATACTCATCATTAATCTCAAAATGGGGTTACCATTTTTCGATTAAGCATTTTATTGTCTTCATATCACTTGAGTTGCTTTATCTCATGACTTGGAGTAAAGCCTTTTTCAAGGATATGAATACATACCTTTGTGTGATGTTGATGACATAGCTTGTAGGTGAACTTGATGAGGTTGCTCGAAGTTGATGAAGTTCATCTTGAGTTGGGAGCAATCCTTGTTGTTTTCGTTAACTTTTCACCAACATAGGTTAGTCACGCAAGGAAGAACATGATATATCCAAATGACAAGATACCAATTGTGAGTTGATACCAAGAGAAATATATGTCAAGAATATGTTTTGTTATCTTCTTCCTTTCATCATCAAAGCAAGGTTGTGAATACTTGGTCATGACAAGATTGCTTAAGATATGAGTTGATGGAAATCTTGTGGAGTGTTGTTCTTCCAAGTACCTAAAAAAGGGTTAGATGCAATACAAGGGAGCATGGAATTCCAAGATATATGATATTCAAGTTAATAGCATGGAATAAACAATGAAGCTCACCCCCTTGCATGCATCCGAGTGAGCTTAGCTCAAGTTTGAAGCATCAATGATGTTCAACTCACTCCTCAAATGAAAAAAACACTTTTTTATCAAGTGGCTTAGTAAACATATCGGCCTATTGCTTGTTAGTACAAACATGCTTAAGATTAATATCTCCTTTGGCAACATGATCACGAATGAAATGATGTTGAACTTGAATATGCTTGGTTCGAGAATGTTGCATAGGATTATGACCAATCTTAATATCACTTCCATTGTCACATAGTAATGGCACATTTTTAACATAGATTCCATAATCTTTAAGCGTTTGTGTAATCCATAATAATTGCACACAACATGATCCAGCGGCAATGTATTCCACTTCAATAGTAGATAGAGATACCGAGTTTTGTTTCTTGGAGGACCAAGACACGAGAAATCTACCAAGAAATTGACATGTACCCGAGGTAGATTTTCTATCAACCTTGTCACCGGCATAGTCCGAGTCAGAGTAGCCAACAAGATTAAAAGACAATCCCTTGGGATACCAAAAGCCAAAGTTTGGTGTATGAATCAAGTATCTCACAATGCCTTTCACATCCTTAAGATAACATTCTTTGGGTGCAGCTTGATATCGGGCACACATGCACACACTAAGCATAATATCGGGATGGGAGGCACATAGATATAGCAATGAACCAGTCATTGATTGATAAACCTTTTGATCAACCGGTTCACCCTCCTTAGTAAGATCATCATGTCCGCTAGTGGGCATGTGAGTTTTCATACCTTTGCACTCTTGCATGTTGAACTTTTTGATCAAGTCCTTGGTGTAATTTGTTTGAGAGATGAATGCACCTTCTCTCGTTTGCTTGATTTGTAGATCAAGAAAGAATTTCAGCTCACATATCATAGACATCTCATACTTCTTTGACATCAACCTTCCAAATTTCTCCCTAAATTGTGGGTTAGTACATCCAAACATAATATTATCCAAATAAATTTGGCACACAAATAATTCACCATTAACTCTCTTTGTGAATAAGGTTGCGTCAATTTTGCCAATTTCAAATCCTTTTTCAATAAGAAACTTTGTTAGGCATTTATACCAAGCACGAGGAGGTTGCTTAAGACCATATAAAGCTTTGTGAAGTTTGTAAACGTGGTCAGGTTTCTTAGTATTTACAAAACCAGGTGGTTGCTTAACATAGACCTCTTCTTCAATCTCATCATTTAAGAATGCACTTTAATATCCATCTGGTAAAGCGTGATATCATGGTGATTGTCATAAGCAAGAAGAATTTGAATAGCTTCTAGTCTAGCAACAGGGGCATAGGTCTCACCGTAGTCCATACCTTCGACTTGCGTATATCCTTGGGCTACGATGCAAGCCTTGTTGCGAATGACCTGACCGTCTTCATCTTGCTTGTTCCGCAATACCCATTTTGTGCAGTTGATGTTTTGCTCGTCCTTGGGCTTCTCCACAAGTGTCCACACTTCGTTACTTTCGAAGTTGTGATGCTCTTCATGCATAGCGTTCATCCAATCCGCGTCTTCAAGAGCTTGTTCAACCTTCAAGGGTTCAATGCTAGATATGAAATGATAATGCTCACAAAAGTTAGCCAAGCGAGTTTTAGAGCGAGTGATCCTCCTTGTTTGTATATCACCAAATATTTGGTTTAGGGGATGGTTCTTTGTCACTTGTGCTCGAACTCGAGGCAACTTTGGCTTGTTAGTTGGAGGATCTTCTTCTTATGCATCATCTCCTTCATCTCCGTTGTTGTCGAAGTGGTCGTCTCCTTGAGGTGGTGGTGAAGGAGGTTGAGGTGGATCTTCATGATGTACTTCCTCCTCCTCTTCATCTTGTCATGTACCACTTCTGGATGCTTCCATGTCATTTTGTCGGTAGCCTTGATCCGAAGTAGGAGCTTCCACTTGGGTTGATGAAGTACTTTCCTTCACCTCCATGGGACGAATCTTGCCGATGAGAAAATCTTGGATAGCTTCCGAAGGATCTTTGTCACCTACATCATTTGGCAATTGTTTGACTTGTGAACCATTAGACTCATCAAACTTCACATCTATCGTGTGTTCAACTTTTCAAGTGAAGTTGTTGTAGACTCGGTAGGTGTGAGATTTCGATCTATAACCAAGTAGGAAACCTTCAGGAGATTTGGGAGAAAATTTAGCACGGCGATGCTTATCAAGAATGTAAAACTTAGAGCCGAATACCTGAAAGTATCCAACTTGGGGTTTGTTACTGGTGAGAAGCTCGTATGCCATTTTACCGAGAAGCTTGTGCAAGTAGAGTCGGTTTGTGGCATGACATGTTGTTTCCATGACTTCTGCCCAAAAGTATCTTGACGTCTTATATCCGTCGAGCATTGTTCTTGCCATCTCAATGAGGGTTCGGTTCTTTCTCTCAACAACTCCATTTTGTTGAGGCGTGTACATAGTCGAGAACTCATGTGAGATACCCTCTTCGTCAAGAAAGGTATCCACATGGGTGTTCTTGAACTCTGATCCATTATCGCTTTGAACCTTCTTGATCTTCACTTCAAATTGACTTTGCGCTTTGCGTGCGAAGTTCTTGAAGATCTTTTGTACCTGAGACTTATCATCAAGAAAGAATACCCACGTAAATCTGGAAAAATCATCAACTATAACTAGACCATAAGAGTTTCCATCGAGTCTGTTGTAAGCATTGGGACCAAAAAGATCCGTATGAAGTAACTCGAGTGGTCTCCTAGTGGTCATGATATTCTTGACCGGATGACTTCCACCTACTTTCTTTCCTGCTTGACAAGCGCTACAAAGCCTATCTTTGTCAAAGATAACATCTTTAACACCAAGAATGCGATTGCCCTTGATAAGCTTATCTAGATTGCACATCCTACATGTCCTAGCCTTCTATGCCATAGCCAACCTTTAGATAATTTTGCAATAAGACAAGTACGAGGTTGGGCCTTTTTAGTGAAATCGATAATGTATAGATCACCTCTATGAATACCAGTAAAGACAATTTTATGATTATCAAATCGAAACACTTGGCAATCTACTTTAGTAAATAGCACATTGAAACCGAAGTCTGCTAGTCTAGATACAGAAAAGAAGATTGTAGCCAAGGGATTCAACAAGCATCACATTTTTAATGGAGCTATCATGAGATATGGCCACCTTACCAAGGCCAGGTACCTTACGCTTAGAGTTGTCTCCAAACGTCACGTATGTCCGAGGACCTTGATTAGGCGTGATCTCTCGGAACATGTCTTTCTCACCAGTCATGTGATCCGTGCATCCATTGTTGAGAATCCACTCTTTTCCACCAGACATGTAATCCTTGAAGTTTGCCATTAGACTTAGATTCTTCATGATCTTTTCATGTTCGATGTCGAACAACTCATCTTCATCATAGTAGCCATGTTCTTCATTGTCATCATTTTGTGTAATCTCCTCGTCATAGAAACCAAGAGACTCGTTAGAATCGTAACCATGACAATGTTCAATTTTATGAATGTGAATGGCTTCAACAATAATGTTGTTGATAGTTGTAACATCTCTTTAGCACGCATGAGATCACGGAGCTCAAATAGGCATTTATCAAAGTTTGGATCACTAGGATTCATTTTATGAAAAGCAACAGTTTTATGAAGAATTTCATCAAGATTATTTAATGAGAGATTTGGATATCATTTTGCCAAATCAGTCCACAAAGTATAAGCACATGCAAATTTCTTCAATTGAGAAATCACGAATCTTGGTAAACCTCTAACAATAAGATTGACAGTTCCAAGGTTACCAAGCATGTTACTTTCCTCTTCGTGTGTGGGATAAAGTTCATCAATGGGAAGCACATAGGTATTTTCAATATGTTTTTTCAAATGGAATTTGTCAAATAGATCAATCATGGCATTCTTCCATTGACTATAGTACTCCACATCAAGAATGGACACTCTACAATACAAACTCTCCACACTAGACACATCCATCTTCCTCCACGGTGATGAAACCGAAGCAATGGAGACCAATGCTCTGATACCAATTGCAGGATCACTAGAAGAGTATGTCTAGAGGGGGTGAATAGACTACCAACAGGAATTTAAAATCTACATAAGGTGTAAAGATGAGTGTTGACAAATTTTAGCATATATAGCAAGTCTAGCACACCCTACACATGCAAGTCATCAAGTATAGCAGTGGGAATTGAAGACATTGCACATGGAAGTAAAGAGTAGCCATAGGGAGATCAAACGCATGAAGAACACGAAGATTTTCCCCATGGTTCCGATAAGTGGTGCTATCGTACGTCCACGTTTATGGAGTCTTCAACCCACGGAGGGTAACGGTCGCGAGAGTCCACGGAGGGCTCCACCCATAAGGGTCCACGAAGTAGCAACATTGACTATTCCATAATGGCTTCCGTCCACGAAGGACTAGCCTCACTATGGGTAGATATTCATGAAGTAGGTGATCTCCTTGCCCTTACAAACTTCTTAGTTTACTCCACAACACGAAGTAGGAGGCTCCCAAGCGACACCTAACCAATCTAGGAGGCACCACCCTCCAAAAGTTAATAGGCTCGATAATGTCGATGAACTCCTTGATCTTGTGCTTCAAGATGATAGACTCCTCAACACACAATCACTCTCTCATAGATTTGGCTTTGGTGGAAGTGATTGATTGGGTGGAAAGCAACTTGGGGAGGCTAGAGATCAAGATTCATATGGTTGGAATGGAATGACATGATCTCAACACATGAGTAGGTGGCTCTCTCTCAGAAAATAGGATGGGGGCAAGTATGGAATAGTTCTGAGTGCTTCTCTTTCGAGTAGGTGGTGGTGGTGGAGGGGTATATATAGGCATCTCCAAAAATCCAACCGTTACACCTAATAAGTCAGACTCGGTGACACCAATGTGTTAATCTCGGTGGTACCGAGTTGCCTCAAAGGTAGCAACTTTTGAATCTCGGAGAGACCGATAAAACTCGATTGCACCGATAAGGTGACCAACGGTCAGATTGCCAAACTCGGTGACGCCGATTCAACAAACTCGGCGGTATCAATTTTGTAAATTTGTGTAATAGGAAGTTGGCAACCCAAGCTCGATAGCACTGAAATGGATTCTGTTGCACCGAATGGCTAGGGTTTGGATGAGTCTGTCTGAGGCTGAGAATCGGTGGCACCAAGTGGAAAGTGTTGGTTGCACCAATTTTGGATATTTTGCTTTGGACAGACTTTTGTGGAAGATCTTGTGGGTGTATGTGGTGAGTATCACTTGTGCAAGTATGAGCATCTTGTTCACCAATAGTACCTTACCCCCTTTTGATAGTATTGGCTTTCCTATGGACTCAAAGTGATTTCTCACAAAGTAAAATGTTGAATCCTCTTTCTTGAAGCTTGGCAAATGCTATTCATTCTTTTTATTATTCATGGGGATACTCTCCACACTCCTTTTTTCCAACCCATCTCTCTCAATGGACTTTATCTGAAATACACTAGATGAAAGTATTAGTCCAATAGATAGTGTATGTTGTCATGAATTATGAAAACCACCAAGGGAGCATATTGTGCTTTCACGTAGACCTACGGGTCCGTAGGCAGTAGCTAGATGGGTTCCTCTCTCTTTTTATTCTCAATACAATGGTCTCTTGGAGATCTATTTGATGTAATGACTTCTGCTGTGTGTTTGTTGGGATCCCATGAATTTTGAGTTGATGATTAGTTTCTATGCATGCATATTATTTGAGTATTCTTTGATCTCTTATTTGCATGATTACTTATAGCCTCGTACTTCTTCTTCAAATCTTTGGTTTAGTTAGGCCAAGTAGATCGATTTTTCTGGCCATGGGAAGAGGTGCTTTGTGATGGGTTCGATCTTGTGGTGTCCTTTCCAAGGGACAGAAGGGGCAGCAAGGCACGCATATATTGTTGCTATTAAGGATAACAAGATGGGGTCTATTCCTACATGAATAGATCTTGTCTACATCATGTCACTGTTCTTATTGCATTACTCCGTTTTTCCGTGAACTTAATACACTAGGTGCATGCTGGATAGCGGTCCATGTGTGGAGTAATATAAGTATATTTATAATCGTTTAGGTCTACTTATCTTGGATGTGATGCCTATATAATGGTCATTACCTTGCATATCGTCATGACTATTCGATCTTCTATCAATTGCCCAACAGTAACTTGTTCACCCACCGTGTACTATACTCATGAGAGAAGCCACTAGTGAAACCTACGGGCCCCAGGTCTACTTTTCCAACATATTGCTTTCCGATCTATCTTTTTGCCATGTTTGTTTTCAGATCTATTAATCCAAAACCCCAAAAATACCTTGCTGCACTTTTTGTATACCTCTTTTATTTTGTGTTCTCGTGAGATCTATTTTCCCAAACTATCACAACCTAATCCATCTTTTTATTGTCGAGAGCGTGAAAACCTCTGTTACGCGTCAGGTTACAAGTATTAGTTCTTTGTGTGCATGTGTTGTTTACATAGTTGCTTGATCTTCCTCTACAGATTGATACCTTGGTTTCTTAACTGAGGGAAAACTTATCGTCACTGTGCTGCATCATCCCTTCCTCTTTTGGGAAATACCAACGCAATCTCAAGCAATGTCAAAGGAATTTCTGGCGCCGCTACCGGGGAGGAAGAAATCTCTCTAGCATGCCAATATTTGGCGCTGGGGAGACACCAACAACATCTATCAGGTTCCTAATCACAAACCTCATCTCCTTGCAATTTGAATTATTTCCCATTTGCCTCTCATTCTCCTCCCCCACTTCACAAATTTGCCGTTTTATTCGCCTTCCTTTTCGTTTGCCTTTTTCTCGTCAGATCTCTTGTTTGCTTGCAATCTTGTTTGCGTAGTCACGATGAATCAAGAAAATACCAAATTGTGTGATTTTTCAAATAGAAATCATAATGATTTTATTAGCACTCCTAGTGCTCCTCCCACTACTAGTGCAGAGTCTTGTGATATTAATGCCGCTTTGTTGAATCTTGTAATAAAAGATCAATTTTCCGGTACTCCTAATGAGGATGTTGCGTCCCATCTAAACACATTCATAGAATTGTGTGATATGCAAAAGAAAAAAGATGTGGACAATGATGTTGTGAAGTTGAAGTTTCCTTTCTCCTTGTGGGATTGTGCAAAAAATTGTTTTTCTTCTTTGCCTTGCAACAATATCGATTCTTGGGATAAGTGCAAGGATGCTTTTGTTACTAAGTATTTTCCGCCCCTAAAAATTATTTCCCTTTGAACTCAAATCATGAATTTTAAGCAGACTGAGCATGAACATGTTGCACAAACTTGCTAAAGAATTAAATTGATGCTAAGAAATTATCCTACTCATGGTTTAAATCTTTGGAAGATCATACAATTTTTTATATGGGATTGTATTTTGTTTCTAGAAATCTTTTAGATTCTACCATGGGTGGTACTTTTATGGAAATTACTTTGGGTGATGCTACTAAATTTCTATATAATATTATGGAAAATTATTCACAATGGCATACTAAAAGAACACCTACTAGTAAAAAAAGTCATTTCGGTTGAAGAAATTAGTACTTTGAGTGAAAAAGTTGATGCTCTTATAAAAGTTGGTAGCTAATAAAAATGCTCCTATTGATCTTAATGATGTGCCTTTGTCTACTTTTATTGAGCAAAATAATGATTCCATAGATGTGAATTTGATCTTGCGAAACAATTTCAATAACAATGCTTATAGAGGTAATTTTAATACTAGGCCTTTTTGTGAAATTCCTCTAATAGTTATGGTAATTCCCATGGTAATTATTCTTACAATAATGATAGGAACACCTCTGATCTTGAGAGTAATTTTATATAATTTATAAATGCTCAAAAATCTTTGAATACTACGATAGAAGAAAAGTTGAATAAGATTGATGATATGTCTAGAAGCATTGATAGAATTTCCCATGATGTAGAAAATCTTGATTTGAATGCTTTTCCACCTAATATTAATGAATCAACTAAAGCTTTATATGTTTCTATGGATGAAAGTAAGAAAAGAACCGCTATGCTTAGAGCTAAAAGATTTTTTTTTAGAAAAAGCGTTTTCTAGCGATTACTTTCATAAAAATGATATAGATCTTAAAATGATTGGTGCTTGTTCTATTGATTACTTGTTTAGTAATGTTAAAATTGATTATAAAGGGACTTAAGAAGAGTGAACTTTAGCTAGAGGGCATCCCAATAATTTGGAGGGTGAAAATCTTCATGAAAAAAATTGATGAAAGTGGGTTTGGAGAGGTCAAAACTTTAGCTAGTGATGTGCCCGCTATTTTTGATTAAAAATAATTTAATTATGATAGTTTTGTCCTTGGTTTATTGTATTTCTTTTCTAAAATCCATGATAAATTCACCCCATTCTTATGAACAAAATAAAGCTTTTACTAAACATTTTGCTGATGCCATGATAAAATCCTTAGAAGAAAAGTTGGAATGTGAGATTTCAATTCCTAGAAAATCGCATGATGTCTGGGAACCTACCATTAAAGTCAAGATTCAAAATTATGAATGCTTTGCTTTATGTGATTTGGGTGCTAGTGTTTCCACAATTCCGAAATTTCTATGTGATGTGCTTGGTCTTACCTATATTGAAGAATGTTCTCCTAATTTGCACTTGGCGGATTATAATATTAAAAAGCCTTTGGGAAGAATTAATGATGTTCTTATTGCAAATAGGAACTATGTGACCATAGATTTTATTGTTCTTGACATTGATTGCAAGCCATCTTGTCCCATCATACTTGGTAGACCATTTTTACGCACCATAGGCGCCGTGATTGATATGAAAGATGGCAATATTAAATTTCAGTTTCCACTTAGAAAGGGTATGGAATACTTCCCTAGAACAATAATTAAGCCACCATACGAATCAATCACGAGGGCCTTCTATGAATTAAAAACTAAAGATGACAATACTTGAATCTTTGTGTTATGCCTAGCTAGGGGCGTAAAACGATAGCGCTTGTTGGGAGGCAACCCAATGAATAAAATTTATCTTATATTTTCCTTTCTGTTTTTGAGTATTTGAACAATTATTCCTCTATAATGATTGTGTTTTTTATGTTTTATTTAGTGTTTGTGCCAAGTAGAAGCTTTATGATGATTCATAAGATGAGTAGAAGCAATGCTGAATCGGAAACAAAAACATTATCTCCAGTGCATGAATTTTCATTTTTACTGGAGCGTGATAATGAGCTGAAATTTTAACACAATATTTCTATAAAAATTCTTTACATTTTCCTAATTTTTCAGAATTTTAGAGTTACAGAAGTATGGGTATGGTACAAATTACTACAGACTATTCTGTTTGAGACATATTCTATTTTTGTTGCATTGTGTGCTTGTTTTGATGAATATATGGCTTGTATTGGAGGGTATAAGTCATGTTAAAGTTAGAATACAGTATATATAATTCAATAATAAAATATGAATGGGTTTGCAACAATACTTTGAGTGGTCATTTGTTTATTATACTAACGGATCTCGCGAAGATTTTGTCAAGTTTCGTGTGATTGAAGTTTTCAAGTTTTGGGTGAGATCACGATGGATGAAGGAATAAGGAGTAAGAAGATCCTAAGATTGGGGATTCTCATGGCACCCCAAGATAATATCCAAAGAGTAACAAGCAACTAAGCTCGGGGATGCCCCCCAAGTGGCATCCCCTCTTTCTTCTAACAAACATCTGTATTTATTTGGAGCTATATTTTTATTCGTCACATATCACGAGTTTTGCTTGGAGCGTGTTGTATTACTCGAGTATTTTCTTGATTTGCTTTTTATCCTTGCTGGACACACCTATTTGAGAGATCCAAAATTATGCTATGATTTGTTAGAATTGCTCCATATGCTTCACTTAATTTTTTTAGCTATGGATTTGCTCTAGTGCTTCACTTATATCATTTTGAGCACGGCGTGCTTTTACTTGTTTGAAGAAATGCTCTCATGCTTCACTTGAGAGTTAGTAATTTTGAAGAATTCTCTCATGATTCACTTATATGATTTTGAGAGTTGCCAACTTTGAAGAAATCCTCTCATGCTTCACTTATACTAAACTGCTATCTCTAGGTGGAAGATTGGTCCTCATAAACTCAGTACTAAGTAATATGGTACTATATATGATTTCCTTCTTCCAGTTGCTGAAAGGAGTTTTACATAGATTGGCTTATTTTCGATCAAGATTCTTTTGGCAAGGAGATAGCGAGAGAAAGAAATATCGACTGGCCAAATGGAATGTGGTTTGCCATCCCAAAGACCAAGGCGGGTTAGGCATTCATGACCTTGAGGTTAAGAATAGGGCCCTCCTTGGCAAATGGTTATTTAGATTACTGTCGGAAGATGGTGTGTGGAAAACCCTCCTAAGGAGGAAATATGTGGGGTCCAAGGTGGTATCTCAAGTATACTGGAAGCCTGGGGATTCACACTTTTGGGAGGGTCTAATGGCTACGAAGAAATATTTGTTCTACTACGGATCCTTCTCCATTAAGGACGGATCAGAAATTAGATTCTGGGAGGACAAGTGGCTAGCAAATGCTACACTCTAGGAATAGTATCCGGCTCTATACAACATTGTGCATCACAAGGGTGATACTATCGTCATGGTAATGGAATCATTTCCCCCAAATGTGACGTTCAGAAGAGATTTATTTGGACCTAGACTCCAATCGTGGAACATCCTGCTTCAACGGTTGGCTATGGCGCAATTGTCACTTGGGTCTGATGTATTCCGATGGAACCTCCATGGCAATGGTAAATTCTCAATGGAGTCCATGTATAGAGCGTTAATCCAGTCTGATGTGCCAGTTAATAATAATAAGAAGATCTGGTCAATGAAGATACCTCTTAAGAATAAAATTTTTGCATGCTATCTTCGTCGCGGAGTCATTCTTACTAAATATAACCTTATTAAGAGGAATTGGCATGGAAGTTCACAATGTGTCTTTTCTCACCATGATGAGACAATAAAACATTTATTCTTCCAATGCAAATTTGCTCGTTCTATATGGTCAGTCATCCAAATAGCTTCTGGCTTGTATCCTCCTTGTAGTGTTGCTAATGTATTTGGCAACTGGTTACATGGGATTGATCACAAGTTTAGAACTCTTCTCAGGGTGGTAGCGCATGCCATTATTTGGTCACTTTGGCTATGTAGAAATGATAAGGTTTTTAATGATAAATGTACTTCTCTGATGCAGCTTATCTACAGATGTACTGGGACTCTTCGTTTATGGTCCTCTCTGCAGCGTGTCGAGAACCGAGACCTGTTTACGGAGGTGTGTACACGATTGGAGGTTACGGCGAGGGATACTTTTACCGAACATGGGTGGCAGCATGATCTTAGGATTGGCCCACCCCCGCTTTAGGCGTTATACGGACTCTACATGTCTGTTTGTATGTCGCCTTTTTTATTTTTTCTTTGTGTGAGAGGACCTTGTTCGGCTGTGTGCATCTCAGTTATGCAGAGGCCGGGTGTAAACACTATTAAGTAATAAAGCACCCCTTTTCGAAAAATAGTATTTTGAGATATGAAATTTTTATTCTCATGCTATTCACTTAAATATATGTGAGTTTGTAAAAAGCAATGAAAATATATGAAACTAGTCCCAAAGTGATAGATATTCAAGAGGGATATAATAAAAACTTTCATGAAGAAATCATTGGACAAATTAAACTTGATTCTTTGTAATAGTTTTGAGACATGATGGTAGTAATATGTGAGTTATGTTAGTAAGTAATTATGCTTAGTAAGAATATTGGTGTTAAGGTTTGTGATTCCCTATGCAAGCACAAAAGTCAATAGTTGTGCAATGAAATTACATCCTACTTATGGTGCACTATTCGGTGTTAGTTATGCTTAATGCTCGCTTATGTGATTTTTCATTTCTTGGTTGGTTGCTTCTCAATCAATTTGCTAGCCTTCACTTGTACTAAGTATAGATACTACTTGTGCATCCAAATCCTTAAACCTACTTTTGCCATATGAGTCCACCATACCTATCTATATGCGGTATTTCCATGCCGTTCCAAGCAAATTTGTATGTGCCATCTCTAATTATGAAAATAAATTTTTGTTTTTGTGTGCTCGTACCATCATGAAGTGGAAGGGGGCGTCCGATATTTCTCCATGCTAGATGTGTTATTATCAAGATGAGTGTTTATTCACTTGTCATTGCATGAGAATACAGTGGTAATAGGGATGCACAGTCCCGAAATGAAAAAAGAAAAGAAATTTACTTTATGTTGTCAAATAATAAATTCCTTGGAAAGCGTTGGTATGGAAGGCAACCTTGGATTCGGCTAGCCATGGAAAGTGGAAGAATGGTGGAAAAAGGAATAAACTTTATTTTCTGTTTGGGAATCGCTTATGATGTATCTAGCATGGAAAGATATTGAAATCTCTCAGTCATTTTTGTTGACACGAGAGGCATACCACCCAAAATATTTTTCTCTATCAATTTAAACCTTGAGCTCTGGCACCTCTACAAATCTCTACTTCCCTCTTCGAAGGGCTTATCTATTTACTTTATGCAATTTTATTTTTACTTGAGTCTCCATTTTCTCTTATAAAGCATCAACTAGGGGGCACTATGATCGTACTTGAGCATTAGGTGTAGCTAATATTTGAGTGTGTTTCATGAATGGATCAGTGATTGAGCATGATGGGATAGGGATAACTTGCTTTAGTGTTGATATTTTGAAATACATGGTTGCTTGTTGATATGCTTGATTATTAAAGTCTCTATGTCAAAGCTAGGCTATTGCTTTGAACCATCTAGAAGTCCACATGTCCATGCTACAAAAAAAAGAATACGTGATGAACATGTCAGGCAGCATTCCACATAAAAAAATCCTGTTTTTATCATATAACTACTCGAGGATGAGTAGGAATTAAGCTTGGGGATGCCGATACGTGTCCAACATATCTATAATTTTTGCTTGTTCCATGCTGTTATATTATAAATCTTGGATGTTTTACAATCATTTTATAGCAACTTTATATCATTTTTGGGGACTAACCTATTGACATAGTGCCAAAGTGCTAGTTGTTGTTTTTTGCTTGTTTTTTACTTTGCAGAAAATAAGTACCAAACGGAGTCCAATCTAGACGAAACTTTTTGGAGATTTGTTTGGACCAGAAGAGTGCCAATGGGCCAAAGAAGCAACCAGGAGGGAGCCCAGGACGCCCAAAACCCACCAGGGCGCGCTAGAGGCTACAGGCGCGCCCTGATGTGTTGTGGCCGCCTCAGAGCCCCCTCCACTCACTATTAGCTCTATAAATTCTCAAATATTTAGAAAACCCTAGGAGAGTCGATGAAACACAATTCCAGCCGCCCCAAGTTCCAGAACCATGAGATCCAATCTAACACCATCATGGAGGGGTGCATCGTCTTCATGGGTGCCTCTTCAATGATGCGTGAGTAGTTCACAATAGACCTACGGGTCCGTCGGCAGTAGCTAGATGGCTTCCTCTCTCTCTTTTGATTCTCAATACAATGGTTTCTTGGAGATCTATTTGATGTAATGACTTTTTGCAGTGTGTTTGTTGGGATCCGATGAATTTTGAGTTCATGATTAGTTTCTATCCATGAATATCATTTGAGTCTTCTTTGATCTCTTATTTGCATGATTACTTATAGCCTCATATTTCTTCTTCGAATCTTTGGTTTAGTTAGGCCAACTAGATCGATTTTGCTTGCCATGGGAAGAGGTGCTTTGTGATGGGTTCGATCTTGCGGTGTCCTTTCCCACTGACGGAAGGGTTAGCAAGGCACACATGTATCGTTGCTATTAAGGATAACAAGATGGGGTCTGTTCCTACATGAATAGATCTTGTCTACATCATGTCACCATTCTTATTGCATTACTCTCTTTTTCCATGAACTTAATACACTAGATGCATGCTGGATAGTGGTCGATGTGTGGAGTAATGGAAGTAGATGCAGAATTGTTTCGGTCTACTTATGTTGGACATGATGCTTATATAATGATAATTGCCTTGGATATCGTCATGACTATTCAATCTTCTATCAATTGCCCAACAATAATTTGTTCACCCATTGTGTTCTATACTCATGAGAGAAGCCACTAGTGAAACCTACGCCCCCCAGGTCTAGTTTTCCAACATATTGCTTTCCGATCTATATTTTTGTCCTGTTTGTTTCCAAATCTATTAATCCAAAAACCAAAAATACGTTGATGCACTTTTTTTTACCTCTTTTATTTTGTGTTCTTGCAAGATCTATTTGCCCAAACTATCACAACCTAATCTATATTTTTATCGTCGAGAGCTTGAGAAGCTCTCTTACCCGTCGGGTTGCAAGTACTTATTCTTTGTGTGCAGGTGCTGTTTACATAGTTGCACGATCTTCCTCTATGGATTGATATCTTGGTTTCTTAACTAAAGAAAATAGTTACCGTCGCTATGATGCATCATCCCTTCCTCTTTGGGGAAATACCGATGTAGTCACAAGCCACGTCAGTCTCAAACGTATCTATAATTTTTGATTGTTCCTTGATGTTATATTATCAATCTTGGATGTTTTACAATCAGTTTATAGCAATTTTATATCATTTTTTGGGACTAGCCTATTGACATAGTGCCAAGTGCGAGTTGCTATTTTTTGCTTGATTTTTACTTCGCAGAATATCAGTACCAAATGAAGCCCAAACACCGCAAAACTTTTTGGAGATTTTTTTGGGCTAGAAGACAACTTGAGAGCCAAGGAAGCACCTCAGAGGAGGCATGTGGGGCCCACAAGACACCAGGGCGCGCTAGACTCCCCTGGTGCAGCTTGGTGGGTTGTGGGGCCACATGACCCCTCTCCACCGCCTATCAGCTCTATAAATACCAAAATATTCCAAAAACCCTAGGGGAGTCGACGAAACACAATTCCATCCGCCGCAAGTTCCAGAACCGTGAGAACCAATCTAACACCATCATAGAGGGGTGCATCGTCTCCATGGGTGCCTCTCCGATGATGCATGAGTAGTACACCATAGACCTACGAGTCCGTAGGCAGTAGCTAGATGGCTTTCACTCTCTCTTTTGATTCTTAATACAATGGTATCTTGGAGATCTATTTGATGTAATGACTTTTTGCGGTGTGTTTATTGGGATCCGCTGAATTTTGAGTTCATGATCAGTTTCTATCCATGAATATTATTTGAGTCTTCTTTGATCTCTTATATACATGATTACTTATAGCCTCATATTTATTTTTCAAATCTTTGGTTTAGTTAGGCCAATTAGATCGATTTTTCTTGCCATGGGAAGAGGTGCTTTGTGATGGGTTCGATCTTGCGGTGTCCTCTCCTAGTGAGATAAGGGGCAGCGAGGCACACATGTATCATTGCTATTAAGGATAACAAGATGGGGTCTATTCCTACATGAATATATCTTGTCTATGCCATGTCATTGTTCTTATTGCATTATTCCGTTTCTCCATGAACTTAATACACTAGATGCATGTTGGATAGAGATCGATGTGTGGTGATAGTAATAGATGTAGAATCATTTCAGTACTAATCCTGGACATGATGCCTATATAATGATCATCGCCATGGATATCATCATGATTATTTTATCTTCTATCAATTTGCCAACAATAATTTGTTTACCCACTGTGTGCTATACTCATGAGAGAAGCCACTAGTGAAACCTACGACCCCCGAGTCTATCTTTTAACATATTACATTTCAACATCTATCAGATTCCTAATCACAAATCTCATCTCCTTGCAATTTACATTATTTTCCATTTTCCCCTATTTTTCATCTCCCCCACTTCACAAAAAAATTCGTTTTATTCGCCCTCTTTTTCGTTTGCCTTTTTTGCTTGTTTGCTATCTTTGCTTGTGTTGCCATGTGCATTATATTTGCTTGCATCTTTGCTTGCTAAAAATCTATTTATATGGATCCTCATACACTTGCTAATCTTTTCAAAAGACCAAATCATGATGAACCAATTGCTAGTGAGTTGAGTGCACTTGATTATCTCTATGAAGTTTTGTTTGAAAATCATGAATCTGAAATTTTTGATGAAGTGTTGAAAGAAGAAATTTATAAGGTGATCTATGGTAGCTCCTTGATTGAAAAACATGATTGCAATGATGTTACTATAAACTCTATTAATGTAAATTATGCTAATGATATGCAAAACTACGATCTTGGGGATGATAGTTTTATCATGTCCACTTCTTATTGCAGCGATCATGATTTGGGTGATAATGCTTCTTATGATCTTGAAAATTTATTTAAGCCTCATGTTTAATATGTTATTATTAATAATGTTTTGGAGAGAGCCAACTTTAGGTGAAAAGAATCCCACATATTTGGAGAGTGTTCTGTCTTATGAATTTTACGATAAAAGTGGGTTTGGAGAGGTCATAACTTTAGTTGATGATAATCCCACTATTTTGTAAGATGATTAAAAATTTATGCATGTTGACCATAATGAGAGTATTGTTTATGATAGCTATATTGTTGAATTTGATTATGATCCTACATGTAATTATTACTAGTTACCTACCCATGCGTTGCCACGAGATAAAATAAATATTGATAAAAAATACTATATTTCGGAAAGCTGTGTGAAAATATAGCCACCAATAATGATTCTCTATATCGTTAGTTCCTCTTAATAGTTGTGGTGTCTACTCTCCGTATAAGACAACACAACATCTGGCCCAACCCATCATTTGTCCTCTTTTTTTTTATTTTTTTTGGCAAATCCAGGAACTAATCCTCAAATACTGTAAAGAACGGTGTATGAAGCTCAGGGGAGGATATTGAATATTAGATGGTGATACACATTGCGAGCTGAGATCGTATTTGATAGACATAAACTCCTACATGAATATAACATCCAGGTCCAATATTTCACCAACTATTGCATCACAAACACTATTGATGATTACACAAGGAGACCTACTTGCTATTTTAAAACTACACGAGAGAGGCTAGCAACTGTTAATATGACAATTTACGACAGCTCTGAATCAACAAAAGTGATATATCTATGCTATTTCAATATGACCAAAACACACTTGTGCAATTAGAGATGCCACATCAAGTCAAGAAAGGTGGAAGGAACATGCATATACTGTAATAACCTCACAATTCTGTAGCAGCGATATAATTAACAATTTATAGATCTAAAGCAAAAAGGAAACACCTACAAAACCTGTCAAGATTAGAATGAACAATCAAACTTGTTCCATGGTTTCCAAATACATCTGATACCAAAATACGCTCATAATATTGCCTGCTTAAGAACTAATCTGATTTGCATCCTTATAAACCCCATAGCTAGCAAATAATATGCATTGTCATCTCGAGTGAAAGGGAAATCACCTGTGAAATAGAAAGATGTCCGCCTAACGATGCATTGCCACAACATATATGTTCCATGAGTATCCCTTGCTCTGCCACTTGGGCACAAGCTCAACCCTTAGATGTGCTAGCTCTGCACACCAGTCATGTGAAAGTCTGCACCGAAGCCGAAAACATGGAAGAATCACAAATCAATTACTATAATGTATTGACCTTCCAAAACACTAAGGCCTGAAGAGAAGCTAACTACATGGAAGAACATCTCACAAACATTCTTATCCCCCTCCTCCTCTTTCTCACAATCAGGTGTTGTTGAGGGGATGTAATGATGTTCTTGATGTCCCTCAGGGCCATCTGGTTCATGTTCATGCCTTCATGGCCTTCTCCGACGCATAATTTACTTCCTCCAGTGTTGCACCCTAGTGGTTCTCAAATCTCATAGCCTGCGCATGAATCTCCATTGCTGACCCCTATGGAAAAAAGGCCAAAACAAATTTCTCTTTCAGAAAACCAAAAAACCTAGGATTCACATGTGTTTGAAAAGAAATCATCTTTTGATTCGAATATCGTACCAACCAAGAACTTTGATTTGGATAGTTGCCAAGTTCCCAGGTCGACGGGAACGATGAACGAAAACGACGGTCGAGGGTCGCTATGTGTCCAATAGTAGGGAACGACGGGGATATACATCTTTCAAGCGAACCGGTCAATAGGCGGAATTGCTGACCCCTATGGAAAAAGGCCAAAACAAATTTCTCTTTTACAAAACCAAAAAGCCTAGGGATTAACATGCATCTGTAAAGAAATCATCTTTTTATTCGAATATCGGACCAACCAAGAACTTTGATTTGGATAGTTGCCAAGTTCCCAGGTCGACGGGAACGAGGAACGGAAACGACGGTCGAGGGTCGCTATGTGTACAATAGTAGGGAACGATGGGGATATACATATTTCAAGCGAACCGGTCGATAGGAGGAACGTGACCTAATTAATTTGGGAACGATGACCCCGGAATGATAAGGCGGGTCGAGGAACTCCACCCTTGCTAGCATTTGGGGATGCATAAGGAAAGCTAAATCAGCGTGAGAATCTCAAAAAAGGTACAGTAGATTGATTTCATTGTACTCTTACTAAGGTAGCATATCGCCCATTAGATGGCTTGATCCTAGGTGTAGGGATGCAATGACCCTATAACCGGACTGGCTATACATATGGCAGCAGTTTAACCACGTTGTCCATGCATGGCATCCTGCAAATTATTCAAGGAAAGTTCTAATTGTTCTTCGGGGGCTCAGGGCAACAACAAAATGTCTACCGCTGAAGTTCTCACAACAGCTTGAGGTAAAATTGATAAGAGGGAGCGGCCGGACGATTCACTTCAGCACTTCGGCGCCACGTCTGCAACGCCGCCGCCGTCGACCTCCGTAGCATCTCGCCCGGTCGACCGCACGATGCCAGCTTTCTGGTGCAACACAACGGCAACGAGATGCGGGACTGTCGGCCGCTGAGTACCACGTTCCCGCCGGTGGAAGGCAGATGCCATGGACTGCTGGTAAGTGTCGCCATCTCCATGAATCAATCTTTCGATCCAGTTGCCGAGGACGAGTTTGGTTGAGAACTCGAGATCCAATGTTTGGGGATTAGGATAGCTAAATCGGAGACGTGAACCTAGGGTTCTAGGGTCGCGTACCAGCCATCGAATTGTGCCGTTCCGCGTGCCGTCCCCGAACGCCGATTCGGGTCGATGTTCCCGGTACATGGGACGTGGCACCGTTCCCCATTCCCGGCAACTATCGGGAGGAGAATAAGTTTACCGATGAGGACGGGCCTATTGCGGTGCCGACGTTTTCCTCCTCGTCGCCTAATGGGAGATGGGGCGTGACAGCAGCTCGATGGGGCTTTGTAGCATCATGTGCTTTGAGGCAATGCAGCTAGACTGGGGGAGTGCCCGTTCGGTCCGGTTGGTTGCCTCGTCGCTGCCATCCCTGTCGTTGCTGTCGCCAGCAAATTGTGATTGGGAAACGAGAGGCTGTGGTGGATCGTGTGATGGGAAGGGGAGAGAGCAGTTTGGACGTGTGGGTGGGGCTAGGGTGTCATTTTTTTTGCATGGGACAGTTCATGGGAAAGATGTTTATTGAACCGATTGGTTTTTTACTTGCCTCTGGTTTTCAGAGGGCTTGAAGGATTGAAAAAAAATCGATGGGAGTACATGGTGGAGGAGCTAGCGATAGGAGGGGGAGGTTGAACCATCATGACGATGATGGTAGATCACCATTTAATAGTAGAGATGAGAGAGTAAATTATGGTTGTAGAGATTTTCATGATACTAAATTACCTCTTTTCATGTTGAGATTGCTATTGTCTCTTTCTTCTTCCTTCCATATGCTAGTTTTTGCTTGCCTTGATAGTTTGTTTTCTTATAAAATTCCTATGCATAGGAAGTATGTTAGACTTAAGTGTGTTTTCCATACGCTTCATGATGCTCTCTTTGTGTTGCTATTATTATCTTGCATGATGGCATCATTGAAATCTCAAGCCTATCTTAATGGCTATAAAGAAAGAGCTTGTTGGGAGGCAAACCAATGAATAAAATTTATTTTACCTTTTTCTCTATGTTCTTGAGTGTTTGCACAATTATGCTACTATTATTATTGTGTTTTTATGTTTTAATTAGTGTTTGTTCCAAGTAAAGCCTTCAGGATCATGTTGGGTGATAGTTGATTTAATCTTATTGAAAAATATAAAATTTTGCATCCAGTAGAAGAATTTTTAAAAATCATAGACGCGACGAAAAATTCTGATTTTTTTACACAAGATTGATATACAAATTTCTGACGTTGTCCTAGTTTTTGAGAATTGTTTGAGTTGCATAAGTATGGTTAGAGTATAGATTACTATAGCCTGTTCTGTTTTTGACAGATTCTGTTTTCGTTGCATTGTGTGCTTATTTTGATGAATCTATGGCTTGTATTGGAGGGTATAAGCCAGGGTAAAGTTAGAATACAATACATATAATGCAATAATAAAATTAATGGGTTTGAAAGAGTATTTACAGTGGTGATTTGCTTTATTATACTAACGAATCTCATGAAGATTTTGTTAAGTTTTGTGTGATTGAAGTTTTCAAGTTTTGGGTGAGATCACGATGGATGAAGGAATAAGGAGTGAAAAGAGCCTAATATTGGAATGCCCATGGCACCCCAATATAATATCCAAGTAGAAACAATCAACTTAGCTTGGGGATGCCCCGAGTGGCATCCTCTTTTTCTGCTAACAACCATCGGTATTTTACTTGGAGCTATATTTTTATTCGTCACATGTCATGGGTTTTGCTTTGAGCGTCTTGTATTATATGAGTCTTTGCTTGATTTTCTTTTTTTTGTCACAAGTATCCTTGCTGGAAACACCTATTTGAGAGAGCCAAAATTATGCTATGATTTGTTAGAATTGCTCTATATGCTTCACTTAATAATTTTTTGAGCTATGGAATTTCTCTAGTGCTTCACTTATTTCTTTTTGAGCATGGTGTGCTTTAATTTTATTGAAGAAATACTCTCACGCTTCACTTAGATTAATTTGAGAGCTACATAATTTTGAAGAAATTCTCTCATGCTTCACTTATCATTTTGAGAGATGAAATTTTATGCTCATGTTCTTCACTTAAATTTATTTGAGCTTGTCAAAAGCAATGTCAATATATGAGACTAGTCCCAAAGTGATAGATATTTGAGAGGAATATAATAAAAACTTTCATGAAGATCATTGGACAAATTAAACTTGATTCCTTGTAATAGTTTTGAGACATGATGATAGTAATATGTGAGTTATGTTGGTGAGTAATTATGCTTTAATAAGAATATTGGTATTAATGTTTCTGATTCCCTATGCAAGCACGAAAGTCAATAGTTATGCAATGAAATTACATACTAATCATAGTGCATTATTCGGTGTTAGTTATTATTAATGCCCATTTATGTGAATTTTCGTTTCTTGGTTGGTTGCTTCTCAGTCTATTTGCTAGCCTTCACTTGTACTAAGAAGAAATATTACTTGTGCATCCAAAATCCTTAAACCCACTTTTCCCATATGAGTCCACCATACCTACCTATATGAAGTATTTCCGTGCCATTCCAAGCAAATTTGTATGTGCCATCTCTAATTTTCAAAATGAATTTCCTTTTTGTGTGCTCGTACCGCTCATGAAGCGGAAGGGGGTGACCGATATTTTTCCATGCTAAATGTGTTATTCTCAAGATGAGTGTTTATTCACTTGTCATTGCCCGAGAGTACGACGGTAATAGGGATACCTAGTCCCGAAATGAAAAGGAAATTTACTTTATGTTGTGAAATGATAAATTCCTTGGAAAGTGTTGGTATGGAATGCAACCGTGGATTCGTCTAGCCATGGATCGTGAATGAATGGTGGAAAAAGAAATAAAATTTATTTTCTATTTGGGAACCGCTCATGATATATGTAGCATGGAAATGTATTGAAAATTCTCGGTCGTTTTCATTGATAGGAAAGGCATGCCACTCAAAAATATTTTTCTCTCTCAATTTAAACTTTGAGATCTGGGACCTCTACAAATCCCTACTTCCCTGTGTGAAGGGCCTATCTATTTACTTTATACAATTTTTATTTTTTATCTGAGTCTCTATCTTCTCTTATAAAGCACCAACTAGGGGGCACTATGATCGTACTTGAGCATTGAGTGTAGCTAATATTTGAGTGTGTTTCATGAATGGATCAATGATTGAGCGTGATGGTCTAGGGATAACTCTCTTTAGTGTTGATATTTTGGAAGACATGGTTGCTTGTTGGTATGCTTGAGTATTAAAGTCTTCATGTACAAACTAAACTATTGCTTTGAACCATCTAAAAGTCCATATGTCCATGCTACAAAAGAAAAGAATATTTGATGAACATGTTAGGCAGCATTGCACATAAAATTTCTGTTTTTATCATTTACCTACTCGAGGACGAGCATGAATTAGGCTTGGGGATGCTGATACTTCTCTAATGTATATATAATTTTTGATTGTTCCATGCTGTTATATTATCAATCTTGCATGTTTTACAATCATTTTATAGCAACTTCATATCATTTTTTGGGACTAACCTATTGACATAGTGACAAGTGTTAGTTGTTGTTTTTTGCTTGTTTTTTACTTCGCAGAATATCAATACCAACCGAAGCCCAAACACCGCAAAACTTTTTGGAGATTTGTTTTGGACCAGAAGACAACTTGAGAGCCAAGGAAGCAATTGAGAGGACGCCTGTGGGGACCACAAGACACCAGGGATGCTAGAGGCCCTGGCGCGACCTGGTGGGTTGTGGGGCTCACATGACCCCTCTCCACCACCTATCGGCTCTATAAATACCCAAATATTCCAAAAACCCTAGGGGAGTCGACGAAACACAATTCCAGCCACCGCAAGTTCTAGAACCACAAGATCCAATCTAACAACATCACGGAGGGGTGCATCGTCTTCATGGATGCCTCTCCGATGATGCGTGAGTAGCCCACCATAGACCTACGGGTCCACAAGCAGTAGCTAGATGGCTTTCTCTCTCTCTTTTGATTCTCAATACAGTGGTTTCGTGGGGGTCTATTTGATGTAATGACTTTTTGCGGTGTGTTTGTTGGGGTCCGATGAAGATTGAGTTCATGATCAGTTTCTATCCATGAATATTATTTGAGTCTTCTTTGATCTCTTATATGCATGATTACTTATAGCCTTATATTTCTTCTTCAAATCTTTGGTTTAGTTAGGCCAGGGGCGGAGACAGGGGGGCGAGCAAGGGCTAGACCCCTGCCAATTGCTCGCCCCCCTCAACCGTTTTAAGCAGCCTGTGTACTGTACATGGCTAATGGCCGTCGATAATAACATCCTTACCCATGTAAAAATTGTTACGTCCAGTATAGAAGACCAAGACCAAAGCCCAATAGCCCATACACATGTTGCTTACTTGGTGTGGCTGCCTATTGTTTTGCCCGAGAAATCTAGACATTGTGATCCATCCGATGGATTGATCCAGCTACGTATTCTTCAAGACCAATTAGTGCTTTTGCCATTGCCGCTTGCGGCCACTCGTGCCATCCGCCACCTTGCGTGCCCTGCTAAGGGTGGTGGCCAACCACCTATCGCGATAACTAGCCGGGCAGGTGGATCAGTTCATTCACTGGTGCGTATTGGTACCTCGTGCAGTAGCTTTTTTGCATACAACTAGTTAAGAAGGTGGACCAGATCATCAAAATACAAGCAAGACCCCGTTAGCCAGGTGACCATGATTGAAGATATTGGCAGCAGGTACCACTACACACCACCAGCTATGATAAATTTTAATTTTTCCATGAATTAGGATCCTGGCCTGATTAGTTAGCATGTCATATAATATAGAGGTTTTGACACTTTGTGCATTTTTGGATCAATGACATGACTTATTTGACATGTCTAATATATATGCACGGTGCTGGATTTTTCATCATGTAGTCTTTTCTAGTCATCAATCCTCATAGAGTATCAACTTGCTCATTTATAGCTGGATGCTTGCAACAATCTAGAGCTAAAAATCTCATCTTCACTTGCTGATTTGACTGTTAAATTTTTTGAACAAGTAAAACTACATACACAATTGTTGATAGATTATTTTGGTTGGTCATAAATCTTCCAGTGTCAACCCCGACAACCGAGCAGACCATTTCTCTAAAAATGCTTATATTTAGGAACAGGGGGAGTAGTTCCAAACGAATGAATTTATGATTTGTCATCAAAATATCATGATGTTCCATGACTTCTGGAAACATTGGCTTTTCGCCCCCCTCACGTCCAAATCCTCGCTCCGCCCCTGAGTTAGGCCAACGAGATCAAGTTTTCTTGCCATGGGAATGCTGGGGAACGTTGCATGGGAAACAAAAATTTTCCTACGCACACGCAAGATCTATCCATGGTGATGAGAATCTATGAGCGGGAGAGTGGATCTACATACCCTTGTAAATCGCTAAGCGGGAAGCGGTAAGAAACGCGGTTGATGTAGTCAAACGTCTTCGCGATCCAAATTGCTAAGCGTCCCGCAATCCCATCATGATCCGTCCTGTAATCCAATCACGATCCATCCCACTATCTCATCATGATCCGTCCCACAATCCAATCATGAATCGTCTCGCGATCTTGATCACGGTCCTTCCGATCTAGCACCGAACAGACGACACCTCCACGTTCAACACACGTACAACTCGATGACGACCTTTGCCTTCTTAATCCAGCAAGAGGGAGCGGAGAGGTAGATGAGTTCTCCGACAGCGCGACATCATTGCGGCGATGGTGGTGGAGCAATTCCAGCAGGGCTTCGCCTAAGCACCGCTGAAACTGAGCTAGAGGAGAAACTACAAACTAGAGGAGAGGCAGCACGTGGCTTAGGGTTTCTTGATGTATTCCAAGTGCTAGCCACGCCCATTTATTTATATGCTGAGCCTTGTGGTCGAAACTTGGAGAAAAATCCTCCTCAAGGTCGGTTTGCCCGCAAGGCAAGAGTCCTCCTCGGACTCCAGGACCAGACGCCAAGGTTCTCGGTGTCTGGCCCCTGGCCTTTGCAAAACAGCTTTTGCACCTTCGTAAAGCCTCATGGCTTTACCCCTTGGCCCAAATAAAGTGTTCTTGTACCCCGAACATTTTGGGAAACATCCGAAACTATTATCCCATATATAAATCTTTACCTCCGGACCATTCTGGAGATCCTCGTGATGTGCGGGATCTCATCCAAGACTTCGAACAACCTTCGGTCACCACCATACATAACTCTATACTACGTAAACGTCACCGAACCTTAAGTGTGCAGACCCTACGGGTTCGAGAACTAAGTAGACATGACTGAGACACCTCTACGGTCAATAACCAATAGCGAGACCTGGATGCCCATATTGGTTCCTACATATTCTATGAAGATCTTTATCGGTCGAACCTCTATGTCAAGGACTCAGTTAATCCCGTATGATATTCCCTTTGTTCTTTGGTATGTTACTTGGGCGAGTTTTGATCGTCGAAATCTGTATACCTAGTTCAACCTCGTCACTAGAAAGTCTCTTTACTCGTTCCATAATACAAGATCCCATAACTAACACTTAGTCACATTGCTTGCAAGGTTAAAATTGTGATGTTGTATTACCGAGTGGGCCCTGAGATACCTCTCCGTCACACGGAGTAACAAATCCCGTTCTTGATCCATGCCAACCCAACAGTCACCCTCGGAGATACCTGTAGAGCACCTTTATAGTCACCCAATTACATTGCGGCATTTGATACACACAAGGTACTCCTCCGGTGTCAATGAGTTGCATGATCTCATGGTCATAGGAACAGATACTTGACATGAAGAAAAAGCAGCAATAAACTGACACGATCAATTGCTATGTTTGTTGTTTGGGTCTAGTCCATCACATCATTCTCCTAATGATGTGATCCCGTTATCAAATGACATCTCATGTCCATGACTAGGAAACCATAGCCATCTTTGATCAACGAGCTAGTCTATTAGAGGCATATTAGGGACATGGTGTTGTCTATGTATCCACACATGTATCTGAGTTTCTGATCAATACAATTATAGCATGGATAATAAACGATTATCATGAACAAGGAAATATGATAATAACCAATTTATTATTGCCTCTAGGGCATATTTCCAACAATCTCCCACTTGCACTAGAGTCAATAATCTAGTTCGCATCACCATGTGGTTCACATTGTTATAAATCTAACACCCAATGAGTTCAGGGGCTCGATCATGCTTTGCTTGTGAGAGAGGTCTTCCAGTCAACGGGTCTACGACATTCAGATCCGTGTGTACTTTGCAAATCTCTATGTCATACTGTAGACCCTGCTACCACACTCCACTTGGAGCTATTCCAAATGGCTGCTCCACTATACGTATCCGGATTGCTACTAAGAGTCATCCGGATTGGTGTTAAAGCTTGCATCGACGTAACTCTTTACGACGAACTCTTTATCACCTCCATAATCGAGAAACATTTCCTTAGTCTTTTAGTTACTAAGGATAATCTTGACTGCTGTCCAGTGATCCACTACCAGATCACTCTTGTACCCCTTGAAGGACTCATGGCAAGGCACACACAGGTGCGGTACACAGCATGACATTCTCTTTCTTCTGCAGTGGTAGAGATTTTAGTCTTACTCAGCTCCACACCTTACAAATCAGGCAAGAACTCTTTCTTTGACTGATCCATTTTGAACTCTTTCAAAAATATTTTCAAGGTATGTACTATTTTGGAATGTTGCATGGGAAACAAAATTTTTCCTATGCACACGCAAGATCTATCCATGGTGATGAGCATCTACGAGAGGGAGAGTGGATCTACATACCCTTGTAGATCGCTAAGCGGGAAGTGTTAAGAAACGCGGTTGATGTAGTCAAACGTCCTCGCGATCCAAATCGCCGAGCATCCCGCGATCCCATCATGATCCGTCCTGCGATCCAATCACAATCTGTCCCGTGATCTCATCACGATCCGTCTCGCGATCCAATCACGAATCATCTCGCGATCTTGATCACGATCCTTCCGATCTAGCGCCGAACAGACGACACCTCCATGTTCAGCACACGTCCATATCGATGACGATCTCTGCCTTTTTGATCCAGCAAGAGGGAGTGGAGATGTAGACGAGTTCTCCGACAGCGCGACAGCGTTGCAGCAATGGTGGTGGAGCAATTCCAGCAGGGCTTCGCCTAAGCACCACTAAAACCGATCTAGAGGAGAAACTACAAACTAGAGGAGAGGCAACACGTGACTTAGGGTTTCTTGATGTGTTCCAAGTGCTAGCCCCTCCCCTTTATTTATGTGCTGAGCCTTGGGGTCGAAACTTGGAGAAAAATCCTCCTCAAGGTCGGTCTGCCCGCAAGGCAAGAGTCCTTCTTGGACTCCAGGACCAGACGCCAAGGTCCTTGGCGTCTGGCCCCAGACGCTGGGGTCCCGAGCGTCTGGCCCCTGGCCTCCACAAAACAGCTTTTGCACCTTCCTAAAGCCTCATGGGATTTACCTCTTGGCCCAAATAAAGTGTGCTTGTACCCCGAACATTTCGGGAAACATCCAAAACTATTTCCGGTGAATTCCGGAACCCTTCCGGAGACCAAACACTATTATCCCATATATCAATCTTTACCTCCGGAACATTCCAGAGCTCCTCATGACGTCTGAGATCTCATCCGAGACTCCGAACAACCTTCGGTCACCACCATACATAACTCTATACTACCGAAACGTCACCAAACCTTAAGTGTGCAGACCCTGCGGGTTCGAGAACTATGTAGACATGACCGAGACACCTCTACGGTCAATAACCAATAGGGGTACCTAGATGCCCATATTGGTTCCTACATATTCTACAAATATGTTTATCGGTCAAATCTCTATGTCAAGGATTCAGTTAATCCCGTATGCTATTCCCTTTGTTCTTCAGTATGTTACTTGCCCGAGATTCGATCATCGGTATCTGTATACCTAGTTCAACCTCATTACCGGCAAGGTCTTTACTCGTTCCGTAGTACAAGATCCCGTGGCTAACTCTTTAGTCACATTGCTTGCAATGCTTATAGTGATGTTGTATTACCGAGTGGGCCCTAATGTACCTCTCCGTCACCCGGAGTTACAAATCCCAGTCTTGATCCATGCCAACCCAACAGACACCCTCGGAGATACCTGTAGAGCACCTTTGTAGTCACCCAGTTATGTTGCGATGTTTGATGCACACAAGGTACTCCTCTGGTGTTAGTGAGTTGCATGATCTCATGGTCGTAGGAATAGATACTTGACATGCAGAAAACTTTAGCAATAAACTGACACGATCATATATTACGTTCATAGTTTGGGTCTTGTCCAGCACATCATTCTCCTAATGATGTGATCCTGTTATCAAATGACATCTCATGTCCATGACTAGGAAACCATAGCCATCTTTGATCAACGAGCTAGTCTATTAGAGGCATACTAAGGACATGGTGTTGTCTATGTATCCACACATGTATCTGAGTTTCCAATCAATACAATTATAGCATGGATAATAAACGATTATCGTGAACAAGTAAATATGATAATAACTAATTTATTATTGCCTCTAGGGCATATTTCCAACAGGCTCCCACTTGCACTAGAGTCAATAATCTAGTTCACATCACCATGTGATTCGCATTGTTATGAATCTAACACCCAATGAGTTCTGGGGCTCGATCATGCTTTGCATGTGAGAGAGGTCTTTTAGTCAACAGGTTTGTGATATTCAAATCCGTGTGTATTATGTAAATCTCTATGTCTTACTGTAGACACTGCTACCACACTCCAGTTGGAGCTATTCCAAATGGCTGCTCCACTATACGTATCCGGATTGCTACTAAGAGTCATCCGGATTGGTGGTAAAGCTTGTATCAACGTAACCCTTTACGACGAACTCTTTATCACCTCCATAAATGAGAAATATTTCCTTAGTCCTCTAGTTACTATGGATAATCCTAACCGCTGTCTAGTGATCCACTCCTGGATCACTTTTGTACCCCTTGACGGACTCATGGCAAGGCACACACAGGTGCGGTACACAGCATGTCATACTATACAGAGCCTATGGCTAAGGCATAGGGGACGGCGTTCGTCCTTTCTCTTTTTTCTTCCCTGGTCGAGCTTTGAGTCTCACTCAACTTCACACCATACAATATCAGGCAAGAACTCTTTCTCTGACTGATCCATTTTAAACTCTTTCAAAATCTTGTCAAGGTATATACTCATTGAAAGTCTCATCAAGAATCTTGATCTATCTCTATAGATCTTGATGCTCAATAATTAGGTAGTTTTATCCAGGTCTTCCTTTGAAAAACTATTTTCAAACAACCCTTTATGCTTTCCAAAAATTCTACATCATTTCCGATCAACAACATGTCATCCACATATGCTTATCAGAAACTCTATAGTGCTCCCACTCACTTTATTGTAAATACAAGTTTCTCATAAACTTTGTATAAACTCAAATACTTTGATCACCTCATCAAAGCATATATTCCAACTCCGAGATGCTTGCTCCATCCCTTAGAAGGATTGCTGGAGCTCACACACCTTTTAGCATCCTTATGACTCAAAAAACCTTCTGGTTGTATCACATACAACTTTTGCTGAAGTAAACTTTTAAGGAAACGATGTTTTGTCATCCATTTGCCAGATTTGATAATTGAAAAATGCAGCAACTCCTAACATAATTCCAACAGACTTCAGCATCGCTACGAGTGAGAAAGTATCATCACAGTCAACTCCTTGAACTTGTTGTAAACTTCTTTGCAACAAGTCGAGCTTTATAAATGGTGACATTTAACATCAGTGTCTGTCTTCATCTTAAAGGTCCATTTGTACTCGACGACTTGCCATCCAACGAGCAAGTCTACCAAAGTCTATACTTGGTTTTCATACATGGATCCTTTCTCGGATTTCATGGCCTCTAACCATTTGTCGGAATCCGGGCCCATCATCGCTTCTCCATAGCTCATAGGTTCATCGTTGTCCAACAACATGACCTCAAAAAAAGGGTTGTTGTACCACTCAGGAGTAGTACGCATCCTTGTCAACCTACGAGGTTCGATAGTAACTTGATCCGAAGCTTCATGATCATCATCATTAACTTCCTCGTCAACTAATGTAGGCTTCACAGAAACATCTTCCTACGCTGCGCAACTCTCTGGTTGAAACAAAGGTTCAACAACCTCATCAAGTTCTATCTTCCTCCCACTCAATTCTTTCGAGAGAAAACTTCTTCTCGAGAAAGTACCTAGTTTTAGCAACAAACATTTTATGCTTGGATCTGAGATAGAAGGTTCACCCAACTGTTCTTAGGGTATTATATGAAGATGCATTTGTCCGCTTTGGGTTCGAGCTTATCAGACATAAGTGTCGCATTCCCAAACTCTAATAAATGACAACTTTAGGTTTCTACCAAACCATATGGTGTCATCTCAACAGATTTACATGGTGCCCCTTTTAAAGTGAATGTAGTTGTCTCTAATGCATAAGCCCAAAAACGATAGTGGCCAAACGATAAGAGACATCATAGCACGCACCATATCCAATAGAGCACGACTATGACATTCGAACACACCATCACACTATGGTGTTCCAGGTGGCGTGAGTTGTGAAACAACTTTCACATTGTCTAAAGTTGTATGCCAAAATCGTAACTTAGATATTCACCTCCATGATCATATCGCAGACATTTTTATCTTCTTGTCACGATGATCTTTAAACTTCACTCTGAATTTTCTTGAACTTTTCAAATGATTCAGACTTGTGTTTCATTAAGTAAATACACACTATTATCTACTCAAATCATCAGTGAAGGTAAGAAAATAACAATATCCACCGCATGCTACAAGACTCATTGGATTGCATACATCAACATGTATCATTTCCAATAAATCACTTGCCCGCTCCATTAAACCAGAAAACGGGGTCGTTAGTCATCTCGCCCAAGAGGCATGGTTCACATGTCTCAACCGATTCAAAATCGAATGAGTCCAAAGATCCATCAGCATGGAGTTTCTTCATGCGCTTTATACCAATATGACATTTAGCGGCAGTGCCACAAGTATGTGGTACTATCATTATTAACTTTGTATCTTTTGGCATCAATGTTATGAACATGCGTATTACTACGATCAAGATTCAACAAACCATTCTCACTGGGTGCATGACCATTGAAGTTATTATTCATGTAAACAGAATAACCATTATTTTCTAACTTAAATGAATAACCGTGTTGCAATAAACATGATCTAATCACATTCATGCTCAACGCAAAACACCAAATAACATTTATTTAGGTTCGTCACTAATCCCGAAGGTAGAGAGAGCGTGCGATGTTGATCACATCAACCTTCGAAACATTTCCAACACACAACGTCACCTCACCCTTAGCTAGTTCTCCGTTTATTCCGTAGCTTTTATTTCGAGTTACTAACATTTAGCAACCGAACCGGTATCCAATACCCAGGTGCTACTAGGAGTACTAGCAATGTACACATCAATAACACGTATATCAAATACACTTCTGTCGACGTTGCTAGCCTTCTTATCTACCAAGTATCTAGGGTTGTTCTGCTTCAGCGACCGCTCTCCTCATAATTCAAGCACTTAGTCTCGGGTTTGGGTTCAACTTTGGGTTGCTTCACTGGAGCAGGAACTAACTTGCCATCCATGAAGTTTCCCTCCTTGCCTTTGCCCATCTTGAAACTAGTGGTTTTACTAACCATCAACACTTGACGCTCCTTCTTGATTTCTACCTTCGCGGTGTCAAACATGACGAACAGCTCAGGGATCATTATTTCTATCCCTGGCATTTTATAGTTCATCACCAAGTTCTAGTAGCTTAGTGATAGTGACTTGGAGAACTATATCAATCACTATCTTATCTGGAAGATCAACTCCCACTCGATTTAAGCAATTATAGCACCCAGACAATCTGAGCACATGCTCAACGATTGAGCTATTCTCCTTCATCTTGCAGGCAAAGAATCTTGTTGGAGATCTCATATCTCGCAACACGGGCACGAGCCTGAGATCCTAATTTTAGCTCTTAGAACATCTCATATTTTCCGTGACGTTCAAAATGTTTCAGAGCCTCAATTCTAAGAGGTAATGCATGAGACACTAAACTATCAAGTAGTCATCAGAACATGCCTGTCAGATGTTCACAACATCTACAGACGACACTATAGGGGTTGGCACACGGAGCGATGCATTAAGGACATAAGCCTTCTGTGCAGCAATGAGGACAACCCTTAGATCACGGACCCAGTCCGCAATATTACTACCATCATCTTTCAACTCTATTTCTCTAGGAACATATAAAAATTCAAGGGAGCTACAGCGCGAGCAAGTAATCTACACCATAATTTGCAAAGACACTACTGACTATGTCATGAAAATGAGTTCAATTAATCATATTACTGAAGAAATCCCACTCAAATTGACATTCCTCCGGTCATTCGAGTGATACATGATCCAAATTCACCAACTCAAGTCCGATCATCACGTGAGTTGAGGTGGTTTCAATGGTGAACATCATCATGTTGATCATATCTACTATATGACTCATGTTCGACCTTTCGGTCTCTTGTGTTGCGAGGCCATGTCTGTACATGCTAGGCTCGTCAAGTTTAACCCGAGTGTTCTGCATGTGCAACACTGGCTTGCACCCGTTGTATGTGAACGTAGAGTCTATCACACCTGATCATGAAGTGGTGTCTCGACACGACGAACTTTTGCAATGGTGTGCACACTCGGGGAGAACATAATTTATCTTGAAATTAAGTGAGGGATCACCTTATAATGCTACCGTCATCCGAAGCAAAACAAGGTGCATAAAAGGATTAACATCACATGCAAATCATAAGTGACATGATATGGCCATGAACTTGTTCTTTTGATCTCCATCTTGAAAGCACCGGCATGATCTCCACCGTCACCGGCATGACACCATGATCTCCATCATCTTGATCTCCATCAACGTTTCTCCATTGGGGTTGTCGTGCCCACCATGCTTCTATTACTATTGCTACCGTTTAGCGATAAAGTAAAGTATTACATAGCGCTTAATGATTGACACATAGGTCATACAATAATTAAAGACAACCGTATGGCTCCTGCCGGTTGCCGTACTCATCGACATGCAAGTCGTGATATTCTATACAACAGATGATCATCTCATACATCACATATATCTCATCATGTAATTGGCCATATCACATCACAACATACCCTGCAAAAACAAGTTAGACGTCCTCTAATTGTTGTTGCAAGTTTTACGTGGCTGCTACGGGTATCTAGCAAGAACAATTCTCACCTATGCAAAAACCACAACGGTGATACATAAGTTGCTTTTCAACCTTCTCAAGGACCGCCTTTGTCGAATCCGATCCAACTAACGTAGGAGAAACAGACACCCCCAGCCATCTTTGTGCAACGAGGTTACACGTCACTCAATGGAACCGGTATCTCGTAAGCATACGAGTAAGGTTGGTCCGGGCCGCTTCATCCCACAATACTGCTAAACTAAAATACGACTAAGGGAGGAAGCAACCTAAGCATCAGCACCCACAAACTCTTTGTGTTCTACTTGAGATCTCATCTACACATAGACCTAGCTCATGATGTCACTGTTGGGGAATGTTGCATGGGAAACAAAAATTTTCCTACGCACACACAAGATCTATCCATGGTGATGAGCATCTATGAGATGGATAGTGGATCTACATACCCTTCTAGATCGCTAAGCGGGAAGCGTTAAGAAACACGATTGATGTAGTCGAACGTCTTCGCGATCCAAATCGCCCAGCGTCCCGCGTTCCCATCATGATCCGTCCTGCGATCCAATCATGATCCGTGCCGCGATCTCATCACGATCCATCCCGCGATTGAATCACGAATCGTATTGCGATCTTGATCACGGTGTCACGCCCAAGATACGGTCCTATCCTTATTTCGGCACGAGGGCCTCGACAGGGATAGAAGCGCATTTCGTCGTGTTGCAAGAATGGATATCATTACAAGTACATTTACAGAAGAGATGAGTATATGGAATTGTCTTACACTCGCCACATGCTACATCAGGGTCACATCAATACAACAACATACTCAAACATCATACAGAAGAGCAGGGTCCGACTACGGACGAAATCAAATGCTAAAATGACATCCACCCTTGCTATCCCAGACTGCCGCCTGGAACCCATCCTAGATTGATGATGAAGAAGAAGAATAACTCCAATTAAAACAAGCATCGCTCTCACGTCAAATCATCACATTACCTGTACCTACAACTATTGTTGTAGTAATCTGTGAGCCACAGGGACTCAACAATCTCATTTCCAAGGGTATCAAGACTATTAAAGCTTAATAGGTGAGGTATGGTTAAGTGGTGAGGCTGTAGCAAGCGACTAAGCATTTATTTGAGTGGCTAACTTACGAATACAGAAAGTAAAGTATGGTGGTCTACGCATAACGAATGTGAACTAGTAATGATCACTAACTGATTCTGAACACCTACTTACGTCAAACAGAACCCCACCATGTTCTCTCTCGGAAAAGGTCTCACGAGAAGAGACAGTCACGCTTATGCACACAGTTTGTGTATTTTATTTGAGTTTACTTCAAGTTTGCTATGACCGGGTGTTAAAAAAAGTATCCAAGTTTGCCACATAACCGCGGGCACGACTTTCCGAAAGATTTAACCCTGTAGGCGTGCTCCAACTCATCCATCACAAATTAACCACACGCAGCGGGATAACCTTGAGATAGCCCGAAGAAGATCAGAGTTCCTCACTCAAGACGCTCGAGAAAGGTAAAACAAATCCAGCAAGACCACCCAACGTGTTGATGAATCCGATAGGAGCCGCGTATCTCGTTCTCAGGACACGACCGGATAAGCACAGCGTACAATGGCCTGATAGAAATCTCCTGAGTTACCCCGGGTTGGCCCCGCACACCGCTCTAGTTTGGACCAACACTCATGAGGAGCACTGGCCCGGGGGTTGATTAATTATCCACGGGGTCCGGAAAGTCCCTATGCAAGTTCATTAGTTATTAGGCAAATGTAGTACCAAAGTTGGGCCTTGCCAGACAAGTTTGATCCTAAAACGAAAATCAAGGGGGTCCCCATAACAACCCCGAGCATGTTAGGAGCACTCAATTATGGAACATAACACCGGTTCACAAGTAACTAGGAGCGGCAAGAGCGGAACAAAATACCGAGCAAATGGCCAAGCCTTCCACCCTTTACCAAGTATATATGTGCATTAAATTAAATAGCAATAATATTGTGATATAACAAAAGAATGTCCATGTTGTCACATGGAAGCAATTGCACCTGCAGCTAGAAACACTATAAGAAGGGCTGAGCAAGCGGTAACATAGCCAAACAAAGGTTTGCTAGGAAGGTGGGGGGTTAGAGGCTTTCATGGCAATGTTGGGAGGCTTGTCAAACAAGTGATAGGTAGCGAGACATAACGATAGAAAACGAGACATCTAGCATGTAAATGATAGTAATGGTATCCAAGGAAATGTGTCATCTTGCCTGACATCCCGCTCGGAAGAAGATTGAGTCCATGAAGAAGACGATCCAACGTAGTGGAACGAATCCTCACACTCCGAACGCTTTCGGAACTCTATCGAGAAGAAGCAAACCGGAAACAACAATCAACACACGGGAAACACCACAACATATGCATGACATGATGCGCAAACAAATATGATGCATGTCCGGTTTAATATGCAACACATGGTATGGCATGGCAAGCACAAGAAACAACCACTACATATTAAGAGAAGTTCAATATGCAACGAGTTGCATATTGACGAAACTCCACGTTCGAATTATTTAGTTCACTCCCTTCTAGGTACTCATCAATATTAAATGTTGTTAAACATGGCAAGAGGTGAAGCATAGCTAAACTAGACTATCTAGGCATCTTAAATGAGGTCGGAAACAACTTATAGTATTTCCGAAACGACCTCATCTGTTAATTTCGAAATTGGTTCAGCTCTGAACTAACCATATTTTATATTTGTTAAACAATGGAATAAAGTATACCATATCATTCTACACATCATTCTAGTCGATTTACATATATGGAACATCTCAAACGGAGCTATGGTCTAAAAGATATGAGCAACACAAGATGGATATGCCATGAATACAGAATGCATGAAAATGACAACCATGAGCACTTCAAAACATATATGCAAAAAAATAATATGTTTCTACATGAAATTCTAAGCAAGTTTCATATGAGGCATGTCCAAAACGGAGCTACGGTTCAACCACAACAACCAATCACAAGTTTTATATGAAATCTGCCCAAAACATCAATATAGCATTTTGCACGCATGAAAACAACAAGTTACAAGATCCTAAAATGCACAAACTAAACATGGGGAAGTAGCATATAACACACACTTCATTTCATCTTCACATATCATACTCAAAAGAGGCATGGATCACATGGTAGGGAGCTCACAACATGGTATATTGAACTAAGCAGTTTTTCAGACTTGGTGAAAATAACCCAGTTTTGGAAGTGCAATTTTTATCGCGAAGGCATATTGAGAGCAGTAAAACTATATGTTATAAGTCATATTATGGCATGAAACTTAACCGCATACTAAAGGGCATTATCAACTACAAATAAATCCATTACACCTACCCCAAAGGGGTTCTAGATCACTAGCAAAACACATGGCAATACAACAACAAAATGTTACAGATTCTAGACTTAGAAGTATTTTAGCATCTCAAAACAGCACAATTTTTATATCATGTAGACAACAAGAAAACAACACCTAAACATGCATTTCCATGGCAAGCAAAAAGACCAGGTGCTAGTGCACATATCACAAGGCATATCTCATGTTCAAAATTATTTCATATCATGCATGGATTAGATCACACGAAATAGACAAAATGACATCACAACAAAATGACATGCACACAAATGCTCAAATGACAAAACTAAATGCACACATAAATTATATGGATTTTTCTACTTCGGAAACATATATAATATGTTAGGTTCAAGTAGGAAAATATGTCACATTTAATTATGCATGTTATGACATAAACCGTTTAACATGCAATTCATGCAATTAAATGCAAAAATCACACCAATATAATTAGCATGCATGAAAATGCGATAATAATAATCCACATATTTATTTCATATAGGGATTGATTAATTCGATGCACGGTAAAACATATATGTGCAATGCAAAATATGACGTTTAAGCGAATGATGCAAACAACAAGTTTAAGTACTTTTGGCATGGATGAAAATGGCATATAATTAATCTACACATTTTTCTAAGCATTTTTCATATATAAAACACTTTAATCCGATGTACGGTTTTTTATTAGCAATTTAAAAATAGGGCTAAATCTGGAGCCTATTGGGCCAACAGGAATATGGCGACGGATAACACTATAACGCTCGGGCACTGGATAGGTGGGTGCTCACCTAGCGGCCATGGGCGGGCTTGGGTTGACGGGGCGGCTGGGCTGGCACTGGCCCATGAGTGGGTGAGCACGCCTGGTGCTGGCGACGCGGGGCACCGGTCTCCTCACTCGTTTCCGAGCGGAGCGAGGCCAGCGGCAGCTGGCCAACGACGGGGCAAAGACCACGGCGGCGCCCTTCGGCAAAGGCAGGGCAGCGGCAGGGTGGATCCGGGCCGGCGGTCTCGAACCAGGCCGGATCTGGGGCGAGGTGGAGAGGGCCAGCGGCAGTTCTTGGCGGCGTAGCCATGGAGGCGCGGCGATGGCACCGGAGGTTGGTTGCGGCTGTGGGCATGGCTGGCGACTTGGGACCTCCGGCGAGCTTGCCACCTGACGGCATGATGCGGGGCTCCGGTAGCAAGCTGGAGGCTGCGATGGGGAGCTCCTGATGCAGGGCGCCATCGCTACGGGCGAGGTGGGCGCGAGCGTCTGCAGGCGGCCACGGCGGCTCGATCTAGGCCCGAGCGGGCCTCAGATGGGCTTGGCGGGCCCTGGTGGTAGGAGGAGGGAGACAGGGCACTGGGGCTGGCGGCGGCAGATTGGGGGCGGGGAACCCAAGGGAAGCCTAGGGTTTTCCCGATTTGGACGGCTAGGGCGTCTATATATAGCAATGGGGGTCTAGGGTTTGGATTTTTTGCACCGATTTCGACCGCCGGATCTCGATCGGGCGGCTCCGGTCGCGGGAGAGGCTAGTGGCTGTATAGATGGGCTATGGGGAGATGAGAGGGAGATTTGGGCCCATGACACAAGGTTTTAAAACACCAACAAACGTCCTATAAATAATCGATGACCCCACTGCTACGGTTGATTGACGGGGTATCAAATGAACTCGGAATGTGACAAAATTTGGCAGGCGGTGCACCTACGCTATAATAAGACCGCATGCCAGGTTTCATCCTAATCTAAGAATAATTTCCGCGCGCTTTAAAAATGGTTTTTTAACGATGCCGCGGGCACGCGCGTGTGTGTGGTTGGCCTCGAAATAGTCGACGACACGAATGGAGAGAACCAGCAACTACGAACGGATCTACATACCCTTGTAGATCTCTAAGCAGGAAGCGTTAAGAAACCGAGTTGATGTAGTCGAACGTCTTCGCGATCCAAATCACCGAGCGTCCCATGATCCCATCATGATCCGTCCCGCGATCCAATAACGATCCGTCCCGCGATCTCATCACGATCCGTCCCGCAATCCAATCATGAATCCTCTCGCGATCTTGATCACGGTCCTTCCGATCTAGCGCTGAACGGACATCACCTCTACGTTCAGCACACGTACAGCTCAATGACGATCTCCGCCTTCTTGATCCAACAAGAGGGAGTGGAGAGGTAGACGAGTTCTCCAGCAGCGCGATGACGTTGCGGCGATGGTGGTGGAGCAATTCCAACAGGGCTTTGCCTAAGCACCGTTGAAACCGATCGAGAGGAGAAACTACAAACTAGAGGAGAGGCAGCATGTGGCTTAGGGTTTCTTGATGTGTTCCAAGTGCTAGCCCCGCCCCTTTATTTATATGCTAAGCCTTGGGGGTCGAAACTTGGAGAAAAATCCTCCGCAAGGTCAGTTTGCCCGCAAGGCAAGAGTCCTTTTCTGACTCCAGGACCAGATGCCAAGGTCCTCGGCGTCTGGCCCTAAACGCCAGGGTCCCTAGCGTCTGGCCCCTGGCCTCCGCAAAACAACTTTTGCACCGTCCTAAAGCCTCATGGGATTTACCTCTTGGCCCAAGTAAAGTGTCCTCGTACCGCGAACATTTCAGGAAACATCTGAAACAATTTCCGGTGAATCCCGGAACCCTTCTAGAGACCAAACACTATTATCCCATATATCAATATTTACCTCCGGAACATTTCAGAGCTCCTCACGAAGTCCGGGATCTCATCATACATAACTCTATACTACCGAACCGTCACTGAACCATAAGTGTGCAGACCCTACCGGTTCATGAACTATGTAGACATGACCGAGACACCTCTACGGTTAACAACCAATAGCAGGACCTGGATTCCCATATTGGTTCCTACATATTCTATGAAGACCTTTAGCTGTCGAACCTCTATGTCAAGGATTCAGTTAATCCCGTATGATGTTCCCTTTGTTCTTCGGTATGTTACTTGCCCGAGATTCGATCATCGGTATCTCCATACCTGGTTAAATCTCGTTACCGCCAAGTCTCTTTACTCGTTCCGTAATACAAGATCCCGTGGCTAACTCTTTAGTCACAATGCTTGCAAGGCTTATAGTGATGTTGTATTACCGAGTGGGCCCTCAGATACCTCTCGGTCACACGGAGTAACAAATCCCAGTCTTGATCCATGCCAACCCAACAGACACCCTCGTAGATACCTGTAGAGGACCTTTATTGTCACCCAGTTACATTGCGACGTTTGATACACACAAGGTACTCCTCCGGTGTTAGTGAGTTGCGTGATCTCATGGTCATAGGAACAGATACTTGACATGCAGAAAACATTAGCAATAAACTGACACGATCATATGCTACCTTTATAGTTTGGGTATTGTCCACCACATCATTGTCCTAATGATGTGATCCCGTTATCAACTGACATCTCATGTCCATGACTAGGAAACCATAGCCATCTTTGATCAACGAGCTAGTCTATTAGAGGCATACTAAGGGCATGGTGTTGTCTATGTATCCACACATGTATCCGAGTTTCCAATCAATACAATTATATCATGGATAATAAACGATTATCATGAACAAGGAAGTATGATAATAACTAATTTATTATTGCCTCTAGGGCATATTTCCAACATGTACTCATTGAAAGTTTTATCAGACGTCTTGATCTATCTCTACAGATTTCGATGCCCAACAATTAAGTAGCTTTATCCAGGTCTTCCTTTGAAAAACTGTTTTCAAACAACCCTTTATGCTTTCCAGAAATTCTACATCATTTCCGATCAACAATATGTCATCCACATATGCTTATCAGAACTCTATAGTGCTCCCACTCACTTTATTGTAAATACAAGTTTCTAATAAACTTTGTATAGAGTCAGAAACTTTGATCACCTCATCACAGCATATATTCCAACTCCGAGATGCTTGCTCCAGCCCATAGAAGGATTGCTGGAGCTTGCACACCTTTTAGCATCCTTAGGACTGACAAAACCTTCTGGTTGTATCACACACAACCTTTCTTCAAGTAAACTGTTATGGAAACGATGTTTTGACATCCATGTGCCAGATTTCATAATTGAAAAATGCAGCAACTGCTAACATAATTCCAACAGACTTTAGCATCGCTACGAGTGAGAAAGTGTCATCGTAGTCAACTCCTTGAACTTGTCGGAAACTTCTTTGCGACAAGTTGAGCTTTATAAATGGTGACATTTACCATCGGCGTCTGTCTTCATCTTAAAGGTCCACTCGTACTCGATGACCTGCCGTCCAATGAGCAAGTCTACCAAAGTCTATACTTGGTTTTCATACATGGATCCTTTCTTGGATTTCATGGCCTCTAACCATTTGTCGGAATCCGAGCCCATCATCGCTTCTCCATAGCTGGTAGGTTCATCATTGTCCAACAACATGACCTCCAAGACAGGGTTGTCGTACCACTCAGGAGTAGTACGCGTCCTTCTCGACCTACGAGGTTCGATAGTAACTTGATCTGAAGCTTCATGATCATCATCATTAACGTCCTCTTCAACTGACGTAGGCTCCACAGACACATCTTCCTGCGCTGCGCTACTCTTTGGTTGAACAAAGGTTCAACAACCTCATCAAGTTCTATCTTCCTCCCACTCAATTCTTTCGAGAGAAACTCTTTCTCAAGAAAGAACCCATTTTAGCAACAAACACTTTGCACTCGGATCTGAGATAGAAGGTATACCCAACTGTTCTTAGGGTATTCTATGAAGATGCATTTGTCCACTTTGGGTTTGAGCTCATTAGGTGAAAATCTTTTTCACATAAGCGTCGCAGCCCCAAACATTAAGAAATGACAACTTAGGTTTCTGTCAAACCAAAATTCATACGGTGTCATCTCAACGAACTTAGATGGTGCCCCTTTTTAAAGTGAATTTAGTTGTCTCTAATGCATAACCCCAAAACGGTAGTGGAAAATCGATAAGAGACATCATAGTTCGTACCATATCCAATAGAGCACGACTACATCATTCAGACACACCATCACACTATGGTGTTCTATGTGGAGTGAGTTGTGAAACAACTTTCACATTGTCTAAAGTTGTATGCCAAATTCGTAACTCAGATATTCAACTCCACGATCATGTTATAGAAATTTGATCTTCTTGTCATGATGATCTCAAACTTCACTCTGATTCTGCTTGAACTTTTCAAACGATTCAGACTTTTGTTTCATTAAGTAAATATACACTATATCTACTCAAATCATCAGTGAAGATAAGAAAATAATGATATCCACCGCATGCTACAACACTCATTGGACCGTATACATCAACATGTATCATTTCCAATAAGTCACTTGCCCGGTCCATCAAACCGGAAAACAGGGTCCTTAGTCATCTTGCCCAAGAGGCATGGTTCACATGTCTCAACCGATTCAAAATCGAATGAGTCCAAAGATCCATCAGCATGGAGTTTCTTCATGCGACTTATACCAATATGACATTTAGCGGGAGTGCCACAAGTATGTGGTACTATCATTATTAACTTTGTATCTTCTGGCATCAATTTTATGAACATGTGTATTACTACGATCAAGATTCAACAAACCATTCTCACTGGGTGCATGACCATTGAAGGTATTATTCATGTAAACAGAATAACCATTATTCTCTCACTTAAATGAATAACCGTATTGCAATAAACACGATCTAATCATGTTCATGCTTAATGCAAACACCAAATAACATTTATTTAGGTTTGTCACTAATCCCGAAGGTAGAGAGAGCATGCGATGTTGATCACATCAACCTTGGAAACATTTCCAACACACATCATTACCTCACCTTAGCTAGTCTCCGTTTATTCCGTAGCTTTTATTTCGAGTTACTAACATATAGCAACCGAACCGGTATCCAATACCCAGGTGCTACTAGAATACTAGCAAGGTACACATCAATAACACTAATATCAAATATACTTCTGTCGACATTGCCAGATTTCTTACATACCAAGTATCTAGGGTTGTTCCGCTTCAGCGACTGCTCTCCTCGTAATAGAAGCACTTAGTCTCGGGTTTGGGTTCAACTTTGGGTTGCTTCACTGGAGAGGCAACTGACTTGCCATCCATGAAGTATCCCTCCTTGCCCTTGCCCTTCTCAAAACTAGTGGTTTTACTAACCATCAACACTTGCTGCTCCTTCTTGATTTCTACCTTCGCGGTGTGAAACATAGCGAACAACTCAAGAATCATCATTTCCATCCCTGGCATAATTATGGTTCATCACGAAGTTCTAGTAGCTTAGTGATAGTGACTCAGGGAACTATATTAATCACTATCTTATCTGGAAGATCAACTCCCACTCGATTCAAACAATTGTAGCACCCAGACAATCTGAGCACATGCTCAACGATTGAGCTATTCTCCTTCATCTTGCAGGCAAAGAATCTTGTTGGAGATCTCATATCTCACAACACGGGCACGAGCCTGAGATCCCAATTTCAGTTCTTAGAACATCTCATATGTTCCGTGACATTCAAAACATTTTGGAGCCTCAATTCTAAGCCGTAATGCATGATGCACTAAACTATCAAGTAGTCATTAGAACGTGCCTGTCAGATGTTCACAACATCTACACACGACACAAGAGGGGATGGCACACTGAGCGGTGCATTAAGGACATAAGCCTTCTGTGCAGCAATGAGGACAATCCTCAGATCACGGACCCAGTCCGCAATATTGCTACCATCATCTTTCAACTCTATTTCTCTAGGAACATATAAAAATCAAGGGAGCTACATCGTGAGCTACAATATAATTTGCAAAGACACTACTGACTATGTTCATGTTAATGAGTTCAATTAATCATATTACTTAAGAACTCCCACTCTAATTGACATCCCTCAGGTCATTCGAATGATACATGATCCAAATTCACCAACTCAAGTCTGATCATCACTTGAGTTGAGGTGGTTTCAATGGTGAACATCATCATGTTGATCATATCTACTATATGACTCATGTTTGACCTTTCGGTCTCTTGTGTTCCGAGGCCATGTCTATACATGCTAGGCTCGTCAACTTTAACCCGAGTGTTCCGCTTGTGAAACACTGGCTTGCACCCATTGTATGTGAATGTAGAGTCTATCACACCCGATCATCACGTGGTGTCTCGACACGACGAGCTTTCGCAACGGTGCACACTCGGGGAGAACACAATTTATCTTGAAATTAAGTGAGGGATAACCTTATAATGCTACCATCGTCCTAAGCAAAACAAGGTGCATAGAAGGATTAACATCACATGCAAATCATAAGTGACATGATATGGCCATGAACTTGTGCTTTTGATCTCCATCTTGAAAGCACCAGCATGATCTCCATCGTCACTGGCATGACACCATGATCTCCATCATCTTGATCTCCATCAATGTGTCGCCATCAAGGTTGTCGTGCCCACCATTCTTCTACTACTATTGCTATCGTTTAGCGATAAAGTAAAGCATTACATAGAGCTTAATGATTAACATGTAGGTGATACAACAATTAAAGACAACCCTATGGCTCCTGTCGGTTGCCGTACTCATCGATATGCAAGCCGTGATATTCTAGACAACACATGATCATCTCATACATCAGATATATCTCATCATGTAATTGTCCATATCACATCACAACATACCCTGCAAAAACAAGTTAGATGTCCTTAATTGTTCTTGCAAGTTTTACGTGGTTGCTACAGGTACCTGGCAATAACAATTCTCACATACGCAAAACCACAACTATGATACATAAGTTGCTTTTCAACCTTCTCAAGGACCGCCTTTGTCGAATCCGATCCAACAAAAGTAGGAGAAACAAACACCCACCAGCCATCTTTGTGCAAATGAAGTTACATGTCAGTCGATGGAACCGGTCTCTTGTAAGCGTACGAGTAAGGTTGGTCCGGGCCGCTTCATCCCGCAATACCGTTGAACCAAACCACGACCAAGGGAGGAAGCAATCTAAGCATCAACGCCCACAAACTCCTTTGTGTTCTACTCGAGATCTCATCTACACATAGACCTAGCTTTGATACCACTGTTGGGGAATGTTGCATGGGAAACAAAAAATTTCCTACGCACATGCAAGATCTATCTGTGGTGATTAGCATCTACGAGAGGGAGAATGGATCTACATACCCTTGTAGATCGCTAAGCGGGAAGCGTTAAGAAACGCGGTTGATGTAGTCGAACGTCCTCACGATCCAAATCGCCGAGCGTCCCGCGATCCCATCACGATCCATCCCGCGATCCAATCACGATCTGTGCCACGATCTCATCACGATCCGTCCAGCGATCCAATCACGAATCGTCTCGCAATCTTGATCATGGTCCTTCCGATCTAGCGCTAAACGGACGGCACCTTCACGTTCAGCACACGTACAACTCGATGATGATCTCTGCCTTCTTGATCCAGCAAGAGGTGTTGGGGAACGTTGCATGGGAAACAAAAATTTTCCTACGCACACGCAGATCTATCCATGGTGATGAGCATCTACGAGAGGGAGAGTGGATCTACATACCCGTGTAGATCGCTAAGCGGGAAGCGTTAAGAAACGCGGTTGGTGTAGTCGAACGTCCTCGCGATCCAAATCGCCGAGTGTCCCGCAATCCAATCATGATCCGTCCCGCGAACTTGATCACAATCCGTCCCACGAACTTGATCATGATGCGTCTCACAAACTTGATCACGATCCTTCCGATCTACCGCCAAACGGACGAGACCTCCGCGTTCACCACACATACAGCTTGATGGCGATCTCCACCGTCTTGATCTAGCAAGAGGGAGCGGAGAGGAGGAAGAGTACTCCGGCAGGATGACAGTGCTCCGGCGATGGTGGTGGAACTATTCCGGCAGGGCTTCGCCTAAGCATTGCAGAAAACCGATCTAGAGGAAAAACTATGCACTTGAGGAACGGGCAACACGTGGTTGAAAAAACTAGTGCAAAACCCTAAAATCCACTAGTATATATAGGAGGAGAGGAGTAGAGGAGACAGCCTTGGCTTTCCAAGCCAAGATCTTTGGCCGAACCTATTAGGAGAGGAGGAGGACTCTTCCAATCCTAGTAGGACTAGGATTGCTCCTTTTTTGCCTTTTTCCAACTTTTCATATTGGGGTTTTTCCTCCAGCCACAAGGGCCTTGTGTGGGAGTTTCCACCAGTCCACTAAGGGATCATATTCACTCTCCCACAGCCCATGAAGCCTATTGGGTAGAAATAACCCTCCCGGAGGCCTCCCGGTACACTATCAGCACTCCCGGTACACTACCGGTGAGCCCGAAACTTTTCCGGCGACCAAACCAGGACTTCCTATATATGAATATTTACCTCCGAACCATTGCGGAGCTCCTCGTGACATCCGGGATCTCATCTAGGACTCCGAACAACCTTCGGTCACCACCATACATAACTCTATACTACCAAAACGTCATCAAACCTTAAGTGTGCAGACCCTGCGGGTTAGAGAACTATGTAGACATGACCGAGACACCTCTATGGTCAATAACCAATAGCGGGACCTGGATGCCCATATTGGTTCCTACATATTCTACGAAGATCTTTATCAGTCGAACCTCTATGTCAAGGATTCAGTTAATCCCGTATGATGTTCCCTTTGTCCTTCGGTATGTTACTTGCCCGAGATTTGATCGTCGATATCTCCATAACTAGTTCAATCTCGTTATCGGCAAGTCTCTTTACTCGTTCCGTAATACAATATCCCGCAACTAACACTTAGTCACATTGCTTTGAAGGCTTATTGTAATGTTGTATTACCGAGTGGGCCCTGAGATACCTCTCCGTCACACGGAGTAACAAATTCCAGTCTTGATCCATGCCAACCCAATAGAAACCCTCGAAGATACCTGTAATGCACCTTTATAGTCACCCAGTTACGTTGCAACATTTGATACACACAAGGCACTCCTCCGGTGTCCGTGAGTTGCATGATCTCATGGTCATAGGAACAAATACTTGACATGCAGAAAACAGTAGCAATAAACTAACATGATCATATGCTATGTTTGTAGTTTGGGTCTTGTCCATCACATCATTCTCCTAATGATGTGATCCCATAATCAAATGACATGACATGTCAATGGCTAGGAAACCTTGACCATCTTTGATCAACGAGCTAGTTCACTAGAGGCATACTAGGGACAATGTGTTGTCTGTTTACCCACACATGTAATGTGTTTCCAATCAATACAAATATAGCATGGATAATAAACGATTATCATGAACAAGGAAATATAATAATAAACACTTTATTTATTGCCTCTAGGGCATATTTCCAACAGTCTCCCACTTGCACTAGAGTCAATAATCTAGTTCACATCACTATGTGATTTACATTGTAATGAATCGAACACCCATGCAGTTCTGGTGTTGATCATGTTTAGCCCTTGGAAGAGTTAGTCAACAGGTCTGCAACATTCAGATCCGTGTGCACTTTGCAAATATTTATGTCCTTCTCCTCGATGTAATCGTGGATGGAGTTGAAGCGTCACTTTATGTGTCTGGTCCTCTTGTGAAACCTTGGTTCCTTGGCCAGAGCAATGGCACCAGTGTTATCACAGAACAGGTTCGTTGGATTCAGTGCACTAGGCACTACTCCAAGATCTGTCATGAACTGCTTCATCCAGACACCTTCCTTCGCCGCCTCCGAGGCTGCGATGTACTCCGCTTCGCATGTAGAATAGGCTACCACGCTTTGCTTGGAACTGCACCAGCTTACCGCTCCCCCGTTGAGAATAAATACGTATCCGGTTTGTGACTTCGAGTCATCCGGATCAGTGTCAAAGCTTGCATCGACGTAACCCTTTACGACGAGCTCTTCATCACCTACATAAACAAGAAACATTTCGTTTGTCCTGTTCAGGTACTTAAGGATATTCTTGAGCGCCGCCCAGTGCTCCATTCCAGGATCACTTTGAAACCTTCCGGCCATACTTATGGCAAGGCTGACATCGGGTCTTGTGCACAGCATTGCATACATGATAGAGCCTATGGCTGAAGCATAGGGGATGGCACTCATCTTTTCTCTATCTTCTGTAGTCACTAGGCATTGAGTCTTACTCAACTTCACAACTTGTAACACAGACAAGAACCCCTTCTTGGCCCGATCCATTTTGAACTTCTTCAAAACTTTATCAAGGTATGTGCTTTGTGAAAGTGCTATCAAGCGTCTCGATCTATCTCTATAGATCTTAATGCCTAATATGAAAGCAGCTTCTCCTAGGTCCTTCATTGAAAAACTCTTGTTCAAATATTCCTTCATGCTTTGCAGCATTTCTATATTGTTTCCAATTAGCAATATGTCATCCACATATAATACTAGAAACGCTATAGAGCTCCCACTCACTTTCTTGTAAATACAAGATTCTCCATAAACTTGTATAAACTCAAACGCTTTGATCACCTCATCAAAGCGCTTATTCCAACTCCGAGATGCTTGCACCAGCCCATAAATGGATCGCTGGAGTTTGCAAACTTTTTCAGCATTCTTTGGATCGACAAAACCTTCTGGTTGCATCATATACAACTCTTCCTCAAGGAAACCATTTATGAACGCTGTTTTGACATCCATCTGCCAAATTTCATAATTGAAATAAGCAGCTATTGCCAACATGATTCTAACAGACTTAAGCATCGCTATGGGTGAGAAGGTCTCATCGTAGTCATCTCCTTGAACTTGTGAAAAACCCTTTGCCACAAGTCGAGCTTTATAGACGGGGACATTACCGTCCGCGTCTATCTTCTTCTTAAAGATCCATTTGTTCTGAATGGCCTTTCGCCCTTCAGGTAATACTTCCAAAGTCCATACTTTGTTTTCATACATGGATCCCATCTCGGATTTCATGGCCTCTAACCATTTCTCGGAATCCGGGCCCATCACTGCTCCTGCATAGCTCGTAGGTTCATTGTTGTCCAACAACATGACCTCTAAGACAGGGTTGCCGTACCACTCAGGAGTAGTATGCGCCATTGTCTAACTATGAGGTTCAATAGGAGCTTGATTCGAGGCTTCATGATCATCATCATTAACTTTTTCTTCTACCGTCGTAGGTTCCACAGAAACATCTTTCTGCACTGCGCTACTTTCCGGTTGAAGTAAAGGTTCAATAACCTCATCAAGCTCTATTTTCCTCCCACTCAATTCTTTCGAGAGAAACTCTTTCTCAAGAAATGTTCCGTTCTTAGAGACAAACACTTTGCCTTTGGATCTGAGATAGAAGTTATACCCGACTGTCTCTTTCAGGTATCCTATGAAGACGCAGTTCTTCGCTTTGGGTTCCAGCTTTTCAGGCTGAAGCTTTTTGACATAAGCATCACATCCCCAAACTTTAAGAAACGACAACTTTGGCCTCTTGCCAAACCACAGTTCATATGGCATCATCTCAACGGATTTCGATGGTGCCCTATTTAAAGTGAATGCAGCTGTCTCTAATGCATAACCCCAAAACGATAGTGGCAAATTAGCAAGAGACATCATAGAATGCACCATATCTAATAAGGTTCGATTACGACGTTCGGACACACCATTACGCTGTGGTGTTCCGGGCGGTGTCAACTGTGAAACAATTCCACATTGTCTTAAGTGACTACCAAACTCATAACTCAGATATTCACCTCCTCGATCAGATTGCATGAATTTAATCTTCTTGTTACGATGATTCTCAACTTCACTCTGAAATTGCTTGAACTTTTCAAACGTTTCATACTTGTGTTTCATCAAGTAAATATACCCATATCTACTTAAGTCATCAGTGAAGGTGAGAAAATAACGATATCCACCATGCGCTGTAACATTCATTGGACCGCACACATTAGTATGTATTATTTCCAATAAGTCACTCGCCCGTTCCATTGTTCCAGAGAACGGTGTTTTAGTCATCTTGCCCATGAGGCATGGTTCACATGTGTCAAGTGATTCAAAATCAAGTGACTCCAAGAGTCCATCCGCATGGAGCTTCCTCATGCGTTTTATGCCAATATGACCTAAACGGCAGTGCCACAAGAAAGTGGTACTATCATTATCAACTCTACATATTTTGGCATCAATGTTATGAACATGTGTGTCATCACTATCAAGATTTAATATGAATAAACCCCTAACATTGGGTGCATGACCATAAAATATATTACTCATATAAATAGAACAACCTTTATTCTCTGATTTAAATGAGTAACCGTCTTGCAATACAAGATCCAGATATAATGTTCATGCTTAACGTAGGCACTAAATAACAATTATTCAGGTTCATCACTAACCCTGATGGTAATCGAAGAGAGAGCGTGCCGACGGCGATCACATCAACCTTGGAACCATTTCCCACGTGCATCGTCACTTCGTCCTTTGCCAGCCTTCGTTTATTCCGTAGTTCCTACTTTGAGTTGCAAATGTGAGCAACCGAACCGGTATCAAATACCCATGCACTACTACGAGAGCTAGTAAGGTACACATTAATAACATGTATATCATATATACCTTGTTTGTCGTTGGCCGCCTTCTTGTCAGCCAGGTACTTGGGGCAGTTCCGCTTCAAGTGACCAGTTCCCTTGCAATGAAAGCACTCAGTTTCTGGCTTGGGTCCATGCTTGGGCTTCTTTACAGGAGTAGCAACTGCTTTGCCATCCTTCTTGGTTTTACCCTTCTTGCCCTTTCCCTTGACCTTGCCATTTTTCTTGAAACTAGTAGTTTTATTGACCATCAACACTTGATGTTCTTTCTGGATTTCAGACTTAGCGACTTTTAGCATCGCAAACAGCTCGGCGACTAACTTGTTCATCCCGTGCATGTTATAGTTCATCACAAAGCTCTTGTAACTAGGTGGCAGTGATTGAAGAACTCTGCCAGTGATCGCCTCTGGTGGAAGGGCAATTCCCAACTCCGCTAGACGAGTTGAATACCCAGATATTCTGAGTATATGTGCACTGATAGACCCGTTCTCCTCCATCTTGCAAGCATAGAACTTATCGGAGGTTTCATACCTCTCGATCCGGGCATTCTTCTGAAAGATAAACATCAACTCCTGGAACATCTCATATGCTCCATGACATTCAAAACGTCTTTGAAGTCCCAGTTCTAAGCCATACAATATCGCACACTGAACTATTGAGTAATCTCCAGTACGTGCCTCCCAAGCGTTCTTAACGTCTTCGGAGGTCATGTCTTCTGCTTGGTCACCAAGCGGTGCATCAAGGACATATGATTTTTGGGAAGCCGTGAGGATAATCCTCAGATTATGGGCCCAGTCAACAAAGTTACTTCCATCATCTTTCAACTTAGCTTTCTCCAGGAACGCATTAAAATTCAGGGGTGCTACTGCGCGAGCCATTGATCTACAACATAAATATGCAAAGTTTACTTAGACTATTGTTCAAGATAATGAGTTTAGTTAATCAAATTACTAAAGCTCCCACTCAAATTGACATCCCTCAGGTCATCTGAGTGTCACATGATCCAAATCCACCAACTCAAGTCCGATCATCACGTGAGTTGAGGTGGCTTCAATGGTGAACATCATTATGTTGATCATATCTACTATATGACTCATGTTCGACCTTTCGGTCTCTTGTGTTCCGAGGCCATGTCTTTACATGCCAGGCTCGTCAAGTTTAACCTGAGTGTTCTACGTGTGCAACACTGGCTTGCACCTGTTGTATGTGAACGTAGAGTCTATCACACCCGATCATCACGTCGTGTCTCAACACGACGAACTTTCGCAACGGTGCACACTCAGGGAGAACACAATTTATCTTGAAATTAAGTGAAGGATCACCTTATAATGCTACCATCGTCCTAAGCAAAACAAGGTGCATAAAAAGGATTAATACGCAAATCATAAGTGACATGATATGGCCATGAACTTTGTGCTTTTGATCTCCATCATGAAAGCACCGGCATGATCTCCATCATCACCGGCACGACATCATGATCTCCATCATCTTGATCACCATCAACGTGTCGCCATTGGGGTTGTCGCGCCCAACATGCTTCTACTACTATTGCTACCGTAGCGATAAAGTAAAGCATTACATAGCGCTTAATGATTGACCCACAGGTCATACAATAATTAAAGACAACCCTATGGCTCCTTCCGCTTGCCGTACTCATCGACATGCAAGTCGTGATAATCTATACAACACATGATCATCTCATACATCACATATATAACATCATGTAATTGGCCATATCACATCACAACATACCCTGCAAAACAAGTTAGACGTCCTCTAATTGTTGTTGCATGTTTTATGTGGCTGCTACGGGTATCTAGCAAGAACAATTCTCAGCTACGCATAAACCACAATGGTGATACACTAGTTGCTTTTCAACCTTCTCAAGGACCGCCTTTGTCGAATCCGATCCAACTAAAGCGAGAGAAATTGGCACACACAAGCCATCTATGCAACAAGTTGCGGTCAAGGGAACCGGTCTCTCGTAAGCATACGCGTAATGTTGGTCCGGGCCGCTTCATCACACAATTCTGCTGAACCAAAATCCGACCAAGGGAGGAAGCAATCTAAGCATCAACGCCCACAAACCTTTTGTGTTTTACTCGAGATCTAATCTACACATAGACCTAGCTCATGATGCCACTGTTGGGGAACGTTGCACGGGAAACAAAAAATTTCCTACGCACACGCAGATCTATCCATGGTGATGAGCATCTACGAGAGGGAGAGTGGATCTACATACCCTTGTAGATCGCTAAGCGGGAAGCGTTAAGAAACGTGGTTGGTGTAGTCGAACGTCTTCGCAATCCAAATCGCCAAGCATCCCGTGATCCAATCACGATCCGTCCCGTGAACTTGATCACGATCCGTCCCACGAACTTGATCACCATCCGTCTCACGAACTTGATCACGATCCTTCCGATCTAGCGCCGAACGGACGACACTTCCGCGTTCAGCACACGTACAACTTGATGATGATCTCCGCCGTCTTGATCCAGCAAGAGGGATCAGAGAGGAGGAAGAGTTCTCCGGAAGCATGGCGGAGCTCAGGCGATGGTGGTGGAACTATTCCGGTAGGGCTTCGCCTAAGCGCTGCAGAAAACCGATCTAGAGGAGAAACTATGCACTGGAGGAACGGGCAGCGCGTGGCTGAAAAAACTAGTGCAAAACCCTAAAATCCACCAGTATATATAGGAGGAGAGGAGGAGAGGAGACAGACTTGGCTTTCCAAGCCAAGAGCTTCGGCCGAACCTACTAGGAGAGGAGGACTCCTCCTCCAATCCTAGTAGGACTAGGATTGCTCCTTTTTTGCCTTTTTCCCACCTTTTCCTATCGGGTTTTTTCCTCCAGCCACATGGGCCTTGTGTGGGAGTTTCCACCAGTCCACTAAGGGCTGATATTCACTCTCCCACAGCCCATGAAGCCTCTTGGATCGAAATACCCCTCCCGGAGGCTTCCAGGTACACTATCGGCACTCCCTGTACACTACCGATGAGCCCGAAACTTTTCGGACGACCAAAACAGGACTTCCTATATATGAATCTTTACCTCCGGACCATTCCGGAGCTCCTCGTGACACCCGGGATCTCATCCAGGACTCCGAACAACCTTCGGTCGCCACCATACATAACTCTATACTACCGAAACGTCACCAAACCTTAAGTGTGCAGACCCTGCGGGTTCGAGAACTATGTAGACATGACCGAGACACCTCTACAGTCAATAACCAATAGTGAGACCTGGATGCCCATATTGGTTCCTACATATTCTATGAAGATCTTTATCGGTCGAACCTCTATGTCAAGGATTCAGTTAATCCCGTATGATGCTCCCTTTGTTCCTCGGTATGTTACTTGCCCGAGATTTGATCGTCGGTATCTCCATACCTAGTTCAATATCGTTACCGGCAAGTCTCTTTACTCATTCCATAATACAAGATCCCGCAACTAACACTTAGTCACATTGCTTGAAAGGCTGATTGTGATGTTGTATTACCGAGTGGGCCCTGAGATACCTCTCCGTCACATGGAGTAACAAATTCCAGTCTTGATCCATGCCAACCCAACAGACACCCTTGGAGATACCTGTAATGCACCTTTATAGTCACCCAATTATGTTGTGACATTTGATACACACAAGGCACTCCTTTGGTGTCCGTGAGTTGCATGATCTCATGGTCATAGGAACAGATACTTGACATGTAGAAAACAGTAGCAATAAACTAACACGATCATATGCTATGTTTGTAGTTTGGGTCTTGTCCATCACATCATTCTCCTAATGATGTGATCCCGTAATCAAATGACATCACATGTCAATGGATAGGAAACCTTGACCATCTTTGATCAATGAGCTAGTTCACTAGTGGCATACTTGGGACAATGTGTTGTCTATTTACCCACACATGTAATGTGTTTCCAATCAATACAATTATAGAATGGATAATAAACGATTATCACGAACAAGGAAATATAATAATAAACAATTTATTTATTGCCTCTAGGGCATATTTCCAACAAGAGGGAGCGGATAGGTAGACGAGTTCTCCGACAGCGCGACGGCGTTGCGGCGATGGTGGTGGAGCAATTCCAGCAGGTCTTCGCCTAAGCACCGCTGAAGACGATCTAGAGAGAAACTACAAACTAGAGGAGAGGCGACACGTGGCTTAGGGTTTCTTGATGTGTTCCAAGTGCTAGACCCGCCCCTTTATTTATATGCTGAGCCTTGGGGTCGAAACTTGGAGAAAAATCCTCCTAAAGGTCGGTTTGCCCGCAAGGCAAGAGTCCTCCTCGGACTCCAGGACCAGACACCAAGGTCCTCAGCGTCTGGCCCCAGACGCTAGGGTCCGTGGCGTCTGGCCCCTGGCCTCCGCAAAACAGCTTTTGCACCTTCCTAAAGCCTCATGGGCTTTAACCCTTGGCCCAAATAAAGTGTTCTTGTAACCTAAACATTTCGGGAAACATCCGAAACTATTTCCGGTGAATTCCGGAACCCTTCCGAAGAGCAAACACTATTATCCCATATATCAATCTTTACCTCCGGACCATTCCAGGGCTCCTCGTGACGTCCCGGATCTCATCCAGGACTCCGAACAACCTTTGGTCACCACCATACATAACTCTATACTACCGAAACATCACCAAACCTTAGGTGTGCAGACCCTGCGAGTTCAAGAACTATGTAGACATGACCGACACACCTCTATGGTCAATAACCAATAGGAGGACCTGGATGCCCATATTGGTTCCTACATATTCTACAAAGATCTTTATCGGTCGAACCTCTATGTCAAGTATTCAGTTAATCCCGTATGCTATTCCCTTTGTTCTTCGGTATGTTACTTGCTCGAGATTTGATCGTCGGTATCTGTATACCTAGTGCAACCTCGTTACCGGCAAGTCTCTTTACTCGTTCCGTAATACAAGATCCCATGACTAACACTTAGTCACATTTCTTGCAAGGCTAATTGTGATGTTGTATTACCGAGTGGGCCCTGAGATACCTCTCCGTCATACGGAGTAACAAATCCCAGTCTTGATCCATGCCAACCCAACAGACACCCTCAGAGATACATGTAGAGCACCTTTATAGTCACCTAGTTACGTTGCGATGTTTGATACACACAAGGTACTCCTCCGGTGTCAATGAGTTGCATGATCTCATGGTCATAGGAACAGATACTTGACAATGCAGAAAACAGTAGCAATAAACTGACATGATCATATGCTACGTTTGTAGTTTGGGTCTTGTCCATCACATCATTCTCCTAATGATGTGATATCGTTATCAAATGACATCTCATGTCCATGACTAGGAAACCATAGACATCTTTGATCAACGAGCTAGTCTATTAGAGGTATACTATGGACATGGTATTGTCTATGTATCCACACATGTATCTGAGTTTCCGATCAATACAATTACAGCATGGCTGATAAACGATTATTATGAACAAGGAAATATGATAATAACCAATTTATTATTGCCTCTAGGGCATATCTCCAACAGGGAAGAGGTGCTTTGTCATGGTTCGATCAATCGGTAAAGAGGCACACATGTACCATTGCTATTAAGGATAAAAAGATGGGGTCTATTCCTACATGAATAGATCTTGTCTACATCATGTCATCGTTCTTATTGCATTGCTCCATTTCTCCATGAACTGAATACACTAGATGCATGCTGGATAGCACTCGATGTGTGGAGTAATAGTAGTAGATGCAGAAGCGTTTTGGTCTAGTAATCTTGGACGTGATGCATATATAATGATCATTGCCTTGGATATCATCACGATTATTTGATCTTCTATCAATTACCCAACAGTAATTTGTTTACCCACCGTGTGCTATACTCATGAGAGAAGCCATTAGTGAAACATCAGCCCCCAGTCTATCTTTTAACATATTGCTTTCCTATCTATCTTTTCCGCATTTTCTTTCAGATCTACCATTCCAAAAACCCAAAAACACCTTGTTGCACTTTTTATTTACATCTTTTATTTTGTGTTCTTACGCGATCTATTTATCCAATCTCATACAAACTGATCTATCCTTTACCATGGAGAGATTGACAACCTCTCTTACCCATCTGGTTGCAAGTATTTGTGCTTTGTGTGCAAGTACCGTTTACATAGTGTTGCTTGGTTCTCCTACTGGTTCGATAAGCTTGGTTTCATAATTGAGGGAAATACTTACCGTAGCTATGCTGCATCATCCCTTCCTTTTTAGGGAAATACCGACACAGTCTCAAGCCACATCACATCACTATGCCGTTTAGTCTCAAGAACGCTGGGGCGACTTTTATGCGCATGATCCAAGAATGTTTACAAAAGAAAAAAATTAGTCGGAACATGGAGGCGCACATGGATGACACTGCGGTCAAGTCCAGGAAAGGTTTTGACCTCTTGGCAGACCTCGCAGAAACCTTCGTGAACCTGCGGTGCTTTCATATAAAGCCTAATGATACAAAATGCACATTCGGAGTGCCATCAGGCAAGCTACTCGGGTTCCTTGTTTCTAAACGTGGAATCGACTCTAATCCTGACACAATCGGTGCCATTATCCGAATGAAGAAACCAATACGTCTGCATGACCCGCAAAAGCTCACGGGGTGCCTTGCAGCCTTGAGTAGATTCATCTCTATACTCGGTGAAAAGGCATTGCCTCTTTACCGATTGATGAAGAAGTCTGATAGATTTGAGTGGATACTTGAAGCACAAGCCGCATTCTAAGAGCTCAAGGCCTTACGTTCCACCCAGCCGGTATTAGTTGCTCCGAGCAGGCGAGAGCCTTTGCTCTTGTACATCGCGACTACTGGCCAAGTTGTCAACACTATCCTCACTATGGAGCGTGAGGAATCGGGAAAACAATTTAGAGTGCAAACAACCATATGTTACATCTCGGAAGTATTGACCCCTTACAAGCAAAGGTATCCACACTACCAGAAGCTGGTATATGGTATTTACCTCATTGTTAAGAAGGCGACTCATTACTCCCAAGAGCACTCGATCATGGTTACCAGCGACGCCCCCTTGTTGGGAATCCTACATAACAGAGATACCACGGGCCGAGTGGCAAAATGGGCGAGTGAGATCCTCCCGTTGGAGATCAAGTTTGAAGACAAGAAGGAAATCAAGTCTCAAGCACTAGTGGACTTTTTGGCCAAGTGGATTGAACAAGAACATCCATCCCCAAGTATCCCCGAACATTGGACCATGTTTTTTGATGGATCCAAGATGCTCCAAGGATCCGGTGCTAGAGTGGTTCTCGTCTCCCTCAGGGGAGAATGATTGAGCTACATCCTTCAAATCCACTTTGATTCGTCTAATGACAAAGCCGACTACGAAGCCCTCCTGTATGGGCTCCGAGTGGCCATCTCACTCGAAATCCAACGTTTGATGATATTCGATGATTCAGACCTTGTTGTCAATCAAGTGATGAAAGAATAGGATCTCCGGAGTCCGACCATGACTGGGTAATGCAATGAATTCAGGAAACTGGAGAAGAACTTTGAAGGTTCAGAGTTGCATCACATACCTCGAGTGAAGAAACAGATGACAAACGACCTGGCTAAGATAGGTTCCACTCATCGGGTCATTCCGAAAGGCATATTCCTTAAGCACCTGCGCTCTCCCTAAGTCAAAGAAGATCCTTTCATTGAGGAACCCCCGCAAGCAGTCGGACCTTCAAATTTGACCGAGGTTGATATTCCAACAATGGTGGATCTTGTCCACGAGATGTTGGTAATCACTTCCGAGTGGACCCAAACTTACTTAGCATACTTGCTCCGGCAAGAGCTCCATGAAAACAAAGAGGAAGCCCGACATATCGTCTGGCGGTCTAAGTCCTTTAAAGTGATGGGAGTATAGTTGTATAAGAAAAGCACTACATGTGTAACTCAGAAGTGTGTTTTCCCAAAGGAAGGACTGCAGGTCTTGCATGAGATTCATTCGGGAACCTGCAACCATCACGTGTCCTCTCAGACGTTAGTAGCGAAAAAATTCCTTGCAGGTTTTTATTGGCCCCGAGCCAATGAAGCAACAAAGGATTTGGTCGACATCTGTTGATGCGGAGCATCCTACGGACATCACCATGGCAAGAGTCCCTTCGGCAAGTGACACGTGCGACATCAACTTCACATACATAAAGGTGAATCATCTCCTTTACACGTGTTCACTTGACCCCTTCGAGGATGGTATACTACTTGACACTCCTCTCATGTGCATGCATAGGTATTGTCGGAGCTTCACGGAGGACGAGGTGTGCCAACACCTACTTACAACTACGCCATCTGCGAGGGAAGCTTGGAAGAGAAGGAAGAAGAAGCAAGGACAAGACTCTGGAAGTCCCGGACCTTTTGGCCTGCCCGGAACCTCCGGACCCCGGACCTTCCGGCCTGCCCGGAATTTCCGGCCACCTCGACCACATGCGACTCCAGGCATGCATACTCTCTGGAAACCCCGGAGCCTTCCCAGACATTCCCCGGAACTTCTGGCCCAACCCGGAACTTCCGGCCCACATGCGTGCATCCACTCGGGCCCAAGGCCCATGTAACCCTTTCTCACCCCACTTCGCCCTAGACTATATATACTCATCTCCCACCTACATTCTAGGGTTAGCAATGGTTTAGCTCTTAGTTAGTTGAGCTTTGCTCCTTCCTCTACCTCTCCCATGGAGATCAAGGCCTCCACCGGAGAAGATCCATGGAGGATGTCAAGGCCCCTCACGAGGGAAGATCCTCCGAGATATCAAGGCCCCATCTCCCCATGGGATTTGGGATGAACTCTACCAGGTATCCTATTTCCCTTCGTTGTTCATGTACCTTTGTGGATCTTGTGTGTGGTGAGTCTAGTGGATGTGTGATTGGACTTTTTCTTGAGTGTTTCCTCTTGTGATTTCTCCTCGTTATTCCTCGTGTTCTTTGTGTTCTTGAGTTTTCCCCCTCCAATTCGTGAAATATGGACAACTACGTGCTTGCCCCGTATCATATGGTATCATGAGCCAGGTTTCTCACAAATGTGGAGTCCCCCCTCTTTGTTTTTTAGCTTGATTTTGCTTGATTTCGTCCCAATTTGAAAATCCCCACCAAAAATAGCCCCAAATATTTTCTTGTGATTTGTTGTTCTTGTGAGTTTTTGTTGATTTTGATCTGTGGATTTGGTGTTTGGCAAGTGGATCTACCTCCCTTGGTGTCCCCTAGACCTAATTCCATCTCCCCCCTTCAATTTTGTCTTGGAAATCTAGTTTTTCCACCCCCTGTTTTCAGATCCAGAATTTAGGGTTCGTCCCAGAGTTGTTCCCGTGCACCTGGAACTTCCATCCCCAGACCAGAACTTCCGGCCTTAACAGAAAGTTTCCCCACATTTTTCCGCCCCCCGGAACCTCCGGCATCGCCGAAACTTCCGGCCTAACGAGAGTCTTTCCCGTATTTCAGCTTCAGCCATTTCACCGTTTTGGTCATAACTAATTCATACGAACTCCGATTTTGACGTTCTTTAGCTCGTTGGATAGCTATTGACACCCCCATCACAAAAAATACTTCCACAATCATTTGAATCCATCATAGTTTTCAAAATTTGGCAAGTTTTCCTAGGCCCTCCACCATATCATCTGCTTTACCACCATAGACTTCCGCAACCTAACCCATTTTGATTATCATTGCATTTGTGCTTGCTTGAGTTGTGATTTGAGTCTCCTAAGGTGTTTCAGATACTTTGGGATGGTTACTTCTTCATAAACCACCGGCGACTTGTATCCGTCCATCATCTACATCAACCATCGACGTTCGTCATCGATGACGACCATCCATCCTTTGAGACCATATTCAACCGAAAGCAAGGCCATTTTACCCCGACTTTGTGAAAGGTTAATTGTGACGAAGCTATACATTCCCTCATACACTTTTCCTTCCTTGCCATTGCATCTTGTTAGCCCCACCATCTTTGCGAATACCTTCATACCTATTGAGACTAGCTATCCGAGTATTGCTGGGCTTCGCGAATTTTTTTGCATCATAGTCATACGATATAATATTGTTGCATCATTGGAAATATCATACAGTGCAATTGCTTGCTGCCGTGCATATCTTGCGATATTTATCTCATATAGTTGGTTGAGGCTCAATATGAATAGTGGAAAAAAGAAGAGAAAAAAAGCTTTTAAACAAGAAAGAAAGATCAAAGCTTATAAGCAAAGAGTTGAGCATGAAAAGAGATACTTGTGCATGAGGATACTTGGAATAGGAAACGTATGCTTGCATGAATAGGATTGGTGCCAAGTGGTGAATCGTTCCCAAACGTGCAATCAAGCTAGCATCTCTCCTTGTGTTTGTGCAACGTGAGCTCAATCTTCGTTAGGCAAATTTATATTGCTCATCCCTATAGTTGAACAAGCCCCATTATCCCACCGCGTGTGTTTCTCTATTGCCCTCCTCTATATTTGTAATCTCTTGCTTTGGATTTTGAGTCCTTCAATTAGCATGAATTTGTGCCACTTGTCCTAACTGAGCCACTCGATAAGCTTTATGTTGTAGGTGTGAGTGAACAAGTTCGGTACCAATTCCACTATTCTCTCAATTCACATTGAGTGAAACGAGATACATCCTCAACTTTGGGAACGGTATCTTGGTATTGTTTATCTCATTTTCCACTCACCTTTGCTCGAGTCTTGTGATGGCTAGGCAAAGCACATCATCTTCAGTCTTCGACGACTACATCGACATGAGCAACCACATCAACCAAAAACTCGAGCGACTCGGCATCGATATATGACACTCCGAAGCTCGAAAAAGAGACATGGTGGCCGCACACATGGAGCAACTTCAACACATGGTGGCCGACTACAAGTTTTCTTCCCCTTCATTATCATCACGGCGTAGACGCTCAAGTCGCACATCTTCAAATAAACAAGTGTGCGAAGACCAAGATCACCACCAAGGACAAGCTTCGATGCCAAGATCAAGGCGATCGACTACATGCATGAATGACCCTTCCATCTTCGGAAGCATCCCAAAGAAGATGGCCGAGCATGGGATTTTCCCTTCGGCCATGGAGGAGAGTGATGAAGTGCCATCTTCGGCCTTCATCCACGACGATGGCGATGAGTTGGTTGAGCACGGGATTTTCCCTTCGACCACAGTGTTTGGTGATGAGTTGAGAGACTTTTGACACCATATTGAGAGTGAGAGTGACTTCACCGCTAGCCCCATATATGATGATTTGTCCCCATTTCCATGTGAGGAGATCTAGAACCCCCACCACTTGAGTGACATGAGTGATTCCACCATATGTGACTATGAGTGCAACTACCTAGAGGGAGTGAGTGAGCCACAACTTAGTGAGTGGGGTAGTTGAGATGGCACGTGAGGCCACAATGATTTCTAACAACTTAACCCCTACTCCTATTGTGTCTTCCTCTTTGGTACAAGGTCTCATTCATGACGACATACTAACCCTTGACGATTTCATCCCTCCAATGGGAATGACGATGGCCATGGTGGATGATGATGCACCCCCACATGGTTCCATCGAGATGAAAAGGACCACGAGTTGGTTTCTCCCACCTCACCTACACCACACGAGTGGGATGAGAAAGGTAAAATAGGTGAAGGTGATGCTCTTGTCCCACTAGTGGACTATCTTTCCATTGATTGCTTGCATGTTGTTGATCACCTTATGGATACTTCACATGCTATGTGTTCTTCATGCTTAGATGTGCCCCCTATTTATTATGAATATGATGATGAGCACATTGACTTACCTAGTTGTGATGCTATACTCCATAGGATAACATGTGAAAATTCTATTTGTCACATCATGTTTGATGATCTGCTACACTTGTCATATGCTATGCGTGAAATTTCACATATTGGATCTTTGCAATCTCACCGTAGCGACTATGCATATCCCATACAAATTAATCCCATTTGCTCATATGGAATAGATGACAAACCCATGGTCATTGGCATTTGTTTTTGTTGTGATGATATTGCCATGCTTCCTTTGCATCATTTGCACAATAATTCTCATATGACATGCATGACCACCTAGCTTCGAATATGTATTGTTTTGGATGCTGTCCATATTCTCCATATTATGTTTCCGCTATTGCACATTTAGAGACCACCATAGTTTCCACATACATATTAGGAGATTTGGTCCCATCCCATCCATTGCATGATCCCCATATTTGTGTGCATGATATGCTACCCATGAATAAAAATGCTATTGATGTGCCATATATTTGCATGCTCAATTTGTGTCCCCATCGCGTTATACACAACAACTATTCTTTCATGATGGATGAAATGTTCATGTACCATGCATCGGATTTCTCTGAGCATTTCTTATCTTGTGCTAATTTTCACAAGCACATGCACATCCTAACGGATGGTGTATACATATACCACACACACACAATTTTTGTTTTGTGTTTGTTGTGTGTAGGTACCCATGAATACTCGTCAACCTCACAATCCCATGAGTTGAAGAAAAGAGTTCTTGAGAGCACCGATGCTTTGGGATTCAGTGGAATGTGTCTCCAACCATTCCCCTCACGCAAGGACTACGCGCACCTCTGTTGGGCAACGTTGCATGGGAAACAAAATTTTTCCTACGCACACGCAAGATGTATCCATGGTGATGAGAATCTTCGAGGCGAGAGTGGATCTACATACCCTTGTAGATCGCTAAGCAGGTAGCGTTAAGAAACGCGGTTGATGTGGTCAAACGTCTTCGCAATCCAAATCACTGAGCGTCCTGCGATCCAATAACGATCCGTCCTGATCTAGCGTCGAACGGACGACACCTCTGCGTTCAGCACACATACAACTTGATGACAATCTCTATCTTCTTGATCCAGCAAGAGGGAGCGGAGAGGTCAATGAGTTCTTCGGCAGCGCGACGGCGTGGCGGCGATGGTGGTGGAACTATTCCAGCGGGGCTTCACCTAAGCACTGCTGAAACTATCTAGAGGAGAAACTACCATCTAGAGGAGAGGGTAGCACGTAGCTGATTTGTATTGCGAAAACCCCTCAATACCTCTGGTATATATAGGAGGAGGGAGGGACGAGACTTGGCCCCCAAGGGGCCAACCCTTGGTTCGGCCGAAGTGGGGAGAGGAGGAGTCCTCCTCCAATCCTAGTAGGATTAGGACTCCTTCTCTCCCACTTGGCAATTTCCTTCCCTCCTTGGGTCTCTCCTCCCAGACGCATGGGCCTCTTGTGGGGCTTTGGACAGCCCACTAAGGGCTAGTATACCTCCTACCAGAGACCATGTAGCCTCTTGGGCCAAAACACTCCTCCTCATGGTCCCCTGGCACCCTCCCGGCACTCCCGGTACCCTACCGATGAGCCCGAAATTTTTCCTGTGGCCAAAACAGGACTTCCTATATATATCAATATTTACCTCCGCACGATTTCGGAGATCCTCGTGACTTCCGGGATCTCATCCGGGACTCTGAACAACCTTCGGTCACCACCATACATAACTCTATACTACTTAAATGTCACCGAACCTTCAGTGTGCAGACCCTGCGGGTTCAAGAACTATGTAGACATGACCGAGACACCTCTATGGTCAATAACCGATAGTGGAACCTGGATGCCCATATTGGTTCCTACATATTCTATGAAGATATTTATCAGTTGAACCTCTATGTCAAGGATTCAGTTAATCCCGTACGCTGTTCCCTTTGTTCTTCGGTATGTTACTTGCCCGAGATTCGACCGTCGCTATCTCTATACCTAGTTCAATCTTGTTACCGACAAGTCTCTTTACTCGTTCCGTAATACAATATCCCATGGCTAACACTTTAGTCACATTTCTTGCAAGTCTTGTTCTGATGTTGTATTATCGAGTGGGCCCTATGATACCTCTCCATCACACGGAGTAACAAATCCCAGTCTTGATCCATACCCACTCAATAGACACTCTAGGAGATACCTGTAGAGCACCTTTATAGTCACACAATTATGTTGCGACGTTTGATACACACAAGGCACTCCTCCAGTGTTAGTGAGTTGCAATATCTCATGGTCATAGGAACAAATACTTGACATGCAGAAAACTATAGCAATAAGCTGACACGATCATATTCTATGTTTATAGTTTGGGTCTTGTCCATCGCATCATTCTCCCAATGATGTGATCCCATCATCAAATGACATATCATGTCAATGGCTAGGAAACCTTGACCATCTTTGATCAACGAGCTAGTCTACTAGAGGCATACTAGGGACAAAGTGTTGTATATGTATCCACACATGCAATGTGTTTCGAGTCAATACAATTATAGCATGGATAATAAAAAATTATGATGAGCAAGGATATATAATAATAATCATTTTATTATTGCCACTAGGGTATATTTCCTACAGTCTCCCACTTGCACTAGAGTCAATAATCTAGCTCACATCACTATGTGATTTACATTGTAATGAATCGAACACCCATACAGTTCTGTTGTTGATCATGTTTAGCCCTTGGAAGAGGTTTAGTCAACAGTTCTGCAACATTCAGGTCCATGTGCACTTTGCAAATATTTATGTCCTCCTCCTTGATGTACTCGCGGATGGAAGTGAAGCGTCGCTTTATGTGTCTGGTGCGCTTGTGAAACCTTGGTTCCTTGGCCAGGGCAATGGCACCGGTGTTATCACAGAACAGATCCACCGGATTCAGTGCTCTGGGCACTACTCCAAGATCTATCATGAACTCCTTCATCCAGACACCTTCCTTCGGCTACCACGCTTTGCTTCGAACTGCACCAGCTTACTGCTCCCCCATTGAGAATAAATACGTATCCAGTTTGCGACTTAGAGTCATCTGGATCAGTGTCAAAGCTTGCATCAACGTAACACTTTATGACGAGCTCTTAATCACCTCCATATACGAGAAACATTTCCTTAGTCCTTTTCATGTACTTAAGGATATTCTTGACCACCGTCTAGTGCTCCATTCCGGGATCTCTTTGAAACCTTCCGGCCATACTTATGGCAAGGCTAACATCGGGTCTTGTGCACAACATTGCATACATGATAGAGCCTATTGCTGAAGCATAGGGGATGACACTCATCTTCTCTTTATCTTCTACAGTCACTAGGCATTGAGTCTTACTCAACTTCACACCTTGTAACACAGGCAAGAACCCCTTCTTGGATTGATCCATTTTGAACTTCTTCAAAACTTTATCAAGGTATGTGCTTTGTGAAAGTCCTATTAAGCGTCTCGATCTATCTCTATAGATCTTAATGCCTAACATGAAAGCCAATTCTCCTAGCTCCTTCATTGAAAAACTCTTGTTCAAATATTCCTTCATGCTTTCCAGCATTTCTATATTTTTTCCAGTCAGCAATATGTCATCCACATATAATATTAGAAACACTATAGAGCTCCCACTCACTTTCTTGTAAATACAAGCTTCTCCATAAACTTGTATAAACCTAAACGCTTTGATCTCCTCATCAAAGCGTAGATTCCAACTCCGAGATGCTTGCACTAGTCCATAAATGGATCGCTGGAGTTTGCAAACATTGTCAGCATTCTTATTGCTAACATGATTCTGACGGACTTAAGCATCGCTATGGGTGCGAAGGTCTCATCGTAGTCAACTCCTTGAACTTGCGAAAAACCCTTTTCCACAAGCCGAGCCTTATAGAAGGCGACTTTACCGTCCGCATCTGTTTTCCTCTTAAAGATCCATTTGTTCTGAATGGCCTTTCACCCTTCAAGTAATACTTCCAAAGTCCATACTTTGTTTTCATACATGGATCCCATCTCGGATTTCATGGCCTCTAACCATTTCTTGGAATCTGGGCCCATCATCGCTTCTCCATAGCTCATAGGCTCATCATTGTCTAACAACATGACCTCCAAGATAGGGTTGCCGTACCACTCAGGAGCAGTACGCGCCCTTGTCGACCTACGAGGTTCAATAGTAACTTGATCCGAAGGTTCATGATCATCATCATTAACTTCCTCTTCAACTGCCGTAGGGTCCACATAAACATCTTTCTACGTTACGCTACTCTCAGGTTGAAACAAAGGTTCAACAACCTCATCCAGTTCTATCTTCCTCCCACTCAATTCTTTCGAGAGAAACTCTTTATCAAGAAATGTTCCGTTCTTAGGGACAAACACTTTGCCTTCAGATCTGAGATAGAAGGTATACCCAACTGTCTCTTTTGGGTATCCTATGAAGACGTATTTCTCCGCTTTGGGTTCCATCTTTCCAGGATGAAGCTTTTTGACATAAGCATCACATCCCCAAACTTTAAGAAACATCAACTTTGGCTTCTTACCAAACCACACTTCATATGGCGTCGTCTCTACAGGTTTTGATGGTGCCCTATTTAAAGTAAATGCAGCTATCTCTAATGCATAACCCCAAAACGATACTGGCAAATCGGCAAGAGCTATCATAGAACACACCATATCCAATAAGGTTCGATTACGATGTTCGAACACACCATTACACCGTGGTGTTCTAGGCGGTGTTAATTGTGATACAATTCCACACTATCTTAAGTGGCTGCCAAAATGATAACTCAGATATCCTCCTCCTCGATCAGATCGCAGGAATTTAATCTTCTTGTTACGATGATTCTCAACTTCACTATGAAATTTCTTGAACTTTTCAAATGTTTCAGACTTGTGTTTCATTAAGTAAATATACCCATATCTACTTAAGTCATCAGTGAAGGTGAGAAAATAACGATATCCACCGCGTGCCTCCATGCTCATTGGACCGCATTCATCAGTATGCATGATTTCCAATAAGTCACTTGCCTATTCCATTGTTCTAGAGAACGACGTTTTAGTCATCTTGCCCAGGAGGAATGGTTCACATGTGTCAAGTGATTCAAAATTAAGTGACTCGAAAAGTCCATCAGCATGGAGCTTCTTCATGTGTTGTACACCAATATGACCTAAACACTAGTACCACAAGAAAGTGGTACTATCATTATCAACTCTACATCTTTTGGCATCAATGTTATGAACATGTGTATCATCACTATCAAGATTCAATATGAAGAAACCCCTCACATTGGGTGCATGACCATAAAATATATTACTCATATAAATAGAACAACCATTATTCTCTGATTTAAATGAGTAACTGTCTCGTAATAAACAAGATCTAGATATAATGTTCATGCTTACCGTAGGCACACAATAATAATTATTCAGGTTCATCACCTATCCCGATGGTAATCGAAGAGCGAGCGTGCCGATGGCGATCACATCAACCTTGGAACCATTTCCCACGTGCATCGTCACTTCGTACTTTGCCAGCCTTTGTTTATTCCGTAGTTCTTGTTTTGAGTTGCAAATGTGAGCAACCGAACCGGTATCAAATACCCAGGCACTACAACGAGAGTTGGTAAGGTACACATCAATAACATGTATATCATATATACCTTGTTTGTTGTTGGCCGCCTTCTTGTTGTCTAGATACTTGGGGCACTTCCGCTTCCAGTGACCAGTTCCCTTACAATGAAAGCACTCAGTTTCTGGCTTGGGTCCAGCCTTGGGTTTCTTGAAGGGAGGGGCAACTACTTTGCAACTCTTCTTGGAGTTACCCTTCTTGCCCTTGCCATTCTTCTTGAAACTAGTGGCTTAATTGACCATCAACACTTGATGCTCCTTCCGAATCTCAGACTCTGCGACTATTAACATCACAAATAGCTCGACGACTGACTTGTTCATCCCATGCATGTTATAGTTGAACACGAAGCTCTTGTAACTAGGCGGCAATGATTGAAGAAATTTGTCAGTGATCGCCTCTGTCGGAAGGGGCATCCCCAATTCGGCCAGACGGGTGGAATACCCAGACATTCTGAGTCTATGTTCACTGACAGACCCGTTCTCCTCCATTTTGCAAGCATACAATTTATCGGAGGTCTCATACCTCTCGATCCGGGCATTCTTCTGAAAGATTAACTTAAACTCCTGCAACATATCATATGATCCATGACATTCAAAACATATTTGAAGTCCCAGTTCTAGAACCTACACCATTTCACATTGAACCATTGAGTGATCATACGAATGTGACTGCCAGGCATTCACAACGTCCATAGACTCAACTGTAGCGGCTGGATCACCAATCGGTGCATCAAGGACATAAGCCTTCTGGGAAGCCGCGAGGATAATCCTCAGATTATGGGCCCAGTCCACAAAGTTACTTCCATCATCTTTCAACTTAGCTTTCTCTAGGAACGCAATTAAATTCAGGGGTGCTACTGCACGAGCCATTGATCTACAACATAATTATGCAAAGGTTACTAAGACTATTGTTCAACATAATGAGTTTAATTAATCAAATTACTAAATCTCCCACTCAAATTGGCATCCCTCAGGTCATCTGAGTGATACATGATCCAAATTCACCAACTCAAGTCCAATCATCACGTGAGTTGAGGTGGTTTCAATGGTGAACGTCATCATGTTGATCATATCTACTATATGACTCATGTTCGACCTTTCGGTCTCTTGTGTTCCGAGGTCATGTCTGTACATGCTAGGCTCGTAAAGTTTAACCCGAGTGTTTGGCACATGCAACACTGGCTTGCACCCATTGTATGTGAACGTAGAGTCTATCACACCCGATCATCACGTGGTGTCTCGACACGACAAACTTTTGCAATGGTGCACACTCGGGGAGAACACAATTCATCTTGAAATTTAAGTGAGGGGTCACCTTATAATGCTACCACATCGTCCTAAGCAAAACAAGGTGCATAAAAGGATTAACATCACATGCAAATCATAAGTGACATGATATGGCCATGAACTTGTGTTTTTGATCTCCATCTTGAAAGCATCGACATGATCTCCATCGTCACCGACACGAGACCATGATCTCCATCATCTTGATATCCATCAACGTGTCACCATCGGGGTTGCCACGCCGACTGTTGCTTCCACGACTATTGCTAACTCATAGCGAGAAAGTAAAGCAAAAATGGCGAAAATAATTAAAGACAACCCTATGGATCCTGACGGTTGTTGTACTCATCGACATGCAAGTCTTGACATTCTATATACAACGTGATCATCTCATGCATCACATATATCTCATCATGTAATTGGCCATATCACATCACAACATACCCTGCAAAAACAAGTTAGACGTCCTCTAATTGTTGTTGCAAGTGTTACATGGCTGCTAGGGGTATCTAGCAAGAACAATTCTCACCTACGCAAAAACCACAACAGTGATACATAAATTGCTATTCAACATTCTCAAGGCCTGCCTTTGTCGTATCTGATTCAACTAGAGTAGGAGAGACAGACACCCGCTAGCCATCTTTGTGCAACAAAGTTACACGTCAGTCGGTGGGACCGGTCTCTCATAAGCATACTTGTAAGGTTGGTCCGGGCCGCTTCATCCCACAATACCACTGAACCAAAACATGACTAAGGGAGGAAGCAATCTAAGCATCAACTCACACAAACTCCTTTTTGTTCTACTCGTGATCTCATCTACACATAGACCTAGGTCTGATATCACTGTTGGGGAACATTGCATGGGAAACAAAAAATTTCCTACGCACACACAAGATCTATCCATGGTGATGAGCATCTTCGAGGGGGAGAGTGGATCTACATACCCTTGTAGATCGCTAAGTGGGAAGCGTTTCTCACATACCCTTGTAGATCGGTAAGCGGAAAGCATTCAGAAATGTGGTTGATGTAGTCGAACGTCTTCGTGATCCAAATCGCCGAGCGTCCCGCGATCCAATCACAATCCATTCCAATCTAGCGCCGAACGGATGACACCTCTGCGTTCAGCACACGTACAGCTCGATGACGATCTCCGTCTTCTTGATCCATCAAGAGGGAGTTGAGAGGTAGATGATTTCTCCGGCAGCGCAACGGTGTGGCGGCGATGGTGGTGGAACTATTCCAGCAGGGCTACGCCTAAGCACCACTGAAACGACTTAGAGGAGAAACTACAATCTAGAGGAGAGGGTAGCACGTGGCTGACTTCTATTGTGAAAAACCCTCAATACCTCTAGTATATATAGGAGGAGGGAGGGAGGAGACTTGGCCCCCAAGGGGCCAACCCTTGGTTTGGCCGAAGTGGGGAGAGAACTCCTCCTCCAATCCTAGTAGGATTAGGACTCCTTCTCTCCCACTTGGAAATTTCCTTTATACCTTGGGTCTCTCCTCCCAGCCGCATGGGCCTCTTGTGGGGCTTTGGCCAGCCCACTAAGGGCTGGTATACCTCCTTCCACATCCCATTTAACCTCTTGGGTCGAAATACCCATCCTGATGGTCCCTCGGTACTGTCACGCCCAAGATGCGGTCCTATCCTTATTTTGGCACGAGGGCCTCGACAGTGATAGAAGCACATCTCGTTGTGTTGCAAGAATGAATATCATTACAAGTACATTTACAGAAGAGATGAGTATATGGAATTGGCTTACACTCGCCACAAGCTACATCAATTTCACATCAATACAACAACATACTAAAACATCATACAGAAGAGCAGGGTCCGACTACGCACGAAAACAAACAACAAAATGACATCCATCCTTGCTATCCCAGGCTGCCGCCTGGAACCCATTCTAGATCGATGATGAAGAAGAAGAACTCCAACAAACAAGAAACGATCTCACGTTCAAGCATCCCATTACCTGTACCTGCAACTATTGTTGTAGTAATCTGTGAGCCACGGGGACTCAACAATCTCATTGCCAAGGGTATCAAGACTATTAAAGCTTAATAGGTGAGGGATGGTTAAGTGGTGAGGCTGCAGCAAGCGACTAAGCATTTATTTGAGTGGCTAACTTAAGAATATAGAAAGTAAAGTGGGTGGCCTACGCATAACGGACGTGAACTAGTAATGATCACTAAATTATCCTGAACACCTACTTACGTCAATCATAACCCCACCGTGTTCTCTCTCGGATCAGGACTCACAAGAAGAGATAGTCACGGTTACACACACAGTTGGTGTATTTGGTTTGAGTTTACTTCAAGTTTGCTATGACCGTGTGTTAAACAAAGTATCCAAGATTGCCACATAACCACGGGCACGGCTTTCCGAAAGATTTAACCCTGCAGGGGTGCTCCAACTCATCCATCACAAATTAACCACACACAATGAGAATAACCTCGGCCACGGATCTCGTGATCTTCCTAGGCAATTCCACAGGAAATCCCCCACCTCGAGATAGCCTGAAGAATAATCGGAATTCCTCACTCAAGATGTTTGAGAAAGGTAAAACAAATCCAACAAGGCCTCCCGATGAGCCAGATCCGCAGCTAGAGCTGTGCGCTCTCTATCCACACGCATCATCTGTCTATGTGAAGTGGACGGTAGCCTGAAAATGCCTCGAGTTGCCCCGAGGTGGCACCGCCGACTGCAAGGTAGGTGGACCAACACTGATGCGGAGCATTGGCCCGGTTGGTTGATTAAAGATCCTCGGGTTAATTACTCCCTATGCAGGTTTATTAGTTATTAGGCACATGTAGTACCAATGTTGGGCCTTGCCAGATAAGTTTTATTCCAAAACGAAAATCAAGGGGGTCCCCATAACACCCCCGAGCATGTTAGGAGCACTCAGTTATGGAACATAACACCGGTTCACAAGTAACTAGGGCGGCAAGAGTGGAACAAAACACCGAGCAAAAGGCCAAGCCTTCCAACCTTTACCAAGTGTATAAGTGCATTAAATTAAATAGCAATAATATTGTGATAACAAAAGAATGTCCATGTTGTCACATGGAAGCAATTGCACCTGCAGCTAGAAATGCTATAAGAAGGGCTGAGCAAGCGGTAACATAGCCAAACAACGGTTTGCTGGGATGTGGACGGGTTAGAGGCTTTTCATGGCAATGTTGGGAGGCTTGTCAAACTAGTGGTAGGTAGCGATACATAGCGATAGAAAACGAGACATCTAGCATGGCAATGACAGTAATGGTATCCAGGGAATTGTGTCATCTCGCCTGAGATCCGCTCGGAAGAAGATCGAGACCATGAAGAAGACGAGCCAACGTAGTCGAACGAGTCCTCACACTCCGGACACTTTCGGAACTCTATCGAGAAGAAGCAAACCGGAAACAACAATCAACATGCGATAACACCACAACATATGCATGACATGATGCGCAAACAAATATGATGCATGTCCGGTTTAATATGCAACGCATGGCATGGCAAGCACAACAAACAACTGTTGGGGAACGTCGCATGGGAAACAAAAAATTTCCTACGCACACGCAAGATCTATCCATGGTGATGAGCATCTATGAGAGGGAGAGTGCATCTACATACCCTTGTAGATCACTAAGCGGGAAGCATTAAGAAACGTGGTTGGTGTTGTCGAATGTCTTCACGATCCAAATCGCCGAGCGTCCCGCGATCTCATCACGATCCGTCCCGCAATCCAATCACGATCTGTCCTGCGAACTCATCACGATCCATCCCGCGATCCAATCACGATCCGTCCCGCGAACTCATCACGATCCGTCCCGCGAACTCATCACGATCCGTCTCGCGATCTTGATCACGGTCCTTCCGATCTAGCGCCAAACGGACGGCACCTCCGCGTTCAGCACACGTGCAGCTTGATGAGGATCTCCACCGTCTTGATCCAACAAGAGGAAGTGGAGAGGAAGAAGAGTTCACCGGCAGCGTGATACGCATCACCGGAAGTGGAGAGAACAGTCTCCCACTTGCAGTAGAGTCAATAATCTTGTTCACATCACCATGTGATACGCATTGTTATGAATCTAACACCCAATTTGTTCTGGGGCTCGATCATGCTTTGCATGTGAGAGAGGTCTTATAGTCAACGGGTCTGCAACATTCAGATCCGTGTGTACTTTGCAAATCTCTATGTCAAACCGTAAACACTGCTACCACACTCCACTTGGTACTATTCCAAATGGTTGCTCCACTATATGTATCCAGATTGCTACTACGGGTCATCTGGATTGGTGTTAAAGCTTGCATCGACGTAACTTTTTACGACGAATTCTTTATCACCTCCATAATCTAGAAACATCTCCTTAGTCTTTTAGTTACTAAGGATAATCTTGACCGCTATCCAGTGATCCACTCCTGGATCACTATTGTACCCCTTGACGGACTCATGGCAAGGCACACACAGGTGTGGTACAAAACATGGCATACTATACAGAGCCTATGGCAAAGGCATAGGCGACGACAGTCGACCTTTCTCTTTCTTCTGCCGTGGTCGAGCTTTGAGTCTCACTCAACTTCACACCTTACAAAGCAGGCGAGAACACTTCTCTTTGACTAATCCATTTTGAACCCTTTCAAAATCTTGTCAAGGTATGTACTCATTGAAAGTCTTATCAAACATCTTGATCTATCTTTATAGATCTTGATGCTCAACAATTAGGTAGCTTTATTCAGGTCTTCCTTTGAGAATAACTTTTCAAACAACCGTTTATGCTTTCCAAAAATTCCATATTATTTTCGAATAGCAATATGTCATCCACATATACTTATCATAAACTCTATGGTGCTCCCACTCACTTTATTGCAAATACAAGTTTCTCATAAACTTTGTATAAACTCAAAAACTTTGATCACCTCATCAAAGTGTATATTCCAACTCCGAGACGCTTGCTTTAGTTCGTAGAAGGATCACTAAAGCTTGCACACCTTTTAGCATCCTTAGGACTGACAAAACCTTCTGGTTATATCATATACAACCTTTCCTCAAGTAGACCATTAAGGAAACGATGTTTTGACATCCATCTGCCAGATTTCATAATTGAAAAATGCAGCAACTGCTAACATAATTCCAACATACTTTAGCATCGCTACAAGTGAGAAAGTCTCGTCGTAGTCAACTCCTTGAACTTGTCGTAAACTTCTTTGCAACAAGTCGAGCTTTACTAATAGTGACATTCACCATGAGCGTCTATCTTCATTTTAAACATCCATTTGTAGTCAACGACCTGCCGTCCAACGAGCAAGTCTACCAAAGTCTATACTTGGTTTTCATACATGGATCCTCTCTCGGATTTCATGGCCTCTAACCATTTGTCGGAATCCGGGCCCATCATCGCTTCTCCACAGCTCATAGGTTTCATCGTTGTCCAACAACATGACCTCCAAGACAGGGTTGTCGTACCGCTCAGGAGCAGTACACATCCTTGTCGACCTACGAGGTTTGATAGTAACTTGACCCGAAGCTTCATGATCATCATCATTAACTTCCTCTTCAACTAAAATTGGCTTCACAAAAACAACTTCCCGCACTGTGCTACTCTCTAGTTGAAATGGAGGTTCAATAACCTCATCAAGTTCTATCTTCCTCCCACTCAATTCTTTCAAGAGAAACTTTTTCTTGAGAAAGGACCCAGTTTTAGCAACAAACATTTTATGCTTGGATCTGAGATAGAAGGTTCACCCAACTGTTCTTAGGGTATTATATGAAGATGCATTTGTCCGCTTTGGGTTCGAGCTCATTAGGTGAAAACATTTTCCACCCAAGCGTCGCAGCCCCAAACGTTAAGAAATGACAGCTTAGGTTTCTATCAAACCATAATTCACATGGTGTCATCTCAACGGATTTAGATGGTGCCCTATTTAAAGTGAATGTAGTTGCCTCTAATGCATAACCCCAAAAATATAGTAACAAAATGTAAGAGACATCATAGCATGCACCATATCCAATAGAGCACGACTATGACGTTCGGACACACCATCACACTATGGTGTTCCAGGTGGCGTGAGTTGTGAACAATTTTCACATTGTCTAAAGTTGTATGCCAAACTCATAACTCAGATATTCACCTCCACGATCATATCGCAAACATTTGTATCTTATTGTCACGATGATCTTAAACTTCACTCTGAATTTGCTTGAACCTTTCAAACGATTCAGACTTGTGTTTCATTAAGTAAATATACACTATATCTACTCAAACCATCAATGAAGGTAAGAAAATAACGATATCCACCGCATGCTACAAGACTCATTGGATTGCATACATCAACATGTATCATTTCCAATAAATCACTTGCCCGCTTCATGAAAACAGAAAACGGGGTCCTTAGTCATCTTGACCAAGAGTCATGGTTCGCATGTCTCAACCAATGCGAAATCAAATGAGTCCAAAGATCCATCAGCATGGAGTTTCTTCATGCGCTTTATACCAATATGACATTTAGCGGTAGTGCCACAAGTATGTGGTACTATCATTATTAACTTTGTATCTTTTTGGCATCAATGTTATAAACATGTGTATTACTACGATCAAGTTTCAACAAACCATTCTTACTGGGTGCATGACCATTGAAGGTATTATTCATGTAAATAGAATAACCATTATTCTCTAACTTAAATGAATAACTGTATTGCAATGAACATGATCTAATCACGTTCATGCTCAACGCAAAAACACCAAATAACATTTATTTAGGTTCGTCACTAATATCGAAGATAGAGAGAGCGTGCGATGTTGATCACATCAACCTTGGAAAAATTTCCGACACACATCGTCGCCTCACACTTAGCTCGTATCCGTTTGTTCCGTAGCTTTTACTTCAAGTTACTAACATTTAGCAACCGAACCGGTATCCCATACCCAGGTGCTACTAGGAGTAATAGCAAGGTAAACATCAATAACACGTATATCAAATATACTTATGTCGACTTTGCCAGCCTTCTTATCTACCAAGTATCTAGGGTTGTTCCGCTTCAGCGAGCGTTCTCCTCATAATCGAAGCACTTAGTCTAGGGTTTGTGTTAGATTTTGGGTTGCTTCACTGGAGCTGCAACTGACTTGCTATCCATGAAGTTTCCCTCCTTGCCCTTGCCCTTCTCGAAACTAGTGGTTATACTAACCATCAACACTTGATGCTCCTTCTTGATTTCTACCTTTGCGGTGTCAAACATCGCGAACAGCTCAGGGATCAATAATTCTATCCCTGGAATTTTATAGTTCATCACCAAGTTCTAGTAGCTTAGTGACAGTGACTTGGAGAACTATATCAATCACTATCTTATCTGGAGGATCAACTCCCACTCGATTCAAGTGATTGTAGCACCCAGACAATCTGCACACATGCTCAACAATTGAGCTATTCTCTTTCATCTTGCAGGCAAAGAATCTTGTTGGAGATCTCATATCTCACAACACGGGCATGAGCCTGAGATCCTAATTTCAGCTCTTAGAAACATCTCACATGTTCTGTGACGTTCAAAACGTTTTGGAGCCTCAATTGTAAGCCGTAATGCATGACGCACTAAACTATCAAGTAGTCATCAGAACATGCCTATCAGATGTTCACAAGATCTACAAATGATGCTAGAGGGGTTTGGCACACCGAGCGGTGCATTAAGGACATAAGCCTTTTGTGCAGCAATGAGGACAATCCTCAGATCATGGACCCAGTCCGGAATTTTGCTACCATCTTGTTTCAACTCTATTTCTCTAGGAACATATAAAAATTCAAGGGAGCTACAACGCGAGCAAGTAATCTACAACATATTTGCAAAGTCAGTACTGATTATGTTCATGATAATGAGGTCAATTAATCATATTACTAAAGAACTCCCACTCAAATTGACATCCCTCCGGTCATCCGAGTGATACATGATCCAAATTCACCAACTCAAATCCGATCATCACGTGAGTTGAGGTGGTTACAATGGTGAACATCATCATGTTCATCATATCTACTATATGACTCATGTTCGAACTTTTGGTCTCTTGTGTTCCGAGGCCATGTCTGTACATGCTAGGCTCGTCAAGTTTAACCCGAGTGTTCTGCATGTGCAACACTGGCTTGCGCCCGTTGTATGTGAACGTAGAGTCTATCACACCCGATCATCACGTGGTGTCTCAACACGACGAAATTTCGCAATGGTGCACACACGGGAAGAACACAATTTATCTTGAAATTAAGTGAGGGATCACCTTATAATGCTACCGTCGTCCTAAGCAAAACAAGGAGCATAAAAGGATTAACATCACATGCAAATCATAAGTGACATGATATGGCCATGAACTTGTGCTTTTGATCTCCATCTAGAAAGCACCGGCATGATCTCCATCGTCACCGGCACGACACCATGATCTCCATCATCTTGATCTCCATCAACGTGTCGCCATTGGGGTTGTCGCGCCCAAGATGCTTCTACTACTATTGCTACCGTAGCGATAAAGTAAAGCATTACATAGCGCTTAATGATTGACACGCAGGTCATACAATAATTAAAGACAACCCTATGGCTCCTGCCGGTTGCCGTACTCATCGACATGCAAGTCGTGATAATCTATACATCACATGATCATCTCATACATCACATATATCACATCATGTAATTGGCCATATCACATCACAACATACCCTGCAAAAACAAGTTAGACGTCCTGTAATTGTTGTTGCATGTTTTACGTGGCTGCTACGGGTATCTAGCAAGAACAATTCTCATCTATGCAAAAACCACAACGGTGATACACTAGTTGCTTTTCAACCTTCTCAAGGACCTCCTTTGTCGAATCCGATCCAACTAAAGTGAGAGAAACTGCCACCCGCAAGCCATCTAGGCAACAAGTTGCGTCGAGGGAGCCGGTCTCTCGTAAGCGTACGAGTAATGTTGGTCCGGGCCGCTTCATCTCGCAATACCGCTGAACCAAAATCAGACCAAGGGAGGAAGCAATCTAAGCATCCACGCCCACAAACCTTTTGTGTTCTACTCGAGATTTGATCTACACATAGACCTAGCTCATGATGCCACTGTTGGGGAACGTCGCATGGGAAACAAAAATTTTCCTATGCACACGCAAGATCTATCCATGGTCATGAGCATCTACGAGAGGGAGTGTGGATGTACATACCCTTGTAGATCGCTAAGCAGGAAGCATTAAGAAACGCGGTTGGTGTAGTCGAACGTCTTCACGATCCATATCGCCGAGCGTCCCGCGATCTCATCATGATCCGTCCCACGATCCAATCACGATCCGTCCCGCGAACTCATCACGATCCATCCCGCGATCCAATCACGATCTGTCCCACGAACTCATCACGGTCCGTCCCGCGAACTCATCACGATCCGTCTGTCGATCTTGATCACGGTCCTTCCGATCTAGCACCTTAGCGTTCAGCACGCGTGCAGCTTGATGACGATCTCCACCGTCTTGATCCAGCAAGAGGAAGTGAAGAGCAAGAAGTGTTCACCGGTAGCGTGACGGCGCTCCGGCGATGGTGGTGGAGCAATTCCGGCAGGGCTTCGCCTAAGCACTGCGGAAATCCGATCCAGAGGAGCACCGGTGGAACGGGTAGCACGTGGCCGTAAAATCTAGTGCAACACCCTAAAATCCACCGGTATATATAGGAGAAGAGGAGAGGAGGCTGGCGCAAGGGCCAAGGCTCCTATAGGAGTCGGCCGAACCAACTAGGGACAAGGTTTTGTCTATGTATCCACACATGCATCTAAGTCTCCGATCAATACAATTATAGCATGGATAATAAATTATTATCATGAACAAGGAAATATGATAATAACTAATTTATTATTGCCTCTAGGGCATGTTTCCAACAACAACTACTACATATTAAGTGAAGTTCAATATGCAACGAGTTGCATAATAACTCCATGTTCACTCCTGTTTAGGTACTCATCAATATTGAATGTTGTTAGACAGGGCAAGAGGTTAAGCACAAACAACTACGTCACCTAGACACTTTAAATGAGGCTGGAAGCAACGAATAACAATTCCGGAACGACCTCATATGCAAATTATGAATTTGGTCCAGATCTGTCCTAACACAGTTTTAGAGTTGTTAAACAGCAAATTAAATGTCACCATGTGATTCTACACATTTTTCTAGCCAATTTACATATGTAAAACATTTGCATCGGAGCTATGGTTTATTAGTTATGAAATAAATCATTTTAACATGGCATTGCCGCAAATTAATGCAAACAGAAATTTTAAGTGTTTTTATCATGCGTGAAAGTTTTATATTATGAATCCAGATAGAAATCTAGTCAAGTTTCATATATAAAGTTTTTTAATCCGATGCACGGTTATGAAGTTATTAAATGCATGAACTACAAAGGTTTTTCTGCAATTCTGTTTTTCTGTGGATAATTGGCAAATTCGCATGCAGAAAAAAACACTACGGGCCGAATCTGGGCAGAACACTAGGTGCAACATAGCTAATAAATGCATCGGGCGAGGGATAGCACAAGGGGGCGGCTCACCCATGGGCCAAGGCCCGGTCGGGCTGGCTGGGCGATGGGAGCTGGGCCGAAGCGCTGGCGAGGCTGGGCCTAGCCCACTTGGCGCCAACGACGGACAACGGGCGAGCGGAGGGCTTGTCCTCCTCGCGATCCGATCGGGAACGAGGAAGGCGGCGGCGACAGGTCAACGGCGGTGGATAGTGGAGGCTCTGGGCGGCCGGATCCGGTGGTGCCCGGCTGGATTTAGGCTGCGGCGAGGTGGCAAGGCTCTGGCGACCTCCCTGCTGTAGCTCCTGCGGGGTCAAGGGGAGAGAGAGTTAGAGAAGATAGAGAGGTTGCGGGAGGAGGGAGAGAGATGGCAAGGGCGGTGGCGACAGATTTTGACGAAGCTCCGGCGAGGGGCGGCGAGCTTCGCGACGAGGAGTCCCTCGTGCGTGGGGGCACGACGCTGGAGTCGTGAGGATGCTCGGGCTCCCTGACGTCAGGCGGCGGTGGCTCCCCTCGGGCCCAGATGGGCTTTCCAGGGCCCCTGCATGGGTCTGGCGGGCCTGGCGCAAGGAGGAGGGAGACATGCGGCTAAGGATTTGGCTGCACACGGAATTCGAGGGAGGCTAGGGTTTCCTGATTTGGACGCTAGGGGTCTATTTATAACAATTAGGGGCTAGGGTTAGGGGGTTTCGCACCGTTTTCGGACTCTCCGATCGCGATCGGGCGGTCCGAAAGCGGAGGGGGATAGCAGGTGGGCTCAGTGGCTGTGTAGACGGGCTAGGTGGGTATGAGAGGGAAGTTTGCGGCCCGTGGCACGAGGTTTTAAAGCATCGAAAAAGTCCGACGAATAACCGATGACCGCACTGCTCCGACAGACCAATGGGGTATCAAACGTACTCGGAATGCGACGAAATTTGGCAGGCGGCCTACCTACACTATAAAAAGACCGTAGGCCAAGTTTCGACCCAATCCAGGAATATTTTTAGTGTGCCTTTTAAAAACAATATTTTTCATTGTCGGGGGCACGTGCGTGTGTGTTTGGTCTTGAAATGGGCAACAACAAGAACGGAGAGAACTGGCGACTACAAACGGATACAAGTTTTGAAAACAAGTGACGATGCTATGCCGATGATGTGAATGATGCGATGATGAATGCAACAACCAAACGAAACATAGACGAGAATGGAAATAAAAGGGGAATCTTCTGGAGCGTCGGTCCTGGGCTATTACAGGTACCCTCCTGGCACTCCCGGTATACTACCGATGAGCCCGAAACTTTTCCGGTGATCAAAACAGGACTTCCTATATATCAATCTTTACCCCTGGACCATTCCGGAGCTCCTTGTGACGTCCAGGATCTCATGCAGGATTTTAAACAACCTTCGGTCAACACCATACATAACTCTATACTACCAAAACGTCACCGAACCTTAAGTGTGCAGACCCTGTGGGTTCAAGAACTATGTAGACATGAACGAGACACCTCTATGGTCAATAACCAATAGCGGGACCTGGATGCCCATATTGGTTCCTACATATTCTATGAAGATCATTATCGGTTGAACCTCTATGTCAAGGATTCAGTTAATCTCGTACGTTGTTCCCTTTGTTCTTCGGTATGTTACTTGCCCGAGTTCGGACGTCGGTATCTCTATACCTAGTCAATCTCATTACCGGCAAGTCTCTTTACTCATTCCGTAATACAAGATCCCATAGCTAACAGTTTAGTCACATTACTTGCAAGGCTTGGTGTGATGTTGTATTACCGAGTGGGCCCTGAGATACCTCTCCGTTACACGGAGTAACAAATCCCAGTCTTGATCCATACCCACTCAATAGACACTCTCGGAGATACATGTAGAGCACCTTTATAGTCACCCAGTTACGTTGTGACGCTTGATACACACAAGGCACTCCTCTAGTGTCAGTGAGTTGCATGATCTCATGGTCAAAGGAATAGATACTTGACAAGCAGAAAACTATAACAATAAACTGACACGATCATATGCTATGTTTATAGTTTGGGTCTTGTCCATCACATCATTATCCCAATGATGTGATCCCGTCATCAAATGATATCTCATGTCAATGGTTTGGAAACCTTGACCATCTTTGATCAACAAGCTAGTCTACTAGAGGCATACTAGGGACAAAGTGTTGTCTATGTATCCACACATGCAATGTGTTTCAAGTCAATACAATTATAGCATGGATAATAAACAATTATCATGAACAAGGATATATAATAATAACCATTTTATTGTTGCCTCTAGGGCATATTTTCAACAACCTCTTCTACTTGGTTCTCACACGACTATGGGCTATATACCACTTGTTATCTTTTGCTCATGTTCTCGTGTTCACTTTGCATGTTAGGCCTCATTCTATGCTTTTTCCATGCGATTGTGATCCTTTCTTGCATTTACCCATCATTCACCATTCTACTACTACTATTTGTATTTGCATGCTTGGTGCAGATCATAGTTTCTATGCCATGACCACCTCGTGTGTCATGCTATTGTTGCTTCTAGTGTTGGAAGAGTCATGACGTTCCATTGCTATTTACATATGACATCTTGCCAATACAATGACGATACTTTGCTCATATCTGTTTTTCATGATTGTGATATGTCACGTGCATTATGTATGACCACTATTTGCACACATGACATGATTGCCATGATTACATCTAGTATGTTGCCTCTTCTAGTATGTTGCCTGTTTTCACTACTAGCTTCCATCCCTTGATTACTATGATCATTTGCTTTGTTGCATCACCGATGTGATCCTTTTATGCGGTTGATGACAACTATTACCATGCTTCGCACATGATTGATATTGTTTATTGCTATATGTCTCCATATGTTGCCTCTTTCATGCTCGATGCTTTGCCATGTATTGAGTCCAACAATGGTTTTAATCTTGCTAATGAGATTGCCCCCATAGCCTTCTCTCATATTCCTGGAGCTTTTGACATATTTCATGTGAAGCATACTTGTCTTCCTTCTTTGCACCATATGCCTAGTGCTATGAATATAGCCATTGTTGCATAGTATTATTCATGCACTTTTGCCTCTAATAGTTATGTGCAGGAGAAGAGAACCATCATGATGGATGATGTGTTTGTCTACCATGCACATACATTGTTTACTTTGTCGTGTGTATGTGTAGGATACTTTGACTACATGTCAACCTCCACTTCACGTGAGTTGAAGATTCGAGCTCTTGAGAGCGAGCCATACTACACTGACGTGATTCTACATCACACTTTCTTGCGCATTGACATTGTGAAGGACGCACAAGGTCATGCTTTCAAGGTGACATCCTTCTTGAGCATGGATATTGTGGCTCATCCTACTTGTGTGGCTTGTATCATGGCACATATTGGTCATCTTGGACCACTTACTTGCACACATGTTAGAGATATTGCTTTCACTCATGATTGCCATCGTTCCATGCCTCATGACATATATACCTTGTGTGTTGCATCCATCTTACAGATTAATTTTTCATATCATATGTTTGGTTACAAGAATGTCATTTCTTCACATATGCCATGTCCGATTGCTTGCTACATGCTTGACTTGATTGCCTCACACACGATGACCAATTGCTATTTCTATTGTGAGTGCCACCCTATGTTCACTACACCATATGCACATTATGATTGGATTGCCTTTCACTTTGGATTGCTCCATTTGTTTAGACACTTCACTTTACTTGGTGTTGTGAATCATTCATATGCTACCATAGACCTTTTGTTGATTGCCTTGTTCAAGATTGCTATGACCATGAGGTAGATGCTTGTTATATTGTCACACAGATTTTCATCCCTACCTCGCCTTTGCATAGTTACTTTCAAGTTGCCTTAGATTGTGCTCAATTTATATGCTTTCATGCCATTCCACAACCCTATGTCACACCATATAAAATGCATGAAGACAACACTTGTTCGGTGAATCGCCACTTGAATGATTTGTTATGCACTAATGCTAACCACATTTGTTTTTCAAAGTGTTTGTCATATTGGCTCCTTTTGAAGGAATTCCTAGATGGTGAGACATTGGAGAGTGCCCCTTTAGAGCTTGATGATGATGTGCACTTGGTGATCGTCCACCTCTACATGACGTCGCCATATCTTTCCCATGATGATTTGGATCTTGATCCAAGGACGGATATTTCCCAAGGGGGAGGGGATGATGCGGAGCATCCTACGGACATCACCATGGCAAGAGTCCCTTCGGCAAGTGACACGTGCGATATCTGCTTCACATACATAGAGGTGAATCATCTCCTTTACTCATGTTAACTTGACCCCTTCGAGGATGGTATACTACTTGACACTCCTCTCATGTGCATGCATAGGTATTGTTGGAGCTTCACAGAGGACGAGGAGGAGTGCCAGCACCTACGTATGACTACACGTGTAACATCCCAAAATTTCATTTTGGAATGTTATGAAATATAGCTATGCATCATCATCACTTTGTTTGAATGAAATGAATGGTTGAAGTGCTTCCTTTGAAATTCTGAAAGGCCATTTCAATTTTTTCCCATGTATTTGTTTCACCTATTTGAAAACCTTTGGTAATGTTCAAAGAAAGAGGGGAGTAACATGACACTCCACACCAGGGTCATCTTGGTGAAATATTTGAGCAATAAAACCAAGGGGTTATTTGAAAGTTTATCTCAAAAGGATTTAAAATCAATTAGGCATTTTTTTCTGAAAATAAATTTTAAAAACATATTCAATATGACAGAGGAAAAATGTTCATTAAATAGCATTAATTCTCCTGATCATTTTGATATATATATTTCCAATGTTTGGAAAATTTTTGAATGCATTAAAAGAGTTTTTATTGCTCTGGAAATAGAAAAGGAAATAATTTAAACTGAACCGGGCCGGCACACAACCTTTAAGACCCGAAATTACTCTGGGTCGGCCACCGACGTGCTAACCACGCGTCCCACCCTCACTGACGCGCGGGACCCACCGTCCGACCGCGGCGTTAACACGCTCGTCCCCGTCCCCGCGCCCCACTACGTCGCCGGCGATCTCTCCCCGCAGATCTCGCCCCTCGTGCCCTCCCCGACCACCGCACCGCCCCTATATAAAGCCCCGTCCCTCCGCTCTCCGTTCCACCCCTGAAACCCCCTCTTCCCTCGTCAGAATGCTGCCCCACACCTCGCCGGAGTTCGGCACCCAACCGGACCTCCCTGAGCTCCTGCCCATCGCCACACTCACCCCCAGCCCCCTCCGACGCCACCAATCGACGCCGAAGACTCACTGACGCTGTTTGAAGCTCTCGGACGCCGCCCTCGACCACCACACCGTCGTCCCCGAGCACCTCTGACCACCGGCCGCCGCCGACCTCGCCGGAACCCCGACCCCCACCGTTGTAAGTCATCGCACCTTGCCGTAGCTGTCCGATCCCAATCCAACGCGCGAGATTAGATCACTTAAAACCCCGAACCGGTATGCGTTAAGTCTCGGCCAACCGCTCGCTAGCTACTGCACGCACGCCCTCGTGGCCAATCATAGCATGCCACGTAGACCCTGTCCGATCAATAGAACATTTTTCTTTTTCTTTTCTATTTTAGAAAACAGAATGTATTTTGTTTTTGTTTTTATCATATCTTTTAAAATATTTGGTGTTTTTAGTTGATTATTTTTGCATTAGTTCACAAATTTGTTGTAGTTTATGTCTGTATGCTTAGATTTCAAAAAATTGAACTTTAAATTTTGAATCTAATCAAATTTGTTGAAATTACTAAAATCTGTATAACATGAGTTTAAAAATTTATTTTTGAGTGAATTTTTTTGCCACTTGTTTGTATTAGTTAGACCTATCATCCTACATAGTTTAAGAAATTTTAGAGTCTTATACTTTAAGTGATTATTCTTTTTGATTGTGCTATTGTTTGTTGAAGTATTTGTTTACCTGGCTGTTGTATGAATTGTATTGTGTTTATGCCTATTATATGCTTTGTTTGATTCGTTAGATCATCCAGAGTGCGAAGCTTGTTATCTAGAGTCACCTGAATACGAGGATCGTCAACAAGGCAAGTCACTTTGACCATGTATACCTATGTTTTATTGCATTAGTACTACCATCTCCCCAATTGCATGCAAAGTAGGTAATTTGGAAACTTGGTTACTTGATGTAGTATCATGTGGTAGGCACCCCTCAACCCTTTGACACATTGGCCCCGGGAAACGTTGATTTAAATTTTTCTATGCTATTAGTGGACGGGGTTGGTTGTGTGATTCGTGAGAGTTGTGAGTTAATAATTTCAAGACCTACAAGATGATCAAGTCTTCAAGACTTTGAGTTTTCAACATACCTCTGGGTGGACGATGGTTGAACGACACCTTGGAGAAACCAGTGGTTAGCCTAGATGTTGCTGGAGAAGTGCCAGTATTCATGCGGAAGGGTCCACCCAGGAACAAAGAGATGGATGGATGCTTCAAGACCCAAGGCTTACCTGCACAGCCACAAGTCATTATGGGCTCTAGCTTGGTTGGATATCGTTGTGACCCTGGACAGGCGGTGCTACGAGATGTAGAAGAACGGAAGGAAAGGATGGGCACCGACAGAGTCTCGGGGAAACCCTTTAGAAGACCATGTTTTGGTCATCCGTTTCTCAAACACCCTGAAGTGCGAGAAATCCAACGGAGGCGATCAAATCTTGTGGGGAACGTGTGCAAAACTCTGCAGAGTACCCAAACCTAATCGATTAGCCGTGTCCACGGTCATGTACAATTTGAGCCAAAGGAACTGAAATATCTGGAACTCTCAACACAAATAATTACATTGATGTGGGTATTAATGTCAACGTGGGTATGAGAATTGGTTGGTGGAACCATCTCATTAATCAACCAACATTGTCGTAACTATGCTTTTGCCCTCTCTTGTTGTAGGAGAAAATTGGCTTTATGCAAAAAAACTTACTACCCCACCTGCCATATATGCATATAGATGATTACTTTACCCCCTCTTTTGTGACATTGCCGGCATATTCAATATGCTGACCTACATGGCTGCAATGTATCATGTTGCAGAGTACTTTTCCGACCAGGAGTGAGGATACGCTATACGCTCGGTGAGATGCCCTTGGAGTCAGATGGACTCAACTACCTTTGCAGCTTCCACAAGATTAGTTATTCTCATGAGTTGGCCTTCAGCCACTTTATTGCAGTTCTTATTGTAATAAAGGACTCGATATGAGATTTTTTCGATTATTAAAGCTGTGTGATTTCACTTTGATATATACATTGATGTACCGTATGTGTACCAGCATGATCTTGGGATGGTACAGAAACACCAGAGATTCGACCTTTCAGGTTGGGTCGCTACAGAAATGGTATCGGAGCACACGCTGACCGTAGGACGTAACCTCTAGGATTGGAAAAGCCTAGGATTTATTTCTCTTTTGCCTTTAAAATTCTCATAATCTCATCTACTCGTTTCTGACTTCCCTCCGATTTATTTCAAAATTTATAGATGGCCACCTTCATCCCAGTTTTGATCACGGAGTTTTGTCAGCCTGACGCGACGATGCCCTTTGGCAAGGAGCTGATGAGGATCGTTAGGGATGTAAGGATTGCCTTGCCAAGCATCACCGGGACTCCTATCATGTCTTTTCCACAAGACGGACGCTACAAGATCGAGGTGCACATCCCTGTGAAGACCTTTGGAAATCGTAAGGAACGCATCGACTTCAAGTTTGTGGCACCCAGCTGGATACTTGGGAGAGACATGGCAATTCACCGTGCCCTTGGAAGTATTCAAGAGGAATACAGGGGTGGACCCATTTCACCAGGACTCAGCGTGGTTTGTCGCAGGGATGCCAATGGAAATATCATAACCACTCCCACTGAAGACACCACCATTTCCTATATCCAGACTTTGGAGACGCACATCAGGACCTTGGAGCTTCAGGTACGTGCCGACATGAAGACGATCAAGAGGCTGATGAACCGTGAGATCAACCTCGAAGCTGACCTATGGGAAGCCAAGTACGAGCATGAGTATGAAATGAAGGATCTCTTTGAGAGGATCGATAAGCTGAACACTGGCATTGCAACTCTAGAGGAACAGATGGACATGGGTGAAAATCTTCATCCAGAAGGAGACATGGCTCCCTTGATCAGCAACGATGAGGACTATGAGGAGAGCGTCACTGGAGGAGGCCACTTCACCATGTACTTTTGAGGAGAACTTTAGTTGTGCCCCCATGTATCTTTATTTTCGTCGTTAAAGCGTAGGTCGATGCTTAGTTTGATTTGGAGATTTGTATCTCGATGTTTGAACCTTGAGTTGAATAAATGAATGAGTGTTTGGTGTGATATGTTTGTTGCATTGCATATGGGTAGTGAATTTCCTTTTAGGTCATTGTTCTATTCTATTTCTCACCCCTTTGAAAATAGCAAGATGTCTCCGCGACGTGAGCCCGACTTCACTTTCCCGCCGGAACTCACACAACTTCTCCAGCAACAGAACGCCCTGATGCAACTGTTGATTCAGAACCAGACCAACAAACACAATAACCAACCTCCACCTCAAGGCGACAACCTCACCTGTTTTCTGAGGCTGAATCCACCAACTTTCTCCAGCAGCACTGAGCCCATTGTGGTAGATGATTGGCTCCGCAAGATGGAGAGGGAACCCACCACCGCGGGATGCACTGAGGCTGAAAAGGTGTGCTTTGCCGCCCATCAACTGGAGGGACCAGCAGCTTCATGGTGGGAGAACTACACCACCACGTACCCCATTGCTGGTGTGACTTGGGAGCAGTTCAAGCTAGCTTTCCGCACTGCTCATGTCTCAGCTGGAGCCATGAGTCTGAAGAAGCGTGAGTTTCGCAACTTACGCCAGGGGAACCGTTTCGTGGCCCAGTATGTGGATGATTTCAGCACATTGGCTCGTTATGCACCAGGAGATGTGGCCGATGATGCAGCCAAGCAGGAGAAGTTTTTGGAAGGACTCAATGATGAGTTGAGCATGCAGCTAATGGTGGCTACTTTCAGCAACTACCAGGAGCTGGTAGACAAGGCCCTCATCTTGGAGGGAAAGCAACAGCAAATCGAAAACCGCAAGTGGAAGTATGGACAGGGGAACTCTCACTCTGGAGCTCAACAGAAGCCTCGCTACTCCCCGTACTCAGGAAATTCCGGATCAGGGACCGGTAAGTATGAGGACACACTCATCCTGTGCACAACCATGGAGGCCATAACCATGGAGGAAATGGGAATAATCGTCCCAAGAATGGCAACTTCAAGAATGGTAACGGAAGTGGGAATGGCAACCAACACCGTCCCGCTCCAGCTCAGAAGGATATGAACATATCACCTGTTTCAAGTGCCAGAAGACAGGGCACTATGCCACTGAATGCCCTCAGAACAAGCAAGGAAATGGAAACGGCAACAACAATGGCAACTCCACAGGTAAGAAGCCAAATCCTTTTCCTCATGCTCAGGTGAACCACCTTGATGTGGAAGAAGTCTATGATCAGCCTGAGACTATGGTCGGTAAGTTTTTATTGCATTCACGTCCAATTATGGTACTTTTTGATTTTGGTGCAACTCATTCATTCATATCAAGGGTAGTTTTGGAAAGGTATGGTTTACCCACTAGAACCCTTAGTCATCCCATTAAGGTTAATTCCCCAGGAGGTATGATGACGGCAGGGATAGGATGCCACGCCTTGAAATTCCACATAGGAAACCATGTTTTTCCTACCGACCTCATCGTATTAGAATCCCAGGGATTGGATGTAATCCTAGGCATGGATTGGATGACCAAGTATGAAGGAAACCTTGATTGCCCCAACAAGTCTATTTCACTCAGCACTCCGGAGAACAAGAGGATTAAGTATGTATCCCGACGCACACACATGAGTGCTCAGTTAAATTCCCTCACAAGAGTTGTTCAGGAGGAAGTGCTGGTAGTACAAGACTTTCCAGATGTATTCCCGAAGGAATTACCAGGCATGCCTCTAGATAGAGAGATTGCGTTTCTGATAGAGCTACTACCAGGAACAACCCCAATTTCCAAGACACCCTATCGGATGCCCGCAAATGATTTAGTAGAAATCAAGAAGCAGATTAAGGAGTTATTGGATAAGGGACATATTCGCCCAAGTTCTTCACCTTGGGGAGCCCCAGTTATTTTGGTGGAGAAGAAAGATAAAACCTTGAGGATGGTGGTCGATTATCGTGCATTGAACGAGGTGACTATCAATAATAAGTACCCTCTGCCGATGATTAATGACATGTTTGATCAGTTAGTAGGCGCCAAAGTATTCTCCAAGATCAATCTTCGATCAGGGTATCACCAACTAAAGATTCGTGAACAGGATATACCCAAAATAGCCTTCACCACATGGTATGGCTTATATGAGTATACGGTCATGTCCTTTGGTTTGACTAATGCTCCTGCCTACTTCAGGAATATGATGAACAAAGTGTTTATGGAATATTTGGACAAGTTTGTCGTGGTGTTCATCGATGACATTTTGATATTCTCCAAGCGCGAGGAAGAACACAAGGAACACTTGCGTTTACTTCTGGAGAAGCTTAGAGAGCATCAGTTATATGCCAAGTTCAGTAAATGTGAATTTTGGCTGACGGAAGTCGGATTCCTTGGACACATTATTTTCGGAGAAGGAATAGCAGTAGACCCTGCTAAGGTTGAAGCAGTCACTGAGTGGAAGTCACCCACCTCAGTTAAGGAGATCCGCAGTTTTCTCGGACTTTCCGGATATTACCGGAGATTCATTGAGAATTTCTCAAAGACTGCCAAACCCATGACGGAATTGTTGAAGAGTCTAAGTATATCTGGATTGAGGAATGTGAGGCCAGTTTCCAAGAGTTGAAGAAACGTGTGGTCACAGCCCCAGTGTTGATACTGCCAAATATTCGGAAGGACTTCCAGGTTTATTGTGACGCATCATGCCAAGGACTTGGAGGAGTACTCATGCAGGAGGGAAAAGTTGTAGCTTATGCATCCAGACAGCTACGACCCCATGAGTTGAATTATGCCACCCATGATTTGGAACTAGAAGCCGTAGTGCACGCACTCAAGACCTGGAGACATTTCCTTATCGGAAATAGTTGTGATGTTTACACTGATCATAAAAGCCTGAAATATATCTTCACACAGAAGGAGTTGAACCTCAAACAGAGGAGATGGTTATAGTTAATCAAGGACTACGACATGAGACTGCATTACCATCCAGGAAAGGCAAATGTTGTGGCAGATGCTTTGAGTCAGAAGAGTTATGTGAACACACTCATAGCCGGAGGATTACCCCAGGAGTTAACCAATGATCTCAGAGAGCTTCGGTTAGAGATAGTTCCAAAAGGATATGTTGCCACACTAGAGATTCAGTCCACCTTGACCGAAAGAATTCGACAAGCCCAGAAATCGGACAAGGAGATAGCTGAGATAAAGCAGAGATTGAAAGAAGGTAAAGCTAAAGACTTTCGTGAAGATGAACAAGGTACTCTATGGTTTGAGAACCGAATCTATGTGCCCAATGACCCAGAGCTCAGGAAGTTGATACTTCAAGAAGCCCACGATTCACCATACTCGATACACCCAGGCAACACCAAGATGTACCTGGATTTGAAGGAAAGTTACTGGTGGACAGGAATGAAGAAGGATATTGCCGAACATGTTGCGGTATGTGATGTTTGCGAGCGAGTAAAGGCGAAACATCATAAACCAGCAGGGTTACTCCAACCTTTGCCGATACCCGAGCGGAAATGGGATAAGCGTGGTATGGACTTCATCACAGGACTACCTAGGACCCATTCAGGATATGATTCCATTTGGGTAGTGGTCGATCGCTTGACCAAGGTGGCTCATTTCATTCCAGTGAAGACCACCTATACTAGTGCTAAGTTAGCCAAGATATATATGACCAGGATCGTATGTCTGCATGGAGTTCCAAGGAGTATCATATAATATAGAGGAACACAATTTACCTCAAAGTTTTGGCATCAGTTACATGAAAATTTGGGTACAAGGCTGGAATTCAGTACAACTTTTCATCCAGAGACCGATGGACAGACAGAGAGAGTCAATCAGATCTTGGAAGACATGTTGAGAGCTTGTGCGCTAGACTATGGGTCGAGTTGGGATGACAAATTACCTTACACAGAGTTCTCGTACAACAACAGTTATCAGACTAGTCTGAAGATGGCCCCTTTTGAAGCTTTATACGGAAGGAGGTGAAGAACACCATTGATGTGGGATGGTGTTGGAGACCGAAAACTCTTTGATCCCGATCTTATCCGAGATTCTGAAGAAAAGGTCAAACTGATTCGAGACCGACTCAAGATAGCTCAATCCAGGCAGAAGAGCTATGCTGCTAACAAACGCAAGGAGGTGACATATGAAGTGGGAGATCGAGCATATCTTCGTGTGTCCCCACTTCGAGGAATCAAGAGGTTTGGTGTTAAAGGAAAGTTAGCACCCAGATTCATATGCCCCTACAAAATTCTTGAACATAGAGGCGAAGTTGCATACAAGCTGGAATTGCCGGAAGGACTGTCCGGAGTTCATGATGTTTTCCATGTTTCCCAGCTGAAGAAATGCCATGCTGAGATGGTTGATATTCCTTTGAGAGACATAGTGCCCCTAGAGGCCATATAACTTGACAGTGACCTGACCTACGAGGAGAATCCTGTCAGAATCCTCCAGACTACCAACAGAGTTACCCGAAGCAAGACCATCAAGTTCTATAAGGTTCTGTGGAGTTACCACACCGAGGAAGAAGCCACCTGGGAACGCGAAGAAGATCTTCGTAGAGACCACCCGCACCTATTTTCTAGCCAACCTGAATCTTGAGGGCGAGATTCATCTTAAGGTGGGTAGGTTTGTAACATCCCAAAATTTCATTTTGGAATGTTATGAAATATAGCTATGCATCATCATCACTTTGTTTGAATGAAATGAACGGTTGAAGTGCTTCCTTTGAAATTTTGAAAGGCCATTTCAATTTTTTTGTTCCCATGTATTTGTTTCACCTATTTGAAAACCTTTGGTAATGTTCAAAGAAAGAGGGGAGTAACATGACACTCCACACCAAGGGCATCTTGGTGAAATATTTGAGCAATAAAACCAAGGGGTTATTTGAAAGTTTATCTCAAAAGGATTTAAAATAAATTAGGCATTTTTTCTGAAAATAAAATTTAAAAAGATATTCAATATGACAGAGGAAAATGTTCATTAAATAGCATTAATTCTCCTGATCATTTTGATATATATATTTCCTATGTTTGGAAATATTTTGAATGCATTCAAAGAGTTTTTATTGCTCTGGAAATAGAAAAGGAAATAATTTAAACCGAACCGGGCCGACCCACAGCCTTTAAGACCCGAAATTACTCCGGGTCGGCCACCGACGCGCTAACCACGCGTCCCACCCCCACTGACGCGCGGGACCCACTGTCCGACCGTGGCGTTAACACGCTCATCCCCTTCCCCGCGCCCGACAACGTCGCCGGCGATCTTTCCCCGCAAATCTCGCCCCTCGTGCCCTACCCGACCACCGCACCGCCCCTATATAAAGCCCCGTCCCTCCGCTCTCCGTTGCACCCCTGAAACCCCCTCTTCCCTCGCCGGAACGCTGACCCACACCTTGCCGGAGTTCGGCACCCAACCAGACCTCCCCGAGCTCCTGCCCGTCGCCACACTCACCCCCAGACCCCTCCGACGCCACCAATCGACGCCGGAGACTCACCGCCGCTGTTTGAAGCTCTCGGATGCCACCCCGACCACCGCATCGTTGTCCCCAAGCACTTCCGACCACTGGCTGCCGCCGACCTCGCCGGAACCTCGACCCCCACCGTTGTAAGTCACCGCACCTCGCCGTAGCCGTCCGATCCCAATCCAACGCGTGAGATTAGATCACTTAAAACCCCGACCCGATACGTGTTAAGTCTCGGCCAATCACTCGCTAGCTCCCGCATGCACGCCCTCGCGGCCAATCATAGCATGCCACGTAGACCCTGTCTGATCGATAGAACGTTTTTCTTTTTCTTTTCTGTTTTACAAAACAAAATGTATTCTGTTTTTATTTTTATCATATCTTTTAAAATATTTGGTGTTTTTAGTTGATTCTTTTTGCATTAGTTCACAAATTTGTTGTAGTTTATGTATGTATGCTTAGATTTCAAAAAATTGAACTTAAAGTTTGAATCTAATCAAATTTCTTTAAATTACTAAAATCTGTATAACATGAGTTTAAAAATTTAATTTTGAGTGAATCTTTTTGCCACTGGTTTGTATTAGTTAGACCTATCATCCTACGTAGTTTACAAAATTTTAGGAAGAATTTGGTTAGGGTTTATAACAAAAACAAAATATGTTTAGTTCTTAATGTAGTTTAGTTATTTTAATTTTAATTTAAATTGAACCTGATTTAGCTTAACTTTTGTTTTTAGATTTCATTAGGTTCTGTTGATTCAACATTAGGTGTATTATTTTCTGTTAATAAAATATTTTTTTCAAATTGTTTTGTGCTCTAGTTTAAATAGGTACATCTTATTTTCACCGTTAGTATTGTTTAGAAAAAAGTTTTGTAGTAACTCTTTTTGCACAAATTTTTTATAATGAAATACTTTCTGTTTTCAAATAAAATTTTGTATTTATTTTTCTGTTATCTAAATGCCTAGTTGTTCCAAACAAATTTTTGACTTGTTATGTCTTGGTAGAGTTTTGACACCAAAATTTTTAGAGTCTTATACTTTAAGTGATTCTTCTTTTTGATTGTGCTATTGTTTGTTGAAGTATTTGTTTACCTTGTTGTTGTATGAATTGTGTTGTGTTTATGCTTATTATGTGCTTTGTTTGATTTGTTAGATCATCTGGAGTGCAAAGCTTGTTATCTAGAGTCACTTGAGTACGAGGATCGTCAACAACGCAAGTCACTTTGACCATGTATACCTATGTTTTATTGCATTAGTTCTACCATCTTCCCAATTGCATGCAAAGTAGGTAATTTGGAAACTTGGTTACTTGATGTAGTATCATCTGGTAGGCACCCCTCAACACTTTGACACATTGGCCCCGGGAAACATTGATTTAAATTTTGCTATGCTATTAGTGGACGGGGTTGGTTGTGTGATTCATGAGAGTTGTGAGTTAATAATTTCAAGACCTACAAGATGATCAAGTCTTCAAGACTTTGAGTTTTCAACATACCTCTGGGTGGATGATGGTTGAACGGCGCCCTGGAGAAACCAGTGGTTAGCCTAGATGTTGCTGGAGAAGTGCCAGTATTCATGTGGAAAGGTCCACCCAGGCACAAAGAGATGGATGGATGCTTCAAGACCCAAGGCTTACCTGCACAGCCACAAGTCATTATGGGCTCTAGCTTGGTTGGATATCGTGGTGACCCTGGACAGGAGGTGCTACGAGATGTAGAAGAACGGTAGGAAAGGATGGGCACCGACAGAGTCTCGGGGAAACCCTTTAGAAGACCATGTTTTGGTCATCCGTTTCTCAAACACCCTGAAGTGCGAGAAATCCAATGGAGGTGATCATATCTTGTGGGGAATGTGTGCAAAACTCTGCAGAGTACCCAAACCCAATCGATTAGCCATGTCCACGGTCATGGATAGTTTGAGCCAAAGGAACTGAAACTATCTGGAACTCTCAACACAAATAATTACATTGATGTGGGTATTAATGTCAACGTGGGTATGAGAATTGGTTGGTGGAACCATCTCATTAATCAACCAACATTGTAGTAACTATGCTTTTGCCCTCTCTTGTTGTAGGAGAAAATTGGCTTTATGCAAAAAAACTTACTACCCCACCTGCCATATATGCATATAGAATAGATGATTACTTTACTACCTATTTTGTGACATTGCCGGCATATTCAATATGCTGACCTACACGACTACAACGTATCATGTTGTAGAGTACTTTTCTGACCAGGAGTGAGGATACGGTCTACGCTCGGTGAGATGCCCTTGGAGTCAGATGGACTCAACTACCTTTGAAGCTTCCGCAAGATTAGTTATTCTCATGAGTTGGCCTTTAGCCACTTTATTGTAATTCTTATTGTAATAAAGGACTCGATATGAGATTTTCTCGATTATTAAAGCTGTGTGATTTCACTTTGATATATACATTGATGTACCATGTGTGTACCAGCATGATCTTGGGATGGTACAGAAACACCGAAGATTCGACCTTTTAGGTCGGGTCGCTACAACACCATCCGCGAGGGAAGCTTGGAAGAGAAGGAACACGAAGCGAGGACAAGACTCTGGAAGTCCTGGACCTCCCGGCCTTCCTGGAACCTCCGGACCCCGGACCTTCCGGCTTGCCCTGAACTTCCAGCCACCTCGACCACAGGCGACTCCAGGCATGCATACTCTCTGGAAACCCGGAGCCTGCCCAAACCTTCCTCGGAACTTCCGGCCCAGCCCAAAATTTCCTCCATGCGTGCGTGCATCCACTCAGGCCTAAGGCCCATGTACCTCTTTCTCACCGCCACTTCGCCCTAGACTATATATACTCATCTCCCACCTCCATTCTAGGGTTAGCAATGGTTTAGCTTTTAGTTAGTTGAGTTTTCTCCTTCCTCTTCCTCTCCCATGGAGATCAAGGCCTCCACCGGAGAAGACCCATAGAGGATGTGAAGACCCCTCATGAGGGAAGATCCTCCGGGATATCAAGGCCCCATCTCCCCATGGGATTTGGGATGAACTCGACCATGTATCCTATTTCCCTTTGTTGTTCATGTACCTTTGTGGATCTTGTGTGCTGTGAGTCCAATGGATGTGTGATTGGACTTGTTCTTGAGTGTTTCCTCTTGTGATTTCTCCTTGTTCTTCCCTGTGTTCTTTGGGTCTTGAGGTTTTCCCCCTCCAATTCGTGAAAGATTGACACCTATGGGCTTGCCCTGTATCATCTGTGTTGGGTGTTAGTTCTGTAAGAATCATACGCACAAGCCCGCATCTGTACTGAAGACCACCCCGATCACCTAGCCGTTTTCTGTGTGGGGTCTCAATATGGTCGGCCCTCTATGGATTGGGTTGAGTGGGTTTACCCACCTGATAGTGGAGGTGGATAAGTTCACCAAGTGGGCTGAAGCTAAGCCCATCAAAAGCTTGGATGCAATGATTGCTGTTAGTTTCATTCACTAGATTATCTTCGGATTCGGAGTCCCACATGGTATCATCATTGATAACGGGATTTTTTGACTCATATGAATTCCGTGAGTTTTGTTCCTCCCAAGGCACTCGGGTGAACTATGCCTCTTTGGCTCACCCACAGTTAAATGGGTAAGCAGAGAGAGCGAATGGGATGATTGTACAAGGGTTGAAGCCCTGACCATTGAGGGATCTGGAGTACGCTGCAGGAGCCTAGGTCGAAGATTTATCATTTGTCCTTTGGGGTATTCGGACGACCCCGAACCACTCGACCAAGCGCACTCTGTTCTTCATGGTATATGGATCTATAACCGTCTTGCTGGGTGACGTACATCACAATGGTCCCTGAGTGGAACTTTATGATGAAGTTGAGGCAGAAGCAACACATCAAGACGGTTTGGACCTCTTGGAAGAGGAGAGAGACCTAGCTCTAGTCAGATTGGCGCTTTATCAGCAAGACCTTAGGCGTGATCACGACAGACAGGTCAGGGGGCATGCTTTCCAAGAAGGTGACCTTATCCTCCGACTGGACCAACAAAAACCATACAAGCCAGCACCTCTGTGGCAAGGGCCTTTGGCAATCTCCAAAGTCCTGAACAATGGAGCTTATTGGTTGTATAACTTCAACACTTAGGCAGAAGAGCCCCAGACATGGAACACATATATGCTCCGCAAGTTCTACACTTAAAATAGAAAACACTCTGTCATTCCCGTAATGAGCTGCCGAGTGGCTTTGACAAATAAAAGTATTTAATTTTCCTACACTTTGTCAATACTTTTCACTTTTTTCACCTTGGTGATCCTTGTAACTTTCCTCACCCCCAGTTGGTGCATGGATCGACTTAGCCGCGGACCCGATTTCACCTAAGTATAAATAAATACTCTAAGTGAGTACATCCTCCATACTCGAGGGCTTAGCTGCGACCCGCATCGCCTAAGTTAAAAACTACTCCGAGTATCGACTCGAACCACACTCGGGGCTTAGCTACGAAGCTGTCTTCACCTAAGTATAAACTACTCTAAGTGAGGACATGATCCACACTTGGGGGCTTAGCAACGGCTCCGTGATCGCCTAAGTGTTGATATTCCGAGTGCAGGAGCAACCTTGATACTCTTGATATGCGTTGTGTTTTCCGTCAAGAGGAACAAGTTATCATAGCACAAAGTGGGTAAGTATTTCCTCAGTTATGAAACCAAGGTTTATCGAACCAATAGGAATACCAATCCTCAACCGTCTTCAGCACTACACACAAAAGAACGAACAACTTACACCCAACGTCGGCAAGAGGCTTGTCAATTCCCTTGACCTCATTATTTGCAAGCAACTGAGTTGTGTAGATAATTGTAGATAATAGTAAAGTGCAAAATAAAGTAAAAGCAAATAAATAATAGCAAGGTAATGATAGCATTTGTGAATATATAAGTGAATAGACCCGGGGGCCATAGAGTTCTCTAGTGGCATCTCTCATAAGCAAAGCAAATTACTGTTTGGCAATGATAGAAAAGAGAATAGTTATGTGATTTTCATGACAATGATCATGTGTATATAGGCATCATGTCCATAAAAAAATAAGTCAACTCGTGCACGCACCTATTAATATTACTCCACCCATCGACCGCTATCCAGCATGCATCTAGAGTATTAGGTAAAACAGAGTATTGCCTTGAGGACATTGACATGATGTAGAAAAAGTAAACTCAATCAATATGAATAAAACCCATTGTTTTATCCTTAGTAGCAGGAACACAAGGACGCAACTTGTCCCGTTCCGTCACTGGGATATAGAAACTTGTCAGGTTGAACCTACTACAACACACCACTCCCATCGAAGAAATATCAATCTAGTTGGCCAAACTATCTCAATAGATCAGAGAGCATTACAAAGATATGATCATCATGCAAATAAGAATCATATATTCAGATTAGACTCAAATACTTTTCATGAATAATATGAACATAAACTCACAATTCATAGGATCCCAACAAACACACCATACAAAGGGATTACATCAGATAGATCAGGGCAAAGATGCAATGAACATTGTATTGAAGAGAGAGAGAGAGAGAGATTACCATCTAGGTACTACCTACGGACCCATAGGTCTATGGTGAACTACTCACACATCATGGTGAGGGCATCAAGGTTGATGAAGAGGCCCTCCGTGATTGATCTCCCCTCCGGCACGGTGCTGGACGAAGCTGTAGATGTCCTCGCGTCGGAACTGAGACTTGCAGCGGTGGAAAAAGGGTTTCAGGAGTGCTCTAGAAGGTTTTAGGGTATTTTTGAATTTATAGGCCAGAGAGGGGCACAGGGAGGCACCCGAGGGGGCCAGAAGCCATCAGGGCACGCCCCCTGGTGGCGCGCCCTATTGGCTTGTGGAGCCCTCATGGCGGCTTCGGCCTCCCTCTGAAGCTTCCAGGTCTTTGTTTGGTCCAGAAAAATCATAAAAAAGTTTCGTGGCAATTGGACTTTGTTCGGTACTGTAAACCTGAAAAGCAAAAAACATGCGGAAAACAACTGGCACTGGGCACTGGGTCAATATGTTAGTGCTCAAAAATATTACAAATTGGTAAATAAATACTCCAAAAGTATCCTAGAATGATAATATATTAGAATGGAACAATAAAAAATTATAGATAGGTTGGAGACGTATCAACATCCCCAAGCTTAATTCCTGCTTGTCCTCGAGTAGGTAAATAATAAAAACATTTTTTTTGATTTGACATGCTACCCATTATGTAATCTTTGGTATGCATGCTCATTGAGAAATGATGAATTAACAAACAACAACTAGTAATATTTATAAGTATATGAAAAAAATCATTGTTTTTTCAAAGTATACGATCCTAAAAGAATGTTTACCTCTACGCATCTTATTATATTAGCAAGGCATGACTCCGTATTCACTACATAGATACAAATCTTAGGCACCACGGTGTCCAAGTCAGGCAATTGGATCGTACTTTTTCAATATGCATCTACTTTCTATTCTTCACGCAATACACGAGCGTGAACCATTAGACATAGCTTATAGGTGGTATTTAATATGCTGGTAGATATCAAAGGGGTAAAAAGTGGATAAGATAGTCTCACATCAACTAGGCATACCAACGAGCTATGCATATGCTCATCGATAAATGTCAATGAAACGAATCAGGATTGCCATGCAAATGATGCACTAGAGCTATAAGTGTATGAAAGCTCAATTGAGGCTAAGTGGGGTGTGCATCCAACTTGCTTTCTCATGAAGACCTCGGGCATTTGAGGAAGCCCGTCGCCGGAATATACAAGCAGGTTTATTAGATGAAAAGGTAATTCCCACTAGCATATGGAAGTGTCAACATAGGAGACTCTCTATATGAAGAACGTGGTGCCACTTTGAGGCACAAGTGTGGTAAAGGATAGTAGCAAAGTCCCTTCTCTCTTTTCTCTCATTTTTTATGGTGGGCTTTTCTCTTTTCTTTTTATTTTTGCCTCCCCCATTTTATTTTTTATATGGTGGGCTCATTTGGCCTCCCACATTTTTATTTAATTTTTCGTCCGGAGTCTCATCCCGACTTGTGGGGGAATAATAGTGTAGGACCGAAAGTATGTCTAGGAGGGGGGGGGGGTGATTAGACTACTTTACCAAATAAAAGTTTTGCCTATACCAAGTTTTAGGGTTGATAGTTTTTAACATTTCATGGCACGTCAAGTACACCCTACACATGCAAGTCTAAGAGTATATAGCAGCAGAAAGTAACAACAAGCATGTATAGAAGGGATAGGGTAGGAAGATCAAATGCAGTTGTAGACACGATGATTTTCCCGTGGTTCCGATAGGTGGCGCTATCGTACATCCACGTTTATGGAGTCTTCAACCCATGGAGGGTAATGGTTGCGAGAGTCCACGGAGGGCTCCACCCAAAAGGGTCCACGAAGTAGCAACCTTGACTATTCCATAACGGCTTCCGTCCACGAAGGACTAGCCTCACTATGGGTAGATCTTCATGAAGTAGGCGATCTCCTTTACCTTACAAACTTCTTGGTTCACTCCACAACACGAAGTAGGAGGCACCACCCTCCAAAAGGTATGAGGTTCGGTAATGACGATGAACTCCTTGCTCTTATGCTTCAAGATGATAGACTCCTCAGCAACCAATCACTCTCTCACAGATTTGGCATGGTGGAAGAGATGGGATTGGTGGAAATCTACTTGGGGAGGCTAGAGATCAAGATCGATATGATTGGAGTGGAAGATCTTGACCTCAACACAAGGGTGGGTGGTTCTCTCTCAGAAAATCTGATAGGATAGGTATGGAATAGTTCCAAGTGCTTCTCTCTCGAGTAGGTAGTGGTGAAGGGGTATATATAGGCATCCCCAAAAATACAACCGTTACACACAAAATGACCAACTCGGTGACACCTATGTGTTAATATCGGTGGTACCGAAGTGACCAAAAGGTGGCAACTTTTGAATCTCGGTGAGACCGATATAGGAAACACAGTTGCACCGATAAGGTGACCAACGGTCAGATTTTCAATGTTGGTGACGCCGATCCAACATTCTCGGTGGGACCGAAAATGTGAATTTGCGTAACAGAAAATTGGCAACCTAAACTCGGTGGCACCGGTTAGGAATTGGTTGCACCAAAGTGGCTAGGGTTTGGCTTGAGTCTGTCTGGGTTCTGGAATCGGTGGCACCGGTATGGGAAAGTTGGTTGCACCGATTTTGAGTGTTAGGTATAGAACAGACTTTGGTGGGAGAGTTTGTGGATGTTTTTGGCAACTATCTCTTGTGCACGTTTGAGCATATTGTTCACCAACAAAACCTTACCCCCTTTTAATAGTATTGGCTTTCCTATGGACTCAAAGTGATTTCTCACAAATATAAAATGTAGAGTCCTCTTGCTTGAAGCTTGGCCAACATATTTCCTTGCATCTTGGGGTGTCTCCACAATCTCCTTTTGCCAATCCCAACATTGAACATTTCCTAAAATATACTTGGTGGAAACATTTGTTCAATGACTTATATGTTTTTACTAATTACCAAAACCACCAAGGGAGCAAATGTGCTTTCAAATAGTCTCCATCATCCTTTCCTCACTAGGGCAATGCTCTAATAATGATGAACATCACACTTTTGTTTACTTACAACTCAACATGAAGAACTGATAGGAAGATACGACTCAATATGAATACCTCAGGCAATGTACTAGGATGCACAATGATCTAGTTTGATATGTATCAAAACATGACGAACAGTGTATTTGCCACAAATACTATGTCAGCTCTATATGATCATGCAAAGCATTATGATGATGAACGAACTAGTCATGTGAAGTGACGATGGAATTTACATGGCAATATATCTCGGAATGGCTATGGAAATACCATAATAGGTAGGTATGGTGGCTGTTTTGAGGAACATATAATGAGGCTTATGTGCAACAAATCATATCATGTCATGGAATTTGGATGCACCAGCAAAAGCTGCACCAATCCTCGAGGTGAGAATGGGCTATGCACGATATCGAAGAGGCTAGCAAATATGAGAAGGTGAAGATGTGTATGTCCATGGTGTCAAAATAATAATAAAGAACTCATATACTTATTGCAAAGTTCTATTAATTTTATCAAAAGTCAAAGTACTCCTCACATGCCCCGAGGGAGGAGGTTGGTAGGAGTTAACCATCGCGTGCCCCCGACTTGAAACAACACCAGGATTTCAACGAGGAATATAAATGCCCACAAATCATCAACATGCTACTTAATTTTTATATGAATAACAAGTTAAAACCTCTTAATCTCCACATTTCTACTAATCATCAATTTTGGACTCACACCTTTTTCATATTTCCACATCAATGTCATTAACTCACAACTTCTCTATATGTGCTACACGATGGTTTTGATTATCATTCATTGAATACCTAATATTCTTGCAATAGTATTGTGATCCATGCAAATAACCTTCACTATTTATTTATCTCTCAAACAAATATAAGTTAAGAATGAGGGCATATTATTTCTATAAAATCTAGATGACACCATGCTCAAAAAGATATAAGAGAAGTACTAGAGCAACTTGCAAGCTCGAAGATATAAGTGAATCAGATGGAGTATTCTAGCAAATTATCATGAAGGCGTGTCTCTCTAAAATAGGTGTGTCCATTAAATGATGATTATGACAAACCGAAACTAAAACAAACAAAAGCAAACTACGCTCCAAGCCAAACACATATCATGTGATGAATAAAAATATAGCTCCAAGTGACATACCGATGGATTGCGACAAAATAGGGGATGCGTTCCGGGGCATCCCCAATCTTAGAAGATTGAGTATCCTTAGAATTTACTTGGTGTGCCTTGTTCATTCCAAATCTTAGGCCTTTTCTACTTCTTATTCTGTAGTCCATCGTGATCACACCCAAAATTTGAAAACTTCAATCACACAAGACTCAACAAAACTTCGTGAGATCCATTAGTATAAGAAACATATTGCATACTTTAGGTACTGTGATAAATTTATTATTATTTCATTTTTTCATAATAGGTAATTTATTATAACTTCTCCATGGCATTCACCCCTCGATATGGTCCATGGCATAATCAAAACAAGCAAACTATGGAAGCAAACCAGATTCTGTTTAAAACAGAACATTCTATAGCAATCTATAAAGAGCCCATACTTATATAACTCTAGAAATTCTGAAAACTTAGAAAAAATTAAATAAATTGTATGTAAACAGTGTATCAAAATTTCAGATCATTATAATGTTCAGTAGAAAATGAAAATTCCTGCACTGGAGTCAAAGTTTTTCGTATGTTTTAGCACCGTTTCTACACATATTATGAGTCATCCCAAAGACTTTACTTGGCACAAACACTAATTAAAACATATAAACATAATAATTACATAGGAAACAATATTTTTTATCAAAAATAACATAAAGGAAAAAAAATAAAGATACATATGGGGTTGCCTCCCAACAGACGCTATTGTTTTATGCCCCTAGGTAGGCATAATCTATAGTTTCAAGTGTTGTCATATTTGACACTAAACCCATAAGTAGATCTCATAACTGATTCATAAGGTGGTTTAATTCTATTCCTCAGGAAGTGTTCCATCCCTTTTTTAATGGTAATTGGATTCTTATGTTTCCCTCTTTCATATCAATAATTGCACCTATAGTTCGTAAGAATGGCCTTCCAAGTATTGTGGGACAAGAAGGATTGCAATAAATATCAAGCACAATGAAATATACAAGCACATAATTTTTTTTGCAATAATAAGCACATCATTAATTCTACCCAACGGTTTCTTGATGGTAGAATCCGCAAGATGCAAGTTTAAGGAACACTCTTCAATATTAGTGAGACCAAGCACATCACATAAAGTTTTAGGTATGGTTGAAACACTAGCACCAAGGTCACACAAAGAGTTGCATTCGTATTTATTTATCTTTATTTTGATAGTACGTTCCCACTCATCATGCAATTTTCTAGGAATAGAAATTTCAAGCTCAAGTTTCTCATCATAAGCTTTTATCATAACTTCTACTATATGCTCGGTAAAAGCTTTGTTTTGTTCATAAGAATTGGCTGAGCTAATAATGGATTACAGAAAGGAAATACATTCTACTAAATGGCATTTATCATAATTAAAGTCCTTGTAATCCAAGATAGTGGGCACACCACTAGTTAAAGTTTTGACCTCTCCAAACCCATTTTTTTCTAGATTTAGCATTAAAATCATAACCCTCCAAGCAAACGGGACGCTCCTAAACTAAAGTTGACATATCTCTAGTCTCTTTATAATTCATATTCAGAGAAGTAAACAAATATTCAATAATAGAAACACCTATCATTTTAAGATCTTCATCATGATTCCGATAAAAACCGGGTGGACGAGCTTTTTTCTAAGAATTCTCACTTAGCTCTCAACTTAGCCGTCCTGTCCTTACTTTAATTGATAGATAATTGGATAGATTTAATATTCTCATTAAAATCATGCTTGGATGGCAAATAATTATTTGTAAGAGTTTCAACTTGAAGAGCAATTATATCCATGTTTTTAGCAAAAGTGTCAATCACATGCAACTCTTCTTCTCCTGTAGTGTTGCAAACCTTTTGAGAATTAATAAATTATTTAATTGTGTTCTCAAAATCAGAAGGTATCCTATTAGGATTTGTACAAGAACTTCCATAAGAATTACCATAATAATTTCCATAGTTGTTAGAGGAATTACCGGGATACGATCTAGCATTGAAATTTCCTCTATATGCATTGTTATTGAAATTATTTCGCGAGATGAAGTTCACATCAATATCATAATTATTTTGCTCAATTAAAGTAAATAAAGGCATATCACTGGGATCAACATTAGTATTTTTATTAGCAACTATATTCATAAGAGCATCCACTTTTTCATTGAAAGTAGCAATTTCTTCGGGTTGAAATTATTTTGGTGCTCTTCCTGTTGACTACCTTGAGAAACTTTAGTTTGTCCTCGTCTATGCCCTTATAATGGACGCATACGAGTGAGAGAGGGATGTTAGCTTCGGCACGGGCTCCAGACTTCTTCCAAAATTGCACTCGGCGAGGGACGTCTTGCAGATAGTTGATGAGGGCGTCCAAATCGTTCGAGAACTCCTCCCCAGGGCGACCTCTCGATCGATGTACTTGGCGTCCGTGCGCAGGTGGTTGAATAAGACAGTCATCTCCCTGATGCGTTCCTCTAGTCGGAGGAGAGCAAGAGCCGAGCTATCACGAAGAATGCCCGTGTCTTGATCCAGTTCCTTCTCAATCTTGGACGTCTCTTCAAAATCCATGCAGAACTCTGTCGAGTGGAGGAGAAAAAGAGCTATTGAAGTGTGAGTGAAGGATCATAACAACTTGAAATATAGTTGGGTCATCGGCATACCTTTGAGCTTCTTGTTCATTTTGTTGCCAAAGCCTTCAATGTGGACTTGTAGGGGACCAATTTGTCATTCTTGCTAGACCACCTTCTTCGTCTAATGGCAGTGATGGTATAGAAGTGAAGGGAAATCCTGGCGGGACGTGAGGAATTCTTTGGTAAGGTAACACATAAGGTAATCTACCGCATTGGAAAAGCAGGTATGGAGTTTGAGGGTTGGTTCTTCGTCTCTTGGGGGGGGGGGGGTCCATCACTTTAGCAAGGGCTCCTAATCCACTCCTGCTGGGGAGGCAACGAGTAGCTTGCTCTTCCTTCATTTCTAGGAGGAGGTCTCAAAGATAGAGGAGGGCTTCATAGGATGCCTGCTGAATGGCCATGTCTCTTGTTGTCATGGGTGGTACAACAAAGAACCAACTCTGAGGTGAGGTCTTGGCAGGTACAACGACCTTGGCATGGAACTCGGTTCCAGACTCACCATTGTCCAATTCATGCTGGGTGTACATCAGCACCGAAGAATAGTCGAATCATTGGAGGCAGTCTCTCAGGAGTGGTGGAAACCGGTCATGAGGAGTCTCAAGGGGCAACGACCATCTACAAGATGGCCAGAGAAGGTTTAATGTGACATGAGAGGATAAGGTAAGTATGAAAGGTTTTATTGTTTGTGATTTGCAAGTGATTAGAATAAGAGAGAAGTGCAATAGGTTTTTCAAGTGATTTGTGGGGCCTGGAGACTAGTTCTTGTCCTAACTAACGTCCATGCTAACAAATGCTTGATACAGTGAGGATGGCTCTAATGCCATCTCTATGGGAACCCCCACTCATAAGTCGAAGTCACTGAATGAATGTATAGTGATCCGAGAGATCAATGCTCACTGAACACACAAAAGCTTAATAACAAGAGTGTTGCATCTAGTACATACAGTTTTACTCAAACATGAGCTTAGAGGCCAAGTCTTCATAAACTCGCAGCGAAAATCTTCAACGATAGCATGGACCCATGCTATCTGCCTTAACCCTACATGCATTCTGACTTGGAAGCGTCCTAGCTGGCATGTTCGTGACCAAGGTAATCTTCACCATGTCCTATTCTCTCATGCCTGGCCAATTAAATAACCAGTGGCAAGCCAATGAGTACTTTGAATGTACTTACACTAAGTAGATAGTTTTGCGGAAAGCTAAGTTGAGTGTGATCACATGTCCTAATAACTTGTATAACATGCGTCATGAGGATATGACTATCCGTATGAATAGGTTACATATATCAATATAAATAGAGTTTGGAACAACTCCAGTTTTAAATCATCTCACCAAGTCATCTCACTTAGTGTCAAGCATTTCTTTCCCACACGCACACCAAGTTTTGTAAAACACTGGACATAGTTTAAGTAGCACAACCCAACTGTTCTTGACCATGGACATGACTATTCAAATAGTTTTACAATCTACGGAGGTTGCACACTTTACCCATAAGACTCGAGGAACTGTCGTGTGAAGCCACGACTCGTGGTATATTACATACCCGAGGTAAGCACCTGAACAATACCTTTCCATTGACGACACTAAACAAGAGTCCACTCGTTGGCACACACCCCGCATGATGTACATCACAAGTACCATCCATGCGGGGACCGACGGTGTGCCCGGTGTCTATAAAAAAACCATAGTCGCCTTTCCATATCGACCCCGTATCGAGAGTGACCACGCCACTCTCGCCACTAGTAGTGCACGCTCTCTGCTAGCATCGACAAAAGTAATCAACAAAGCCCCGTCCCATAAGGGGTATCATGGTCATACATGTAAGGTTGGGAACAGTCGGCCAATCTTAAATCTAATCCGTTTTTAAAAACACACACAACTTACTTCGGTACACGACTTCTTTGAAAAGCGGTTACCTAGCTCAACTTCTCCCTCGGGCATTAGTGGCACCCAACGGCGTTTTCGAAAAGTCTTTCAAAACACTTTTGTTTCGACCACCATGTGAATACCCGTCCCACTTGCATAGCAACTACTTTAGCAACATATCTACTTCCCACCCATACCACCCTAAGCAGAAAGTAGAGTCATGGTAGTGCAGGTATCAATGAGGAAAGTAATAGAGACAACCCACCAAGGTGATTGATACATCTCCAATTTATGTAGTTTTCCTCACTCTTTTGCCCTTGTTTTGGACTCTAATTTGCACGATTTGAATGGAACTAACCCGGACTGACGCTGTTTTTAGCAGAGCTGCCATGGTGTTGTTTTTGTGCAGAAATAAAAGTTCTCCATATGGAACGAAACATTTTGGAGATTTATTTTGGAAAATATAAAAAATACCGGAGCCAGAAGCCACCCGAGAGGGGGCCTAGGCTAGGCACAAGACACCAGGGCGCGCCAGGCATCCCTGGCCGTGCCCTGTTGGGTTGTGCTCACCTCGGGGCCCCACTTGCCCTACCTCCGCCACTATAAATTCCAAATTTTGGAGGAAAAAATCATAGAGACAGAATTATTGCATTTCACTAGATGGAGCCGCCACCACCTCTTGTTCTTCATTGGGAGGCCAAATCTGGAGTCTGTTTGGGGCTCTGGAGAGGGGAATCTTCGGTCTTCGTCATCACCAACCTTTCTCTATCACCAATTCCATGCTGCTCCCCACCGGGAGTGAGTAATCCTTTGTAGGCTTGCTGTTCGGTGAGGAGTTGGATGAGATTCATCATCTAATCGAGTTAGTTTTGTTAGGTCTTAATCCCTAGTATCTACTATGTTCTAAGACTGATGTTGCTATGACTTTCCCATGCTTAATGCTTGTCACTAGGGCCCAAGTGCCATGATTTAGGATCTGAACAGTTTAGGTTGTCATCATTATATCTATGTTCTTGATCCGATCTTGCCTAGTCATATGCACCTATTACATGTTATGATCCGTCAACCCTATCGTGAAAATATTTGGGATACTTCGCGGTGATGACCGTAGTTTGAGGAGTTCATGTATTCACCATGTGTTAATGATTTGTTCCGGTTCTCTATTAAAAGGAGGACTTAATATCCCTTAGTTTCCTTATGGACCCCGCTGCCACGGGAGGGTAGGACAAAAGATGTCATGCATGTTCTTTTCCATAAGCACGTGAGACTATTTATGGAATACATGCCTACATTACATTGAAGAACTAGATCTAGTTCTGTATCACCCTAGGTTATGACTGTCACATGATGAATATCATCCAGTTAGTTACCGATCCAGTGCCTACGACCTTTCCATTTGTTGTTCTTGCTAAGTTACCACTGCTGTTATTGTTGTTCCAACTGCTAAAAAACCATTGCTACTACTATTATGGCTACTGTTACTATTGCTACTACTATCAAATCTATCATATTACTGTGCTACTGATCACTTTGCTATAGATATTTATCTCCAGGTGTGGTTCAATTGACAACTCAACTTCTAATACTCTCAAGTATTCTTTGGCCCCCCTTGTGTCAAATTTATAAATTTGGGTTGAATACTCTACCCCCGAAAACAGTTGCGATCCCCTATACTTGTGGGTTATCAAAATCTTTTTCTCGTGACGTTGCCGGGAGAATATCAATATTTTTTGAGTCACTTGGAATCTATATCAATCTATCACTATGAAAAATCTAAAGGATACTAAGACCAAGATTTCTCCCTCTACTACGAGGGGAGGTAAGGAACTGCCACCTAGCCATGCACTTGATTCACCTTCTGTTATGAGTAAGTTTGCAACACCACCACATTCTATTAATCCTGATATTTATGATGCTACTTCTGCTATTAATGACGCTTATGATGATACTAGTACCATGCTTGATGATACTGTGCCACTAGGTGAATTTCTTGATGAACAAATTGCTAGAGCTAGAGATAATGAAATCATTGAAATTGCTGAAACTGATGAGAACATTGAAGTTGATGATTATGAACACCCAATAGGTCTAACTCTCCTAGATTTAAAATTCTTAAGATACCCAAAGGTTATGCTTTGGATGGAGAAATAGGTAGAGAAATTCTTGCTTGTAAGGATAGAAATGATGTTAAGAAACTACTATGCAAGTATAAGGAAAAGACTTTTAATGCTAGAATGAAATGTGATCCTAAGTTCTTTACTTCACCTATATGTGTTACCGATAAGGATTATGAATTCTTTGTCGACCTAGAGTTAATTACTTTGGTTGAATCTGATCCTTTCCATGGCTATGAAACTGAAACTGTAGTAGCACACCTTACTAAGCTGAATGATATAACCACCCTGTTTGCTCATGATGAGAATATTCGCTACTATTATATCCTTAATTTTTTCCGTTCTCATTAAAGGGTGATGCTAAGACATGGTACAATACTCTTGCTCCTGGTTGTGTGCGTAGTCCCAGGATATGATCTACTACTTCTCTGAAAAATATTTTCCTGCTCACAAGAAACAAGCTGCCTTACAGGAAATATTTAACTTTGTGCAAATTGAAGAAGAGAGTCTCCCACAGGCTTGGGGAAGGCTTCTCCAATTGTTTAATGCTTTTCCTGATTATCCTCTCAATAAAAAAATAAATACTTGATATCTTTTATAATGGACTAATCGATGCTTCTAGGGACTTCCTAGATAGTTGTGCTGGTTATGTTTTCAGGGAACGAAATGTTGAACAAGCTGAGGAATTATTGAATAACATATTGAAGAACTACGATGATTGGAATCTTCCTAAACCCAGTCCGAAGAAGAGAGTTACCTTATTTCTTAGTCCTGAAGATTTGCAAGAGGCAAAGAAATCTATGAAGGAAAAATGTATTGAAGTTAAGGATGTTAAGACTTTTCCACCTATTGAAGAAATACATGGGCTCAACATACCACCACCTCCACATGTGGTAGAGGTAATTTTTTTATTAAAGTTTGATAAAGGTGATATACCTTATAATAAACATCCTAGTCAGTGCTTATATGAGTTTGACAACTATATTATAATGCAAGATCATTTCAATGCCCATGTTTTGAAACAATTGAAATACATTTCTCATATGATTGCTCGCTTGAGTGACTTGCTATTTAGAATCAATAATGATGTCAGAGGTGTAGGAAAGCATGGCTCTATGGTTCAAAGTCAGTTAGAACAAGTTGCTAAGTCTCAAAAAGAACTGCTTGATGAAATGAATAGCTAGAGTAGTAACTAGAGGAGGTAAGATGACCCAAGAACCACTCTATCCTGAGGGTCATCCTAAAAAAATCGAACAAGATTCTTAGAAAATTAATAGTGACGCACCTAGTCCTTCTAAGAAGAAAAATAAAAATAAAATTGATAGGACTTTGCATACCTCTAGTGAACCCGAGACACAACCCCTCCCCCCCCGATAGTAATGATGTCTCTATTTCTGATGCTGAAACTCAGTATAGTAGAGAACACTCATCTAGTGACAATGAAAATGATAATGATGATGTTCATGATGATGCTCAACCTAGTAATGATGTAGAACCAGATAATGATGTTGAAATAGAGCCTCCTCCTAATCTTGATAACCCACAACCTAAAAATAAATGTTATGATAAAAAGACTTTGTGGATAGGAAACATGGTAAAGAAAGAGAGCCATGGGTTCAGAAACCCATGCCATTACCACCTAAGACATCTAATAAAAAAGATGATGTAGAATTTGAGCGCTTTGCTGAAATGATTAGGCCAGTCTTTTTGCGCACCCGCTTAACTGATATTTTGAAGATGGCCCCTTATGCTAAGTATGTGAAAGACATCATCACTAATAAAATAAAGATACTAGAAGTATCCACCATTATTGCTAATTATTACTTCAAGAATGGATTACCTAAAAACTTGGAGCTCCGGGAATACCAACTATACCTTGCTCCATTAAGTGAAACTATGTCAAAACTGTTTTGTGTGATTTGGGAGCCGGTGTTAGTGTTATGACTTTCTCCTTATACAAGAGACTTGATTTGAATAAGCTAACACCTACTAAGATATCATTGCAAATGGCTGACAAATCAACGACCATACCTATTGGTATTTGTGAGGATGTGCCCTTGTTGTTGCAAATGTTACTATCGTAACAGACTTTGTTATTCTTGAGATGCTCGAGGACAACAACATGTCGACTATCCTTGGTACTCCCTTTTTGAATACTGTAGGGGCTCTTATTGATTGCAATAAAAGCAAGTTCACTTTTTATATCAATGGTAATGAGCATACGGTGCACTTTTCGAAGAAGCAATTCCAAGTGAATGGTGTTAATGTTATTGAAAATTCCCCGACACTTATCATTGGAAGGTTTCAATTACCTCTACCTACTGTCAAAAAGAAATATGATATTATTATGGTTCGGGATATGCCTATCCCCATTGAGGTAACCTCGTGTTTTACGAAAGTTCTACAGTTTCATGCTAATCTTAAGTGGTTGTTAATAATACTTGATCAACCTTATTAATGAATCGTTTTTGAGAGGTATGAAGTTGATGAATTTAGTAGACAAAACTATGTCTATCCACTTTTAGTTTTCTGTTTTAGTTAGTAGAATAAAACAAAATGCCATGTTTATCCTGTTTTCTATTTTCTCTGTGTAATAAAAAATGACCCAAAAATAAAAATTCTCAGAATGCCTTGAAAATTTGACATGATTTATTTCATTTATTTAAGAATTCATGCTGCAAATAATACCTGAGGGGGGTGCCCCTAGTACCCACAAGACACCAGGGCCCGCCCTGGTGGGTTGTCACCCCCACGTGCCCCCCTCACTTATCTCTTTAGCCCACATTGTCACCTACCTCCAGCAAAAAATCATCACAACCACCATTTTTGTGTTCTTGCTCTCAAACCCATGGATTTTGACCTCTTTGCTCGAAACTCCATTTCCAAAACTGTTTGGAGGGAGTGCTTCTTGGTATGTGACTCCTGCATTGCTCCAATTAGTTTTTGTTTTAGTGGGTTGTTTGTAGAGTAATTAGCTACTCTTGATGTTGTTGTAGATGAGCCTGCATGTTGATTTCTTAGAGTTCGAAGGAGTTTGAATGCTCAATATTGCGTCTATGCATGCTTGGGAGTAGTTGCTAACAATCTTACAAAGTTTTTTTGACAAAATTTTTGTGGACTAAATTTTTTCAGAAATTTTATAGGAATAAAATGCAAATATTTAGGAAGTTTTCCTCCAAGAAAAATGCCAAGGGAGTCATTGGGAAACCATCGTATAGTGACCTTCATATTCCAAGAAAGGTGGAGGTGCGGCCATGTGAATGGCCGCATGGTGCCTTCATGGAGGAGTCCGGGTTCCATCAAGAGTTCGCTCAGTTTGTCGCAAATGCCAGATTAACCGAGTTCCTCGCAGCTACATGTGACCAATATCACATCCTTACAAATTCCTTTGCACGAAGTTTTAATTATCTAAGGAGAAAAAATCCTCCTAAAGTAGAATTTAATCTTTATGCTGAAACTCACAGAATGTCGCTAACCGACTTTTGTAATATATGCTTAATTCCTTCTGATGGGGATTTGAGGAAACCTAGGCCATCTGAATTTGAGGATTTTCTCCTCGCGCTAACCATGGGTGAGGATAGAGGCGTGTCGAGCACCACTGCTACTAGTATATAGTTTCCCTTAGTGCATTAATTCGCTTTGGTCATCACTAAGTGTTTAACTGCTAGGGAGAAGGTCGACACACTCAGTGCTCCTGACCTTGCTATTTTATGTCATGCACTTTATGATGATCACACCTTTAGTATGTGAGCTATTATTTCTCGACGCTTACATCTTAAGAAAACCAAGGGAAAGATACATGGTGGTATTTATGCTACTCGTTTGGCGGACCACTTTAGAATCCCATTTTGCCCCCATGATTATCTTTTACCCCGAATTTACCATGATCGTAAGCCATTATAGGCTCACCAATTCCTTGATGTAACCGAGTCTCCCCATGATATTCATTGTAACTTAGTATTTAGTAAGGAGACACGTGGTGTTATTCCGTTGCCTTCACCTTCTTTGTTTGATCCTATTGCCAGGAACGGATACAAGATTATGCCATATGACATAGTAGCTTACCGGAACAACATAACAGCTGCTGAGGAAGAGCTCAATGATGGTATGCTCAGGTGCCGCCTCCGCCTCACTACAACTTGGGATCGGATGGTGATTACCAAGCTAGGCCCAAATCCTAAGCTTGGGGAGTATGTAATTCCATCGACATTACATTCATGTTCACACATTTCATTCCAGTTGTCGGTGTTCACACTTTTTCATTGTGTTATCCGTGCTTGATTTGTTTTCTTGCTTTCTGCTTGCGTGTTTGAAAAACTTTGAGAAAAAACAAAATATTTCCTCCTTCCTTTTAGGTTTTCTTTCTAGCTCAGCTTAATTGTAGCATCAAAATAAAATCAAAAAAGATTTATCGCTTCTTCTTTTACTTGTTGGGAGCTTTCCCGTGTAAATAGTTTTTCTCGTTTTTGTTTTCTTTAAATTGCTTGTTTCATGAAAAATCGAAAAATCCAAAAATATTTCAGTGTGTTTATCTGAAATTATTTTCTCATTACTTGAGTCGTACAGAGGAGAGGACCACGATGAAATTGTTGAGTGGATCTCATCTGCATTATTGTTTATCTAACAAAGAGCCCATGTTACTTTTTCTTCTCCTCTTGAATAAAATGTTTGCAGATTCCAACTTAGTCCACAACACTCTTGCACTATTATAATTTTCTTATGGTGTGGTTGTACAAGTGAAAGGCAATGATGACGACATATTTCAAATGGCTTGACTTGGCACATGTTCACGCATGTAGTTGAATCGAAACCAACATAGCCTTCATCATATTTGTGTTCATGGTGTCCATATCCTACCTACTGTCAAAGAGAAATATGATATTATTATGATTGGGGATATGCCTATCCCCATTGAGGTAACCTAGTGTTTTACGAAAGTTCTTCGATTTCATGCTAATCGGAAGTGGTTGTTAATAAGAATTAATCAACCTTATTAATAAATCTTTTTGAGAGAGGTATGAAGTTGATAAATTTAGTAGACACAACTCTCTGTATCCACTTTTAGTTTTCTGTTTTAGTTAGTAGAATAAAATAAAATGTCATGTTTATCCTATCTTCTGTTTTCTCAGTGTAATAAAAAAATGACCCAAAAATAAAAAGTGTCAGAATGCCTTGAAAATTTAACACGATTTTTTCCGAATATTTAAGAATTTCTGGTGCAAACAATACCTGAGGGGGGGTGCCCCTGGTGCCCATAATACACTAGGGCACGCCAGCAGCCCTAGGCCATGCCCTGGTGGGTTATGGCCCCCACGTGGGCCCCCTCACTTATCTCTTTACCCCATTTTGTCACCTACCTCGAGCAAAAAATCACCACAACCAACATTTCATGTTCATGCTCTCAAACCCATGGATTTCGATATCTTTGCTCAAAGCTTTGTTTCCGAAATTGTTTGGCGAGATTGGTTCTTGCTATGTGACTCCTCCATTGCTCCAATTCGTTATTATTTTAAGGGGTTATTTTTAGAGTAATTATCTACTCTTGTTGGTACTATAGGTGATCTTGCATGTTGAATTCTTAGTGTTCTAAGTAGTTTGAATGCCCAATAAGGCGTCTATGCATGCTTGGGATTAGTTGCTAACAATCTTACAAAGTTTTGATGACAATTTTTTTGTGGACTAATTTTTTTGGAAATTTTATAGGAATAAAATGAAATTTCTTTAGGAGTTCTTACAGGAGGAGATCCTCGGGAGCCTCGTCAAGTGGAAGCTCAGGCCGGCAGTCTTATGTAGAACCAAGCGGAAGCTCGATATGAGATGTCGCTACCAAATCATGTTTGTGGCCTTGCGACGCGTTCATGGAAGGTGTAGGTATTAAGTAGGAGTTTTATCAATTTATTCAGAACACAAGTCTTGCTTCCTTCGTCACAGAGAAGTGTCCCCAACACCTCGAGCTTATGAAAACCTTCACAAAGAAATTTAAATATTTTCCTGATGAGTCTAGAGTTTCGTTTAACCTATATGATCACTCCTTTACCATGCCATTAGAGATGTTTAGCAATGCGTGCAAACTTGCATTTGAAGGTTCCCTTGATGAACTCACAAAACCCGAGTACAAGTAATTTTTGGTTAATCTTTGCTTTGGCAAAGATAGAGGGGTTGCGCAAGGGAGAATTAACAGTATCCGTTTTCCATAACTACAATATTTTGCGCTTTTTAATAGTAAATGTGTCATAGGCAAACAAGATTGTAGTACACCATGCGCTCATGATTTGATTCTCCTACAAACTACCATAACTGGGAATAAGAATTATAATCTTGGTGCAATTGTTGCACAGAGGTTACAACTTAATCCTACTAATGGTAATTTTTATGGAGGAATATATGCTTCCCGTTTAGCTGGGAGATTAAATGTTTCACCATGGCCTAATGACCCGATCCTACCCTCTCAGTATTTAGACTTTGATGATACGAAGTGTCAAAAGTTCCTGACGGGCACGACCACTAACTATACCTAAACTTGTGATTTTATAAGAAACCTATTGTGCCTGTTGCTTTGCCTGCTCCTGCTCTTTTTGATTTTCACACTAGGGGAAGATATTATGTTCTTGAGAGCGAAGCCTATGAGCACCACACGGTGTTGAAGCTGCCAGGAGGGCCACGGAGTCTGTTCCGAGGTTTTCGATGAGCAATCGCCCAGATTATTATTCATACGGATGGTGATTAGCAAGCTAGGCCAAAAGCCTAAGCTTGGGGGAGTACGTATTTCCACCGACATTACACTCATGTTCACACATTTCATTCTAATTGTCGGTGTTTGCACTTTTTCATTGTATTATCCATGCTTGATTTGTTTTCTTGCGTGTTTGAAAAACTTTGAGAAACCCCCAAAATATTTCCTACTTATTTTTAGCTTTTCTTTCTAGCTTAGTTTAATTGTAGCATCAAAAGAAAACCCCAAAATATTTCTCGCTTATTCTTTTACTTGTTGGAAGCTTTCCCGTGTAAACAATTTTCTTGTTTTTATTTTCTTTAAATTGCTTGTTTCATGAAATATCAAAAATTCCAAAAATATTTCAGTGTGTTTCTCTGAAATTCTTTTCTATTTACTTGAGTCGTACCGAGGAGAAGACCACGATGAAATTGTTGAGTGGCTCTCATCTGCATTATTGTTTATCTAACAAAGAGCCCATGTTACTTTGTCTTCTCATCTTGAATAAAAATGTTTCTGGATTCTAGCTTAGTCCACAACGCTCTTGCACTATTATTATACTCTTATCATTTGGTCGTGCAAGTGAAAGGAAATGATGACAACATCTGATGAATCGAGTGTGGCAGAGAAAAGTGGGTATGAACTCAACTTGTTTTTGTTATTGTAAATATGTTTAACCTAGTATCCCTTGATTCAGCTCATTATGATCAAACATGTTTGCAATGACCATTAGATGGTATGATGATATGGTATCCTCCTCTGAATGTTTCAAGTGGCTTGACTTGGCACGTGTTCATGCATGTAGTTGAATCAAAACCAACATAGCCTTCATGATATTTATGTTCATGGTGTCCATATCCTACTCATGCTAGTATTCAATGTTGATTATATGTAATGCATGTTCATGACCATCTTCGGTCTCTAGCTGGCCACTTCTGAATCTAACTTCTAGTCTTCGCGTGTACTAAGCGAGAATACTGCTTGGGCATCAAAACCCTTAAACCAGGTTATGCCAGATGAGTCCACCATATGTACCTATATGCGGTATTACCCTGCTATTCCAAAGTAAATTTGCATGTGCCACCTCTAAAAGGTTCAAATGAACATCTATTTTGTGTGCCTGGACTGTTCATGAAGCGATAGGTGGTGGTCAATATCTTCCATGCTAAGCGCGTTATTCTCATGATGAGTGTTTATTCACTTGTCCTTACTCGAGAGGGGCGGTAATAGGGATTCCTAGTCCCAAAATCAAAACTCAAAATAATTAAACTAAACTCCCCAGGAATGTTGTTGGTTTGGACGGTACCCGTGGATACGGCTCGCCGTGGAGTGTGATTGTTGGTGGAGGGGGAGTAAACCTTTACTTTTACCGCTTGGGAGCCGTGATACGTCTCCAACATATCTATAATTTTTGATTGTTCCATGCTATTATATTATCTGTTTTGGATGTTTTATATGCATTAATATGCTATTTTATATTATTTTGGGGACTAACCTATTAACCTAGTGCCTAGTGCCAGTTTCTGGTTTTTCCTTGTTTTTGAGTATTGCAGAAAAGGAATATCAAATGGAGTACAAATGGAATAAAATTCTATGATGATTTTTCTTGGACCAGAAGGAACCAAGGAGACTTGGAGAAGAGGCCAGAAGACCCACGGGTGGGCCACAAGCCACTTGGGCGTGCCCTGGCTTGTGCGCCCCCGTAGCTCCTCCAACCCTAATTTGAGAAGGCTATGCCAGATGAGTCCACCATATGTACCTATATGCAGTATTAACCTGCTATTCCAAAGTAAATTTGCATGTTCCACCTCTAAAGGTTCAAATGAACATCTATTTTGTGTGCCTGGACTGTTCATGAAGCGATAGGTGGTGGTCAATATCTTCCATGCTAAGCGGGTTATTCTCATGACGAGTGTTTATTCACCTGTCCTTACACGAGAGGGGCGGTAATAGGGATTCCTAGTCCCGAAATCAAAATTCAAAAATAATTAAACAAGAGCTCCCCTAGGAATATTGTTTGTTTGGACGGTACCCATGGATACGGCTCGGCTTGAAGTTTGATCGTTGGTGGAGGGGAGTAAACCTTTACTTTTACTGCTTGGGAACTGCCGCTAATTTGTTTAGCATGGAAGATGTTGATAACTCTTGGCTGTGACATTGACAGGAAGGGTGTACTTCTCAAAATTATATCTATCCATGTTTTAAAGCCTGAGCTTTGGCACCGCTACAAATCCATGCTTCCCACTGCAAAGGGACTGTCTATTTACTTTCATGTTGAGTCATCACCTTCTCAAATAAGCGCCTGACCTGAGAGCACTATTGTCATTGTCATGCATTGTGTATAGTTCATGTTGGGTGCAATAGGACTGGATCTTTTCTACCATGAATTATGATGTTTAGTCACTGCTTGAACTTTGGAGCTGCTCTGCATTTATGTTTTGCGGTCTCAAAAAGGGCTAGCAAGATACCACTATTGTCATATTGTATCATGATTATTTTGACAAAGTGTTGGCGTTTAAGATATATTATTATTGCTCACTAGTTTCTTATGTTATTGTTATGAATGAATATAATTCCTAAGAGTTATTGTTGACATGGTTAGTCGTAATCTTTGGTGAAAACCTGGGTGCTACTTAAGCATATATATGTAAACAAGAACAAAAGAGTCAATAAAAGTTTTTCTTTGTCACTTTAAGATTGTCAACTGAATTTCTTGAGGACAAGAAAAGGTTTACGCTTGGGGGAGTTGATACGTCTCCAACGTATCTACTTTTCCTCACTCTTTTCCCCTTGTTTTGGACTCTAATTTGCATGATTTGAATGGAACTAACCCGGACAGATGTTGTTTTTAGCAAAACTACCATGGTGTTGTTTTTGTGCAGAAATAAAAGTTCTCATAATGGAATGAAACTTTTTGGAAATTTATTTTGGAAAATATAAAATATACTGGACCCGGAAGCCACTGGGTAGGGCCCAGGTTGGGCACAAGACACCAGGGCGCGCTAGGGGCCCCACTGGCCCTAGCCACTATAAATTCCTAAATTTGGAGAAAAAAATCAGAGAGAAAGAATTATTGTGTTTCACAAGACGAAGCTGCCGCCGCCTCCTGTTCTTCATCGGGAGGCCATATCAGGAGTCAGTTTGGGGCTCCGGAGAGGGGAACCTTCGTTCTTCGTCATCAGCAACCTTTCTCCATCGCCAATTCCATGATGCTCCCCATCGGGAGTGAGTCATTCCTTCGTAGGCTTGCTAGTCGGTGAGGAGTTGGATGAGATTCATCATGTAATCAAGTTAGTTTTGTTAGGGCTTGATCCCTAGTATCCACTATGTTCTAAGATTGAAGTTGCTATGACTTTGCCATGCTTAATGCTTGTCACTAGGGCCCGGGTGCCATGATTTCAGATCTTAATCGTTTATGTTATTATCATTATATCTATGTTCTTGATCGGATCTTGCCTAGTCATATGCACCTATTACGTGTTATGATCCGTTAACGCCATAGTGACAATATTTGGGATACTTCGCGGTGATGACCATAGTTCGAGGAGTTCAAGTATTCACCATGTGTTAATGCTTTGCTCTTGTGCTCTATTAAAAGGAGACCTTAATATCCTTTAGTTTCCTTATGGACCCCGCTACCATCGGAGGGTAGGACAAAAGATGTCATGCAAGTTCTTTTCCATAAGCACGTATGACTATTTATGGAATACATGCCTACATTACATTGATGAACTAGATCTAGTTCTGTATCGCCCTAGGTTATGATTGTCACATGATGAATATCATCCAACAGTTACCGATCCAGTGCCTATGACCTTTCCATTTGTTGTTTTTGCTAAGTTACTACTCTTGTTGCTGCTGTTCCAACTGCTACAAAACCATTGCTACTACTGTTACCACTACTATTACTATTGCTACTACTATCAAACCTATCATATTATTGTGCTACCGATCACTTTGCTGCAGATATTTATCTCCAGGTGTGGTTGAATTGACAACTCAACTACTAATACTCTTAAGTATTTTTGGGTTCCCCTTGTGTCGAATCTATAAATTTGGGTTGAATACTCTACCCTCGAATACTGTTGCGATCCCCTATACTTGTGGGTCATTAGTGGTCACCATATCATCATGATTTCAATGCACCAAAATAGAGTGCTATATTCCATGCATAAAAATAGTTTCACCCACATGGTCAAAGGGTTGCTTGCCTGGTTCAGTAAAGTCTCTGGGGTCTTCAAAAGCTTCTGCTCCAACTCCAAGCACCCCGTCTAGTTCGTCAACTACCATTGAAAGCAATCTCAATAAGCACACACCAACGCAGGATATAAAAGTGCCCTACAAATAGGATTTTTATTTTTGTTGGACACCTATAGTCATAAGAAAAATACCTAAAGTTGTTCTACTCAAGTTGGATCAATATAGATTTTCTGAAAACTAGAAATGGAGGGAATAATGATTCTCCAAAAGTATACAAAATATTTTTTTACAAAAACGAGTGGAGGCACTCATCAAATAGGGTATGATTTTATAAACATTTACAAATTTGTTTCACTAGATTTGGAGTTGGGATGAATTTCTTAGGGGTTTCCTAAGATGAAATAATGGAAAACGGGGCCTTTTAATAGATCCAACAAAAACAAGGCATTGGGAAAATGTTCACCATTATTAGATAAATAAGGCATGACAAAGGGAGCACAAAGTAATTTTGATCAAACCATTTGGATCAACAATAGATGTCCTAGTTTTTTTTCAAAGTGGCATTTAAGGTTCAAATTTCAATTTGAATTAGAACAGTACATAAATTGTGGTGGAAAAATATGTGAGTGGTGCCAAATAATAGATGGGATTTTTGGAGATCATAGGAATTAGAATTAATTCATTTGGATTTATATTTATTTATATATAATTTTTAGAATTGTTTAGCTGAAAGGAAAAGAGAAGCCGCACTGTAGTAGTGGGCTGAAACCAGCGCAGCTGAGCCGGCCCAGACACAATGCAGCGCCGTCGGAGGGCCACGTCGAAGGCGTATTCTGAATACGCCTTTGCCAGGAGTCGTGCGCACTGCTACACATGTTCAAACCTAATGGGACGGGCCTGCCCTTTAGCGAGACAGAGGGGTAGGAGGGGATGACAGGTGGGCCCCACCTGTCATCACCTTCCTTGGGACAAAGAAGGGAGGGCCCTCACTGGTGATGCTATGGGGCATGGTGAGGAAAAAGGAGGGCGTCGGCGTGCTCAGTGTCGAGTGGCCATTCGTGTGGCGCATGAGTTGGTTGCCGGAGGGGTTGGGTTCTGTGGAGACAAAAAACTTTAGTTACGGGTTTCTCCGGTCAGATTCGATTGCAGATCACGCAGGAGATAAGGGGAGTTGCATTAGCTTGCTGAGAGAGGATCAGAGGGAGGTAGAGGAGCACTGGAGATGGTCTGTACCTCGAGATCGTCAAACGGCTGAAGCGGCGGAGCTCCATTCCGATCTGAGCTCAGTAACCTCCAAGGGTCCAATGGGTGGTGTAGGGGTATGATTGAGGGTGCGAGAGGGAGAGAGGCGCTGAGAGGGGAGCTCGGGGTTGCTCTTATAGGGAGGCCGGGGTTTGCCATGGACTGAGCTCACTGGCACCAGCCGGAAGGCTTCTGGTGGCCACGGGAGGATGCCAGGGGTCCTTCGACGACGTTCATGGGGTTATTCCAGGCAAGAGAGAGATAAGACATGGAGTGGAGAGAGCTCTGGGGTGGGACCGAGCGTGGACAGGAAGTGGCCGAGCCAGGCGGTGCTCGGGCACACGCCGACGAGGTCAAATGGAGAGAGGGAGGAGGGGACTCACCTGCTAATGTGCTGGGGATGCCAAGGCAGTACAACCGGTGAGCGGGGGAAGCAATAGGCCTTCGGGGCACGGGGATGGGTGCGGCTACAGTGCTCTGGTGCACTATAGCGCGTTCCAGAGCGCCCAAATGGCCGGCATGGCCTTGACCCACACGCTCAGGCCGTCACCTACCTCGAGCAATAAATCACCACAACCAACATTTCATGTTCATGCTCTCAAACCCATGGATTTCGATATCTTTGCTCAAAGCTTTGTTTCCGAAACTGTTTGGAGAGATTGGTTCTTGCTATGTGACTCCTCCATTGCTCCAATTCGTTATTATTTTAAGGGGTTATTTTTAGAGTAATTATCTACTCTTGTTGGTACTATAGGTGATCTTGCATGTTGAATTCTTAGTGTTCTAAGTAGTTTGAATGCCCAATAAGGCGTCTATGCATGCTTGGGATTAGTTGCTAACAATCTTACAAAGTTTTGATGACAATTTTTTTGTGGACTAATTTTTTCGGAAATTTTATAGGAATAAAATGAAATTTCTTTAGGAGTTCTTACAGGAGGAGATCCTCGGGAGCCTCGTCAAGTGGAAGCTCAGGTCGGCAGTCTTATGTAGAACCAAGCGGAAGCTCGATATGAGATGTCACTACCAAATCATGTTTGTGGCCTTGCGACGCGTTCATGGAAGGTGTAGGTATTAAGTAGGAGTTTTATCAATTTATTCAGAACACAAGTCTTGCTTCCTTCGTCACAGAGAAGTGTCCCCAACACCTCGAGCTTATGAAAACCTTCACAAAGAAATTTAAATATTTTCCTGATGAGTCTAGAGTTTCGTTTAACCTATATGATCACTCCTTTACCATGCCATTAGAGATGTTTAGCAATGCGTGCAAACTTGCATTTGAAGGTTCCCTTGATGAACTCACAAAACCCGAGTACAAGTAATTATTGGTTAATCTTTGCTTTGGCAAACATAGAGGGGTTGCGCAAGGGAGAATTAACAATATCCGTTTTCCATAACTCCAATATTTTGCGCTTTTTAATAGTAAATGTGTCATAGGCAAACAAGATTGTAGTACACCATGCGCTCATGATTTGATTCTCCTACAAACTACCATAACTGGGAATAAGAATTATAATCTTGGTGCAATTGTTGCACAGAGGTTACAACTTAATGCTGCTAATGGTAATTTTTATGGAGGAATATATGCTTCCCGTTTAGCTGGGAGATTAAATGTTTCACCATGGCCTAATGACCCGATCCTACCCTCTCAGTATTTAGACTTTGATGATATGAAGTGTCACAAGTTCCTAACGGGCACGACCACTAACTATACCTAAACTTGTGATTTTATAAGAAACCTATTGTGCCTGTTGCTTTGCCTGCTCCTGCTCTTTTTGATTTTCACACTAGGGGAAGATATTATGTTCTTGAGAGCGAAGCCTATGAGCACCACACGGTGGTTGAAGCTGCCAGGAGGGCCACGGAGTCTGTTCCGACGTTTTCGATGAGCAATCGCCCGGATTATTATTCCTACGGATGGTGATTACCAAGCTAGGCCAAAAGCCTAAGCTTGGGGGAGTACGTATTTCCACCGACATTACACTCATGTTCACACATTTCATTCTAATTGTCGGTGTTTGCACTTTTTCATTGTATTATCCATGCTTGATTTGTTTTCTTGCGTGTTTGAAAGACTTTGAGAAACCTCCAAAATATTTCTTACTTATTTTTAGCTTTTCTTTCTAGCTTAGTTTAATTGTAGCATCAAAAGAAAACCCCAAAATATTTCTCGCTTATTCTTTTACTTGTTGGGAGCTTTCCCGTGTAAACAATTTTCTTGTTTTTATTTTCTTTAAATTGCTTGTTTCATGAAAAATCAAAAATTCCAAAAATATTTCAGTGTGTTTCTCTGAAATTCTTTTCTATTTACTTGAGTCGTACCGAGGAGAAGACCACGATGAAATTGTTGAGTGGCTCTCATCTGCATTATTGTTTATCTAACAAAGAGCCCATGTTACTTTGTCTTCTCATCTTGAATAAAAATGTTTCTGGATTCTAGCTTAGTCCACAACGCTCTTGCACTATTATTATACTCTTATCATTTGGTCGTGCAAGTGAAAGGAAATGATGACGACATCTGATGAATCGAGTGTGGCAGAGAAAAGTGGGTATGGACTCAACTTGTTTTTGTTATTGTAAATATGTTTAACCTAGTATCCCTTGACTCAGCTCATTATGATCAAACATGTTTGCAATGACCATTAGATGGTATGATGATATGGTATCCTCCTTTGAATGTTTCAAGTGGCTTGACTTGGCACGTTTTCATGCATGTAGTTGAATCAAAACCAACATAGCCTTCATGATATTTATGTTCATGGTGTCCATATCCAACTCATGCTAGTATTCAATGTTGATTATATGTAATGCATGTTCATGACCATCTTCGGTCTCTAGCTGGCCACTTCTGAATCTAACTTCTAGTCTTCGCGTGTACTAAGCGGGAATACTGCTTGTGCATCAAAACCCTTAAACCAGGTTATGCCATATGAGTCCACCATATGTACCTATATGCGGTATTACCCTGCTATTCCAAAGTAAATTTGCATGTGCCACCTCTAAAGGTTCAAATGAACATCTATTTTGTGTGCCTGGACTATTCATGAAGCGATAGGTGGTGGTCAATATCTTCCATGCTAAGCGCATTATTCTCATGACGAGTGTTTATTCACTTGTCCTTACACGAGAGGGCGGTAATAGGGATTCCTAGTCCCAAAATCAAAACTCAAAATAATTAAACTAAACTCCCAGGAATGTTGTTGGTTTGGACGGTACCCGTGGATACGGCTCGCCGTGGAGTGTGATTGTTGGTGGAGGGGGAGTAAACCTTTACTTTTACCGCTTGGGAGCAATGATACATCTCCAACATATCTATAATTTTTGATTGTTCCATGCTATTATATTATCTGTTTTGGATGTTTTGTATGCATTAATATGCTATTTTATATTATTTTGGGGACTAACCTATTAACCTAGTGCCCAGTGTCAGTTTCTGGTTTTTCCTTGTTTTTGAGTATTGCAGAAAAGGAATATCAAATGGAGTACAAATGGAATAAAATTCTACGATGATTTTTCTTGGACCAGAAGGAACCAAGGAGACTTGGAGAAGAGGCCAGAAGACCCACGGGTGGGCCACAAGTCACTTGGGCATGCCCTGGCTTGTGCGCCCCCGTAGCTCCTCCAACCCTAATTTGAGAAGGTTATGCCAGATGAGTCCACCATATGTACCTATATGCGGTATTACCCTGCTATTCCAAAGTAAATTTGCATGTGCCACCTCTAAAGGTTCAAATGAACATCTATTTTGTGTGCCTGGACTGTTCATGAAGCGATAGGTGGTGGTTAATATCTTCCATGCTAAGTGGGTTATTCTCATGACGAGTGTTTATTCAGTTGTCCTTCCACGAGAGGGGCGGTAATAGGGATTCCTAGTCCCGAAATCAAAATTCAAAAATAATTAAACAAGAGCTCCCCTAGGAATATTGTTTGTTTGGACGGTACCCATGGATACGGCTCGGCCTGAAGTTTGATCGTTGGTGGAGGGGAGTAAACCTTTACTTTTACCGCTTGGGAACTACCGCTAATTTGTTTAGCATGGAAGATGTTGATAACTCTTGGCTGTGACATTGACTGGAAGGGTGTACTTCTCAAAATTATATTTAGCCATGTTTTAAACTCCGAGCTTTGGCACCGCTACAAATCCATGCTTCCCACTGCAAAGGGACTATCTATTTACTTTTATGTTGAGTCATCACCTTCTCAAATAAGCGCCTGACCTGAGAGCACTATTGTCATTTTCATGCATTGTGTATAGTTCATGTTGGGTGCAATAGGACTGGATCTTTTCTACCATGAATTACGATGTTTAGTCACTGCTTGAACTTTGGAGCTGCTCTGCATTTATTTTTTGCGGTCTCAAAAAGGGCTAGCAAGATACCACTATTGTCATATTGTATCATGATTATTTTGACAAAGTGTTGGTGTTTAAGATATATTATTATTGCTCACTAGTTTCTTATGTTATTGTTATGAATGAATATAATTCCTAAGAGTTATTACTGACATGGTTAGTCGTAATCTTTGGTGAAAACCTGGGTGCTACTTAAGCATATATATGTAAACAAGAACAAAAGAGTCAATAAAAGTTTTTCTTTGTCACTTTAAGATTGTCAACTGAATTTCTTGAGGACAAGCAAAGGTTTACGCTTGGGGGAGTTGATACGTCTCCAACGTATCTACTTTTCCTCACTCTTTTCCCCTTGTTTTGGACTCTAATTTGCATGATTTGAATGGAACTAACCCGGACAGATGTTGTTTTTAGCAAAACTACCATGGTGTTGTTTTTATGCAGAAATAAAAGTTCTCAGAACGGAATGAAACTTTTTGGAAATTTATTTTGGAAAATATAAAATATACTGGACCCAGAAGCCACTGGGTAGGGCCCAGGTTGGGCACAAGGCACCAGGGCGCACGAGGGGCCCCACAGGCCCTAGCCACTATAAATTCCTAAATTTGGAGAAAAAAATCAGAGAGAAAGAATTATTGTGTTTCACAAGACGAAGCTGCCGCCGCCTCCTGTTCTTCATCGGGAGGCCATATCAGGAGTCAGTTTGGGGCTCCGGAGAGGGGAACCTTCGTTCTTCGTCATCAGCAACCTTTCTCCATCGCCAATTCCATGATGCTCCCTATCGAGAGTGAGTAATTCCTTCGTAGGCTTGCTAGGCGGTGAGGAGTTGGATGAGAGTCATCATGTAATCAAGTTAGTTTTGTTAGGGCTTGATCCCTAGTATCCACTATGTTCTAAGATTGAAGTTGGTATGACTTTGCCATGCTTAATGCTTGTCACTAGGGCCTGGGTGCCATGATTTCAGATCTAAATAGTTTATGTTATTATCATTATATCTATGTTCTTGATCGGATCTTGCCTAGTCATATGCACCTATTATGTGTTATGATCCGTCAAAGCCATAGTGACAATATTTGGGATACTTCGTGGTGATGACCGTAGTTTGAGGAGTTCAAGTATTCACCATGTGTTAATGCTTTGCTCTTGTGCTCTATTAAAAGGAGACCTTAATATCCTTTAGTTTCCTTATGGACCCCGCTGCCATCGGAGGGTAGGACAAAAGATGTCATGCAAGTTCTTTTCCGTAAGCACGTATGACTATTTACGGAATACATGCCTACATTACATTGATGAACTACATCTAGTTCTATATCGCCCTAGGTTATGACTGTCACATGATGAATATCATCCAATAGTTACCGATCCAGTGCCTATGACCTTTCCATTTGTTGTTTTTGCTAAGTTACTACTGTTGTTGCTGCTGTTCCAACTGCTACAAAACCATTGCTACTACTGTTACCACTACTGTTACTATTGCTACTACTATCAAACCTATCATATTATTGTGCTACAAATAGGAGTTTTATTTTTTTTGGACACCTATAGTCATAAGAAAAATACCTAAAGTTGTTCTACTCAAGTTGGATCAATATAGATTTTCTGAAAACTAGAAATGGAGGGAATAATGATTCTCCAAAAGTATACAAAATATTTTTTTACAAAAATGAGTGGAGGCACTCATCAAATAGGGTATGATTTTATAAACATTTACAAATTTGTTTCACTAGATTTGGAGTTGGGATGAATTTCTTAGGGGTTTCCTAAGATGAAATAATGGAAAATGGGGCCTTTTAATAGATCCAACAAAAACAAGACATTGGGAAAATGTTCACCATTATTAGATAAATAAGGCATGACAAAGGGAGCACAATGTAATTTTGATCAAACCATTTGGATCAACAATAGATGTCCTAGTTTTTTTTTCAAAGTGGCATTTAAGGTTCAAATTTCAATTTGAATTAGAACAGTACATAAATTGTGGTGGAAAAATATGTGAGTGGTGCCAAATAATAGATGGGATTTTTGGAGATCATAGGAATTAGAATTAATTCATTTGGATTTATATTTATTTAGATATAATTTTTAGAATTGTTCAGCTGAAAGGAAAAGAGAAGCCGCACTGTAGGAGTGGGCTGAAACCAGCACAGCTGAGCCGGCCTAGACACAATGCAGCGCCGTCGGAGGGCCACGTCGAAGGCGTATTCTGAATACGCCTTTGCCAGGAGTCGTGCGCACTGCTACACGTGTTCAAACCTGATGGGACGGGCCTGCCCGTTAGCGAGACAGAGGGGTAGGAGGGGATGACAGGTGGGCCCCCCTTTCATCACCTTCCTTGGGACAAAGAAGGGAGGGCCCTCACCGCTGATGCTATGGGGCATGGTGAGGAAAAAGGAGGGCGTCGACGTGCTCAGGGTCGAGTGGCTGTTCGTGTGGCGCATGAGTTGGTTGCCGGAGGGGTTGGGTTCTGTGGTGACAAAAAAACTTTAATTATGGGTTTCTCTGGTCAGATTCGATTGCAGATCACGTAGGAGAGAAGGGGCATTGCATTAGCTTGCTGAGAGAGGATCAAAGGGAGGTAGAGGAGCACTGGAGACGGTCTGTACCTCGAGATCGTCAAACGGCTGAAGCGGCGGAGCTCCGTTCCGATCTGAGCTCAGTAACCTCCAGGGGTCCAATGGGTGGTGTAGGGGTATGATTGAGGGTGCGAGAGGGAGAGAGAAGCTGAGAGGCGAGCTCGGGGTTGTTCTTATAGGGAGGCCGGGGCCATGGACTGAGCTCACTGGCACCAGCCGGAAGGCTTCTGGTGGCCACGGGAGGATGCCGGGGGTCCTTCGACAACGTTCATGGGGTTATTCCAGGCAAGAGAGAGATAAGACATGGAGTGGAGAGAGCTCTGGGGTGGGACCGAGCATGGACAGGAAGTGGCCGAGCCAGGCGGTGCTCGGGCACACGCCGACGAGGTCAAATGGAGAGAGGGAGGAGGGGACTCACCTGCTAATGTGATGGGGATGCCAAGGCAGTACAACCGGTGAGCGGGGGAAGCATTAGGCCTTCGGGGCACGGGGATGGGTGCGGCTACAGTGCTCTGGTGCACTATAGCGCGTTCCAGAGCGCCCAAATGGCCGGCATGGCCTTGACCCACACGCTCAGGCCGTCACCTCTCATATTTGAGCTAGATTAGCTAATCTCCTTAACATGAGACTTAACATGAATGAATGGCGCTGTAAAATAGCGTTGCCCACAAGATTTTAGCTCATTTTAAGAAAGTGGACAATGTAACTTTGGCAAACCCTAGAAATCAACAAAAAAAGATTTGGGTAGATCCACCTCAGCTAAGTTGTTCTCCTTGATTCACCACTTGGTGTGGGTGCACTAATAGAGGATTAGAACATTTTGACAAAGTTGGAGCACAAATGGAGATACTTGGCTTTGCAAAGTTGATCAAATTTGGATCTGAACAGAAATGGTTTTGGAGCACTTTGACGAACCAAAATAATTTTAATTGATAAGAAACTTGGCAAGATTATCACACAAGGCATATGTGACTTTCTAGAATTTTATTGGATTTATTTAACAATATTTCTTATAGAAATACTACAAATACTTAAAATATACAAACAAGGTTTGGAGGGTTTTGTCCAATATTTTGAACATGACCATGTGGTGAAACTCATATATATGCACAATATATGTCCACTAAGTTTTTCTAAATTTCCTAAATTATTTTTGAAACATCAAAATATTTTCCCTATAAAAGACCATTTACGGCCTTAAGAAAAGCCTTTAAATTAAATATGAAAATAACCTTTAACAATAATATTCTGTGGTTTTGGGAATTCTTATATATAATAGTTTCAAATATAATTTTTGAAAGAATTTAAATACCCTAAATTAAGGACTTGTAGTTGAAATCTCAACTCACGGGTCTTGAAAACCTAAATTGAATAAATGCTTTTTGGCCAAAATAATTATGTATAAAAAAGTTATATGTCCTATACACATGGCAGGATCATTGGGCACACATTTTGATCAAGGATATGAGTTCTAAGAGTAGGATGGATTTTATGAATTAAAGCACAAGCAAGCAAGCAAGAAAATCAAACATCAGAAGCACACAAAAAGTTTTTGTTGGTCCTAATTTTTAAGATTTTTAACATAGTGACGTGACACAAAACACATGGTGTGAAAAGGGTATCTTGTTGCGCCCCTTCTTGTAGAGAGGGAAGCCTCACAGGGCCATTGCCTAGCGAGGTGACTTAGGCTTGTAGGGCTGCTCCTAGAGCTAGGCCCTTCGATTGTCGTTGATGGGGCCGCCAACAGATGGGCCGTGGTACCTTGGTATCCACTGGACCAACAATAGCTCTTGGGACCACGGTGCGCACATTTTGCTCGTTGAGAACGAAATGCCGCAGAGCCAGAGTAGACTATGGGGCCCATGCAGAGATGCATAGCTGCACGATGGGACGGAATGCACCCACTTCCCCATGACCCCTCGGTAACTGCACACGATGGTCCGTGATGTCCCCACTTCCCCATCGAACTGACACCATCACCGCCTTCCTTGCCTCAAACGCCTCCTCTACGCACTACTCCTCCTTCCTTTCTTGCACTGCTCCTTGCTCTCCTCCTCGCACCTCCATGCTTCCGCTGGCCCCGTGGCTCCCAAGAAGAGGAGTGCCGCCCAAGTTGTCGGAATCGCGATTCTGAATCAGATCGGAGGTCCGTTGGTAGGATCATGAATCGTAGAATCATAACTACCAGGATCGTACAATATTAGATTCCATCAGCAAAATCATGGAACTGGAGGGGCTAGTTTGGATCGTAAGGTCGTACGATTTTAACACTTGAGTCGCGATTCTAACAACTTTGGTGCCGCCGCCATCGGATGGCAGCTTGAGTCGACCATGCTGCCATCCACCATCAAGAACTATGAGGGACTGGTGAAGCTCGTCCCCCTGACGACCAATGCTCACAACGAGTACGAGGCCACCAAGATCTAGCCTGGCTCGTAGCTGTCCCAGGAGCTATCAGCGACTACCTTCCCCTTCTTCTCCCACTCCGTCTTTGGAGGTTTTCTCCCTCCTTTCTCCGACTTATTCCATGCCATCTTGGAGCACTATTAGATCCATGCTCTCCACATCCAACCCAACTCTGTCATCCTCCTCGCCATCTTTGCCTTCTTCTACCAGGGTTTCTTGGGGTTGATGCCCTAGGTGGCCCTCTGTCACACCTTCTACAGCTTGAGGCGCAAGCTGGGGCCGAGCGCCGGGTGCCCCTCCTTTCAGATGGTTGAAGGGATGGCAGGCCGCATCATCAACATGAAGATTCTCAAGAAGGCAGAGAACTTCAGATCGCGCTATATCTACATGAAGGTAGGCCAAAGCAGGCCCTCATTTGCGCCTCCCACCGAGTCGACTGCCAAGAGCTCAGGCTGAGATCACTCCAAGATGATAGGGGCCGATCTCAGGCCAATTGCCGCCAGGATCCAAGAGCCATGTGCGACAGGCCTCACGGGGGTGATGGTGGCGTGGGAGTTCGTGTGCAGGTGCATCACGCTTTCTAGAAGCACTCACACCTGGCATGGGAGTACAATGGCCTTGAGGACAGGACCAGGTTGTGCGCTGACAGCCTGTAGGCACCCTTGCTAGAAGGTATCATGCAGATCCTATTTAGCGAGTAAGTGCCAGATGAGCTATCGGAGGACGGGTTCCCTCCGTACCGCCGCGGCGACGGGGCGGAGATCCATGCTTTTATGTCGGTTTTCGATAAATGGGGCTTGATCCCCGTTGGCCATGAGGGGCCCCGCGACAACCCCATACTCATCGTTCCTGCCTTAGGGGACCTTGATGATGTCGGGCCCTCAGCAAGCCCTTGTTGGAAATATGCCCTAGAGGCAATAATAAATTAGTTGTTATCATATTTCCTTGTTCATGATAATCGTTTATTATCCATGCTATAATTGTGTTGATCGGAGACTCAGATACATGTGTGGATACAGACAACACCATGTCCCTAGTATGCCTCTAGTAGACTAGCTCGTTGACCAAAAGATGGTTAAGGTTTCCTAGCCAGGGACATGAGATGTCATTTGATAATGGGATCACGTCATTAGGAGAATGATGTGATGGACAAGACCCAAACTACAAACGTAGCATATGATCGTGTCAGTTTATTGCTACTGTTTTCCGCATGTCAAGTATGTGTTCCTATGACCATGAGATCATGAAACTCACGGATATCGGAGGAGTGCCTTGTGTGTATCAAACGTTGCAACGTAACTGGGTGACTATAAAGGTGCTCTACAGGTATCTCCGATGGTGTCTTTTGAGTTGGCATGGATCGAGACTGGGATTTGTTACTCTGTGTGACGCAGAGGTATCTCAGGGCCCACTTGGTAATACAACATCACAATGAGCCTTGCAAGCAATGTGACTAACTGTTAGTTGCGGGATCTTGTATTACGGAATGAGTAAAGAGACTTGCCAGTAACGAGGTTGAACTAGGTATGGAGATACCGACGATCGAATCTCGGGCAAGTAACATACCAAAGAACAAAGGGAATGTTATACGTGATTAACTGAATCCTTGACATAGAGGTTCGACCGATAAAGATCTTCGTAGAATATGTAGGAACCAATGTGGACGTCCAGGTCCCGCCATTGTTTATTGACCGTAGAGGTGTCTCGGTCATGTCTACATAGTTCTCGAACCCGCAGGGTCTGCACACTTAAGGTTCAGTGACGTTTCGGTAGTGTAGAGTTATGTATGGTGGTGACCGAAGGTTGTTCGGAGTCCCGGATGAGATCTTGGACGTCACGAGGATCTCCGGAATGGTCCGGAGGTAAAGATTCATATATAGGAAGTCCCAGTTTGGTCGCCGGAAAAGTTTCGGGCTCATCGGTAGTGTACCGGGAGTGCCGGTAGTGTGCCGGGAGACCTCCGGGAGGGGTATTTCGACCCCAGAGGGTCCATGGGCTGTGGAGAGTAATAACCAGCCCTTAGTGTGCTGGAGGAACAGCCACAATAAGGCCCATGGCGCAGGAGGCAAAAGTCCTAAAGGAAAAAGGTGAAAAAAAGGCAAAAAGGAAGAGTCCTACTCCTACTAGGAGTGGAGGAGGAGTAGGACTCCTCCCCCTTTGGCCGGCCGACTCCTAGGAGGCCTTGGCCCTGCGCCAAGGCTGCCTCTCCCTCCCTCCTTTATATAGTGGTGGATTGGGGGCTGTTTAGACATAGTTTACGGCCACGTGCTACCCGTTCTACCGGTACTCCTCTAGATCGGTTTTCTGCAGTGCATAGGCGAAGCCCTGCCGGAACCACTCCACCACCATCGCCGGAGCGCCGTCACGCTGCCGGTGAACTCTCTCTCCTATCCACCTCCTCTTGCTGGATCAAGACGGTGGAGATCGTCATCAAGCTGCATGTGTGCGGAACGCGGAGGTGCCGTCCGTTCGGCGCTAGATCGGAAGGACCGTGATCGAGATCGCGAGATGGTTCGTGATGGGATCGCGGAACGGATTGTGATGAGTTCGCGGGACAGATCGTGATCAAGATCGTGAGACGGATCGTGATGAGATCGCGGGACGGATCGTGATGAGTTCACGGGACGGATCGTGATTGGATCGCGGGACGGATCGTGATGAGATCGCGAAGATGTTCGACTACACCAACCGCGTTTCTTAACGCTTCCCGCTTAGCGATCTACAAGGGTACATAGATCCACTCTCCCTCTTGTAGATGTTCATCACCATGGATAGGTTTGTATGTGCGTAGGAAATTTTTATTTCCCATGCGACGTTCCCCAACAAGGGGACCTTGAGGATGTCGGGCCCTCGGCAAGCACCAGCGCCATGAACAGCAGACAGAAGATGACGACGGCAACCTCCAGTTCGTGGTTGCGCCCTCTAAGCCTGTGGGCACAGAGGATGACGAGGACGACATGGAGGAGGTGTAGGGTCCAAAATGGGGAATACCCTAGAGGCTTCTGGGGCTGTCAGGCCTCACGAGGGAGGGGCCCACTCAGGTGCATCTAGGATGAGCTCCAGTAGGCCTTAGGGAGCGCCCTTAGGAGGGAGCTCGGATGAGCCCCGAGGAAGCGGCAGTGGCAGCTAGTGTCGCGGGAAGTTGCAAAAGAGGTGTTGGGTTGCTATTAATGAGTAAGTTCCTCAACTTGTTGTAGTTTCTTGAGATTCCCATTTCTTTTGTTCCCGTGCTCTGTGGCTTGGGGTTGAATCATCGGCTCTGCAAGGCACCGACGACTAGGAAGCATAGGGCCGCACGCTTGTGGCACCCTCACCCATGCATACTGAGTGGCCTGAGGAGATTCCCTGCTAGGCTCAAGGCAGGACATGACGTATTGATGTGGAGGAGCGCGAGGTGACTCCTACGCCGTCGGAGGATCTGCCTCCCTCCTGCTGGGGAAGCCAACCCAGGCTGGAGCCCTAAGTGGACGAGGCAGTGCCACTAGAGGCACATGTTGCCAGGGGAGATATAGAGGCAGAAGGGGCCGTCGGGCCAGACCAGCAAAAGCAATCTGCACTAGCCGGGGGAGCTATAGCTAGCCCCCAAGCCTCGTCGGTGCACCAGGACCCAAACGCTGCCGCCTCAATCCCGCAGTGTGATACGTCTCCAACGTATCTACTTTTCCTCACTCTTTTGCCCTTATTTTGGACTCTAATTTGCATGATTTGAATGGAACTAACCCGGGCTGACACTGTTTTCAATAGAACTACCATGGTGTTGTTTTTGTGCCTAGATAAAAGTTCTCAGAATGGAACAAAACTTTTTGGAGATTTATTTTGGAATATATAAAAAATACCGGAGCAAGAAACCACTGGAGAGGGGGCCCAGGCTGGGGACAATACACCAGGGCATGCCAGGCACCCTTGGTCGCGCCCTGGTGGGTTGTGCTCACCTCGGGGCCCCAGTTGCCCTACCTCCGCCACTATAAATTCCTAAATTTGGAGAAAAAATGAGAACAAAAGAATTTTCGCGTTTCACGAGATGGAGCCGTGATACGTCTCCATCGTATCTATAATTTTTGATTGTTTCATGCCAATATTCTACAACTTTCATATACTTTTGGCAACTTTTTATACTAGTTTTGGGACTAACATATTGATCCAGTGCCTAGTGTCAGTTCCTGTTTGTTGCATTTTTTTTGTTTCCATAAAATCCATATAAAATGAAGTACAAACGCGATAAAAACTTACAGAGATTTTTTGTGGAATATATGTCATTTTTTGGAAAAAGAATCAACGCGAGACCATGCCCGAGGAGGTCACAAGCCTGCTCGGCACGACCCACACCCCTGGCCGCACCATGAGGGCTTGTGGCTTGCAGGTGTCATTTTGCATCAAGAAAGATATTTTTATAAGGAAAATCCCCTCAAAATTTCATCCCGATCGGAGTTACGGAACTCTGGATATTTAAGAAACGGTGAAAGGCCAGAATTTGGGAGCGTAGACACAGAAGGAAACAAAGAGAGATCCAATCTCGGAGGGGCTCTCGCCCCTCCACTGCCATGGAGGCCATGGACCAGAGGGTAAATCCTTCTTCCATCTAGGGGGGAGTTCAAGGAAGAAGAATAAGGAGGGGGGCTCTCTCCCCCTCTCTCCCGGTGGCACCGAAACGCCACCACGACCATCATCGTGACGGCGATCTACTCCAACAACTCCGTCATCTTCACCAACAACTCCGTCACCTTTCCCCATATATCTACATTGGTCTACTCTCCCGTAACCCGTTTTACCCTCTACTTGAGCATGATTCTTTATGCTTCATATTATTATCCAATGATGTGTTGCCATCCTATGATGTCTGAGTAGATCTATTTTGTCCTATTGGTTGATTGGTGATCATGATTGGTTTGAGTTGCATGTTTTATTATTGGTGCTGTCCTATGGTGCTCTCCGCGTCGTGCAAGCATGAGGGATCCCCGCTGTAGGGTTTGGAATATGCTTATGATTCTCTTATGCTGGGTGGCGTGAGTGATAGAAACACAGACCCGAGTAAGTAGGTTGTTTGCGTATGGGAATAAAGAGGACTTGATACCTTATAATTCCATGGTTGGGTTTTACCTTAATGATCCTTCGTAGTTGAGAATGCTTGCTAGAGTTCCAATCATAAGTGCATATGATCCAAGTAGAGAAATTATGTTAGCTTATGCCTCTCCCTCATATAAAATTGCAATAATGATTACCAGTCTAGTTATCAATTGCCTAGGGACAATTCCGCAACTCCTAACACCACTTTTCCACACTCGTTAAACTAACTTAGTTGTTTCTTTATCTTAGAAGCCCCTAGTATTTATTTACATGTTCTTTATTATCTTGCAAACCTATCCTATCACACCTACAAAGTACTTCTAGTTTCATACTTGTTCTAGGTAAAACGAACGTTAAGCATGCGTAGAGTTGTATTGGTGGTCGATAGAACTTGAGGGAATATTTGTTCTACCTTTAGCTCCTTGTTGGGTTCTACACTCTTACTTCTCGAGAAAGGCTACAATTGATCCCCTATACTTGTGGGTTATCAAGACCTTTTTCTGGCACCATTTCCGGGGAGCAATAGCATGGGGGTGAATATTCCCCTGTGTGCTTGTTTGCTTTATCACTAAGTAGATTTTATTTTCTGTTCTTAGTTGTTTTCTATCTTTAGATATGGGTAGGAAACGCAAAATACCAAAAAATTATTTGTACTTGCTGCTCTAAAAGTTGAGGAACCACTAGTGTTCCATACCACCGAAGAATATTACTTGGGTCATCTTCGATCCACTTGTGCTCGTGCTGAAAACCCAACTAGCTTAGTTGAGGGAAAATCATTAAATGAGAATGCTCATTATGTGCGACACCACATATCTAAAAAAGGGAAACTCTTGTGGCATCAAATTAATACTTTGTGTTGCTATGCTTGGAATCTATGTTAAATTTATGATTTTACTTGTTGTTTTAAAGAAGCTAAAAAACACCTTCCCTACCAATGTGTGTTTAATGATAATGAAATATTATCCTCTTATGCCAAGGAGGCCTATTGCTATAATGATGTTGAACAAATTGAAGAATTTGTTGCTTTTAAGGGTGCCTATGAAATTGCTTCTTTAATTGAAAAGTATGATGCTACTCTTTATGAATCTGAAATTTTTGCCGTACTTAAATATTGCTATGAAAACTATGTTTCTAATGCTTATGTTAAAGAGTTTATTGAAAGAATGGCTGCTGCTTTGGAAGAGATCAATATTTTGCAGGGATCTATGGAAGAAGAAATTCCTAACACTATGAGCTCATTATATGAAAAAGATGACGAGGAGAGCGAAGAACAAAAGGAGGAAGAGCGGATTAGCTACCCATGCCCACCTTCTAATGAGAGTAACTCTTCAACTCATACATTGTTTAATTTCCCTTCGTTCTTACTGAAGGATGAATGCTATGATAATTGATATGATCCCTTGGATTCATGTGAAATATCCCTTTTTGATGAACTTGATGCTTGCTATGCTTGTGGCCATGATGCCAATAGGAAAGATGATTATGGAGATGAACTTTGTATATTTCCTTATGTTAAGAATTAAATTGTTGCTATTGCGCCCATGAATGATAGTCCTATTATCTTTTTGAATTCTCCCAACTACACTATATCGGAGAAGTTTGCACTTATTAAGGATTATATAGATGGGTTGCCTTTTACTATTACACATGATGATTTTGATAGATATAATATGCATGTGCTTGATGCTACTACTTGCAATTATTATGAGAGAGGAACTAAATCTCCGCCTCTCTATGTTTCCAATATGATAAAATTGCAAGAAACTGCTTACGCTATGTATTGGCCTTTACTTTGTGTGCATGAATTGTTCTTTTATGACATGATCATGCATAGGAAGAGAGTTAGAATTCATTGTTGCATAATATATGTTACTTTGTGCTCAATACTAAACTACAAATCACTGTTAATTAAAATTGGCTTTGATATACCGTGGGATCCAGGTGGATCAATTACTTGAGCACTTTATGCCTAGCTTAATGGCTTTAAAGATAGCGCTGCCAGGGAGACAACCCGAAAGTTTTAGAGAGTCATTTAATTCTGTTTTGTGCTTTTATATAGTTTAAAAACAAAAACTAAATAAAGAGGGGAACCTAAATTTTTTTCAAAAAGAAAAGTGAAAGTGAGAGAGACGAGCATTGTGAAAGTGGGAGCTAGCCTTGAACTTTATTCATGCCCATGGAAACTTTGAAAATCTTAATTAAAGAAAATTTTCAAAAATAATAATTATCCCCTTGTATAAATCCATTGTATTATAAAAAATGTGCCAAGATTTGCCTTTAGGATGATTAGATTGCTTGTTTGGTGTGTGCAGTCCAAAAACAGAAACTTTGGCTGTAGTGCGTGAATTTACATTTTTTACTGGAATGTCAAAAGTTTCTGAAATTTTTACACAATAATTCTATGATTTTTTTTTATTTTTTCCTAACTTTTCAGAATTTTTAGATTTAAATAAGTATGGAGAATGTTCAGATTGCTACAGACTGTCCTGTTTAAGACAGATTCTGTTTTTGATGCATTGTTTTGCTCGTTTTGATGAAATTATCGATTGTATCGGTGGTATAAGCCATGGAAAAATTGTAATACAGTATCTAAAATGCAAAAATAAAAATATGAATTTGTTGGGAATAGTACATAAAGTTATGATTTGCTGTATTATACTAACAGATCTCACGAGGGTTTTGTTAAGTTTTGTGTGATTGAAGTTTTCAAGTTTTGGGTGAGATCACGATGGATGAAGGAATAAGGAATGGAAAGAGACTAAGCTTGGGGATGCCTGAGGCACCCCAATGTAATATTCGAGGACTCCCAAGAAACTAAGCTTGGGGATGCCCCGGAAGGCATCTCCTCTTTCTTCTAACAACCATCGGTAATTTTACTTGGAGCTTTTTTTTTATTCGTCACATGATATGCGTAAATCTTGGAGCGTCATGTGATTTTATTTTTCCTTTATTAATGCACCATGCTGACATGAGAAAGTCCTTGGTTGATTTATAGAATGCTTCATGTGCTTCACTTATATCATTTGAAGTTTGGATTGCCTGTTGAGCACATAGAAAACCGCCATTTGTAGAATGCTCTTTTGCTTCACTTATATATTTTTAGAGCATGGGCATATCTTCTTAGAAAGAATTAAACTCTAATGCTTCAATTATCTATTTAGATAGTTAACAGGAGTTGGTCATTCACATGGTTAGTCATAAAATCCTTCATAAAACTTGTAGATCACTGAATATGATATGTTTGATTCCTTGCAATAGTTTTGCGATATGAAGATGGTAATATGAGAATCATGCTAGTGAGTAGTTGTGAATTGGAGAAATACATGTGTTGAAGTTTGTGATTCCCGTAGCATGCATGTATGGTGAACAGTTATGTAACGAAGTCGAAGCATGATTTCTTTAATGATTGTCAACCTTTGTGTGAGGGTCGGGAGCGCATGATAGTTAACTCCTACCAACCTCTCCCCTAGGAGCATGAGTCTAATGCTTTGTTTGATAACTAATAGAATTTTGCAATAAGTATGTGAGTTCTTTATGACTAATGTTGAGTCCATGGATTATACGCACTCTCACCCTTCCACTTTTGCTAGCCTCTATAGTACCACACAACTTTCGCCGATGCATCAAACCAACATTCCTAAAAACAGCCACCATACACCTTCCTCAAAACAGCCACCATACCTACCTATTATGGTATTTCCATAGCCATTCCGAGATATATTGCCATGCAACTTCCACCGTTCCGTTTAGTATGACATGCACCATCATTTTCATATTGTTTGCATGATCGTAAGACAGCTTGCATTATGTTTTCATGCTTGTCCGTTTTTTGATGTCATTTTCTAGGCTAGATCGTTGCACATCCCGGTATCCTACCGGAAGCATTCATATAGAGTCATATTTTTGTTCTAGGTATCGAGTTATAAGTAAATAAAAGTGTGATGATTTTCATTATTAGAGCATTGTCCCGTGTGAGAAAAGTACGATGAAAGCTATGATTCCCTCACAAGTTGGGAGGAGTCTCAGGACTTCACAAAAAAATAAAAGAGGCCAGTGAAGCCCAAATAAATAAAAAATAGGCCAAAGATGCCCACCAAAATGAAAAAAATAATTAAAAAAATGAGAGAAAGAGAGAAGGGACAATTTCTACTATCCTTTTCCACACTGGTGCGTCAAAGTAGCACCATGATCTTCATGATAGAGAGTCTCCTATTTTGTCACTTTCATATAACTAGTTGAATTTTTTGCACGACCACTTACTTTACTTTTTGAGCTTTCATACACTTATAGCTCTAAGTGCATTCGTTGCATGGCAATCCCTACTCACCCACATTGATATCTATTGATGGGCATCTTCATAGCCCGTTGATACGCCTAGTTGATGTGAGACTATCTTCCCCCTTTTCCTCATCACCTCCACCATATTCTGTTCCACCTATAGTGCTATATCCATGGCTCATGCTCATGTATTGCGTGAGAGTTAAAAAGGTTTGAGAATATAAAAAGTGTGAAACAATTGCTGGACTTGTCATCGGGGTTGTGCATGATTTAGATACTTTGTGTGGGGAACATGGAGCATAGCTAGACCATATGATTTTGTCGGGATAACTTTCTAAGGCCATGTTATTTTAAAAGGACACGATTGTTGGTGTGCTCAAAGTATTACTGTTTTATGTAAATATAGACTATTGCTTTGAATCACTCGTGTCTTAATATTCATGCAATGATTAGATTATATGATCAAGATTATGCTATGTAGCATTCCACATCAAAAATTATCTTTTTTATCATTTACCTACTCGAGGACGAGTAGGAATTAATCTTGGGGATGCTGATACGTCTCCATCGTATCTATATTTTTTGATTGTTTCATGCCAATATTCTACAACTTTGATATACTTTTGGAAACTTTTTATACTATTTTTGGGACTAACATATTGATCCAGTGGCCAGTGCCAGTTCCTGATTGTTGCCTGTTTTTTGTTTCGTAGAAAATCCATATCAAATGAATTCCAAATGCGATAAAAACGTACGGAGATTTTTTTCGGAATATATATGATTTTTGGGAAAAAGAATCAACGTGAGACGATGCCCGAGGAGGTTACAAGCCTACTGGGCGCGACCCATACCCCTGGCAGCGCCCTGACGGTTGTGGCCTCCCCTTAGGCCTGTTGGAGGTGTCCTTTGGCCGCAAGAAATATATTTTTATAGGGAAAATCCTCTCAAAATTTCAGCATGATCAGAGTTACGGATCTCCGGATATTTAAGAAACAGTGAAAGGCGAGAATCTGGGAGCGCAAAAACAGAAGGAAACAGAGAGAGATCCAATCTCGGAGGGGCTCTTGCCCCTCCGCCGCCATGGTGGCCATGGACTAAAGGGTAAACCCTTTTCCCATCTAGGGGGAAGCTCAAGGAATAAGAAGGAGGGGGCTTTGTCTCCCTCTCTCCCGATGGCACCGGAACGCCGCCGGGGCCATCATCGTGACGGCGATATACTCCAACAACTCTGTCATCTTCACCAACACCTCCATCACCTTTCCCCATATTTCTACAGCGGTCCACTCTCCCACAACCCACTGTACCCTCTACTTGAACATGGTGCTTTATGCTTCATATTATTATCCAATGATGTGTTGCCATCCTATGATGTTCGAGTAGATCTATTTTGTCCTATTGGTTCATTGATGATCATGATTGGTTTGAGTTGCATGTTTTATTATTGGTGCTGTCCTATGGTGCTCTCCGCGTTGTGCAAGCGTGAGGGATCCCCGCTGTAGGGTTTGGAATATGCTTATAATTCTCTTATGGTGGGTGGCGTGAGTGATAGAAACACAGACCCGAGTAAGTAGGTTGTTTGCGTATGGGAATAAAGAGGACTTGATACCTTATAATGCTATGGTTGGGTTTTACCTTAATGATCCTTAGTAGTTGCAAATGCTTGCTAGATTTCCAATCATATGTGCATATGATCCAAGTAGAGAAAGTCTGTTAGCTTATGCCTCTCCCTAATATAAAATTCCAATAATGATTACCGGTCTAGTTATCAATTGCCTAGGGACAATTCCGCAACTCCTACCACCACTTTTCCACACTCATTAAAATAAGTTAGTTGTTTATTTATCTGAGCAGCCCCTAGTTTTTATTTATGTGTTCTTTATTATCTTGCAAACCTATCCTATCACACCTACAAAGTACTTCTAGTTTCATACTTGTTCTAGGTAAAACGAATGTTAAGCGTGCGTAGAGTTGTATCGGTGGTCGATAGAACTTGAGGGAATATTTGTTTTACCTTTAGCTCCTCGTTCAGTTCGACACTCTTACTTATCGAGAAAGGCTACAATTGATCCCCTATACTTGTGGGTTATCAAGACCTTTTTCTGGCACCGTTGCCGGGGAGCATATCAATATTTGTTGAGTCACTTCGGATTTATATCAATCTGTCAATATGAAGAATCTAAAGGATAATAAGACCAAGACTTTCCCCTCTACTACGATGGGAGGTAAGGAACTGCCATCTAGCTCTACACTTGATTGACTTCTGTTATGAGTAAGTTTGCACCACCACCACATGCTATTAATCCTGATATTGATGATGCTACTTCTGCTATGAATGATGCTTATGATGATACTAGTACCATGCTTGATGATACTGTGCCACTAGGTGTATTTCTTGATGAACAAATTGCTAGAGCTAGAGAGAATGAAATCATTGAAACTGCTGGAACTGATGAGAGCTTTGAAATTGATGATTATGGATCACCTAATAGGCCTAGCTCTCCTAGATTTGAAATGCTTAAGATACCAGAAGGTTATTCTTTGGATGGAGAAATAGATAGAGAGATTCTTACTTGTAAGGATAGAGATGATGTTAGGAAACTACTATGCAAGTGTAAGGAAAGGACTTTGAATGCTAGAATTAAATGTGATCCTAAGTTTTCTACTTCACCTATCTATGTTACTGATAAGGATTATGAATTCTCTGTTGACCCAGAGTTAATTACTTTGGTTGAATCTGATCCTTCCATGGCTATGATACTGAAATTTAAGTGGCACACCTTACTAAGCTGAATGATATAGCCACCCTATTTGCTCATGATGAGCAGATTCACTACTATGATATCCTAAATTTATTTCCGTTGTCTTTAAAGGGTGATGCTAAGACATGGTACCATACTCTTGCTCCTGGTTGTGTGCGTAGTCCCCAGGATATGATTTACTACTTCTGTGAAAAATATTTTCCTGCTCACAAGAAACAAGCTGCCTTACAGGAAATATTTAAGTTTGTGAAAATTTAAGAAGAGCGTCTCCCACAAGCTATTGAAATACATTTCTGATATGATTGCTCGCTTGAGTGACTTGCTATTTAGAATCAGTAATATGTTAGAGGTGTAGGAAAACATGCCTCTATGGTTCAAACTCATTTATAAGAAGTTGCTAAGTCTCAAAAATAATTGCTAGATGAAACGAATAATAATATGCATGATTTTGCTGCTAGAGTAGTAACTAGAGGAGGTAGGATGACCTGAGAACCACTCTATCCTGAGGGTCATCCTAAGAATTGAACAAGATTATCAGAAAATTAATAGGATGCACCTAGTCCTTCTAAGAAGAAAAATAAAAATGATAGGACTTTGCATACCTCTAGTGAACATGAGACACAACAACCTCATGATAGTAATGATGTCTCTATTTCTGATGCTGAAACTCAGTCTCGTAATCAACACTCACCAAGTGATAATGATGATGTTCATGATGATGCTAAACCTAGTAATATAGAACCAGATAATGATGCTGAAATACAACCTCCTGTTGATCTTGATAACCCACAACCTAAAAATAAATGTTATGATACAAAAAACCTTATGGATAGGAAACATGGTAAACAAAGAGAGCCATAGGTTTAGAAACCCATGCCATTCCCACATAAGCCATCTAAGAAAAAAGATGATGAAGAATTTGAGGGCTTTGCTGGAATGATTAGGCCAGTCTTTTTGTGTACTTGCTTAACTGATATTTTGAATATGGGCCCTTATGCTAACCATATGAAAGACATCATCACTGATAAAAGAAAGATACCAAAGGCTGAAATCTCCACCATGCTTGCTAATTATTCCTTTATGGATTGAGTACCTAAAAAACTTGGAGATTCGGGAATACCAACTATACCTTGACCCATTAAGAGAAACTATGTCAAAACTGCTTTGTGTGATTTGGGAGACAGAGTTAGTGTTATGCCTTTCTCTCTATATAAAAGACTTGGTTTGAATAAACACACACCTACTAAGATATCATTGCAAATGGCTAATAAATCAACGACCATACCTATTGGTATTTGTGAGGATGTGCCTGTTGTTGTTGCAAATGTTACTATCTTAACGGACTTTGTTATTCTTGAGATGCCCGAGGACGACAACATGTCGATTATCCTTCGTAGACCCTTTTTGAATACTACAGGGGCTGTTATTGATTGCAATAAGAGCAAAGTCACTTTTCATATCAATGGTAATGAGCATATGGTGCTCTTTCCGAAGAAGCAATTCCAAGTGAATGGTATTAATGTTATTGAAAATTCTCCGATAGTCACTATTGGAAGGTTTCAATTACCTCTACCTATTGTCAAAAAGAAATATGATATTATTATGATTGGGGATATGCCTATCCCCATTGAGGTAACCTAGTGTTTTACGAAAGTTCTTCGATTTCATGCAAATCGGAAGTGGTTGTTAATAAGAATTGATCAACCTTATTAATAAATCTTTTTGAGAGAGGTATGAAGTTGATAAATTTAGTAGACACAACTCTCTGTATCCACTTTTAGTTTTCTATTTTAGTTAGTAGAATAAAATAAAATGTCATGTTTATCCTATCTTCTGTTTTCTCCGTGTAATAAAAAAGTGACCCAAAAATAAAAAGTCTCGGAATGCCTTGAAAATTTAACACGATTTTTTCCGAATATTTAAGAATTTCTGGTACAAACAATACCTGAGGGGGGGTGCCCCTGGTGCCCATAATACACTAGGGCACGCCAGCAGCCCTAGGCCGTACCCTGGTGGGTTATGGCCCCCACGTGGGCCCCCTCACTTATCTCTTTAGCCCATTTTGTCACCTACCTCGAGCAAAAAATCACCACAACCAACATTTCATGTTCATGCTCTCAAACCCATGGATTTCGGTATCTTTGCTCAAAGCTTTGTTTCCGAAACTGTTTGGAGAGATTGGTTCTTGCTATGTGACTCCTCCATTGCTCCAATTCGTTATTATTTTAAGGGGTTATTTTTAGAGTAATTATCTACTCTTGTTGGTACTATAGGTGATCTTGCATGTTGAATTATTAGTGTTCTAAGTAGTTTGAATGCCCAATAAGGCGTCTATGCATGCTTGGGATTAGTTGCTAACAATCTTACAAAGTTTTGATGACAATTTTTTTGTGGACTAATTTTTTCGGAAATTTTATAGGAATAAAATGAAATTTCTTTAGGAGTTCTTACAGGAGGAGATCCTCGGGAGCCTCGTCAAGTGGAAGCTCAGGTCGGCAGTCTTATGTAGAACCTAGCGGAAGCTCGATATGAGATGTCGGCAGTCTTGGTGCAATTGTTGCATAGAGGTTACAACTTAATGTTGCTAATGGTAATTTTTATGGAGGAATATATGCTTCCCGTTTAGCTGGGAGATTAAATGTTTCACCATGTCCTAATGACCCGATCCTACCCTCTCAGTATTTAGACTTTGATGATATGAAGTGTCACAAGTTCCTGACGGGCACGACCACTAACGATACCTAAACTTGTGATTTTATAAGAAACCTATTGTGCCTGTTGCTTTTCCTGCTCCTGCTGTTTTTGATTTTCACACTAGGGGAAGATATTATGTTCTTGAGAGCGAAGCCTATGAGCACCACACGATGGTTGAAGCTGCTAGGAGGGCCACGGAGTCTGTTCCGAGGTTTTCGATGAGCAATCGCCCAGATTATTATTCCTACGGATGGTGATTACCAAGCTAGGCCAAAAGCCTAAGCTTGGGGGAGTACGTATTTCCACCGACATTACACTCATGTTCACACATTTCATTCTAATTGTCGGGTTTTGCACTTTTTCATTGTATTATCCATGCTTGATTTGTTTTCTTGCGTGTTTGAAAAACTTTGAGAAACCCCCAAAATATTTCCTACTTATTTTTAGCTTTTCTTTCTAGCTTAGTTTAATTGTAGCATCAAAAGAAAACCCCAAAAGATTTCTCGCTTATTCTTTTCCTTGTTTTTGAGTATTGCAGAAAAGGAATATCAAATGGAGTACAAATGGAATAAAATTCTACGATGATTTTTCTTGGACCAGAAGGAACCAAGGAGACTTGGAGAAGAGGCCAGAAGACCCACGGGTGGGCCACAAGCCACTTGGGCGTGCCCTGGCTTGTGCGCCCCTGTAGCTCCTCCAACCCTAATTCTTTGCCTATAAATTCAGGAATATTCTGCCAATAACAAAGAGAGCCATGATAATACTTTTGCGCCACCGCAAGCCTCTATTCCCATGAGATCCCATCTTGGAGCCTTTTCCGGTAATCTGCCGGAGGGGGATTCTATCACGGAGGGCATCTACATCAACTCCATTGCCCTTCCGATGATGTGTGAGTAGTTTAGCGCAGACCTTCGGGTCCATAGCTAGTAGCTAGATGGCTTCTTGTCTCTCTATGTTCTTCAATACCATGTTCTCCATGATCTTCATGGAGATCTATCCGCTGTAATAATCTTTTGCGGTGTGTTTGTTGAGATTTGATGAACTATGGGTTTATTATCAGATTATCTATGAATATTATTTGAATCTTCTCGAAATTTTAATATGCATGATTTCATATCTTTGCAAGTCTCTTCGAGTTATTGGTTTGGTTTGGCCAACTAGATTGGTAATTCTTGCAATGGGAGAAGTGCTTAATTTTGGGTTCAGTCTTGCGGTGTCCTAACCCAGTGACAGAGTAGGGGTAGCAAGACACGTATTTGTATTGTTGCCATCAATGATAAAAAGGTGGGGTTTTAATCATATTTCTTGATTTTATACCTCTACATGATGTCATCTTACTTAATGCGTTACTCTGTTCTTCATGAACTTAATACTCTAGATGCAGGCAAGAGTTGGTCGATGTGTGGAGTAATAGTAGTAGATGCAGAATCATTACGGTCTACTTGATAAGGAAGTGATTCCTATATGCATAATCATTGCCTTGGATATCATCATAACTATGTGCCTTTCTATAAATTGCTCGACAGTAATTTGTTCACCCATCGTATTATTTACCTTCAAGAGAGAAGCCTCTGGTGAAACCTATGGCCCCCGGATCTATTTTCCATATTATATTTTTAGATCTCTAATCCAAAAATACCAAAAATACCTTGCTGCAATTTTATTTACTTTTATTTATTTTTACTTCTAGCAATCTTTTATATCTATCTCTATCAGATCTCATCCTTGCAAGTATCTGTGAAGGGATTGACAACCCCTTTATAGCGTTGGGTGCAAGTGTTTGATTGTTTGTGTAGGTGCATAAATTGGAGCCTTGCTTGTACCTCCTACTGGATTGATACCTTGGTTATCAACATATGAGGGAAATACTTATCTACTTTGCTGCATCACCCTTTCCACTTCAAGGGAAAACCGACGCAAGCTCAAGAAGTAGCTAGAAGGATTTCTGGCGCCGTTGCTGGGGAGGATACATAGCAAGTGTACATCAAGCCTACCAAGTACCCATCACAAACTCATCTCTTGCATTTACATTATTTGCCATTTGCCTCTCGTTTTCCTCTCCCCCACTTCTAAAATGATTTTAGGAAAAAACCAAAAATATTTGCCTTTTTATTTGCCTTTCTTCCGTTCTTCTTTTTGTTTGCTTTTTGTTTGCTTGTGTGCTAGATTGCTTGCTTTGTCACGATACCTGAGAATACCAAATTGTGTGACTTCTCCAATACTAATAATAATGAGTTTATTAGTACTCCAATTGCTCCCGCCACTAGTGTAGAATCTTATGAAATTAATGCTGCTTTGCTTAATCTTGTTATGAAACAACAATATTCTGACCATCCTAGTGAAGATGCCGCATCTCATCTAAATACTTTCATTGAGTTGTGTGACATGCAAAATAATAAAGATGTGGATAACGATATTGTTAAATTGAAGCTATTTCCGTTCTCACTACGAGATCGTGCTAAAACTTGGTTTTCATCTTTGCCTAAAAATAGTATCGATTCATGGAATAAGTGCAAAGATGCTTTTATTTCCAAGTACTTTCTACCCACTAAGATCATCTCCCTTAGGAACGATATAATGAATTTTAAGCAACTTGATCATGAGCATGTTGCACAATCTTGGGAGAGGATGAAATTAATGATTAGAAATTGCCCCGCACATGTTTTGACTTTATGGATGATTATACAATTTTTTATGGGGGAATGAATTTTGCACCTAGGAATATTTTAGATTCTTCTGCAGGTGGAACTTTTATGGAAATCACATTAGGAGAAGCTACTAAACTCCTAGATAATATTATGGCAAATTACTCTCAATGGCATACCCAAAGGTCTCAACTAGTAAAAAAGTGCACTCTATTGAAGAAATAAATACTTTGAGTGAAAAGATGGATGAATTAATGAAATTGTTTGCTAGTAAGAGTTCTCCTATTGATCCTAATGATATGCCTTTGTCTTATTTGATTGGGAATAATAGTGAATTTGTGGATGTGAATTTTGTTGGTAGGAACAATTTAGGTAATAACGCGTATATAGGTAATTTCAACCCTAGGCCGTTTCCTAGTAATTCCTCTAATAATTATGGTTATTCCTACAACAATCGTTATGGAAATTATAATAAGATTCCCTCTGATCTTGAGAATAATATTAAAGAATTTATTAGTTCGCAAAAGGTTTTCAATGCTTCAATTGAGGAAAAATTGTTCAAGATTGATGGTTTGGCTAGGAACTTTGATAGAATTTCACTTGAAATCGATTCTTTGAAAATTAGATCTACTCCAACCAAGCCTGATATCAATGAGTATTTAAAAGCTATGAGAACTTATATTGATGAGTGTAAGGAAAAAACCGCTAGAATGCATGCTAAGCGTGAATGGATTGAAAAAGTGTGTTCTCGTGATAATAATGATGAAGATCTTGAAGTGTCTCCTATGGAATCTTTGTTTTCGAATATAAATCTTGATGAAGATGGGACTGTAGAAAAGTCAAATTTAGTTAAAAGTCGTCCCAATGATTCGGAGTTTATAGATCTTAATGCTAAAATTGATAAAAGTGGGATTGAAGAGGTCAAAACATTAAATAGCAATGAACCCACTATTTTGGATTTCAACGACTTTAATTATGATATCTGTTCTTTGATTGATTGTATTTCCTTGTTGCAATCTGAGGGGGTCCTGGACTAGGGGGTCCTGGGATATCCGACTTGTTGTTTATGGGCCGGACTATATGGGCTACTTACCAAATACTGGATGGTTTGAAGGCCGAGTTTCCAGGATGGATGCTTCTAGGGACATGGCTTGCGCTCCACGTTTGATGTAGTAAATAGGCATGTTTATCTCTTCGGCATGTAACCGAGCATGTGTAAACCCTAGGCCTCCTCGGCATCTATATAAGCCGAAGGGTTTTAGGGTATAAAGGCAGGATAACTCATCTAGGGTTAGATATATGATCTCGAGGTAGATCAACTCTGTATTCCCATACACCGTCAATACAATAAAGCAGGACGTAGGGTATTACCTCCATTGGAGGGCCCGAACCTGGGTAAACTCGTGTCCCCTTCGTCTCTTGTTACCGTCGATCCTAGTCTCACAGTTCGGGAACCCCTACTCGAGATCCGCCGATTTTGACACCGACATTGGTGCTTTCATTGAGAGTTCCTATGTGAGAGAGATGGGGTCGACGCCTCGCCTTTTCATCAATGAAGAGGTCCGCAACATGGATGTGTTTGTTCCCGGGCAGATCTTCGCCTTCGCCAGCATTGTGCTGCATGTTGATTCCACCGGTCATCTAGGCCACATGGAGAACTTAGCCCCCGATCAGGAAGTTAGATTCAGAAACCTAAAGTTTTCTCTCGACTCTCGAGGCGACTTGTCACTAATTGGGCCCACGGCTTCGCCTGCAGCCCCTAAGTACTCTGAGGCTTCAACCTCGAGCCTGTTCTCCGGACATGCCAATGGGGTCACCCATGGCGGCAGTCCGATATCTAATCCCGGTCTGGCCATCAAGCCATACGACCGGACATGTGTTCCTACCGAACACTCCCCATGGGTGGGCTTCATGTGGGTTAACTACATGAGTTCTGAACGGCTGGATCTGATAGGCCCCTCAGCGATCGACGAGGCCTTGGAGCAATTCTCGTCAATGAGGATCACTGATGATCCAGCCCCAATCTACGTCCGGCCCGGTTATAGTTTGGGCAGGGATGGATTTTTTGACCCACCCACCACCCACTTGATATCCACCGTTGAAGACTTAACCGACGTGCTAGACTATGCCTCTGAGGAGGCAGAATACATGGACAAAGAGGACCATGCTCCCACTCCCGTTAACATAGGGAATTGGACCGCCACTTCTACATATGACGTCTACATGGTAGATACTTGTCACTCCCAAGATGCGCGCCTATCCATATTAAGGCACGAGGGCCTCGCAAGGGATAGAGGCGCATCTTGTCATTCACAAGTATAGTATGATTACATCATACAATACAAAAGAGATGAGTATATGAGTCGGCTTATGCTCGCCACATACTAAATTACAATTCCACACAGAGTTCAAACATCAAGATGAAGACAACGTCTGCCTACGGACGAAAGCAAACGATAAAAACAGATGCAAATGATACTATCTCGCTATCCCAAGGATCACGATCATGGTCCTCTACTCATCCAGGTAAGTCATGTACATCCTGCCTCTTTCCTCGTCATATTCCCACTGGAGCTGCGTTAGATCATCCTGCACGTACTCATCTGTACCTGTACCTGGATTGTTGTAGGAATCTGTGAGCCACACGGACATAGCAATCATGCGCCCGGGTACCAAGACTATTCAAGCTTAAAGGTTTGGATGGGGTATGAGTTTAGTTTGCAGCAGCACTAAGAATTTATGGTGGCTAAACTTACGTAACATGAAGATAAATATGAGTAGCCTACGATGAACGATTGAATCTAGAATGACCTCTAAGAGATCCTGAACACTTACTTACGTCAATCATAACCCCACCGTGTTCTCGGATTATATTTACGAGTAGAGACAATCACGGTTACTCACAAAGTTGATGTATTTTATTAGAGTTTACTTCAAGTTTACTATAACCGGGTGTTAAACAAATATCCAAGTTGCCACATAACTGCGTGCACATCTTTCTGAATGATTTGACCCTGCAGGGTGTTCCAACTAGTCCATCACAAATTAACCACACTCCGCGGGAATAGCCTTGACCACAGATCTCGTGATCATCCTAGGCAACTCCAAAGGAATTCCAACACCTCGATATAACCCGAAGAAAGTCAGAGCCCTCACGCAAGACACTCGATAAAGGTAAAACAAATCCAGCAAGACCTCCCAACGTGTTGACGAACCCGATAAGAGTTGTGTATCTCGTTCTCAGGACACGACAGATAAGCAAAGCGTACGGTGGCCTGATAGAAATCTCCCGAGGTGCCCCGGGTTGGCCCCGCACGGTGCTCTAGTTTGGACCAACACTCATGAGGAGCACTGGCCCGGGGGTTGGGTAATTATCCACGGGGTTGCAAAGCCCTATGCAAATTTTATTAAGTTGTTAAGCAAATGTAGTACCAAAGTTGGGTCTTGCCAGACAAGTTTTAATCTCAACCGAATAAACAAGAAGGTCCCCATAACAACCCCGAGCATGTTAGGAGCGCAAAGTATGGAAAACATAACACCGGTAACAAGAAACTATGGCGGTAACAGCGGAACAAAACGCCTAGCAAAAGGCCAAGCCTTCCACCAATACCAAGATATATATATGTCTGTTAAATTAAATAACAGATAATATTATGATATGCCAAATCCATGTTATCACATGGAACAACCTGCACCTGCAACTAAGAATGCTATAAGAGGGGCTGAGCAATGGTAACTTAGCCAATCAAAGGTTTGCTAGGATGTGGAGCATTAGAGGCTATCATGGAAATTAGGAGGCTGACCTTCAGGTGGTAGCTAGTGCAATTTGTAATGATAAGAGTGAGACACTAGCAAGCGAAAATAGTATTGGGATCCGGGTACGATCATCTTGCCTGTTGGTTCTTCAGTGGAACAAGTAGCATGGTCCTCGTAGTTGTACTCCCCTGGCTCTTCATACTCAGGTTCAACGTTCGCGTCTACCCAAAAGAAACAGCAAGAATAAACAAAGAACAATGGTGCAATGCACAAGCAAGAATGATGCACACTTAGTTGAAGAGTTTTTTTGAATGGCAATCCTAACTAGTCATATCTCATATGCAAAGGATTGGTTATTAATGAATATGGACAGAACCTTATGTTAACTTATGTAGAGAACATGGCAAATATGGATGCATCATGCAAAAAGGATAAAAATGCATATGAAGAACGTAAGAAACGGAGTTACGGTTCTCAGGATACGCTCACGACAAGATATGAAGGCAAAACACATGAGAAGAAAGACCTGGGCTATTCCTTGGCATTCCAAGGTAGCCACTGGTTTGACAATGAAAAACCAACCACAATAGAGCCAAAAATCAAGCAATTCCATGGAGTATAGCTCCCACAAGTCACAAAACTGTAAGACAAACAATCTGCCACAAAACAGCAACATAACAACTTTCACACCCAATAACTTGAGCTACAGGAATCCTAAATCCACAAACAAGGTATTGACAGAAACTACATACCATGGTTATCAACTGATCCAACTACACAATCTGGAAAGGAGGCACACATAATTAAGCATGAAGCTCACAAGTTGGCATGATGAAACATATTTCTGGGACTTAGTGAAAATAACAGTTTTCTGGAATCTGAGTTAATCTGGCAGCATGATGACAGTAGATGTTAAAGGTGTTAGAGACCACCTCATGGCATGAAAATTAGCAGGATGATAGTAGACAACATCTACTTCAAAAAACTGGCACTGAGCTTGATCTAATTCACCACATATCACAATATAGCACACACTCTTCATGGCATAAAAATAACAGCAGATTCTCAGACTTGGAAATATTTAGCCTAGTGAAAACAGTAACATTAAGATAGCTACTTTGCAGCAAGTTTCCCACTTATATGGGTGATTCTCATATCAAACAAAAATACCATGGCATTATAGACATAAAACACTAGCACTTCCATGTTGGCACATGCCCCAAAGAAAGTATGGATTAATTCATGCAAAAATGACAAAGTAGCATCACAACAGAAAATGACAGTTTTATAAACTTGCTCAAAAGTGAAATCTGATTGCACCAATGGATTCCTTGCGTATTTCTACCCCAAAATCATGTGTCATACTCATATATTCATGTGAAGCAACATGGCACAAACTAAACTAGCAAAACAACCATCCTCTTATAAGTCAAAACTTACTTAAAATACACATGAGCATATGAACATGAACAGATTTGAAAACTTAGCTAACAATGGAAATGATCTAACAATTCCTACAAAAAATGGCATATACCACAAGCAAAGTGAATGGCAAGTGGGGAAAGAACCCACTTGTCACCCCCCCACACACACTCCACACACACACACTACACAAGCAAGCACACACATGGCTCCATATGCCTAAGGGCATATGAGCACATACACACCCATGAACACACCACCTATGAGGGTGGGTGTTCATTACACTCACACATATGCACCATATATGCATAATGCATATAGGCACATACACACTACACCCATGCACAAGTGCACATGGCACTCCCACACTCATGAAACTCCAAACTCATGTGTGTGGGTGTTCATCCACACACACATATGCACACATATATGCTCAATGCATACATGAATATACATATGCATGTGACACCACACTCACTCACATCACACATGCATATATGCCTACTCACATATTTTCACTACCACCACACTACACCACTCCACACACATACAACAGAAAAAAATAAAAAACAACAACATACTTACATGTAGGTATGAACATACACATATACATGACATAGCAAAGGAGAAAAAACATAAAACAACGGAAAAAACAAGACAAAAAGGGGGAGGGGTTCGGGCTCGAACCCACGACCTCTAGTCGTCTCCGACATACACCCACCACTACGCTATGCCACGGATCTCAACAGAAAGGGGGAGGAGAGCAACTAGACGTTTTTGCCGCGCTAAGTCTGACGAAACTGGCCAAAAAAACCAATACTCCGGCGACTGCAAATGCAGCGGCGGCTACGGCGGCGACAAGGCATCTCTGGCGACAGCAAAGCACCTGCAGGGAGCACGGGAACCTAGGGGAACCCATCCCCGACTCGAAGATCGGCTGAGCCGCCGGCAAGACGGCGCTCGAGCTCGAGATGTTGCTCGGCTTGGGGCACGGCGGAGGCGACCACAACGGCGTCCATTCGCAGGACAGACGGTCTACGGGGGAACGCTGCTCAGCACGGGGTTGCTGCAGGAGAAGACGACGATGGAGGGGGGTCGGAGACGCGTGCCAGAGTGGAAGCAGGGGAAACTGATAGAGCAGAACGTCACCGATGAAGACGAAGAAGGGGTCATCACTGCGGAGCTTCTCCGGGGCTCCTAGCGGCGGGGATGGAACACGGGGAGGTTCCCCAAGCTTCTGGATGCCATGGTCGTCGATGAGGTCGACGGAGACGACGAGCAGACGCCGGTGATCCTCGCTGACTCTCTCTGAATATATCTCTGAACCCGAGACTTACCTGACAGAGGGGAGAATTGGAGGAGAAAGGAATAGATATGGAGAGGAAGAAGGGGGAGGTGACGGCTAGAGGGAGAACAGGAACCCTAGGTGGAGGAGGCACGCACATCAAGGGGAGCCTTAAACCACGGAGCAGACGGCCACAGACGGCGCAAGGACATGGCGGAGGCGCTCGCTCTCTCTGTGATGACTGACGGAGAAGCAACGGAGCAGGTAGCCACTTGGCACCTAGGCTGGGCCGCGCAGGGAGGAGCCGGCCCAGCTCTTCCTTCTCACCCAAAAAACAAAACACAAAGAGATTTCTATTTAATAAAACAACAAGAAAAAGGAAAACTCCTAGAGAAAATCAGAAGGTTTTTGTAAAAGGCAAAATTACTTTTGACAGTATAAGAACTATTTAATAAAATTGTCAAGAGGAATTTTAAAGCAAGTATTTTTAATAGTTCTAAAATAACAACCCCCTGGTTATTTAACCCACAATTGCATATTAACTCAAACAACAAAAGAACCACACTCATAATTTATAAAACATAATAGGCCACCTCTTGAACATTTTGAAACAATTTAAATAGCAAGTATAATCTGTTAATGAAATTGCAAGGGAATAAAAAAGGGGGGTATTGGTTGGCTTTGTTGAAAACAAAAGAGAGATAAAAGGAGAAGTAGGTGCACCACCCACACTCGAACCACGAACCAACAACATCAGGCACACTCAACCACAACAAGGTCACAACAATATCAAAGACATGGCATGATGGATGAAATGATGCATGATGCATGAATGCATGAACAAGACATGGCATAACAAGGTGCAAACTCAATCATTAAACTCATGGCAACAAGGTTCACTAAGATACATGCCCAACACGGAAGGGACAACACTTGGGCTGTCACAACTCTCCCACACTACAAGAGGATCTCGACCCAAGATCTAGGAACAAAAGAAGTCTGGAAATTCGGAACGGAGACGGTCCTCACGTTCCCAAGTAGTTTCTTTGTCAAAATGATGAGACCACTTCACCTTGAGGAACTTGATAGACTTGTTGCGAGTCTTACGCTCAATTTCTTCGAGAATTGCAACTGGATGCTCACGATAAGAGAGGTCTTCTTGGAGATCAATGTCTTGGAGGTCAATGGTACGCTCGGGAGTCTTGAAGCACCTCCAGAGCTGAGAAACATGGAAAACATCGTGCACATTTGCAAAATTTGGAGGAAGCTCTAGTTGGTAAGAAAGTTCACCTCTCTTGACAACAACTTTGAAAGCACCAACAAAACGAGGAGCTAGCTTCCCTTTAATTCCAAACCGCTGAGTGCCCTTCATGGGAGAGACTCTGAGATAGACTAGATCACCCACTTGAAAGGAAACATCCTGATGTTTGTTATCGTAATAACTCTTCTGTTGGGACTAAGCTGCTTTGAGGTTCTCAAGAATGACACGACACATTTCTTCTGCTTCAGTGATCATGTCATTGCCCAATATCTGACGCTCAACGGTTTCAGACCAGTTAAGTGGGGTATGACACTTCCTGCCATGGAGAATCTCAAAATGGGCCTTGCCTGAGCTAGCTTGAAAGCTATTGTTGTATGAGAATTAAGAATACAGAAGGCAGTCTTCCCATTTCATGCCGAACGAAATCACACAGACTCTAAGCATATCTTCAAGGATCTGATTGACACTCTCAACTTGACCACTTGTTTGTGGATGAAATGCAGTGCTGAAATGGATCTTGGTACCCATAGCAGTCTGGAAGGAATCCCAAAACTTGGAAGTAAAGAGGCTTCCATGGTCAGACGACATGAGCCGAGGAATACCATGCAAAGATAGTATCCTTGACATATACAACTCTGCAAGCTGAGCTACCGAGATAGATTCTTTGACTGGCAGGAAATGAGCAAATTTTGTCAGCTTGTCGATAACCACAAAGATGGCATCGTTGCCTCTCTTGGACTTGGGAAACCCAGTGATGAAATCCATCTCCACATGATCGAATTTCCACTCTAGGATAGGCAAAGGCTGAAGAAGACCTGCTGGACGTTGATGCTCCGCCTTCACTCTGCGACAAACATCACACTCGTTCACGAACTGAGCAATTTGAAGTTTGATGCGAGTCCACCAGAAGGTTTTCTTGAGATCCTGATACATCTTGGAACTGCCTGGATGAATGGATAGAAGAGAATTGTGTGCTTCATCCATGATAACCTTTTTGAGATCACCTTTTGGAACCACTAGACGGTCCTCAAAGAACAAGGTGTCTTTGTCATCAACCAGAAAGCACTTATACTTCGGAATGCCCTTGGCCACACCTTTCTTCACTTTCTTCACCATAGCTTCAAGAAGCTGCTCTTGGTGAACCTGATCTTCCAGAGTTGGAGAAGCTTGAAGATTGGCAAGAAATCCTTGCGGAATCATTCGAAGGTTGAGCTTGCGGAAGGCTTCACAAAGCTCGGGTTGAAGAGGCTCCAGGATGAGACTCTTGCAGTATGCTTTACGGCTGAGCGCGTCTGCAATGACATTTGCTTTCCCAAGAGTATACTCAATGCTTGGATTGAAGTCGTCAAGCATTTCCACCCAACGATACTGCCGAAGATTGAGATTGGGTTAAGTGAAAATGTACTTCAAGCTCTTGTGATCGGTGTACACCTCAACTGGTCTACCCAACAACAAATGCCTCCAAGTCATTAGAGCATGCACAACTGCCGCCAACTCGAGATCATGAGTGGGGTAGTTCTTCTCTGCAGGCTTCAACTAAAGCGAGGTATATGCAACAATCTTCTTATCTTGCATGAGAACACCACCAAGACCTTGGAGAGAAGCATCACAAAATACTTGGAAAGGCTTTGACTGCTCAGGAGGAACAAGAACTGGAGCTGAAGTCAGTCTCTGCTTGAGCGTATTGAACGCCACATCACACTCAGGAGACCAAACATACTTAACACTCTTCTGAAGGAGATTGGACAGAGGCTTGGCAATTTGAGAGAAGTTCTCCATGAATCTTCTGCAATAACTAGCAAGCCCAAGGAAACTCCAAAGCTGCTTCACATTCTAAGGAGGCGCCCACTTCAAGATTGACTCAACTTTCTCAGGGTGCACTTTAAATCCCTCGGCAGAGATCACATGCCCAAGGTACAACACTTCATTGAGCCAAAACTCACACTTGGAAAACTTGGCATAGAATCGATGCTCTCTTAACTTGTCAAGCACAAGGCGGATATGCTTTGCATGCTCTTCTTCTGTCTCCGAGAATACAAGGATATCATCCAAATAGACCAAGACAAACTCATTCTTGAAAGGAGAGAAAATGAAGTTCATCATCGTTAAGAAGGTTGGAGGAGCATTAGCAAGACCAAACAACATGACGGTGTACTCATAAGAGCCAAAACTCGTCCTAAAAGTGGTCTTAGGAATGTCTTCTTCATGAATGCGAATATGATGATAACCCATGCGAAGATCAAGCTTCGAGAAAACCTTGGCACCTTTTAGTTGTTCAAACAACTCATTGATGTTGGGAAATGGGTACTTGTTTCTTATTGTCTACTTAATCAATGCACGGTAGTCGACACAAAGACGATCCGTGCCATCTTTCTTCTTGACAAACAAAACACCACAACCCCATGGAGAAGAACTTAGTCTGATCAGACCCAGACGTTCTTGCTCATCTAGCTGCTTCTTCAACTCTTTCAGCTCTTCGGGGCCAAGTTTATATGGGAGCTTGCAAACCGGTTCAGTTCCAGGCTCGAGATCAATCACAAACTCGATTGGCCGGTGCGGAGGCATTCCTGGCAATTCTTCTGGAAAGACATCTTCATACTCATTCACCACCGGAATTTGAGAAATCGCCGAGATTTCACCCTTCTCATTAAGAGCAAAGAGACGGATTGTGTCATCGCGAGCCGCGAAAATAATAACATCTTCTGAAGGATGAGTCAGCTTGACTTCTTTTGGTTTACAATCAATATAAGTCTTATTCATAGCGAGGAAGTCCATGCCCAAAATGAGATCAATGTCTGAATTGCCGAGAACATAAGGAGAAGCCAAGAAAGAGTAGTTACCCATCTTGATAGAAACATCCGGGACAACAGAATTGGTCCTCATTGAAACACCCGGAGAAACAATACCCAATGGTCTACCCAATGAGGCCGACGGAAAATCATGCTTTATGAAAAATGGCCTTGACATGAAACAATGCGATGCGCCAGAATCAAACAAAACTTTTTTAGGAAAATCATTAACTGAGAGAATACCCATGATCACTTGAGAAGAATCCTTTGCCTCTGCTGCATTCACCATATTCACTCTTGCGGTATTGGGATTATGCTTCACCATTGCATTGCCTGGAGGCCTGACTAGAGGAGGAGGCGGAAGACACCGCTGGTTGCACTTGTTTGCATAGTGACCCTTCTGGCCACACTTGTGACAAGTCACCTCAGAAAGCGGATGAACATTACTTGGAGGAGGAACAAGAACTGCCTTGGACACCCGGGTTTCTGTTGAAAACCTAGGTTGGGTGGGTGGGAAGAACCATGGCCACCGAACTGCTTCTGCTGCTGAGGAGGACGAAACAGAGGAGGATTTGGCACCCAATACTTCTGCTGCTTGGGAACCATCTGAGAGCTGGAAGAAGACGAATATGAATCCCTTGAATGCTTCCTTGAGTTCTCCAACTTGAGCTGAGTGGCCTCGACCTTCAAAGCCATGTTGTAGAACTGATTAAACTCACGATGCTCTTAAAGAACTGGGCCTGGCAGAAGCTGATCCTTGAGACCACCTCTAAACTGATAGATCATCGCCTTGTCATCTGGAACATCTTGCTTAGCATAGCGGGCTAGATTCTGGAACTCGATGTTGTACTGATAGACAGACTTGCTTCCCTGCTTCAGGTGCCTGAACTTCTCATGCATCTCCTCGACAAAGCTTGTCGGAATGTAATGAGCCCAGAAGTCATGACGGAAATCATCCCAAGTAACAACATGATCGCCCCTGGAATCCTTGTACTGCTGCCACCAATCAACTGCTTGACCCTTGAGCTGGAAGGATGCAAATCTGACAAAGTCCTCTGGCCTGACATTGCTGCACTCAAAATGCTTACTCATATCACGGAGCCAATCATCAGCATCAAAAGGCTACTCACAACAGGTGAAAGACTTGGGCTGGTTGGCAAGGAACTGATTGAGCGTCGCAAACTAAGGTTGGTTCTAAAAATTCCCTGGAAAGCCTTGCTGACCCTGCTCCCTTTCTTGCAACAGCCTGAGCAACATCTGAGTGTTCGCATTGGTTGCGGCCATCATAGCTTGCCAAGCTTCTGGAAGAGGAGGAGGTGGCGGCGGGGGTGGTGGTGGAACATCAGCCTGCTCCTCACCACGAGCCGGATTGTTGCGAGTTGGTGGAGCCATCCTGAAGATGGAAAAAATGCATCAACACCTCATTGATAAGATGAAATCAAAAGCTGAATCAAATGCTTGAAAGAAATTGGACAAATAACATCACAGCCTTCGTACTGAAAAATTAGTAAGAATGCTTTCTTTGGTTTATGATAACATCATCAGATATTAGAAGCCACTTGCAATAACACCAAAGTATTGAGCTAACTGCTCGGAACAAATGTATATGCCCACATACATCTGAAGAAGATGATCGTAGATAACTACAGGATTTCCCACCTAAGAACTTCCGAAAAATTTCTAGTTATGCAATCTGGTGTGGGGGATACAAGGAGGAAATATCTCACACAACTAGCAATCCTACAGCCCAACTGTATCCATCCTTCAACACATAACCAGAGGCTTCCACAAATTCATCTAACTCGAGTCCTCAAACTCACAATGATACTAAACCATGGTGGTACCCCGAACGCCTTCCCAGTACTGGGTGACTCCGACCTTATCTCACCATGACAAGTATTGAAGTAATTCCGAACACTCTCCGTCCTGAGATATCAAGGAAGCTGAATGATAATGATGTGCCAACATTCCCTGGAGCTCGACTCCCTGGAAGTAATCAAGTCAGACAGGAGGCACCAAGACAGAACCCTGTCACATCGGTATCATATAGACTCCAAAATACCAACGTGATCCTAATTTTCTTTTGAGCGAGACAAGGACTAGAATCAAAATTCCTAAGTCGAATACCTCACCAGAGCATAGAAGAGGAGTAAAAAGAATCCTACTCTCCGATATAACTAGACTCAAAATAGTTTTTACTAGACTCGACTCGGCCATGTTCGATCAAGCAAAGGCTCCTATGGTCGTATGGCTCTGATATGAACTTGTCATGCCCAAGGTGCGTGCCTATCCATATGAAGGCACGAGGGCCTCGCAAGGGATAGAGGTGCATTTTGTCATTCGCAAGTATAGTATCATTACATCATATGTTACAGAAGAGATGAGTATACGAGTCGGCTTACACTCGCCACATACTAAATTACAATTCCACATAGATTTCAAACATTAAGATGAAGACAGGGTCCGCCTACGGACGAAAGCAAACGATAAAAACAGATGCAATTGACACTATCTCGCTATCTCGAGGATCATGACCATGGTCCTCTACTCATCCGGGTAACTCACATACATCCTGCCTCTTTCCTCATCATATTCCCACTGGAGCTGCGTCAGATCATCCTGCACGTACTCATCTGTACCTGTACCTGGATTGTTGTAGTAATCTATGAGCCACAAGGACTCAGCAATCATGCTCCCGGGTACCGAGACTATTCAAGCTTAAAGGTTGGGATGGGGTATGTGTTTAGTTTGCAGCAGAACTAAGCATTTATGGTGGCTAAACTTACGTAACTTGAAGATAAATATGAGTAGCCTACGATGAACGACGAATCTAGAATGACCTTTAAGAGATCCCGAACACTTACTTATGTCAACCATAACCCCACTGTGTTCTCTCTCGGATCATATTCACGAGCAGAGATGATCACGGTTACTCACACAATTGGTGTATTTTATTAGAGTTTACTTCAAGTTTACTATAATCAGGTGTTTAACAAATATCCAAGTTTCCACATAACTGCGGGCACGACTTTCCAAAAGATTTGACTTTGCAGGGGTGCTCCAACTAGTCCATCACAAATTAACCACACTCCACGGGAATAGCCTCGACCACGGATCTTGTTATCATCCTAGGCAACTCCAAAGGAATCCCAACACCTCAAGATTACCCGAAGAAAGTCAGATACCTCATGCAAGACACTCGATAAAGGTAAAAACAAATCCAGCAAGACATCCCGACGTGTCGACGAACCCGATAAGAGCCGCGTATCTCGTTCTCAGGACACGATGGATAAGCGAAGCGTACGGTGGCCTGATAGAAATCTGCCGAGTTGCCCTGGGTTGGCCCCGCATGGTGCTCTAGTTTGGACCAACACTCATGAGGAGCACTGGCCCGGGGGTTGATTAATTATCCACGGGGTTGCAAAGCCCTATGCAAATTTTATTAAGTTGTTTAGCAAATGTAGTACCAACGTTGGGTCTTGCCAGACAAGTTTTAATCTCAACCGAATAAACAAGGGGGTCCCCATAACAACCCCGAGCAAGTTAGGAGCGCAAAGTATGGAAAATATAACACTGGTAACAAGAAACTATGGCAGTAACAGCGGAACAAAACACCTAGCAAAAGGCCAAGACTTCCACCAATACCAAGATATATATGTGCATTAAATTAAATAAAAGATAATATTGTGACATGCCAAATCCATTTTATCACATGGAACAACCTGCACCTGCAACTAAGAACGCTATAAGAGGGGCTGAGCAGCGGTAACTTAGCCAATCAAAGGTTTGCTAGGATGTGGATGGTTAGAGGCTATCATGGCAATTAGGAGGGTGACATTCATGTGGCAGGTAGCACAATTTTTAACGATAAGAGCGATACACTAGCAAGCAAAAATAGTATCAGGATCCGGGTACGATCATCTTGCCTGTTGGTTCTTCAATGGAACAAGTAGCGGGGTCCTCACAGTTGTACTCGCTTGGCTCTTCGTACTCAGGTTCAACGTTTGCATCTACCCAAAAGAAACAGCAAGAATAAACAAACAACTATGGTGCAATGCACAAGCAAGAATGATGCATGCTTAGTTGAAGAGTTTTTTTGCATGGCAATCCTAACTAGTCATGTTTCATATGCAAAGGATTGATTATTAATGAATCTTGACAGAACCTTATATTAAGTTATCTAGACATGCATGAACATGGAAAATATGGATGCATCATGCAAAAAACGATAAAAATGCATATGAATAACGTAAGAGACGGAGTTACGGTTCTCACGATACGCTCACGACAAGATACGAAGGCAAAACACAAGAGAAGAAAGACTTGGGCTATTCCTTGGCATTCGAAGGTAGCCACTGGTTTCACAATGAAAAACCAACCATAGTATAGCCAAAGAATAAGCAATTCCATGGAGTATAGCTCCCACAAGTCACAAAACTGTAAAACAAACAATCTGCCACAAAACAGCAACATAGCAACTTTCACAGCCAATAACTTGAGCTACAGGAATCCCACAACCACAAACAAGGTATTGACAGAAACTACATAACATGCTTATCAACTTATCCAACTGCACAATCTGGAAAGGAGGCACACATTAATAAGCTTGAAGCTCACACGTTGGCATGATGAAACACATTTCTGGGACCTGGTGAAAATAACAGTTTTCTGGAATCTGAGTTAATCTGGTAGCATGTTGACAGCAGATGTTAAAGGTGTTAGAGACAACCTCATGGCATGAAAATTAACAGGATGATAGTAGACAACATGTACTTCAAAACACTACGCTGAGCTTGATCTAATTCATCACATATCACAAGATAGCACCCACTCCTCATGGCATAAAAATAATAGCAGATTCTAAGACTTGGAAATATTCAGCCTGGTGAAAACAGTAACATTAAGTTAGCTACTTTGCAGGAAGTTTCCCACTTATATGGGTGATTCTCATATCAAACAAAAATACCATGGCATTATAGACATAAAACACTAGCACTTCCACGTTGGCACATGCCCCAAAGCAAGCATGGATTAATTCATGCAAAAATGACAAAGTAGCATCACAACAGAAAATGGCAGTTTTATAAACTTGCTCAAAAGTGAAATCTGATTGCACCAATGGATTCCTTGGGTCTTTCTACCCCAGAATCATGTGCCATACTCATATATACATGTGAAGCAACATGGCACAAACTAAACTAGCAAAACAACCATCCTCTTATAAGTCAAAACTTACTTAAATACACATGACATATACCACAAGCAAAGTGAATGGCAAGTGGGGAAAGAACCCACTTGTCACCCCCCACACACACTACACAAGCATGCACACACATGGCTCCATATGCCTAAGGGCATATGAGCACATACACACCCATGAACACATCACCTATGAGGGTGGGTGTTCATCACACTCACACATATGCACCATATATGCATAATGCATATAGGAACATACACACTACATCCATGCACAAGTGCACATGGCACTCCCACACTCATGAAACTCCAAACTCATGTGTGTGGGTGTTCATCCACACACACATATGCACACATATATGCTCAATGGATACATGAATATACATATGCATGTGAAACCACACTCACACACACACTCACTCACATCACACATGCATATATGCATACTCACATATTTTCACTACCACCACACTACACCACTCCACACACATACAACAGAAAAAAAGAAAAACCAACAACATACTTACATGCAGGTATGCACATACACATATACATGACATAGCAAAGGAGAAAAACAACATAAAACAAAGGAAAAAAAGACAAAAAGGGGGAGGGGTTCAGGCTGGAACCCACGACCTCTGATCGTCTCCCACACACATGCACCACTACTCTACGCCACGGATCTCGACGGAAAGGGGGAGGAGAGCAACTCGATGTTTCTGCCGCGCTAAGTCTGACAAAACTGACGAAAAACCCACAACTCCGGCGATAGCAAATGGAGGGGCGGCTACGGCAGCGATACGGCATCTCCGGCAACAGCAAAGCACCTGCGGGGTGCATGGGAACCTAGGGAACCCATCCCCGACTCAAAGATTGGCTGGGCCGGCGGCAAGATGGTGCTCGAGCTCGAGCTGTTGCTCGGCTCGGGGCACGGTGGAGGCGACCACAACGGCGGTGTTCGCGGGACAGACGGTCTACGGGGGAACGCTGCTCACCACGGGGTTACTGCAGGAGAAGACGACGACGGAGGGGGGTCGGAGACGCGCGCCGGAGTGGAAGCAGGGGAAACCGATGGAGCGGAACATTGCTGACGAAGACGAAGAGGGGGTCGTCGCTGCAGAGCTTCTTCGGGGCTCCTAGCGGAGGGGATGGAACGCGGGGAGGTTCCCTGAGCTTTTGGACACCATGGCCGTCGATGAGGTTGACGGAGACGACGAGCAGACGCCGGCGATCCTCGGTGACTCTCTCTGGATATATCTCTGAACGAGAGACTTACGTGATAGATGGGAGAATTGGAGGAGAAAGGAAGAGAGATGGAGAGGAAGAAGGGGGCGGCGACAGCTGGAGGGAGAAGAGGAACCCTAGGCGGAGGAGGCACGCACGTCGAGGGGAGCTTTAAACCCCGGAGCAGACGGCCACAGACGGTGCAAGGACACGGCGTAGGTGCTCTCTCTCTCTCTGTGACGACTGACAGAGAAGCAATGGAGCAGGTAGCCGCTTGGCACCTGGGCTGGGCCGCGCAGGGAGGAGCCGGCCCAACTCTTCCTCTCTCACCCAAAAAAAGAAAACACAGAGAGATTTCTATTTAATAAAACCACAAGAAAAAGGAAAATTCCTAGAGAAAATCAAAAGGTTTTTTTTAAGGAAAAATTACTTTTGACTAAAAGAATATAAGAACTATTTAGTAAAATTGTGAAGAGGAATTTTGAAGCAAGTATTTTTAATAGTTTCAAAATAACAGCCCCCTCGTTATTTAACCCACAATTGCATATGAACTCAAACAACAAAAGAACCACACTCATAATTTATAAAACATAATAGGCCACCTCTTGAACATTTTGAAACAATTTAAATAGCAAGTATAATCTGTTAATAAAATTGCAAGGGAATAAAAAAGGGGGGGTATTGGTTGGCTTTGTTGAAAATAAAAGAGAGAGAAAAGGAGAAGTAGGTGCACCACCCACACTCTAACCACAACCAACAACACCTGGCACACTCAACCACAACAAGTTTAGAACAATAGCAAAGACATGGCATGATGGATAAAATGATGCATGATGCTTGAATGCATGAACAAGACATGGCATACCAAGGTGCAAACTCAATCATTAAAATCATGGCGACAAGGTTCACTAAGATACATGCCCAACAAGGAAGGGACATCACTTGCGTTGTCACAATACTCCCGCCACAAACGGAAATAATACGACTCACAGCAACGGCGACAAATTGGGCGACGCACCATCAAGACGTCGGAAATCACATAAGCGGTCCAAAAGCAAAAAGGGAAGAAGAACCATTATCAGCAGCAGGGATGGTAACGTCTGTGCCGATCATGACCATCCCGATTTTCCCGAGCACCCATTTCAGGGTCTGGATGAACCTATAGACCAAAAGGGCCCCGATACCGTCAATTACCCCAAAGGTGACGATTACCTTCCCCTCATCGAGGAGGAAGACATACCAGAAGCCGATGACTTGTACATCCCTGATAACCTAGAGGATCAGGAAGAAATCAGGCAGCGGCTCATAGCAACTGCTCGCAGCCTAAAGGCCAAAGAGCGACAACTCAAAGCCGAACAGGCCAACCTCACTGATCGATGGACGAAAGTCCTCTCAGTCGAAGAAGTATACGATACTGGTCTGTCAAACCATCCCAAAAGCTACCCTCGGAGGAGGTTGCTGCCACAATTCGGAGAAGTTACCCTCGGAGGAGGTCTCTGCATCATACCACATATGCCGAGCAAGACCGGCCTCCCTATGGGCATGACAGAGTGGCTAAATACACCGGTTAAGTACCGGCAATGCCCCAAAGACAGGGTAAGGAGCCATTCGAGCCCAATGATCAGTTCGACATGCGTGACGACTTAAATATTACTCACCGGATAGACCAATGATCAGTTCGACAGCAGGTTGGACAAGATCCATCTACGGATCCAAATATTACTCACCGGATAGACGGGGAGAATATAGACCATGGTTCGACCAAAACCATAGAGGCCGGGAACGCAACCGATCCCATACAAACGTCGAGTACAAACGGGACGTAGCTCGGGTGAGAGGCGCCGCTGACCCACTATGCTTCACATATGAAGTAATGCGACATCAGTTCCGCGAAGGGTTTAAGCTCATAAATATAGAACAGTATGATGGGACCATTGACCCAACTGTATGGTTTGAGGATTTCCTCCTCCATATCCATATGGCACGAGGAGATGATCTCCATGGCATCAAATACTTACCAATCAAGCTTAAGGGGCCAACTCGGCACTGGTTAAACAGCCTCCCCAAAAACTCAAAGGATGCTCGGAAGACTTGGAAGACGTGTTTCGCTCCAACTTCTAGGTGACCTATGTCCGCCCACCGGACTCTTCCAACCTTAGTAACATCGTCCAGAAGCCCGGCAAGTCTGCCCGGCAGTTCTGGAATCAGTTCTTGGTCAAGAAGAACCAAATTGTTGACTGTTTGAACGGTAAGGCCATTGCCTCCTTCTGGCACAATATTTGGGACGAATGGCTGGCCCGCCAGCTAGGCCAGGATAAGCCTCGAACTATGTCCGCCCTTACCTCCCTCATGACCCGCTTCTGTGTGTAAGAGGATAATTGGCTGGCAAGACACAGCCACAACTCTGAAGATCCAGTGGCACCTGAAGCCCAGGATGGCAATTCAAAGCCGAAGCGCAATCGAACAAACGCCGGCACAATAGCAACAACGCCGATGACACAGCGGTTAATGCCGGATTTCGCAACTCCTGACCCGTGTAGCGGAAGAAGCCCCCTAAAGGTAATCGTGACGGACCCACTCAGCTCAAGAAGATCGTGGACAAGACTTGCCAAATTCATGGAACTTCGGAAAAGCCTCAGGGCTTGATCCCAGGTGTTGAGGCCCGATGTACGGGCTCTGTAACCCTGGAGGTTGTGGTCGGCTCGCCTGATAACTTCCACAGCGAGGACTTGGTCTTCAACATTGTGCCCTTTCGCAGCGGCTATCATGCGCTGCTTGGCCGGATGGTGTTTTCGGTTCAACGCAGTCCCACATTACGCATACCTCAAGCTCAAGATGCGGGGCCCCAAGGGGGTCATCACTATCAATGGCAATACAGAGCGGTCCCTTAGAATGGAGAAATATGCACTGGCACTGGCGGCCGAATTCAGCTCCAAAGACGACCGAGAAGCTTCGGCATTCCTTGTAAAGGCACGAAAGGCTGGGAAGTGAGTTTGGATTCAGACCGAACACTCCGACTCTCCTCCCCCCTCAATAGGGACTCGCCCCCCACCGCACATCCTTAGGACCAGCGAAGTACGTGCCGAGGAGGCACAACTTCGCATTTAAGATTCCATGGGTAGCGGTGGGGAACTTACGATATGTGTTCGGTTGTCCCGAACTGTTACCATCAACACGTCTTCGGACAAACTGCAGGCGCTCCTAAAAGAGCCTTCCCATGGAGTAAAGCTCACCTTTGACACTGCGGCCTCTCAAGATTTTGTTCGCAAGATCCGCCCACACCAACAGCCATCAAGGTACATCCAAAAGCAGGAGTCAACTAGCAATAGGGCATATCGAAGGTGTCTGGTCACCAATTGAAGACCCCTGGTACAACAACTCCTATAGGACTTTATTTATTATCACATACCTGTAAACGGTTGCTTCGGCAATCCGAGTTATAAGAGTTGTTGAGGAAATGCAAAATTGCATGGCACACGTATGCCCTATTTGGCCTTTTTGGCACGTACTTTCCTTTATCCTTCCCTCCCTCTCCTCGTGAACCTATTCGGTATGACCTGAGGTCACCGCCTAATAGCCCAGGGGATCGATTTCATACACAAATCTCCTTAACCATTGTGTGTTCGACATCTTGGCAATCGCTTTATATGCATCGGTTCCGAACTATGTCTTTGGTCATTAAGTTGGATTACCCGGCTCCTATGCTTGCCTCTTTATGTTCCGCTCGTTTAGCTAAAAGGGAAAAGGGAGCACCCCTGCGATTGTGCTTCTGGATAGTCCGGTCAAGCACCTCAGGGGAGAAACCCGAAAACAAACTGTCATAGTATGCGCGATCCGATCTATGAACCCAAGCTAGAAGTATTTTTCTTCACACCTCGTAAGCGGTTATTCCATGTTGCATGAGGAAATTGCCCTTTGTGCAAACATCATGAAGTCGACTTTGGCCCCGGTTCGTCCAAACATTGCAAATACTCTAGTGGCTAATCGTACGCTTCCCGCAACCCTTTTAGCGCCCCTTCGGTTAAGTGAAAGAAATAAAGCATAATAGTCCGATTGCCTAGTCAACCGCACTAAAATTGCCTTCGTGTTCCAATAATATGGCTAAGGGATACAATGCACTGGCATAGACACCCCATATAGTATTTACATGGGGGCTGAAGCCGATGACTCACATCTTTCATTATTAAACAACCACACAGGAGTTATAAAGGAGTGCAAAACCGTATAAGAGCGGATACTAATATCATCGCAAGTTATAACAAGTCTTTGGAAATATTACAAGCTCATTCAAATATTTTTTCGCCCGAACACTGCAACGCTATCACCCGCGCACTCTCCATTACCCCATCGAAGTAAAGCTCGGGGCATCGGTGCTCCTTTCCGGGAGGCGGTGGGTCGGTGGAGACCTTCATCGGATTGAGCCCCGGTCAGTGCACTCTAGCCTTGGCAAGGGCCATTCGGACTCCTTCGATGTAGGAGGAGCGCTTGATGGCATTGAGGCGGGGCGTAGCATCAATCAGCCATTGCACCAGGCCGAAGTAGCTGCCTGGGAGTGGCCCGCCGGGCCATAAGCGGACGCAGAGGTCCTGGATAGCCGGCTTTGCCATCAGATGCATCCCCATCAGCTGTTTCAGCTGCTCCACCAGAAGAGGAGGACGCTCAGGGGCTCCGAACTACACCTAGAATGTCCGAGCTTCATCTTCCTCTCCCCGCGTGGCAAGCAACTGATTAGCATCAACCACGCTCTTCTAGAGATCGGCGGATGCACCTGATGGTCCCCACACCCAGGTCGTCAATTCAAATCTGCTATCCCCTAATACGCACTTTAGGGAGTACGGCTTACCATCGGCTATCTGCTTGGCCTGGAGAACTTGTTCCTCAAAGAACCATCTGTCCATCCGCTCCTAATGGAGATCAGACTTCATGGTGGACAGTTCGGCCGAGAGCGCCTTATTCTTTTGCTCCAAGGCCTCGCACTTGTTGCTGGCGTCCTTGAGCTCATCCTGTATCTCCGCCACATGAGCCTGGTGTTTATCACCGGTGGCTCGTAGGGCGGAGAGAACGGTGGACGCTTCTTTGGCCGCCTCCTTCTCAACGGTCGCTTCATCTTTGGCGCGTTTAAGCTCGGCCCTGAGGTCTTCGATCTCTTTAGCCGAGGCTGCAAACATGATAAAGGCCTATATAAAAGGAATCTGCATCGAAAGAATGCAGGGGGGGGTATTAAGATTTAATTTGAACTTACCCTATGCCACATCGAACCTCTTGTTGAGGGCTTCCACCTCATCCTCGGAGCGCTTCAGCTTCCGATGTAGCTCATCAAGCTCGGCACCATTTTTGGGCGCCACCGATGATGAGGCCTACACCACACATAATGCATACATCACTTCGGCACTTACTTCCCAAACTATAGAAATGACCCCTAGGTGAGGTTGCTCACCTCACCTAGGGCTCGGGGGCTTCCATGTATATAATACAACTAAATTAAATCTTAGAAGAAATGATGGGTGACTTACTTGAAAGCCTGCAAGGAGACCCTTGAAGGCCTCCTTTAGTTTGTTGTCAACGAACTGGATGCTCTGCAGTACCGCACCCATAAGGGTGCGGTGCTCCTCTGGGATGGAGGTGCTTGATAGAGCCTCGCCCATGGCCGACCACCCGATGGTCGGCGGTGTCGGGAATGATCGTATTTCTCAATCACTCATCGGGGATTGGACCGATGCCTCCGGAGGCACCATGGGCTCCGGAGACGTCCTGGGAGGGGGCTGATTGCCCGTCCGGCCGGCCTCTTTGGTGGCAGGGCATGGGATCGTCCCTTGATCTTCTGTGGCCGAAGTGTTAGCCTCGGCCACGGTGATATCTGCCTCGCCCCCTGCGTCTGCCTCCATTGGACTATGCCGCGACGACACCTCCACGACGTCCTTTGTAGCACCTAGAGTGGTGGGGCGCGAGGCATCCCCGCTCTCCACTAGTTTGGCGGGCGGGGTCTCCCCATCCGATACCACCTCGATGGGAATGACACGCGGGGGCCTGTAGGACTAATAGCCTGTGTGTCAGCAAACTCTGAATTTACTGGTTACAGGAAGGAGGGTCTTCAGATCCTAACCTAGATGGAGGGGTCTTGACCCTAAGGCTCCTTGGGGGAACCTCCTCAGCATCTTCGGACGCGGTGCTCGAGTCCGAGCTGTCATCGGATAGGATCATCCGCACTTGTCGTGCCCTCTTCAGGGCGGGAGAGGCTGCCTGCCCTAGGGCGTCCGAAGACGCCGCTCTCTTCTTGGCACGGGGGATCTTTCCTCCCCCTCGCTCTCGACCTCCTCGTCCTCACCTTCCTCCTCTTCCGCTTCCTCCTGATTCGAGGAGGCGGTCGTATCTTCGGAAGCAGCATCAGGCTGATCCTTGATGAGAAGGCTAGCCTGACCTGGTTTCTTCTTCTCCTCCTTCTTCGTGGGAGCCTTGATACGGAGGATCTTACGGACAACACCATGGCTAGAGTCCCTTTCCGAAGTAACACGTGCCACATATACTCCACATACATAAAGGTGAATCATCTCCTTTACACATGTTCGCTTGACCCCTTCGAGGATGGTATACTACTTGACACTCCCCTCGTGTGCATGCATAGGTATTGTCGGAGTTCCACGGATGATGAGGAGGAGTGCCAGCACCTGCATATGACTGCACCATCCGCAAGGGAAGCCTGGAAGAGAAGAAGGAAGAAGAGGAGCTGGAGGAAGTCCCGGACCCCGGTACAACCGGCCAGCAACTGGCCAACAACCGGTCGATGGTACAACTGACCAAGCTACTAATGCGGTGCGGTGCATGGTGTGTACCACACCGGTTGTTCCGGTTATACCAGTACAACCAGCCACTCGAGAGGTACAACTGCTTGACTGCCTGCGCGCGGTACGGGCTTCGGGTCATGTATCCCCGTATCACTTACCCCTTTGTGCCTAGGACTATCTATACTATTCCCCCACCTCCATTCTAGGGTTAGCTTAGGTTTACTCTCACATAGTTGAGGCTAGCTCCTTCCACTACCTCTCCCATGGAGTAGATGCCTCTATTGGAGATGATCCCCTAGTGGTTGTCAAGGCCCCTTACGTGGGAATATCCTACGGGATGTCAAGGCCCCAACTCCCCATGGGATTTGGGATGAACTCTACCATGTATCCTTCGTTCCCTTTGTTGTTCATGTACCTTGTGGATCTTGTGTGTGGTGAGTCTAGTGGATGTGTGATTGGACTTGCTCTTGAGTGTTTCCTCTTGTGATTTCCCATTCGTGTTCTTCCTATTCTTCGTGTTCTTCATGGAATGCCCCTCCAATTCGTGAAAGATCGACACACACGGGCTTGCCCCGTATCATATTGTATCTAGACCCATGTTTCTCACTAATTTGGAGTCCTCCCCATCGTTTTATAGTGTTAATTTTGTGTGTTTTTGTCAATTCGAAAATCCCCACCAAAAATAGCCTCACCAAAATTTTTGTGATTTGTTGGTTCTTGTGAGATTTTCTTGGTTTTGATCCATGGAATTCGTGTTTGGCAAGTAGATTTAGCTTCCCCATGACCTAATCCATCCCAAAAATTTCTTTTCCCATCATTTTGGTCTAAAAATCTCGATTTGGTAAGCCCCCAAGTTTCCCTCGTGCTCAGATCTGGAATTTGCCCGACATTAGCGGTACAACCGCTTTGTGCAGCAGTACAACCGCTCCAAGAGCGGTAGAACCGCCCACCGCAAGCGGTACAGCCACTAATACCCCTAGAAACATCCCCAGGACGCTCCAGGAGTGGTACAACCGCCCCCCGCAAGCGGTACAACCGCTAATTCCGTGGTCGACACCTCCAGGACGCTCCAAGAGAAACCGCTCTTACAAGCAGTACAATTGCCCATCCCAGTTTTAGCCTCGGGTGATTCACCGTTTTGATCATAACTTCCACTCCGGAACTCCGATTTGAGTGTTCTTTGGCTTGCTTTGAAGATATCAACGTGCCCGAGAGACTCATCTTGGTTTTTCCACCATTTGACTCCATCCATTTTTTTGCATTTTGGCATCTTTGCCTAGGCCTCCACCCTAACCCAATTTTGTTTGACTCCCGCATAGTATTTCTACATAGTATTTGACTCCTGCATAGTATTTCCACCATTCATTTCCGCCATCCTAACCAAATTTTGTTTGAGATTTTGAGTTGCGATCTCCATTTCCTAAGTTGTTTCGGCTACTTAGGGACGGTTCTACATCGACAATGCCGCCACTCATCATCGCCTCGGCATTGACATCGACAACGGCCACCTTGCCTTTTCGCACCACAACCGTAAGAAAGGACGGTAACCTCGACAACATCATTGTCTATATACTTGCCATTAGTTTGATCGCTCTGAGCCTATTGCATACCTTACCTATTGAGACTAGCGAGTTGAGAATTGCCGGTCCACGTTACTTGTGCACCGTAGTGTTCCTCATATGCCGCATAGCTAGTTTTAGCGTGCAAATATCTTGTCATCTACATTGTGCCATAAGTATCTCCCATGCATTTCCATCTTTCTTGTCTCATATCTTGGTTCGAGCATCAAGCATAGAAAAAAACAAGAAAAATATTTTAAGCAAAAGAGTAGATACAAAAGAGCTTATAAGCAATAGAAATAGCATTGAGCCATTTTGCATAGTACATACACATGGATCATACATACATAGCATAATTGGGAGTGAAGACGACACGTTTACTCTTTCAGATTGGTGCACAAGCACGTATCTAAACGATTTGAGCAATCGAGCTATTGTCTCTTCTAGTATCCATGCAACACGAGCTTTTCCCGGGTCTATCATATTTTGGTGCTCATTCCTTGGCTACACGGATGCCATTTATCTATCCGTGCGTGTGTTCCTAGTGCCACCATAGCTATTTATCTATTTGCTTTGCATTGCAATTTTGTGAATCTTCCTCAACATTTTCAATATCTTGAATCACATTTTGCTTCAATTTTGTGCCACTTGTCCTAACCAAGCCACTCGATAAGCTTTATGTTGTAGGTGTGAGTGAACAAGCCCGATACCAATTCCACTATTCTCTCAATTTACATTGAGTGAAGCGGGATACATGCTCGACTTTGGGAACGGTATCTTGGTATTGTGTATCTCACTTCCCACTCACCTTTGCTCGAGTCTTGTGATGGCTAGGCAAAGCACACTATCTTCGGTCTTCGATGACTACATTGACATGAGCAACGAAATCACCCTAAAGCTCGAGCGACTCGCCATCAACATACTACACTCCGAAGCTCAAAAAAGAGACATGGTGGCGGCACACCTGGAGCAACTTCGAAACATGGTGGCCAACTACAAGTCTTCTTCCCCTTCATCATCGTCACAGCATAGACGCTCAAGTCGCACATCTTCGAAGAAACAAGTGCGTGAAGACCAAGATTACCACCAAGGACAAGCTTCGATGCGAAGATCAAGGCGATCGACTACACGTATGGATGACCCTTCCATCTTCAGAAGCATCCCAAGGAAGATGACCGAGCATGGGATTTTCCCTTCGGTCATGGAGGAGAGGGATGATGTGCCATCTTCGGCCTTCATCCACGACGACGGTGATGATGGGATTTTCCCTTCGACCACGGTGACATTAGGTGATGAGTTGAGAGACTTTTGCCACCATATTGAGAGTGAGAGTGACTTTTCCACGAGCCCCATATATGATGAGTTGCCACCATTTCCATGTGAGGAGAGCTACAACCCCCACCACTTGAGTGAGATGAGTGACTCCACCATATGTGAGTATGAGCGCAACTACATAGAGGGAGTGTGTGATCCACCACCACATATGCATCATTTGCGCAATTGTTCTCATATGCCATGCCATGAACACTATGATTTGGATATGCATTGTTTTGGATGTTGTCCATATTCTCCATGTTATGCTACCTCTATTGCACATGAGGAGACCCCCATAGTTTCCTCATACATATTTGGAGATTGTGTTTCCTCTTACACTTTGCATGATTCCCATATTTGTGTGCACAATATGCTTGGCATTGATTTGAATGATATGATTGTGCCACACATTCACTATAATTTGCGTCCCACTCATGTTGAGCATAATAACTATCATTCCATGATGGATGACGTATTAATATACCATGCCTCAAATTTGTTTGAGCATTGCTTATCATGTGCTAACTCTCATGTGCACATACACATCATGATGGGTGATGTGTACATTTACCATGCACACACTTTGTTTTTTGTGTCTCCTTCTTCTGTAGGTACACATGACTCTTCGTCAACCTCGGAAGCGCACGAGTTGACGAAACGAGCTCTAGAGAGCACCCAAGACATGTGCCACCATGGAGTGCTTACCCTCCACCCACCCACTTTGCGCAAATACTTCGCTCATTTCTTATACATGGATATCACATGGTTATGGCTTATTGTCCATTATATATCCTTCGCCCATATTTCCATGTTCACTTTGCATGATATGCCCATTTCTACGCCCTTCCCATGCATTTGTGACCCATGCTTCGCATCTCACATGAAACTTGATTGTATGATTCGTATGTGTATTCGCAAGCTTGGTGGAGATATCACTTGCTATTCCATGTTTGCTATGTGCCCCATGCCTATGATCATACTTTGATCATGTTTTGTGCTCGTGATATGTCATTTGCATCGCCTATGCCTATTAATTGCTCACATGACATGATTGCCATGATTTCCTCTAGTATGTTGCATCTTCTCACTACTAGTTGGCACGACATGATCACTGTGCTTGCTTATGTTGCATCACTGACGTGCTCCTTTTATGCGGTTGATGACAACCATGGACATGCTTTGCACATTGCTTGCTACATGCTTGGATTGATTGCCACACACGTGATGACCAATTGCTCTTTCTATTGTGTTGAATGCCTCACTATCTTCACTACACCATGTGCACATCATGCTTGGATTGCATTACACTTTGGATTGCCCCATGTGTTTAGACACTTCAGTTTACTTGGTGTTCTGAATGATTCCTATGCCTACCATAGACCATTTGTTGATTCCTTTGTGCATATGTGCTATGACCATAAGGTAGATTCTTCTTGTATTGTCACGCATATTTGCATCCCTACCTCACCTCGGCATACTTGTTTACATGATTGCATTGCTTGTGCTCAATTTGTATGCTTACATGCCTTGACACAATCCCTTGTCACACCATATCATATGCATGATGACAACACTTGTGCGGTGATTCACCACTTGAATGCTTGGTTATGCACTAACGCTAACCACATTTGTTTTTCCAAGTGTTTGTTGTATCTGATCCTTTTCAAGGAATTCCTAGATGGTGAGACATTGGAGAGTGCCCCTTTAGAGCTTGAAGATGATGAGTGCTTGGTGATCGTCCACTTCGACACGGCAACGCCATATCCTTCCCATGGTGATTTGGATCGTGATTTGAGGACGGATCTTTCCCAAGGGGGAGGGGATGATGCGGAGCATCCTACGGACATCACCATGGCAAGAGTCCCTTTGCCAAGTGACACGTGCCACATCTACTCCACATACATAAAGGTGAATCATCTCCTTTACACGTGTTTGCTTGACCCCTTCAAGGATGGTATGCTACTTGACACTCCCCTCGTGCGCATGCATAGGTATTGCCGGAGTTCCACCGATGATGAGGAGGAGTGCCAGCACCTATGTACGACTAGACCATCTGCAAGGGAAGCTTGGAAGAGAAGAAGGAAGAAGAGGAGCTGGAGGAAGTCTAGGACCTCGGTACAACCGGCCAGCAACCGGCCAACAACCAATCGACGGTACAACTGGGCCATCACCGGACCACCCCCAGCCAAGCTACAGATGTGGTGCGGTGCAGGGCCGGTACCACACCGGTTATTCCAGTTATACGAAACAACCAACCACTCGAGCGGTATAACCGCTCAACTGCCTGTGCGCAGGATGGGCTTCGGCCCACGTATCCCCCTATCACTTACCCCTTCGTGCCTAGGACTATATATACTGTTCCGCCACCTCCATTCTAGGGTTAGCTTAGGTTTGCTCTTAGATAGTTGAGCCTAGCTCCTTCCATGTCACACCCTGTATTTGTGTCACCTTGTTATGCTTGGGTTTAAAAAATTTTGGAACCAGTTAAAACTTTTAAAGTGCTTGTTGTTTGTTTGAATTGTTGCTTTCTTGCTTGCTCTGTATGGCACTCTTAGATTCTATCCCTATCCATACTCATCTTCCTTGACCCAAACCTCTTGCCCAATGATCATGCCATGTGAATAGTGCCCAAAATTATTTTTTATCAAATTTTGTTTCGACGAAAAATGATTTATTCAAATTAGGTTTTCAGAAACCCCTGAGTTGAGGTTTGCACTGCAAGTCCTCAAATTGGGTGGATCCTTCTTCCCCAAAAGCTTTATTTCAAGCCTACTATATTTATGACTTCCCAAAACCACTAGATATTAATTTTAAAGATTATTTTAATATTTTATTTAAAGGTTTTTTCTTAAGACCAGAAATGGTTTTTCATAGGGAAAAATTATTTAAATGCTTTCAAAATATTTGAGAAAATTTAGGGAAACTCATTGGACATATGTTTTCCATATATATGAGTTTCAACACATAAGCATGTTCAACAATGGGCAAAACGCCTCAAAACCCTTTCTATCCAAATCAAGCTTTTGAAATATTTCTATAAGAAATATTCTCAATAAATTCCAGGAAACTTTCAGCAAGTCAACACTATCATAGGTGATGATCTTGCAAAATTTCACCTCAATCCAAGTAGATTTGGTTTATCAAACCATCCCAAAACCATCCCTGTCCAGATTCAAATTTGAACAACTTCACATTGTGAAGTTTCTCCCCTTGACCCCAAACTTTGTGGACATGCTCTAATCACCAAATAATGATGCTACACGAAGTGGTGCATCAAGGGCAAAAGCTTAGCATAACTAGATCTACAGAAACCTAATTCTATTAGTTTATAGGGTTCACAAAGTTTCTATTGACAAGTTTGCCCATTTGAGCTCAAACTTGGTGATCAGGACTATTTTCAACCACCATTTGATCCTGTCAAATCTCATGGCAAGCAAAGTCCATTTTCTTGCCCTAATCCCCATCAAACACCTTCTGGTAAATTATAGAAACTACTATCTTCACCATTTCTACTCTTCCCCTTGCCTCCAAATCTTTACCATAGTTGCTCCCTCACCTCTTACCCCTCCAGTAAAAACCTCAAGGCCATAAGTCACTGGGAGATGGGGTAAAAAACCCATTTACTCCCCAGTTTCACCATGGCAACATCTTTTCTACCTCTCCCCCACCCCATTTCCTTTTATCCTAGCCTCCCCTAGCCCATGGAGCATCTCCAGAACATCCAAAAGCTCATGGACATGCAGGGGAACGTCCAGAACACGTAGGCATGCCAAAGGCATGACCTGGAACACGCTACAGTGCATGCCGCACTATAGCTACACCCATCCCAAGCCATCCGACAGCCTGGGGATGCGGGAGCATGTCCCCTGGCCGCCGCTCGACGTCAGCAAGATGCCAGGTGGTCGGGACCTTCCTCCCTCTTGGGCCAGTTTGCCTTTGGGCCGGCTTGGCTTAGGTGCTTTTGGCCCGAGAGGGCACAATGCCTTTTTCCTTTTTCTTTTCCCCTTTGTTTTCCAAAAATTCCACAGATTGGAAAATAAATTCTATAACCATAATTTTCCACCTAAATTCTTGAAATACTCCATAGAATTTAATAATTCCTTTTTTAAATCTTTTTAAAATCTTTCATGCATTGTTTTATTTTAAAACCTATATTTAGGCATCTTTTGCCTTTGTTAAATAGTTTTCAAAAATGTTTTTCATAACAAAGTATTAAACAAATATTTTTAGTATAGTTTTTTGTATTTATCACAATAGGGTAGCATTTTTAGTGTTAACTTGAGTGCTCTGTTTTTTTGTGATGCTTATTTTTATCGCTATTTATCGTGACGACAAATTGCGCTATTGACCAGGGAGTTGGACCTGAAGACTTTGAAGACCCCAAATACTTTGTTGAGCCTGGCAAGAAGCCCTTTGACCATGTTAAGAAATATTTTCATGCATGACATATAGCACTTGAGAAAGAAGTGGTGTACCGGAGCAAGTGAGTGTGTGTGGTTTTTGAAAACAGATTGGTGTAAGTTGCGACCATTATTCCAACCTTACATGTATGACCACGATACCCCTTATGGGACGAGGCTTTGTTGATTACTATGGATGGTGCTAGCAAGGAGCCCGCATTACTAGTGGCAAGAGTGAAGTGGTCACTCTTGAGACGGGGAATTGGAAGGCCATGCGCTGTCTTTACAGGCACCGGGCACACCGTTGCGTGCCCTCATGGATGATACGTGTGATGTATATCACGAGGGATGACACCAACGAGTGGATTCTTTGTTTAGTATCACCATGGGAAAGACATTGTTCGGGTGCTTACCTCGGGAATGTGATGTACCACGAGCCGTGGATGACACAGAAGTTCCCCGAGTCTTGTGGGTAAAGTGTGCAACCTCTGCAGAGTGAAAAACTATTCAAATAGCCGTGTCCATGATCAAACACAGTTGGATGACTGCTCTTGTGCTACGTCCAAATGTTTTCACAAATGATGTGTGTGCGTGTGTTGGTGACAAGGATGGTACTTGAGCTAAGTCCGATGACTCAGCCTGACGATTGACTAAGTCTGATGACTTAGCATAATGAATGAACATGAGATGTTCAACCCCTGCTTATGATGATATCTGTAACTTGTTCATATGGATATCTGCCAACTGTTGATGCATACTTACCTAGTTATTTGATCATGTCATTACATTCAAAATCAGCTTTCCGCAAATTACCTACTTAGTGCTATACCATGCATCATTATTACTTGCTCCACAACATAGGTTGCTTGCGAGTACATTCAAAGTACTCATTGGCTTGCCACTAGTTATTTAATTGGCCAGACATGGAAGAACAGGAGTATGTTGAAGAGTTCGTTGGTGACAAACATGCGAACTAGGACGCTTCCCACTCAGAATGACTATAGGTTAAGGCACATGGCTTGGGTTCACGCTTTCGATTAAGATTTCCGCTGCTTGTCCTATTTAAGTGTTTGGCCCTTGTGGCCCTATCTATGTAAGACTAGACCTTCATGGTATTTATTTGTGTAAGACGGTACATGTGGATGTAAGACTCTGGTTATTCAGCTTCTGTGTGTTCAGTGAGCATTGATCTCTGGGATCACTGTACACGTGCATTCGGTGATCACGACTTATGAGTCGGGGTCCCCACAGAGCTAGCATCATAGCCATCCCGACTGTAGGAAGCTCTTAGTTAGCATGGATGTTAGTTAGAATAAAACCGATTTTCAAAACTACACCTAGCACCTATACTTAGTAATCCTGCACTATTTCCCTCTTCTAGTCTTCACACAACATCTTGCTGACTCTCCTACCTTCAAACCTTTGTAGATGGCCATCGTACCCGAAGCCTTCCTGACATCCGGCTTTCCCTTACTCCTTGGGATAGCCTGGAGAAGTGCCAGTGTCGCCAACCACCTGTTTTCCTCTACCATGAGCACTGGGTCGATGCCATCACGAGGGAGTACCACGTGGATGTGGTCGTGAAGGTAAACGACTCCGCGGCCAGTTGGTCTTTGAAGGACCACGGATGGAGACCATGATACTCGCAGTCGAGTTAGCTGCACGCAAGGCACTCCAACACCTTCAGGACATCATTCCAGAGATGGCTGACGAGCTGACTACTCGCTACCTTCCCTTTAGGAAGGATGATCCTGGCAAGAGTTGGACGCTGATTCCATCCAAGGAGGACGGCACACCACTCAGGTTCCAGACCTACTTAATCCTCTCCGCCGATAGTCTGGTTCACCACTTGCTTAAGGAGTCTGTGAAGCTCCGCGAGGAACTTCACAACACCCAAGAGCTACTTCAGCAAGACAAGACAAAGCCAGACAAGATAAAGAAGGATGGAGCCCCCGAGGGATGACCAACTGTCGCTTATAGAGGAGGAGTACCCCCAGCTAGAGATGCACCCATACGTCGTCATCGCATGAGTGCGAAGGAGTACCGTGAGCTTTTCACCGACCTGCCAGCAAAGCGTCATTGGGATGAACCTCCTCGTTCCCCGACCCCTTCGACCGGGAATGATGCCCGTTCAGATGATGAGTAGGAGGAAGACCCAGAGGAGCGTGACTACGAGACCGAGAACTCCACCACCTAAGTCCGAGAACCCCTAGGGTAGGATCAGTCATGTATCCCTAATGCGAAGTCAAGTCCGTGTAATGGTTCATATGAAACCATGTGTGCTTGTTGTTTGTTTTGTTGTTTGTGTTCCGATGCAAGCCGCGCTTTTGCCTTAGGCAACATGTAAGCGACTCCATCATCTATCTTAATGTATGTTGGTCTTTCGACCCTTGTTCTACCACACTTGCACTCGACCAACCCCCTTAGGCGCGGTTTTCCATTGTTGCTTTTCCTATCATCTATCCCAATTGTTTTACTTGGCTGCTCCAAACAGGATGGTGATTGCTACCCACAACAGCTCCTTCGTCAGCCCTAAGGCCGGCAACTCAATCCAGGCACAGGGAGCTGGTGGGGCTGCTCACGCTGGAGGACACCAGGAGCAGCCACAAGGCGACATTCCCCCGCCACCACCTCCACCGGAGAACATGACCATAGCTAAGTTTCTCCAAGTTCTCCGAGAGGAACGCCAAGCCAACAATGCTGCTATCCAGCAGATGGTCAGGCCCTTGTGAACTAGCAGCAAGGCAGGACCGACAATGGCCGCTCCACTCTGTCTGAGTTCATGAGGAATTCGGCCCCAACCTTCATCGAGACTGCTGAACCATTGGATGCTGATGACTGGGTCCACACCATCGAGGACCTCCTTGCACTGGTCAATTGCACTGAGGCCATTTGCTTTATGCCACTCACTACCTCAGAGGTACCGCCCGAGCTTGGTGGGATGGATTCAAGGTCATGCAAGGTGAGCGTGTGATCACTTGGAATGACTTCAAGGAAGGATTCCTCACCGCCCAAATTCCTTCTAGGATCACGGCTATCAAGAAGAGAGAGTCTCGAGCGCTAAAGCAAGGAAGTGGCTCTATCAAGGAGTACCTACAGAAGTTCAACCTGATGTCAAGGTATGCACCTAAAGATGTCAACACAGAAGCTGCTAAGAAGGAATGCTTCATGGAAGGACTTTAACAGACCCTACAGTATCAGCTCATCGTCTGCGACTGTTGTACCTTCTTCGACCTGTTGAACAAGGCCTTCATTATGGAAGGCAAGTGTCATGCCATAGACGACACACGCAAGCGCCAGATGATCAGCAAGGGTAGCTCCAGCAACCAGAAGCCTCGCCCATGGCAGCCAGCCCCAGCCAAGCCAACCTATCAACCACAACAGGCTAGACCTCCTCCGCCGCGTCTAAGCTACCAGCCTCAACAGTATGCCAATCTAGGACAGCTTACAACAACCCCAATAACAACAACGGTGGCAGGAACTACAACAACAACCCTGGGCAAGTCACTTGCTTTGGATTTGGTCAGTCTGGACACATCTCTAAGCTCTGCCCGGACAAGAAGCCCGATGCACCGCGCCCCAATTCGCCAACTCAAGGTCAAGGTTGTGGAGCACCACCAATGGATCATGTTCCCTGCAACAAGCCCAACAAAGGAAAAGGTCATGTGAATCACGTCACCGCAGAGGAAGCCCAGGAAGACCCGGACGTCATACTGGGTATGTTCCTTGTCAACTCAACCCCAGCAACAGTACTGTTTGATTGTGGAGCTTCGCATTCTTTTGTCACCCAAAAGTTTGCATTAGAGAGTGGCATGAAACCTACACCCCTGGGTAGTCGTACGTTGATACAAACCCCGGGTTCAGTTATGAAGTTGGGGATTGGGTGTAAAGGAGTGAAGATTGACACCAACGGGGTAGACTTCCTAGCAGACCGTATAGTTTTGGATTCACCAGGCTTGGATGTAATCCTTGGCATGAATTGGTTAACCAAGCACCAAGGCATGTTAGACTATGCCAAGAGGATCGTTACCATGACCAATAGCCAAGGAGTGGAAGTCAAGTATGTTCCCAACCCTGCCTCCACTCAAGCCCCTCAAGCTAACTGTCTATCGGGAGTTGAGTTGGATCAAGTACCAGTGGTATGTGAATACCCAGATGTGTTTTGAGATGAGCTGCCCGGAATGCCTCCTGACCGCGACATTGAGTTCATCATTGAGCTTATGCCCGAATCTAGGCCCATCTATAAGAAGGCCTACAGGATGGGATTCGAAGAGTTGGCTGAATTGAACAAGCAACTGGTAGAGCAGCTCAGAAAAGGATTCATTCGCCCAAGTGCCTCTCCTTGGGGATCACCTGTTGTATTTGTGTCAAAGAGGGACGGAACTATCAGACTCTGTGTCGATTACCGTTCTCTCAAAGAAGTCATAATAAAGAACATGTACCCACTCCCCAGGATTGAAGACTTGTTTGATCAGTTGAATGGAGCCAAGGTGTTCTCCAAGATCGACTTCAGGTCTGGGTACTATCAGCTTAATATCAGACCACAAGACATTCCGAAGACGACATTTGTAACCCGGTGTGGCCTGTATGAGTACACGGTCATGTCATCCGGGTTAACCAACCCCCCTGCCTACTTCATGTACCTCATGAATAAAGTCTTTGTGGAATGCTTGGACAAGTTCGTTGTCGTCTTCATTGATGACATACTCGTCTTGTCCAAGTATGAAGAAGAGCATGAGGAACGCCTGAGATTGGTCCTAGAGAAGCTTCGAGAACACCAGCTTTATGCCAAGTTTAGCAAGTGTGAATTCTGGGTGCATGAAGTCGGGTTCTTGGGTCATGTGTTGGCTGCAGAAGGATTATCAGTGGATCCTGCCGAGATTCAAGCCGTGTCTGAATGGCAAACACCAACCACCGTGAAGGAAGTCAGGAGCTTCCTCAGACTCGCGGGATATTACCGCAAGTTCGTGGAAGGGTTCTTGAGCATTAATCGACCCATGACCTAGCTTTTGAAGGAGGACAAGAAGTTCGAATGGACAGCTAAGTGCGAGGAAAGCTTCCAGGAGCTCAAGAAGAGATTGACCAAATCCCCAGTTTTGGCCACCCCCGGTATTCACAAGGAGTTCGTGATATATTGTGATGCATCAAGAACCGGGCTTGGAGGTGTTTTGATGCAAGAAGGCAGAGTTGTATCATATCTATCCGGACAGCTACGACCTCATGAAGATAACTACGCTACTCATGATCTCGAGTTGGCAGCCGTGGTTCATGCCTTGAAGACCTAGCGACATTACCTTCGGGGGAAGCGATGTGATATATACACAGACCACAAGAGTTTGAAGTATATTTTCACCCAAAGGGAATTGAACATGAGGCAGCGAAGGTGGTTGGAGTTAATCAAGGATTACGACCTCACTGTCCAATACCACCCCGGAAAGGCCAACGTGGTAGCAGACGCCTTAAGCAGAAAGTGTTGTTCCTTGAATGCTATCATTAAGGAAAGGCTACCCGCCCTATATGAAGAGCTTGAAAGCTTCGACTTGGAACTAATTGCACCTGGGTTCCTCACCAACCTCGAAGCAAATCCTACCTTGATGGATGATATTAAGGAAGCCCAGAAGGGACATGAGAGCATTGAAGGCATCAAGAGGAAGATCAAGGCAGGAAAGGCCCAAGGATTCTCACTGGATGAACAAGGAGTTGTATGGTTCGTGAATCGCATCTGCATACCCAACGAAGAGGAGATCAAGAACTAGATCTTGCAAGAAGCTCATGACACTCCATATTCCATCCATCCTAGAGGAACCAAGATGTACCAAGACCTCAAGGCAAGATTCTGGTGGCATGGTATGAAACGGGAGATAGGCACATTTGTTGCTCAAAGCTGAGTACCAACGACCTGCTGGGCTATTGCAACCTCTCAGAGTGCCTGAATGGAAGTGGGACAAAGTCGGGATGGATTTCATCACCGGTTTACCAAGGTCAAGCAAGGGACATGACTCTATTTGGGTTATTGTTGACCACCTGACCAAAGTAGCCCACTTCATTCCCGTCAAGACAACCTACAATGGGAACAAATTGGCCAACCACTACATCAACCGGATTGTGAGTCTTCACGGAGTTTCTAAGGAGATTGTATCGGACCAAGGCACCCAGTTCACCTCAAGGTTCTGAAATAGGTTCCAAGAAGCCCTTGGAACCAAGCTCTCCTTCAGCACTGCTTTTCACCCCCAGACTGGTGGGCAAACTGAACGAGTAAATCAGATACTCGAAGATATGCTCCGTGCTTGTGTCTTGGCTTATGGAGCCAAAAGGGAAGATTGCCTACCATTTGCCGAGTTCTCCTACAACAAGAGCTACCAGGCGAGTCTTCAGATGGCACCATTTGAGGTGTTGTATGGACGCAAGTACCGTACTCCCCTCAACTGGTCAAAGACCGGAGAAGGGCTAGTCTTCGGACCAGATGTCCTCCACGAAGCAGAAGAGAAAGTTCAACTTGTCCGAGAGCGACTCGAGACCGCCAAGACTAGGTAGAAGAGCTACGCCGACTCTCACCGTCGGGACATAAGTTTCCGTGTTGCAGACCATGTTTACCTCCGTGTCATGCCTCTCAAAGGAACCAAGCAATTCCACGTCAAGGGAAAACTTGCACCAAGGTTCATCGGCCCCTTGAAGATCACCAACAGGCGATGACAAGTTGCCTATACACTAGAACTACCTTCCGAGCTATCGGATGTGCACAACGTCTTTCATGTGTCACAACTCTGGAAGTGTGTGCAAGTTCCCAGCCGCCCCGACCTCTACAAGGACATCGACCATCAAGCCATTGATCTTCAGCAAGACCTCACTTATTGTGAGAGGCCAGTTCGCATTCAGGATGAGGTAGAGCATTGCACCCGAAGCCACACCATCAAGTACTTCAAGGTTCAATGGAGCAACCACACTGAAGCTGAAGCAACTTGGGAGCGTGAAGACTAACTTAGATCTGAGTTCCCTTATCTTTTTAGCGCTTAGCCTAGTAATCTCGGGGACGAGATTCTTGTAAGGGGGTAGGTCTGTCACACCCTGTATTTGTATCACTTTTTTATGCTTGGTTTAAATTTTTTTTGGAACCAATTAAAACCTTTCCAGTGCTTGTTGTTTGTTTGAATTGTTGCTTGCTTGCTTGTTGTATATGTCACTCTTAGATTCTATCCCTCTCCGTACTCATATTCCTTGACCCAAACCTCTTGCCCAATGATCATGCCATGTGAATAGTGCCCAAAACTATTTTTATCAAATTTTGTTTTGACAAAAAATCATTTATTCAAATTAGGTTTTCAGAAACCCCTGAGTTGAGGTTTGCACTGCAAGTCCTCAAACTGGGTGGATCCTTCTTCCCCAAGGGCTTTATTTCAAGCCTACTGTATTTATGACTTCCCAAAACCACCAGATATTAATTTTAAAGATTATTTGAATATTTTATTTCATGGTTTTTTCTTAAGACAAGAAATGGTTTTTCATAGGGAAAAGATATTTAAATGCTTTCAAAATATTTGATGAAATTTATGGAAACTCATTGGACATATATTTTCCATATATATGAGTTTCAACACATGAGCCTATTCAAATCATGGGCAAAACCCCTCAAAACCCTTTTTGTCCAAATCAAGCTTTTGAAATATTTCTATAAGAAATATTCTCAATAAATTCTAGGAAAATTTCAGCAAGTCAACACTATCATAGGTGATGATATTGCAAAATTTAACCTCAATACAAGTTGATTTGGTTAACCAAACCATCCCAAAACCCTCCCTGTCTAGATTCAAATTTGAACAACTTTACGTTGTGAAGTTTCTCCCCTTGACCCCAAACTTTGTGGACATGCTCTAATAACCAAATAATGATGCTACACCAAGTTGTGCATCAATGGTAAAAGCTTAGCAAAACTAGATCTACAAAAACCTGATTCTGTTAGTTTCTAGGGTTCACAAAGTTTCTATTGAGAAGTTTGCCCATTTGAGCTCAAACTTGGCGATCAGGCCTATTTTCAACCACCATTTGATCCTTTCAAATATCATGGCAAACAAAGTCCATTTGCTTGCCCTAATCCCCATCAAACACCTTCTGGTAAATTCTAGAAACTACTATCTTAACCCTTTCTACTCTTCCCCTTGCCTCTAAAACTTTACCATAGTTGCTCCCTTACCTCTTACCCCTCCAGTAAAAACCTCAAGGCCATAAGTCACTGGGAGTTGGGGTAAAACCCCCATTTACCCCTCAGTTTCACCATGGCAGCATCTTTTCAACCTCTCCCCCAGCCCATTTATTTTTCTCCTAGCCTCCCCTTGCTCCTAGAGCATCTCCAGAACATCCAAAAGCTCATGGACATGCAGGGGCACGTCCAGAGCACGCAGGCATGCCACGGCATGCCAAAGGCATGCTCTAGAACACGCTATAGTGCATGCCCGCACAATAGTTGCACCCATCCCGAGCCATCTGACATCCTGAGGATGCGGGAGCATGTCCCTCAGCCGCCTCTCGACGTCCGCAAGACGCCAGGTGGTTGGACCCCTCCTCCCTCCTCTTCTTCTGCCCCTTAGCCCGTGCACGGCACCAGCCGAAACCTCCAATGGCCGAGCTTGCACGCGCGCGCCCCTCAACCCCCCTAGCCGCCCTTCTCCTACCCGCGGACATGGACCGTGTCCACGACCACCACAGACATGGACCGGGGTGCTCTTGTGGCCCGTGGCGATGCCCCCATCCTCACTGATGCACCATGTCCATGGTGCACTGGCGCCCACCTATAAAAAGCCCTCCCCGAGCTCCCGCTGCTCTCCCTTGCTCTCTCCTCCCCTCAGCCGCTCCCCAGTGCCCAGCCCCCTCATTCCCGTGGTCGGGAGCTCGAGCCCGAGCCAAACCCTCACCGCCGTGCGGGTTTTCCCCTTGACGGCGATTCCCTCAGCCCCGGCGACCCCCTCAGCAACCCACCGATGCGCGGGGAGCCCCTGAGCACGCCGGTGCCCTCGGCTCGAGCCGCCGTGGCCTGAGCCCCTGCTGGTGAGCTCCTCTCCATCCCTGTCTCGAGGAGAGAGATGATAGGTGGGGCCCACCTATCATCCCCTCACCCCTCCTCTCTCGCAGCCAAGAAGGGCCCGCTGGCAGGTTTAAAATTAAACCTGCCACGCGCGCCGTCTCGCCCTGGGTTGGTTTCCCTTTGGGTCGGCTCGGCTTCGGCGCTTTTGGCCCGAGAAAACATAGTGCCTTTTTCCTTTTTATTTTTCCCTTTGTTTTCCAAAAATTCCACAGATCTGAAAAAAAATCCTATAACCATAATTTTTCCACCTAAATTCTTGAAATATTCCATAGAATTTAATAGTGCCTTTTGTATATTTTTTTGAAAATCTTTCATGCACTATTTTATTTCAAAATCTATATTTAGGCATCTTTTGCCTCTGTTAAATAGTTTAGAAATGTTTTTCATAAAAAAACATTTAAACAAATATTTTTAGTATAGTTTTTTTCTATTTGTCAAAGTAGGGTAGCATTTTTAATGTTAGCTTGAGTGCTTTGTTTTTGTGTGATGCTTATTTTTATCGTTATTTATCGTGACGATAGATTGCGCTATTGACGAGGGAGTTGGACCCGAAGACTTTGAAGACCCCAAAGACTTTGTTGAGCCAGGCAAGTGGCCCTTTGACCATGTTAAAAAACTTTTTCATGCATGACATATAGCACTTGTTGTTTCGATGATTGATCATGATGTGGTGCTACCCCTTCAGTGCGGTTCCTCTGATACTTTTACCATTGACACTTGCATCATGCATGGCCCTACCACCTTATGAGGGTTTTGCGGGTGGGTGTAGATAGGACGCAAATAGATGCTATGCTAGTCGGATGGGATTTATGCATAGTGATGGAAAGGGATAAATGATTTCAAAGACTTTTCGAAAACCCCGTCGGGTCCCACTAATGCCCGAGGGAGATGATGATGAGTTCGGTGACCACTTGAGAAAGACGTGGTGTACCGGAGCAAGTGAGTGTGTGTGCTTTTTGAAAACGGATTGGTGTAAGTTGCGACCGTTATTCCAAACTTACATGTACGACCACGATACCCCTTATGGGACAGGGCTTTGTTGATTACTATGGATGGTGCTAGCAGGGAGCCCGCATTACTAGTGGCAAGAGTGAAGTGGTCACTCTTGAGATGGGATCGTCCCAGAAGTGGAAGGCCATGCGTTATCTTTACATGCACCGGGCACACCATTGCGTTCCCACATGGATGATACGTGTGATGTATATCATGAGGGATGGCACCAACGAGTGGACTCTTTGTTTAGTATCACCATGGGCAAGACATTGTTTGGGTGCTTACCTCGGGTATGTGATGTACCGCGAGCCGTGGATGACACGGAAGTTCCCCGAGTCTTGTGGGTAAAGTGTGCAACCTCTCCAGAGTGTAAAACTATTCGAATAGTCGAGTTCATGGTCAAGGACAGTTGGATGACCACTCTTGTGCTACATCTAAATGTTTTCACAAATGATGTGTGTGCGTGTGTTGGTGACAAGGATGGTACTTGATCTAAGTCCGATGACTTAGCCTGACGATTGACTAAGTCCAATGACTTAGCTAAATGAATGAACATGAGATGTTCAACCCCTACTTATGATGATACATGTAACTTGTTCATATGGATATCTGCCAACTGTTGATATGCTTACCTAGTTATTTGATCATGTCATTAGATTCGAAATTAGCTTTCCACAAATTACCTACTTAGTTCTATATCATGCATCATTATTACTTGTTCCACAACTTGGGTTGCTTGCGACTAAATTCAAAGTACACATTGGCTTGCCATTGGATATTTAATTGGCCAGGCGTGGAAGAACGGGAGTATGTTGAAGATTTCATTGGTGACGAACATGTGAACTAGGACGCTTCCCAGACAGAATGCCTATAGGTTAAGGCAGATAGCATGGTTTCATGCTTTCGATCAAGATTTTAGCTACTTGTTATATTCAAGTGTTTGGCCCTTGTGGCCCTATCTATGTAAGACTAGACCTTTATAGTCTTTATTAGTGTAAGACGCTAAATGTGGATGTAAGACTCTTGTTATTAAGCTTGTGTGTGTTCAGTGAGCATTGTTCTCTGGGATCACTATACACGTGCATTCGGTGATCACGACTTATGAGTCGGGGTCCCACATTGCACTACCTCTCAAATGGAGTAGATTCCTCTATTGGAGAAGATCCCCTAGTGGATGTCAAGGCCCCTTACGAGGGAAGATCCCATGGGATATCAAGGCCCCATCTCCCCATGGGATTTGTGACGAACTCTACCATGTATCCTTCTTTCCCTTTGTTGTTCATGTACCTTGTGGATCCTGTGTGTGGTGAGTCTAGTGGATGTGTGATTGGACTTGTTCTTGAGTGTTTCCTCTTCTGATTTTCCCTTCGTGTTCTTCCCGTTCTTCGTGTTCTTCATGGAATCCCCCTCCAATTCGTGAAAGATCCACACGCACGGGCTTGCCCCGTATCAAGCCTCGTACTCCGGCTTGGCAGCGTGTAGGCCCTTGTCCTCCTCCTCGACTGGCCAGCTCTTCATTGATTTGAAGAACACCTTCCATACCTTCTCCCGCCTAGTGCGGAATAGTCTCGGGACTGTGGTCTTGGCATAGAGTTTCCGAGCCGACAGGGGAGTGTCCTGGCGCTGGCTGTGGAGGATGCGTCTTCGGAACATTACCTGGACCACATCAGCCAGCTTGGTGCTGTTCTCAACCAAGGAGAGGATTCGCTTTTGTAGATCAGCCACCTCCTTGCTCAACCCCCAAACGAGGCTCTTTTCGAGCCATGAAGCAAGTCTGGTCGAAGGACCAGATCTGAATGCTGCAGAGTGGTGTAGACCTTGTACTTGTGGTTTAGAGATGGAGAACCTCTTTTTCTGCCACTCGTTGATGGTTTTGATGAGGGTGCCCGCCGGCCACTCGACGTGCGTGAGTTTGTCGATGACTACAACACCGCAATCGGCGTGCTTGCCACCGACGCACTTCGGTTTGATGTTGAAAATCTGCAGCCAGAGCGTGAAGTGCGGATCGATGTGCAGGAATGCCTCACAGAGGAGGTTGAAGGCAGAGAGGTGCTTGAGGGAGTTTGGCGGGAGGTCGTGGAAGTCGAGGCCATAGAAGAACGTTAAACCCCTGACAAAGGGGTGGAGCGGAAAGCTGAACCTCCTATTGAAGTGGGGGATGAACACCACCGGTCGCCTGGCTTGGGGGTGGGAATTAGTTGTCACTTCTCCGCCGCGCGATGAGGGATGTCAGTGGGAAGATAACCGGCCTTCCTGAGGTCAATTATGTCGTGGTTGTTGACCGTGGAAACATCCCATTGGCCATTGGAGCCCGCCATTGTTGAGCTCGGAAGCGGGGGTGGAGAAACCTAGATCTGTGCTCTGGAGGCACAGGTGAATAGGAGGCGGAGAAGTAAAATGGAGAGTGTGAGGGGCCTTTGGGGTTTTCTTTCCCCTTTTATGATCTATCGATTTGGGATCCCCTTGCCGTGCCGTGAATCCCTCCACTTCCCGTGTCGATTTGGGCACGTGATTAAGTATATTCCGTCCAAACCGGGACACAATCAACATGTTGATAGATTGTGTGGATGGAACGGCCTCGAACCGCACATCAAGTACTTGTAACTGGCCTATTGGTCGTGGTGGGATGTGACCTTTCGTTAGAGAGGTCGTCAAGAAACATTACCATTTTCCCCCTGACATTTGGCCTTCAAAGCCAACTTATCTCATAGGATTCAGACGTGCCACTATGCGGAAAACTACTTATCATCGGAGGCCGAACTATGGTTTGGTAGAAAGGAACTCACCTCGCAAGCCGAAGACTCTGTTCGCAAAGCAACTGGAGCTGAAGACCCTTGGTGTTGGAGACAAGTTCGGGGGCTACTGAGGGAGTCCTGGATTAGGGGGTCCTCGGATATCTGACCTGTTGTTTATGGGCCGGACTATATGGGCTACTTACCGAACACTGGATGGTTTGAAGGCCCAGTTTCCAGGATGTAAGATTCTAGGGACACGGCTTGCGCTCCACGTTTGATGTATTAAATAGGCATGTTTATCTCTTCGGCATGTAACCGATCATGTGTAAACCCTAGGCCTCCTCGACATATATATATAAGCCGAAGGGTTTTAGGGTATAGAGGCAGGATAACTCATCTAGGGTTAGACATACGATCTCGAGGTAGATCAACTCTGTATTCCCATACACCATCAATACAATCAAGCAAGACGTAGGGTATTACCTCCATTGGAGAGCTCGAACCTAGGTAAACTCGTGTCCCCTTTGAGTCCTGTTACTGTTGATCCTAGTCTCACAATTCAGGTCCCCGAACCTGAGATCTGCCGGTTTTCACACCGACCGAATCCATGTTGAATTCTCTGCATGCTTATAATAAAAATAAGGCTTTTACTAAACATATCGTTGATGCTATGATCAAATCTTTTGAAGAAAAAATTGAGTTGGAAGTTTCTATAGCTAGAAAGCTTTATGATGAGTGGGAACTTACTATTAGTATTAAAATTAAAGATTATGAGTGCCATGCTTTGTGTGATTTGGGTGCTAGTGTTTCCATGATTCCGAAAACTTTATGTGATGTGCTAGGTTTCCATAAACTTCATGATTGCTCTTTAAATCTGCATCTAGTGGATTCCACTATTAAGAAAACTATGGGAAGGATTAATGATGTTCTTATTGTTGCAAATAGGAATTATGTGCCCATAGATTTTATTGTTCTTGATATAGGTTGCAATCCTACATGTCCTATTATTGTTGGTAGACATTTCCTTAGAACGATCAATGCAATTATTGATATGAAAGAAGGAAAGATTAGATTCCAATTTCCATTAAGGAAAGGCATGGAACACTTTTCTAGAAATAAAATTTATTACCTTATTAGTCTATTATGAGATCTGCTTACGGAATTCATACCAAAGATGACAATACCTAGATTTATTGTGTTATGCCTAGCTAGGGGCGCTAATCAATAGCGCTTGTTGGGAGGCAACCCAATTTTTACTTTTATGTTTATGTTTTTGTTTCTTCTATTGAGCTATTTACACATTATTACCTCTGTAGTAATTGTGTTTTAAATAGTGTTTGAAATTGCTTTCTGTAGACCTTTGGGATGGTCTACGATGATTGTTGATTTGATCTTGCTGAAAAATAGAAACTTGTTTCCTCAGTCCAGGAATTTTATAAATTCACCAGAGAGACGAATGAGTCTGAAATTTTTACAAAAGATTAATATACAAATTTCCCAAATTTTTCTAACTTTTCAGAATTTTTGGAGTTACATAATTATTCGAAGTTTAAAGATTACTATAGACTGTTCTATTGTTGATAGTTTTTGTTTTCTTTGTGTTGTTTGCTTATTTTGATGTATCTATGGGTTGTATCGGGGGGTATGAACCATGGAGCAGTTGGAATACACTAGATATTACACAAATATAAATAAATAATGAGTTCACAACTGTACCTAAAGTGGTGATTTATTTTTCTTATACTAACGGATCTCATGAGTTTTCTGTTGTGAAGTTTTCAAGTTTTGGGTGAAGATTTGATGGACTATGGAATAAGGAGTGGAAAGCTCCTAAGCTTGGGTATTCGCAAGGAACCCCAAGGAATATTAAAGGATACCAAAGAGCCTAAGCTTGGTGATTCCCCGGAAATCATCCGCTCTCTCGTCTTCAATCCATTGGTAAATTTACTTGAGGCTATATTTTTATTCACCACATGATATGTGTTTTGCTTGGAGCGTCTTGTATGATATGAGCCTTTGCTTTTTAGTTTGACACAATCATCCTTTCTGCACGTATCTTTTGATAGATACACGCATGAGTCGTGAATTTATTAGAATACTCTATGTGCTTCACTTATATCTTTTGAGCTAGGCAATTTTGCTCTAGTGCTTCACTTATACCTTTTTAGAGCACAGTGGTGTTTTATTTTATAGAAATAATTGAAATCTCGTACCTAACTTATATTATTTTGAGAGTCTTTTAAAAGCATGGTAATTGGTTTAGGTTATGAAGTTAGTCCTAATATAATGGGCATCCAAGAGGGATATAATAAAAACTTTCATATAAAGTGCAATGAATACTATGAGAACTTTGATTCCTTGCATAAATTTTTGAGATATAAAGATGGTGATATTAGATTCATGCTAGTGAGTAATTATGGATTGGCATAAATACTTGTGTTAAAAGTTTGTGATTCTCGTAGCATGCACGTATGAAGAACCGTTACGTAACGAAGTCGGAGCATGATTTGTTTATTGATTGCCATCCTTTGTGTGAGGGTTGGGAGCGCGGGATGGTTAACTCCTACCAACCTCTCCCCTAGGAGAATGCATCTAATACTTTGCTTCGATAACCAATTGACTTTTGAAATAAGTATGTGAGTTCTTTATGACTAATGTTGATTCCATGGATTATACGCACTCTCACCCTTCCACCTTTGCAAGCCTCTCTAGTACGGCGCAACTTTCACCGATGCATTAAATCCAACATATACCCTTCTTCAAAATAGCCACCATACCTATCTATTATGGCATTTCCATGCACTTTCTGAGATATATTGCCATGAAAATTCCACCATTCCGTTTATTATGACACACACCATCATTTTCACATTGCTTTGCATGACCATAAGATAGCTAGGACGATGTTTTCATGGCTTGTCCATTTTTTGATGTCAGTTGCTATGCTAGATCGTTGCACATCCTGGTATACTATCGAAGGCATTCATATGGAGTCATACTTTGTTCTACGTATCGAGTTGTAAGTCTTGAGTTGTAAGTAAATAAAAGTGTGATGATCATCAGTATTAGAGCATTGTCCCATGTGAGGAAAGGATGATGGAAGCTATGATTCGCTCACAAGTGTGGATGATACTCAGACTTTAAAGATGATAAAAGAGGCCAATAAAGCCCAAATAAACAAAACAGGCCAAAGATGCCTATAAAAATGAGATACAAGAGAGAAGGGACAATGCTACTATCTTTTTTCCACACTTGTGATTCAAAGTAGCACCATGATCTTCATGATAGAGAGTCTCCTAATTTGTCAGTTTCGTATACTAGTTGGAATTTTTCATTATATAACTTGGCTTGTATATTCCAATGACGGGCTTCCTCAAATTTTACTAGGTGTTCTTGAGCAAGCGAGTTGGATGCACACCCACTTAGTTTCTTTTTGAGCTTTCATACACTTATAGCTCTAGTGCATCCGTTGCATGGTAATCCCTACTCACTCACATTGATATATATTAATGGGCATCTCCATAGACCATTGATACGCCTAGTGGATGTGAGACTATCTTCTCCATTTCCTCACAACCTCCACCATATTCTATTCCACCTATAGTGCTATATCCATGGCTCATGCACATGTATTGCGTGAAAGTTGAAAAGGTTTGAGAACATAAAGGTGTGAAACAATTGCTTGACTTGTCATCGGGTTTGTGCATGATCTAAACTTTTTGTGGGGAAGATGGAGCATAGCCAGACCATATGATTTTGTAGGTATAACTTTCTTTTGCCATGTTATTTTGAAGAGACACGATTGCTTTGTTAGTATGCTTGAAGTATTATGGTTTTTATGTCAACATTAAGCTTTTATTTTGAGTCTTATGGATCTGAACACTCATGCCGTAGTAAACAATATTACATGGATAAATATGTTAGGTAGCATTCCACATCAAAAATTCTATTTTTATCATTTACCTACTCGAGGACGAGCAGGAATTAAGCTTGGGGATGCTAATACGTCTCCAACGTATCTATAATTTTTTCCATGCTATTATATTATCCATTTTGGATGTTTTATATGCTTTACTATGCGATTTTATATTATTCTTGGGACTAACCTATTAACCTAGTGCCCAGTGCCTGTTTCTGTTTTTCCTTGTTTTTGAGTATTGCAGAAAAGGAATATCAAACGGAGTCCAAACTGAATAAAATCTATGATGATTTTGCTTGGACCAAAAGGAACCCAGGAGACTTGGACAAGAGGCCAAAAGACCCACGGGTGAGCCACAAGCCACCTGGGCGCGCACTAGGGGGGCTGGCTTGTGGGCCCCCATAGCTCCTCCAAACCTAATTATTCGCCTATAAATTCAGGAATATTCCCCCGATACCAAAGAGAGACATGATAATACTTTTCCGCCGCCGCAAGCCTCTGTTCCCGTGAGATCCCATCTTGGAGCCTTTTTCGGTAATCTGCCGGAGGGGGATTCGATCACGGAGGGCGTCTACATCAACTCCATTGCCCTTCCGATGATGCGTGAGTAGTTCACCATAGACCTTCGGGTCCATAGCTAGTAGCTAGATGGCTTATTCTCTCTCTATCTTCTTCAATGCCATGTTATCCTTGATCTTCATGGAGATCTATCCGATGTAAGACTCTTTTGCGGTGTGTTTGTTGAGATTCAATGAATTGTAGGTTTATGATCAGATTATCTATGAATATTATTTGAATACTCCCTGAATTCTTATATGCATGATTTCATATCTTTGCAACTCTCTTCAAGTTATGTGTTTGGTTTGTCCAACTAGATTGGTAATTCTTGCAATGGGAGAAGTGCTTAGTTTTGGGTTTAATATTGCGGTGTCCTCACCCAGTGACAAAGTAGGGGTAGCAAGGCACGTATCTGTATTGTTACCATCAAGGATGAAAATATGGGGTTTTCATCATATTGCTTAAGTTTATCCCTTGACATCATGTCATCTTACTTAATGTGTTACTCTGTTCTTCATGAACTTAATACTCTAGCTGCAGGGAGGAGTCAGTCGATGTGTGGAGTAATAGTAGTAGATGCAGAACTGTTTTGGTCTACTTGATATGGACGTGATGCCGATATGAATAATCATTGCCTTGGATATCGTCATAACTATGCTCTTTTCACCCATCGTATTATGCTCCTTCAAGAGAGAAGCCTCTAGTGAAACCTATCCCCCCCGGGTCTATTTTCCGTATTATATTTTTAGATCTATAATCCAAAAAATACCAAAAATACCTTGCTGCAATTTTATTTACTTTTATTTAGTTTTACTTCTAGCAATCTTTTATATGTATCTCTATCAGATCTCATCCTTGCAAGTAACCGTGAAGGGATTAACAACCCCTTTATAGCGTTGGGTGCAAGTGTTTGATTGTTTGTGTAGGTGCACAAATTGGAGCCTTGCTTGTACCTCCTACTGGATTGATATCTTGGTTCTCAACAACTGAGGGAAATACTTATCTACATTCCTGCATCACCCTTTCCTCTTCAAGGTAAAACCAACACAAGCTCAAGAAGTAGCAAGCCGCCGCTAGTTTGTTTAGCATGGAAGATGTTGATAACTCTTGGTCGTGGCGTTGACAGGAAGGGTGTACCTCTCAAAATTATATCTATCACTGTTTGGCAATCTCAGCTCTGGCATCGCTGCAAATCCATGCTTATGTTATTGTTATGAATGAATATAACTCCCAAGACTTATTGTTGACATGGTTAGTCATAATATTTTCTGAAAATCTTGGTGCTACTTAAGCATATATATGTAAACAAGAACAAAGAGTTCATAAAAGGTTTTATTTAGCACTTTTAGTTTGTCAACTGAATTTCTTGAGGACAAGCAAAGGTTTAAGCTTGGGGGAGTTGATACGTCTCCGACGTATCTACTTTTCCTCACTCTTTTCCCTTGTTTTGGAGTCTAATTTGTATGTTTTGAATGGAACTAACCCAGACTAACGTTGTTTTTAGCAGAACTACCATGGTGTTGTTTTTGTGCAGAAATAAAAGTTCTCGGAACGGAACGAAACTTTTTGGAGATTTATTTCGGAAAATATAAAAAAATACCGGAGCGAGAAACCACCGGAGAGGGGCCCCAGGCTGGGCACAATACACCAGGGCGCGCCAGGGACCCTTGGCCGTGCCCTAGTGGGTTGTGCTCACCTCGGGGCCCCACTTGCTGGTCGGTGAGGAGTTAGTTTTGTTAGGGCTTGATCCCTAGTATCCACTATGTTCTAACATTGATGTTGTTATGACTTTGCCATGCTTAATGATTGTCACTAGGGCCAGAGTGCCATGATTTCAGATTTGAACCGTTTATGTTATCATTACTATATCTATGTTCTTGATCCGATCTTGCTTAGTCATATGCACCTATTACATGTTATGATCCGTCAACCCCATAGTGACGACATGTTGGATACTTCGAGGTCATGACCGTAGTCTGAGGAGTTCATGTATTCACCATGCGTTAATGCTTTGTTTCGGTTCTCTATTAAAAGGAGGCCTTAATATCCCTTAGTTTCCTTATGGACCCCGTTGCCACGGGAGGGTAGGACAAAAGATGCCATGCAAGTTCTTTTCCATAAGCACGTATGACTATTTATGGGATACATGCCTACATTATATTGACGAACTGGAGCTAGTTCTATATCGCCCTAGGTTATGACTGTCACATGATGAATATCATCCAACGTGTTACCGATCCCGTTCCTACGACCTTTACATTTATTGTTCTTGTTAAGTTACTACTGCTATAGCTGCTAATTCAACTGCTACAAAACCATTGCTACTACTATTACCGCTACTATTACTATTGCTACTACTATGAAACCTATCATATTACTGTGCTACTGTTCACTTTGCTGCAGATATTTATCTCTAGGTGTGGTTGAATTGATAACTCAACTGCTAATACTCTCCAGTATTCTTTGGCTCCCCTTATGCCGAATCTATAAATTTGGGTTGAATACTCTACCCTCGAAAACTGTTGCGATCCCCTATACTTGTGGGTTATCACAGTGCATGTAGCTGCCGTAGGCTTAGGTGGAGGTGAAGCAGAGCCCCTAGCACTTAGTGGACGAGGCCACCCTTGCCCAGAGTAAGGACAAGGGGCCCGTGGAGGGGACCAGCACTGAGTCCTCGCGAGAACTGATGGCAGGAGCTGATGTCGAGCCTGTCAGAATCGGGGCTCTACAGACCAAATAGAGGTTCAAACACTGGTTGCTCTCGCTCTCCAACCCTACTTGTCTTCACAGCATCGTGATGACTCTCAAGTGGCTCAAGCTAAGGAAAATGAATAAGGACACATGAAGTATACCCAGGTTCGGGCCACCTAGTGGTGTAAAGCCCTACCCCTGTTGGTGGATTGCTTGAGGTAGAAGATGAGTACAAGGCCTGTTCTTGCCAGACTAAAACTTGTGTGTCCCGCCAAAAACTTCTCTCCCCCTCTATGGTGGTCGGTCCCTTCCTTATATTGGCCTTGGTCCTCACCCCCCCCCCCCCCCCCGCCAAAAAATATCAGGCGGGAAGGGTTGCGACAACGGCCAGTTTGAATGGGGTCTGGGTTGCAGCCTATCCTAACAAAAAGGTGGTCTTCGTCTACTAAAGCTCCTCGCCGTGACGCGCCGGTGGGATCGGTGATGATCTCCGTCCTGCCAAGCCTTTGGTCTTGGTCTTGTTGCACCAGGAAGGCAACCTTTGTGGTTGCTTTGGGAACCCGCTAGTTGGTGTTGCTGCTCCAACACCAAAGAGGAAAACCTCTCTGTCGGCACCTGCTGGCACAGCCCCTATCACCATTTGGCCTGATGTGCGTCACCCATGTGCAGGCAGTGGGTCGCGAGGCCTAGTTGAGGCCGCTTCGGGTGTTTCTTCCTCCCGAGGGTGTCGAGCTTGCTCTTTAGGGAGTCCTCGTGAAGCCCTTGTTGGTGATGCCGCCATGTGCCTTGCGAGGCATGGCCCCATGCGAGGGCTTTGCTCTTGAAGCTTTTAGGTGGGCCACATGGCGCCCATGGCAACCCTTTCTTCCTGGGCTGCAGGCAGACGGGCCTGGGTACCCCCAGTCCCAAAGGCCCAACAGTATCCCCGGGCCTGCAATGCACACAACATGGCTTGCTAGGGTGTGAAGCACCATGGGCCCTAACCGCTTATGGCCCAGGCTAGACACGCAGTGTGAGATGAGTCACACATCGCCTCCACTTCCCCATGATGCCTCAGGAACCACGCCTCCGCCTAGAAAACCCTTGTTTTCAATGGCAAAACCACCATTAAGTAGTTCCTCGCTCATCTCCCATTGCCGCCTCTGCTTCTCTGTGTGAACACTGCCATCATTCCCTCACACTCCTTCATGGCGGCGAAGAAGGAAACCTCGAGCGCTGGGGCGCGAGAGGGTCCTTCGTCATTGGCTCCGGCGCGGCGGCACTAGGCCGCTAATGACTAGTAAGTGTTTTTGCCTTCCGAGCCTCCTCTTGGACTTTCAACCTGGTAGGCAATCCTAATCACCAAGAATCTTAGGTCACGTACGCTCAGGAGTTGGAGTGAGGCCTCTCCTGGGGCCTCTTCCCGCATGCTGCATGCTGGCGAGACCTTCACCCGTGCGCTCGGCCTGGCAGGACCCGGAGAGCATGCGACCCATGCCGCCGCCCACGCGACACCGAGCGCCAAGCCTGAGGCAGAGTTGACTCGCTGGGAGGAGTCCATCGCTGAGCAGGAGGCCGATGTAGCCCTACACGAGCGGGAGGCCGACGGAACCGCCTCCGACCAAGAGGCGGAGCGCGAGCGACTCGATATCCCAAAGGGCCAGGTCCTTGCTAACGAGGCCGCGCTCGTGGCGGTGCACGAGGAGGAGTGTGCCAACGCCGATGCGCGGGTGGCTCTGGAGTGAGCAGCCGCCCTCGCAGAGTACCAAGGCGAGCTGGCCCGGTAGGAAGTCCGCCTCCAGCACTGCTGTGATGCGCTCTAGGGGGAGGTGAGCGTGCTCTGAGCCCAGCTGTAGGGCGTTGAGGTCGAGCTACAGGGTGCCCTCGCAAGCAAGGAGGACGTCAAGGTGGAGTTGACGTTGCTACAGGCTCAGGTCGATGAAGCTGTCGATGCCGTGCAGATGGTCCAGGATGACATGGCACGGGCACACATCATGGAGGCACAACATGTGGGGCACTTTCAGGCCTCGCGAACCGCGCGGGCGGCGCACTACGTCGCTTTGTCAAGGACGTCCCGAAGCTGCCGATCGTGCACTGTGATGGAGGCTACATTGAATTCTTCTCAATGGTGGCGGAGACGCTGTTGTCAGGCATCTCCAAGGTGGAGGAGGACATTTAGTCCAGTGCGCGCGACCTCCTGGACTGCCTCGCCTTCCATGACCTCGCATTCGACCTCTCGAGCGGGATCGACTCGGTGCCCGGGGAGCTCCGGCACCCCCTTAGGGAGGAGGTGCATGAGCCTGTGGAGTTGCTGGTGGGGTGGTTTGCTCCGGATGCGCCTCTTGAGGGAAGCGGGAGCCTCGGCACCGCGTCCTCTGGTGGCCATGACGAAGAAGACACCTCCTCCGCTTAAATTTTTATGTTCCATTCCTGCAATGTTATGAACCACTAGGCCCCAAGCGGGCATAAGACGGTGCAAGTTACTTTTGCCTAATTGGTAGTTACTTATCGTGATTTTGGACGCCCTTGTTCCCCTCGCGGGGTCTTCTGCCTTCTTTTACGCAACCCCCATGCCCCAGCCGACTGGGGACCGCACCCGCAACAAGCCTTGCGCTGTCAACGAGGTTCCTCCCAGCGTGATCCCCTGTGCCATGGGGTAGGGATACGTGCAGTCGGTGAAGGCCTGCGTGATGTGATTCTGGACGACAACCCCTAAGGCCTGTAGTATCCAACTCGTGCCTTACCATGCCGTCGTTTTTCATCTGTCCTTCTTTGAGGACCCTTCCTGGAAGCCGTCCCGCCGAGGATCCCCCGCTTAGGTTCCTTGCGAGGAAGTTCGTCGCCGGAGGTCCTCATGAGCTGATGGGATGTCTCTGACATGAGTGGGGTCGTGTGCTAGGCCTGGGCCCGACGTGTGGCACGTGCGATGTCGTGGTCCGCTGGAATTTGGGCTTGTACTCTTGTCCTGCGGGTCCGGGGTTGCACTCTGCGGTAACGTGGTGGCCAGAGCCTCTCCAGCAGGTGGAGATCGGAACGGTGAAGGTCCCATTGTTTGGGAGTCAAGAGTGATGCGCCATGCATGACGGGACGCGTGTCCCCCCACTCCCAACTATGCCTTGGTAATTGCCTAGTGCGGTCATAAAGCCTGAGCGCGGTGTAGGGTCATCATGACTCCTCTTAACCCCGCGCCATCAAACAGAGGCAGTGGGGGCGCATGCCGAGCGTCCATCAAGACTTTATATAAGGGAGAGGGGAGAAGTCCCTTGGCTCATCCTCCCATCTCTCGACCTCCATCGCCATCTGTCGTTGTAGTAGCAATGGATCCCGTGAGGAAGTTCTCCGCTGTTGAGAAGGGGAAGGCGGTGATTAGTGAGGCGGGCTCGTCGAGGGCGGAGAGGGGCATCGGCCGTCTCCGCGCATCCATCACCACGCTTGAGGAACCTCCTCGAGGGATTGGGCGACCCCCATCAGCGGCCCATGTTGGCCCGAGCAGCCGGCGAAAAGGCTCCACCCGCGATTGTGGGTGCGGTGGACGAGGCGGCCGTGGGTGGTGCCAGCGACGCGGGGCATCTGTCCGGCCGCCCCGGCCATGGGGCCCTTCCGTTGACGCAGCTCATGAGTTCATCATGAGGATGGAGGGCATGCCTCGCAGTTGGCTCCGACTCCCCAATTCCTTCATGAGGGAGATGGAGGGGTGCACGTCCTTGGGTCTATGGCTGCAGCCGGACGGCTGCTGCAATAGGTCCTCTTGGGTGGCGACAGAGTTCAACCCCCTCGGCTTCATGTTTTTGGATCGTGGGTGGAAGTTGTTCGCCTTTGCCCGCGGCTTGTAGGACGTGCATGTTCTCCACTTCAATTTTGATGGTGCCTCCACACTCTTCATGAAGGCCTTCAGGAAAGCCGGTGACCACCTGGGTTGCTGCATGGAGAGCACCAGCAGTTGTGGCGGAGGCTCCTCCTCTAGAGTAAGCGAGAGCAGGAGCGACTCCGATGGCTCGTTGGGCACTCACATCAAGGAAGAGGACTCCGACTAGGTGCAGCGGCGTCAAAGCCTCGGCCTCCGGAACCAACATTGCGAGAGCTTGTCCCTCCTTATATTCAAGTCGTCTTTCATTTCCTGTAACAAACCAAGTTGACCCCGTTGGGGTATGTAGAGGAAGGGTTATGTTGTTTCTCATGATTCAAAGTGAATGTTAGCTTGGGTTGAAAATAAATTTCTTTACGCCACTCGTCGAGAGGTTTCTACCAATTTTTTGAGGCCATCCCGATGCTCTGCACTGTTGGCGCAAGAGGTATTGATGCGTGGTGCCCTGGGGGTTACTTGTTAAAGCACATTTGCTCGCTTGGTGGTTCTGGTAATTAATAAAAACATATATCTCATTGAACTAATATTTCCACTAAGCATATTTCAGGAAAAGTTCAATGATGGGTTGGCAAAACGATTTTTAAGAAACCCCCAGATGCAAAGAATTGGATTGGCAAAGCTTGAAGCAAGAGGACTCTACATTTTACTTTGTGAGAAATCACTTTGAGTCCATAGGAAAGCTAATACTACTAAAAGGGTGTAAGGTATTGTTGGTGAACAAAGATGCTCCACGTGCACAAACGATAGTCACCAAAACACCCACAAAATCTTCCACAAATGTCTGTCCAAGCCTATCATGTAAATCGATGCAACCAACAATTCCCACTCGGTCCCACCGATTCCCCACTCAGACATAACCCTGCCAAACCCTAGATCATTGGTGCAACCGATTCTGCTTTGGTGCCACAGAGTTCAGCTTGCCAACTTTCTGTTACCTCGATTCTTAAAATCCGAAATTCCAAGATTTTGGATCGGTGTCACCGAGTTGTGGATTCTGACCGTTGGACACCTTATTTGTACCGCCGAGATTTCTATATCTGTCTCACCGAGATTCAAAAGTTGCTACCTTTGGAGCAACCCGGTACCACCGAGTTTTATACTTTGATGTCACCAAGTTGGTCACTTTAGGTGTAATAGTTGGATTTTTTGAGATGCCTATATATGCCCCTCCACCACCACTCACTCGTAACAGAAGCACTCAGAACAGATCCCCACTTATCCCATCGGTTTTTCTAAGAGAGAGCCACCTACTTATGTGTTTAGATCAAGCCATTCCATTCGATCCATATGAATCTTGATCTCTATCCTCCCAAGTTCTTTCCACCCAATCAATTTCTTCCACCGAAGCCAAATCTGTGAGAGATTGATTGAGTATTGAGGAGTCTATCATCTTGAAGCACAAGAGCAAGGAGTTCATCGACATTATCGAGCCTATTACCTTTTGGAGGGTGGTGCCTCCTAGATTGGTTAGGTGTCACTTGGGATCCTCCTACTTCGTGTTGTGGAATGAACCAAGAAGCTTGTAAGGGAAAGTAGATCTCCTACTTCGTGAAGATCTAACCCGAGTTAGGCTAGTACTCCATGGACGTAGGCTTTCGTGGTATAAACACGGTTGCTTCTCTGTGGAACCCTCTGTGGGTAGAGCCCTACGTGGACTCTCACGACTGTTACCCTCCATGGGTTGAAGTCTCCGTAAACATGGACTTACGATAGCACCACCTATCGGAACCATAGTTAAAATCTTCGTGTCTCCAAATTGCGTTTGCTATTCCTACCCTTCCTTTTCTTACATGCTTGTTATTACTTTCCGCTGCTATACACGTAGACATGCATGTGTAGGGTGTACTTGACTTGCTATGAATGCTAAAATCTGCCAACACTTATAATTGGGAAGAAGTATATTTTTAATTGGTCAAGTAGTCTAATCACCCCCCCTTCTAGACCTACTTTCCATCCTACAAGTGGTATCAAAGCCTTGGTCTCCATTGCATTGGTTTCACAACCTAGGAGAGTATGGCGTCTAGCGAGGGAAATTATCACCGTAGAGGTCCATACTTTGATGGCACTAATTTTGCTAGTTGGAAGCACAAAATGAAAATGCATCTTCTTGGTCATAACCCCATCGTTTGGGCTGTTTTTTAGTTGGATTGCAAGGTGAATTATTTGCGGATGGAAGGGAACCGGATCACGAAGTGACTGCGGAAGACTTGAAGATGTTGCAATTAAATGCTCAAGAATGTGACATTCTCTTCAATTGCCTATGCCCCGAAGAATTCAACAAAATCAACCGTCTTGAGAATGCAAAAGAGATTTGGGATACTTTGGTTGATATGGATGAAGGTACCGAATCTATGAGAGAATCCAAGTTGGATGTTCTTCAAAGTCAGCTTGAGAAGTTCAAGATGAAGGATGGTGAAGGAGTTGTTGAGATGTACTCTAGGCTAGCTCTCATCACCAATGAGATTGTCGGCTTAGGAAGTGAAGAAATGACCGACAAATTCATCATCAAGAAGATACTTGGAGCCTTGGATGATCAATATGACACCATATGCACATTTATCCAAATGATGCCCAACTACAAAGATCGCAAGCCAATGGAAGTGATTGGAAGGATTGTTGCTCATGAGATAAAACTCAAGGACAAGGAAGAGCTTCAGCACAAGTCTAGCGGTGCTTACAAGGCCACAAGTGATGCTCCCGCTACCTCAAGAGACAATGTTGTCACAAATGAAGAGATAAGCCTCATGGTCAATAAATTCAACAAGTTCTACAAGAATAGAGGCAACGATCGAAGCTCCAACTCAAGATATGAAGAGAAGCATTTGTCATGTCATGACCGAAACTGCTACAATTGTGGGAAGCCCGGACACTGCTCCAATGAGTGCATGACTTGTTAATTGAAGATGACTTGCTATTTGACAAATCTAGTAATGTTCGTTAAGATGAACTTGCTAGTAATCACTCTAGTCTAGATAAGTCATGTGATCATGATAAGTTGGAAATAGAACGGCTAACTCAAGAACTAAACACTCTTAAGTTAGCTCATGAGTCTACTCTACAAGATCATAGAGAGCTTGAAAGGAAACATGAGAAGCTCCGCCTCAAGAAGCTCAACTTAGAGCAAGAGCATGAGTTCCTTAAAGCTATCAATGACGATCTTCGAAAGAAGACTTCCTCTTATCTAGCCAAACGACTTCTCTTGTGTATCTTCATGCCACAAGTTAAGACTAAGCAAACTATTAACAAAGGCAAGAAAGGTTCTTCAACTAGTAGCAATCAAAATGACAAATCCAATGATATTGCTTCTAGTAGTTCTACTGATCCCACTAACTCTTCTCTTAGCCAAGTTACACTTGATCAAGAGAATGAACTTTTGAAAGGGATTATAGAGAAAGGTAGCTATAAGAGTCTTGCCGGGTGCAAATAATTTGAGGAGATTGTACACAAGCACATAGGATACCATAAGAACCGTGGTGTTGGCTACTTCAACGCTAATGGAGTTGAATGGGAACAAGGTCAATACCCCAATCCCGAGTTTGTTCCTCAAAAGGAGAAACATGAAAATACTCTCCCCAAGGGAACAAAAGCTCAAGATGACCTTCCACCACAAGAACCCAAGATGAAGGGAAAGAACAAGCTTCAAGAGGACATTGACTAGTATGAAGATGAATTCCAAGCTTTGGTGAAGTGGGTTCCCAAGAGTACTACAAGATCAACTTCTACAAGTGTTAATTCAACACAAAGGATCCCCATCAACTTGATGTGGATCCCCAAGAAGAAGAACTAGTGAAGTTCCTGAGGGGTGACTCCGCCAATGAAATCCACTACTATTCATTATTGGCAAGAACTAGTTGCAATCAACATCAACAACATGCAATAGTTCATGGAGTCACACATAACCTGAAAGGTAAGCAAGGGACAAGCTAATCAACAAATCAATGGACATCATCATGTATTCTTTGCACTCCATGTCCATAGATATCCTCGTATTTGACTATTGTGTGTCGGGACTAACCCATGTAGGTGAGAAGAGTAATGAAACAACAATGATGCTCCCAACTCATGGTGATCTTCATAAACTTTGAGCATCCACCACTACTTCACCTACATGAAGTGTTCATCGACAAAACCCAAGGTTAGTTTATCCCTCATATGAGGGGATGTCACATCAAGGGGGACCTGTACTCTACGAATCGAGTCAAAGCATCTCATAGTATGTGACAACACTAAATGCTTTATGTAAAATTGGTAACCCCACTTGTGCTTAAACGATGAGTATGACCTATAATCAAGTATTCTTACTTGGCTCCTAATTCAATATACTCATATATAGATGACTCTGTCATCGCCAAAATGCTTGTTAGATGCTAGTGTGTTTGTGCATGTTTGCCATGTTTTCTTTTGACATCTTATTGTGTGAGCATGATGGTCTGCATTTATTTACTCCTTCGAGGACATCCAATAGTTGCTATTTGGATTTTGATTTCATTTGCCAACTGGATGTACACGAATGCCTAGGACCACTCCTGCACCTATCTATGCTTTCTCACCTCATGTTCTATTCATGCTGCATCACAAAATTTGAACAAGTACATTTCGATCTCTCTATGTGAGGAGCACCCGGAGTTCCGTATCGACAAAGGACTGACCATTAAAACCTCCCAAGTGCATCTCGGTGGAACCAACTCAAAAAATCTCGGTGTCACCGAATGCCTAGGGTTGATCTAGTTTTCAATCTCGGTACTACCGATTCCATATTCTACATTGAGTTTCCCTGTCAGCTGATAGTTGAGAAACTCGGTGACACCAAAAATATAGAATCAGTGTCACCGACTACAAGGGGTATATATGTTGTGGACCCGACACTTTGAAATTCAATCCTTAAACCGCCACGCCCCAAAACCCTAAGCTCCCGAAAACGACCCCCTGGTCATCGTCGTTGTCTCCCCGAGCGCCTCCACCGTTGGAAGTCCACGCTGTCCTCAAAATCTTCACCCTCGTCGCCGCCGTAGCGAAGTCATCACCAAGCTAGGGTACGATTTCGAACCCTTCATGCGTTCCCCTCTTCGATTCTTGTGCATTAAGTTTTTTCCATCCACAAACCACCATTTTGAGATCGATCTATCCATGTGGAATTCTAGTAGAATAGAGAACGATTGATTTTCTAGGGTTTGTCGTCCGCCTGATGAAACTTTGTGGAACCGAAGCAAACAAATCGGTGTCACCAATTTTCCCTCTATGCTGTTGAGAACGATCTCAGCGAAAACAAGCACTCTTTTTCGGTCCCACTGAAAGGAGTGCCAAGTTTCTGTTAAAGAGAAAGTCAGTCTTGGTAGCACCGAAAATTTTGCTTCGACTGTACCGATTTTCATGTGACAGAATGAAAACCATGAAAATCTTTTATTCAAATTTTCCAAAACCAGCAGAATTTTGTGATGACTTATCCTATTCCACTCTTCTATACTCTATTCACAGGGTCGGATATGTCAGATGCTGAGGACAGCTAGAACTTGCAGGAGTAGAACATTGATATGCGCTCAGGCACTAGCTCTGGGTCCAGTTCCTTTTCAAATCCAGGCACCCCTAGTTCACATCGGTTGCCCAAGGCTGCTACTAGGACCAGGAAGAGACTGAATTCATACGAGGAGGATTCAGACTTTGTGCTAGAGGAGGTTCTTGCTAATAAGCAAGACAAGGTTGCCAAGAAGTTAGCCAATGAGGCCACCTCTTCCAGGAGGGTAGTCAGCAAGGTATGTGCACCTCTAGAGACTATGAGAGCACCTGAGAGTGCTAGGGCTACCATGACCATTGAGGCCCCAAGGAAGTCATTTCCTAAGAAAGCACGAGAGAAGAAGGCCAGGAAAAGGATTATCCGTGTTGTTGGCAGGCCTACCTCAATGTTTGAGGACCCTGAGGAGGCTGCTGGTGTTGCTGCTGAGGAGGAGGAGGAGGAGGAAGAGCATGTTGTCAAGGCCCCTCCCAATAAGAAGCGAAAGAAGCTGTTGGCAGATGTTATACCAAAGCAAGGTCCCTCCAAGAGAACCAGGTCTGCACCCAAGAAGGTTGCTGAGAAGTCCAAGAGGACTACTAGAGACATTCCAGCTTTTGAGAAGAACAAGGGATCTACCTTTAGAGAAGCTAACGAGGATGCTATGTCTGCTTTGAGGAAGCATAGACCTCACCTTCCAGAGCATAATGCCAGACATCCTTTAGCTGCAGATATGAAGAAGAAGAAGTATGCATGTTTGAGAGAGTGGAGAGCCATTGATCCTTACTCTCAGAGGAAGAAGACAACTATGGACTACAGGTTCTACACGAAGGAACAACGTGTTTTCTATGAGACTATGCTGCTTGATAAGAGTCCAGCTGTGAGTGACATGAGATATGTTGATTGGGAGTACATCAAGGAAAATGAAGACTACTTCCCGAGTGTGCAAGACAACTTCCAGTGCATTTGCCTAGACAATTTTGTTGGCAAAGAATTCACTGAATGGGATGATGAGATGATCATGCAATTCTACTCCACTACTCACTTCTATGGAGATGGTAGGATTGTGTGGATGACAGAAGGAGCAAGATATGAGTCTACTGTTGATGAATGGGTTGCCATCTTAGGAGTCCCAGAAGCACATGATGGAGATATATGCATATACTTAGAGTCCAAGGCAAGCCACAATGCCATGAAGGACATGTACGATGCCATTCTTGTTGCACAAATTTAGTCCCACAAGCTAGGACCTATCTATCTCCTCAAGGCAGGTCTCTGAAGCATTAACACTATTTCAAGGCATACATTGATGCCCAAGTCAAGTCACGAGAAGATGATCCAAGGCTACTCCATCAACTTGCTGCTTCTTATTGATGAACACCAGAGATTCAGAGTGATGGATCTGATAGTGGACACTGTGAAGAGGGTTGTTGCTGATCAGAAGTGCTCATGCTGCTATGCACCCTACATTCACATGCTCATCAACTCCAAGTTGGAGAAGCACATCTTTGCTCTGGACAGACCCCACTTGCCCCTACACCCAGGCTTCGAGGTCAACATTGTGTTGATCGACCCAGACCATCCCACATCAGCTGCAACTCAGGCAGAGGCAGAAGCAAAGGCAGGTAGAGCCACTAGTGCTCAAGTCCCTAGATCCAGGAATGAGCAGATGGATCTCTTGATCTCTACAGTCATGGACATGAAGAAGGATATCAAAGGCATACTGGACAACCAGAACAGTCTTGTGAGGATCTTTGAGGATAGAGTGAAGACCCTCAATGACAAGGTGGATGGGCTGACCAAGACCGTTAACAAGCTCAAGAAGGAAGTAGATGAAGCTCCTATCTGTCACACCTCTTCTGAGTCGGATTCTGATGATGAGGAGGATTATGCACCTATGAGGACGACTGCCCAGTTTAGGACACATGCCAGGACACCTACAGTGCCAGCTCCGGAGATGAGACCTTCATCGTGAGCACCTGCTACTGTCACCTCAGCTCCATCAGCTCCTCGAGTGCCACCATTTGGTACTCCAACTCCGTCCAGGACATCTGCAGAGGTCTTCGCCGATGTAGTTCTCTCGACTCCCACATCGGCCATCGGAGGAGATCAGACCAGAAGGACGATTAGCTATATCTCTTTGAACTTTTTGGTAACTTGTTGCCAAAGGGGGAGAAGTTGTATATAGATCTTTAGGCTTGGAGTGAGAGAGCGTTTGGTTTTATTACTATTTCAAAAACATTTGGTCTGTTGGTTGCTTGTGTTATACTTTTGTTCGTGTTTGATCATACACTTTAATGTGTGTTGCTACTATTTCCTATCCTTTTGATGGTTATGAGATGATCATTCACTTGGCTTGATGTGTTGTGCTATGATATTAACTCTTATTACTCTCGCACACCACCAAGATGTATGTGACATGGAAGAAGTGCCCCATGTACCTAATCGATTGTGCATTTGCATTCAAATGCAAATTTCAAAATAATGCTCAAATTTAGGGGGAGCTCTTTCTTATCACATACTTCTCAAGGCGACGATTATATTCGATGATTATATCATATGTCGAACCTTTGATCTATATGTTGTCATCAATTACAAAAAAGGGGGAGATTGAAAGCACATTTGCTCCCTTGGTGGTTTTGGTAATTAATAACAACATATATGTCATTGAACTAATGTTTCCACTAAGCACATTTCAGGAAAAGTTCAATGATGGGTTGGAAAAAGGAATGTGGAATACCACAAGATGCAAGGAAATAGATTGGCAAAGCTTCAAGCAAGAGGACTCTACATTTTACTTTGTGATAAATCACTTTGAGTCCATAGGAAAGCCAATACTATCAAAAGGGGGTAAGGTACTGTTGGTGAACAAAATGCTCGTACGTGCACAAGTGATTGTCACCACATACACCCACAAGCTCTTCCACACAAAGTCTGTCCAAAGCCAAATATCAAAAATCGGTGCAACCAACACTTTCCACTCGGTGCCACCGATTCTTAGCCTCAAACAGACTTAGCCAAACCATAGCCCTTCGGTGTAACCGATTATGCTTCGGTGCCACCAATTTTGGGTTGCCAACTTCCTGTTACACAAATTCACAAAATCGGTACCACCGAGTTTGTTGAACCGGCGTCACTGAGTTTGGTAATCTGACCGTTAGTCACCTTATCGGTGCAACCGAGTTTTATGTAATTGTCTCACCGAGATTCAAAAGTTGCCGCCTTTAAGGCAACTCGGTACCATCGAGATTAACACATTGGTGTCACCAAGTCTGACTTATTAGTTGTAATGGTTGGATTTTTGGAGATGCCTATATATACCCCTCCACCACCACCCACTCGCAAGAGAAGCACTCAGAACAGATCCCCACCTATCCTATAAGATTTTCTGACAGAGAGCCACCTACTCATTAGTTGAGATCATGCCATTCGATTCCAACCATATGAATCTTGATCTCTAGCCTCCACAATTTGCTTTCCACCCAATCAATCTCTTCCACAAAAGCCAAATCTTTGAGAGAGTGTTTGTGTGTTGATGAGTTTATCATCTTGAAGCACAAGAGCAAGGAGTTCATCAACATTATCGAGCCTATTACCTTTTGGAGGGTGGTGCCTCCTAGATTGGTTAGGTGTCGCTTGGGAGCCTCCTACTTCGTGTTGTGGAGTGAACCAAGAAGTTTGTAAGGGCAAGAAGATCGCCTACATCATGAAGATCTACCCCGAGTTAGGCTAGTCCTTCGTGGAAGTAGGCCATAATGGTATAGTCAAGGTTGCTTCTTTGTGGAACCATCAGTGGGTAGATCCCTCCATGAACTATCGCAACTGTTACCGTCCATGGGTTGAAGACTCCATAAACATGGACGTACGATAGCACCACCTATCGGAACCACGAGAAAAATCATCATGCCTTCAAATTCCGTTTGATCTTCCTACCATTCCTTTGCTTACATGTTTGTTATTACTTTCCGCTGCTATACTTGCTACGAATGCTGAAATCTTCCAACACTTCAAATTGGGAAGAAGTAGATTTTTAATTGATCAAGTAGTCTATTCACCCCCCTCTATACCTACTTTTGATCCTACAGTGACTCCGCCAATGAAATTCACTAACATTTATTTTTGGCAAGAACTAGTTGCAATCAACATCAACATCATGCAATAGTTAAAGGATTCACACATTCCCTCAAAGGTAAGCAAGGGACAAGGTAATCAACAAATCCATGTTAATCATCATGTATGCTTTGCACTCCATGTACATAGATATCCTTCTGTTTGTCTCTTGTGTGTTGGGACTAACCCATGTAGGTGAGAAGAGAAATAAACAACAAGGATGCGCCCAACTTATGGTGATCTTCATCAACTTTGACCATCCACCACTACTTCACCTACATGAAGTATTCATCGACAAAAACCAAAGGTTAGTTTATCCCTCTCAAGGGGGGATGTCACATCAAGGGTTTTCTTTACTCTAAGACTTGAGTCAAAGCATCTGATAGCATGCGACAACATTATACTACTTTATGTAAAATTGGTAACCCCACTCATGCTTAAACGATGAGTATGACCTATGATCAAGTATTCTTACTTGGATCCTTAGTCAATATACTCATATATAGATGACTATGTCATCGCCAAAATGCTTGATAGATGATAGAATGTTTATGCATGTTTGCCATGATTTCATTTGACATGTTATTGTGTGAGCATGTTGGTCGGCATTTCTGTACCCGTTCGAGGACATACAATTGTTGCTACTTGGACTTTGATTTTATTTTTGCCAATTGGATGGACAAGAATGCCTAGGACCCCTCTCTAGCTATCTATGCTTTCTCGTCTCATATTCCATTCTTGCTGCATCACAAATTTGAAGAAGTACTTTTCGATCCCTCTATGTGAGGTGCACTCGGAGTTCCATATCGACAAAGACTGACCATTAAAACCTCAAAAGTGCATCTCGGTGGAACGAACTCAAAATCCTTGGTCTCACCGATGCCTAGGGTTGATCTATTTTTCAAACTCGGGAACACTGATTCCATCTTCTCAGCTTCACCGAGTTTCCCTGTCACCTGATAGTTGAGGAACTCGGTGGCACCGATAAGTTTGAACCGGTGTCACCGACAGCAATGGGTACTTATAGAGGCGGACCAACTTTTGAAATTACTTCTTCAAACATTCTCCCCTCCAAATCCCTAGTTGCCACCCGAGGACCCCTAGTCATCACCTTCATCTTCCTGAGCGCCTCCGCCATTGGAAGTCCCCGCCATCGACGGAATCTTCACCACCATCGCCGCCGTAGAGGAATCATTACCGAACTAGGGTATGATTTCATCCCCTCGTGCGCTCCTCCCTCCAACTCATGCACATTAGGACTTTTCCATCGACAATGCCCGTTTTCAGATTGAACTATCCACAAGAATCTCCATTAGAATAGCGAACGAAAGATTTTTAGGGGTTTGTCGTCTGTAGTATGAATCTAAGTGAAACCAAAGCAAAAGAACCAATAGCACCGGTTCCATTTTTAGGTCAACTGAGAACAGCCTTGATGAAACCGAGCGTCCATTTTTGGTGTCACCGAAATGGGTGTCAAGTTTCTGTGAAGCACGATGTTTGTCTCGGTGGGTCCGAATTTTTTGCCTCGGTTGTACTGATATTCATTTTGCAGAATGCAAATCCTTAGAATTCTTAGTTCAATATTTGAGATTTTTTTGTATTTTGTGATGACTCAAACTATCCACTCTTCTATACTCTATTCACAGTGCCAGAGATGTCAGTTTCAGGAGACCATCAGAATGACCTCAGAGATCTCAGTGTGGACACAGATCCGGGCACTAGTCCAGATAGCAACTCATCTTCTCTTGATGATGCTCCCAACTCTCCAGACCAAACCAAGGAAGCAACCAGAGCAACGAGGAATCCCAACTCAGAGGAAGAAGACTCTGATTTTGTGCCTAATGAGATTCCTGCCAAGGCTAAGCTGGACAAGGCTGAGAAAACTGCCAAGAATCCTACAACTGAGGCTACCTCTTCTAAGAAGGTAGTAAGAAAGGAGTATGCTAGATCAGGATCTATGAGAGCACCAGAGAGTTCTAGGGGAACGATGACTATTGATCCCCCAAATAAATCCATGCCAAAGAAGGCTGGAGAGAAGAATAGGAGAAAGAGGATTATACATGTTACAGGAAGACCTACCTCTATGTATGAGGACCCAGCAGAGGCTGCTACTAAGGAGGAGGAGGAAGAGCTGGCTACCAAGGCTCCTCCCAAGAAGAAGAAGAAGCTACTCTCAGATGCTATGCCAAGCCAGCTTCTCCCAAGAAGCCCTCTGCTCCTAAACCCAAGAGGTTATCCAAAGAGATTCCAGCTTCTGAGAATAAAAAGGGATCTACCTCCAAAGATGGTGAGGAGGATGCTATGTCAGTTTTGATGAAGCCGAGGACACACCTTCCAGAGCACAACACCAGCCAATTGCTAGCCCAAGACATGAAGAAGAGGAAGTACCAAGGATTGAGATATTGGAGAGCCATTGATCCATATTCTCAGAGTAAGAAGACTGATGTGGACTACATGTTCTACACAAAGGAACAACAAGACTTGTATGGAACAATTCTTCTTGACAAGAGCCCTGAAGTGAGTGACATGAGGTACATGGACTGGAAGTACATCAAGAAGAATGAAGACTACTTCCCAATTGTGCAAGACAACTTCCATTGCATTGGTATTCATGAGTTTGTTGGCAAGGAGTTCACTGCTTGGAACGATGAAATAATCATACAGTTCTACTCCACTGCTCATTTCTATGAGATGGTAGAATTGTGTGGATGACTGAAGGCACCAGGTATGAATCTATAGTTGATGAGTGGGCTGCCATCTTATGAGTCCTAGAGGTGGAAGAAGGTGACCTTAATGTGTACTGTGAGCCCAAGGCAAGCCACAATGCCATGAAGAACATGTACAAGGAGATCCCCACTGCAAATCTGAAATATCACAAGCGTGGATCCATTTACTTCCTGTAGGCTAGTCTACGCAGGATCAACACTATCTTGAGGCACACCTTGTTGCCTAAGTTTGGAGATGAGAAAATGGTCAGAGGTTACTCCATCAACATGCTTCTCCATCTTGATCAACACACCAGATTCCGAGTGATGGACTTGATAGTTGAGATAGTGAAGAAGATTCCTGCAGATCAGAAGCGATCATGTGGTTATGCACCCTATATGTAGGTGCTTACAAACTCTTAGTTGGAGAAGCACATCTTTGTACTTGACTGACCACATTTGCCACTCTTGCTAGAGCTAGAAGACAATGTTGTGGGGATGAATCCAGATAATCCCACATCAGCTGTAGCACAGGCACATGCAGAGGCAACCAGAGACACTAGTGCTCAGGAGCCCCAGACTCGGAGTTAGTAGATGGATCTACTCCTTAGCTCAGTGCTCAGCATGCAGAAGTACATCGAGAACATTCTGAAGAACCAGGATAGCCTTGCAAGGATTATTGACAACAAATTCCATATTCTCAACAACAAGGTGGATGGGCTCATAGTGACAGTGCATGAGCTCATGAAGGAAGTTGATGCCGTGCCCAACCCTCACACTAGAGATAATGATGAGGATAGTGCACCTCTCAGGATAGGCATTCAGTTAAGGTTTTAGGCCAAGACTCCCATAGTGACAGCTCCAGAGTTGAGGCCTTCTTCATCAGCACTAGCTACAGCTCCTTCAGCTCCATCAGCTCCATTAGCAACTCCAATTGCTACTCCAACTCCATCCATGAGGTCTAGAGAAGTCTTCACTGATGTCGTTCTCTTGACTCCTACTTCAGCTACCGGAGGAGATCAACCCCGGAAGAGTGTTTAGCTCTATATCTTTGAACTTTTTGGTAAGTTGTTGCCAAAGGGGGAGAAGTTGTATAGATCATTAAGGCTGCGAGAGAGAGAGAGCGTTGCTTTTTTATCGCTTTTCAAAACATTGATATCTTTTGGTTTGGTTGTGTTAAACTTTGTTGGTGTTTGATCATACACTTGATGTGTCCTGCTACTATTTCCTATCTTTATGATGCTTATGAGATGATAATTCACCTTGCTTTATTGTGTTGTGCTATGATATTCATTCTTATTATTCTCGCACACCACCAAGTTGTATGTGACATGGAAGAAGTGCCCCATGTACCTAATCGATTGTGCATTTGCATAACACAAATTAAAAAATAATCACAAATTTAGGGGGAGCTCTTGGTTATCACATACTTCTCAAAGCGATGATTATATTCATTGATTATATCGTATGTTGAAGCTTTGATCAATATGTTGTCATCAATTACCAAAAAGAGGGAGGTTCAAAGCACATTTGCTCCCTTGGTGGTTTTGGTAATTAATAACAACATATATCCCATTGAACTAATATTTCCACTAAGCATATTTCAGGAAAAGTTCAATGATGGGTTGGCAAAAAGATTGTGGAGAAATCCCTAGGTGCAAGGAATTGGATTGGCAAAGCTGGAAGAAACAGGACTCTACATTTTACTTTTTAAGAAATCACTTTGAGTCCACAGGAAAGTCAATACTATTAAAAGGGGCTAAGGTACTATTGGTGACCAAAGATGCTCCATGTGCACACGTGATAGTCACCAAAAACACTGACAAACTCTTCCACAAAAGTCTGTCCAATCCTATCATGTAAATCAGTGCAACAAACAATTCCCACTCAGTCCCACCAATTCCCCACTCAGACAAAACCTTGCCAAACCCTAGATCATCGGTGCAACCGATTTTGCTTCGGTGCCACCGATTTCAGCTTACCAACTTTCTGTTACCTTGATTCTTCAAATCGGAAATTACGAGATTTTGGATTGGCGTCACCGAGTTGTGGATTCTGACCATTGGACACCTTATTGGTACCATCGAGGATTTTGTATCGGTCTCACCGAGATTCAAAAGTTGCTACCTTTGGAGTAACTCGGTACCATCGAGTTTTATACTTCGGTGTAACCGAGTTGGTCACTTTAGGTGTAACGGTTGGATTTTTGGAGATGCCTCTATATACCCTGCACCACTACTCACTCGTAAGAGAAGCACTCAGAACCGATCCCCACTTATCCCATCAGTTTTTCTGAGAGAGAGCCACCTACTCTTGTGGTGCGATCAAGCCATTCCATTTCATCCATATGAATCTTGATATCTAGCCTCCCCAAGTTGCTTTCCACCTAATCAATCTCTTCCACCAAAGCCAAATCTATGAGAGAGTGATTGAGTGTTGAGGAGTCTATCATTTTGAAGGACAAGAGCAAGGAGTTCATCAACTTTATTGAGCCTACTACCTTTTTGGAGGGTGGTGCCTCCTAGATTGGTTAGGTGTCGCTTGGGAGCCTCCTACTTCGTGTTGTGGAGTGAACCAACAAGTTTGTAAGGGCAAGGAGATCGCCTACTTCATGAGGATCTACCTCGGGTTAGGCTAGTCCTCCATGGACGTAGGACATCATGGTATAGGCAAGGTTGCTTCTTCGTGGAACCCTCCATGGGTAGAGCCCTCCATGGACTCTCGCGACCGTTACCCTCAGTGGTTTGGAGTCTCCACAAAAGTGGACGTATGATAGCACCACCTATCAGAACCATGGGAAAAATATTTGTGTCTCCAAATTGCGCTTGATCTTCCTACCCTTCCTCTACTATGTATGCTTGTCTTTACTTTCCGCTTCTATACTCTTAGACATGCATGTGTAGGGTGTGCTTGACTTGCTATCATTGTTAAAATCTGCCAGCACTTAAAATTGGGAAAAGGTAGAATTTTTGTTTGGTCAACTAGTCTAATCACCTAGGGGAACCGCCCCCGGGGAAGAGGTCCTGCCTGGAGACACTTAGGCTTGGATTGGTACGTGCTTACCGAATTGCACTTGGACGTCACGCGAGGAAAATAGGCACCAACGTGCTTGGTGAGGTGACGTGCATGTGGGCATGTCCACGGCCGAGAACCTAGTCCTCTGGATTCCAGCGCCACCAGGACAGGCCCAACCAGAGCCGCCGTGCCTAGCCCCTGCGCGTGTGAGGGCCAAGGGAGAGCCGGTGGGCTCGTGCCGCGCTGGGTGGCGGTGGGGTGGGGGGACGGCTGCCAAGGTGAGGTCCGCTCACCTTAAAGGTTATTGTGGCCCTCCACGGGGAACTCTTTGTTTTGTCATTTCTCACAGCACTAAATATGGGGCTTCCACTACGCATGGGCATCGTCACGGTTCGACAGTTATTCCGCCAACATGGAGCATGGGGATTCCACTTGGGCATGGGAGGGAGTCCTCCTGAGGCCGAGGGGCGGCTCAAGCAGGAGGCTCCGGGGTGTGTACAACCCCAAACTCATGATTACGTTAGAGTGTCACGGGCAGCGATAAAGGAGGGACCAGGCGTCCCAAGCACCTAACTTGGGAAACCCTCCCCCAATCTCCTAGTGGTTTTGCACCAAGCTTAGGTTGCGATTACGCCCCTGAAAGCACAACATGCTCCCTTGATGGTTTGGATAATTCATGACAACATACATTGTCTCTTGGACTAATACTTTTATCTAGTGTATTTTAGATAATAGTCCATGGAGAGTTGGATTGGCAAAAAGGAGTGTGGAGAGTATCCCCATGAAGAAGAAGCAGAACAAATAGGTTGGCAAAGCTTTAAGCAAGAAGAATCTACATTTTAAATTTGTGAGAAATCACTTTGAGTCCGTAGGAAAGCCAGTACTAATAAAAGGGGGTAAGGTTTTGTTGGTGAACAATATGCTCATACGTGCACAAGTGACAGTCACCAAAAACACCCACAAACTCTCCCACCAAAGTCTGTCCAAAGCCATATACTCGAAATCGGTGCAACCAACATTCTACACTCAGTGCCACCGATTCCAAACCTTAGACAGACTCAGCCAAACCCTAGCTTTTCGGTGCAACCGATACTGCATTTGGTGCCACCGTGTTGGGTTGCCAACTCTGTTACGCAAGTTCACAGTTTCGGTCCCTCCGAGACTGTTGGATCGATGTCATCAAGATTGGACATTCTAACCGTTGGTCACCTTATCGGTGCAACCGAGATTCCTATATCCGTCTCACTGAGATTCAAAAGTTGCTAACTTTAAGTCACTTCGATACACACGAGATTCACACATCGGTTCCATCGAGTCTGACTTATTGTGTGTAACAGTTGGATTTTTGGAGATGCCTATATATACCCCTCCACCACCACCTACTCGAAAGAGAAGCATTTAGAATTGTTCCCCACTCATATCTACTGATTTTTTGAGAGAAAACCACCTATCCTTGTGTTGAGGTCAACATCTTCCACCCTAACCATATGGATCTTGATTTCTAGCCTGCCCAAGTTTCTTTACACCAATCCCATCTCTTCCACCAAGCCAAATCTGTGAGAGAGTGATTGTGTGTTGAGGAGTCTATCATCCTGAAGCACAAGAGAGAGGAGTTCATCACATTACCGAGCCTATTACCTTTTGGAGGGTGGTGCCTCCTAGTTTGGTTAGGTGTTGCTTGGGAGCCTCCTACTTCATGTTGTGGAGTTGAACCAAGAAGTTTGTACGGGCAAGGAGATCGCCTACTTAGTGATGATATACCCATAGTGAGGCTAGTCCTTCGTGGACAGAAGCCGTTATGGAATAGTCAAGGTTGCTACTTCGTGGACCCTTATGGGTGGAGCCCTTTGTGGAATCTCGCGACCGTTACCGTCCGTGGGTTGAAGACTCCATAAACGTGGACGTACGATAGCACCACCTATCGGAACCACCAGAAAAATCCTTGCATCTCCAATTGCGTTTGATCTCCATATCTCAACTCTTTACTTCTTGTGCAATGTCTTTACTTTCCGCTGCCATATTTGTTGACATGCATGTGCAGCGTATATAGACTTCCTAGTCTTGCTAAAACTGTTAAAATCTGCAAACCAATTGACTTGGGAAAAGGTTAGGTTTTAATTTCCTGCTAGTAGTCTATTGACCCCCCCTCTAGACACTCTTCTAGTGATCCCTCAATTGGTATCGGAGCTTTGGTCTCCATTGCTTCAGTTTAATCACCGAGGAGGAAGATGGATGTGTCTATTATAGGGAGTTTGAGTTGTAGAGTGCCTATTCTTGATGGATAGTACTATAGTCAATGGAAAACTTTGATGCTTGAGCTGTTTAATAAATTTCAATTGAGAAAATATGTTCTGCGCCCCTATGAGCATCCTATTTATCCCTTGCATCCCACACACGAAGAGCAAATTGATATGCTATGCAATCTTAGAACTATTAATCTTATTGTCAGAGCTTTGCCTAGAAATGTGCTCAACCAAATGAAGAATTTTGCGTGAGCTTATACTTTGTGGAATGATTTGGACTAATGATATCCAAATTATTCATTGAGTAATATTGATGAAATTCTTCATAAAACTATTGCCTTCCACAAAATGACGCCTAGTGATCCTAAGTTTGATGATTGTCTATTTGAGCTTAGAGACCTCATGGGTGCTAAAGGAGATGTCACAACTATCAACAATATCATTATAGAGGCCCTTCACAATTCAGAAACTTGACCATTGTCATGATCACCGTCCTAACGAATATCTTGTTCCTCGTGACGAGGATTTCCCACTTGATGATGACAATGTGGAACATGGCTACTATGAAGATGAACTGTTCGACATCAAGTATGAGAAGATCATGAAGAATCTAAGTCTCATGGCAAACATCAAGGATTACATGTCCGGAGGAAAAGAGGGGATTCTCGATAGCGGATGTACCGATCATATGACTAGAGATAGAGAAATGTTTGAAGCGAACACACCAAACCATGGACCGCGAAGGTACGTAACGTTTGGAGACAACTCCAAGGGTAATGTACTTGGTCTTGGTAAGGTGGCCATATCCCATGATAGCTCTATTCAAAATGTTATGCTCATTGATGTAACATCCCAAAATTTCATTCTGGAATGTTATGAAATATAGCTATGCATCATCATCACATTGTTTGAATGAATCGAATTGTTGAAGTTCTTATTTTGTATTTCTAAAAGGCCACTTTCATTTTCTCCATATACTTGTTTCTACTATTTTAAAATCTCTGGAATTATTCAAAAAGAGGCATCTTGGTGACACTCTACACCAGGGGCATCTTGGTGAATTATTTGAACAATAAAACCAGGGGTTTATTTGAAAGTTTATGTCAAAAGAATTTAAAATCAATTAGGCATTTTCTGAAAAATAATTTTTTTTAAAGTATTCATTTTGACAGAGGAAAACTGTTCATTAAATAGAATTTATTCCCCTAATCATTTTGATATATATATATATTCCCTATGTTTGGAAATGATTTGAATGCATTAAGGGGTTTTAAACGCTCTGGAAAAATAGAAAAGGAAACGGATTTAAACGTTTTAATTAGAAAACCGGCCGGCCCATAGCCTTCACTCCCTGAGATCACTCCGGATCGGCCACCGACGCGCAAACCTCGCCCTCTCTCCCACTGACACACGGAACCCACTGTCCGACAGCGTCATCAGCGCGCTCATCCCCTTCCCCTCGCCCCGACCTCGCCGGCGATCCCTCCCCGCGGATCTCTCTCCTCTCTCCCTCTCCCGACCACGCACCTGGCCTATAAGTAGCCCACCTCTCCGCAATCCATTCCCCCCAACGCCTCTACCCTCGCTGGAATGCCACCGCATCACCTCGCCGGAGTTCTGACTCCACCCGAACCCCCCAGAGCTTCGGCCCATCGCCTCCGTCGACCCCAGCCTCGTCTGACGCCGCCATTCGATGCCGGATCTTTGCCGCCGTCGCCTGATCTCTTCGGACGCCGCCCCCAACCACCGCACGACCATCTGTGCCGTCCGGCCGCCTTCGACCTCGCCAGAAACCTCGACACCCCCTCTGTAAGCCACCGCACCCCCCTAGACCGTTCGATCTAGATCCGATGCGTTAGATTAGATCACTTAAACTCCGAACCGGTATCCCCTAACGTTCGGTCATTCGCCGCAAACACCCGCACGCGCGCTCTTTCGACCAATAGGAAGCCGCTACGTAGCCTCTATCCGTTAGCTAATATTTTTTCTTTTTCTGTTTTTTTTAGAAAACAGAATGTGTTCTGATTTTATTTGTGTTATATCTTTTAAGATAATTAGTGTTTTTAATTGATTCTTTTTGCATTAGGTCACAAATTTAATGTAGTTTCATCCTGTAGTCTTAGATTTCAAATTTGAACTGTAATTTTGAATCTAACCAAATTTTCTTAAATTACTAAAATCTGTATAACTAGAGTTTAAAAATTTATTTTTGAGTGATTCTTTTGGCCACTATTTTGTATTAGTTAGGTCTATCTTCCAGCATTGTTTGAGATTTTTTAAGATATTTGAAATTAGTTTTTTTAGTAAAAACAGATTCTGTTTAGTTTCTTCTTAGTGTTTATTTGAATTGTTTATTTTAGTTACTTTGACTTTGTTTTAGTTTAACTTTTTATTGTAGTTTCTTTAGCTCTGTTGTTCAATGTTAGGTGAATTATTTTCTGTTAATAAAAATATTTTATTTTGTTTTGTGCTCTAGTTTAAATAGGTAAATCTTGTTTTCACCTTTAGTATTTTTTTTAGAAAAATGTTTTGTAGTAACTCTTTCTGCACAAAATTTTTATAATGAAATACTTCCTGTTTTCTAATAATTTTTTACTTACTTTTCTGTTATCTAAATGGCTAGTTGTTCAAAAACAATTTTTTTTTCTTGTTATGTCTTAGTAGAGATTTGACACCAAAAATTTTAGAGTCTTATACTTTGAGTGATTCTTTCTTTTGATTGTGCTATTTGTTTGTTGAAGTATTTGTTTACCTTGCTGTTTAGGGTTAGTGTTATCTAATTGCTAGTTGTTCAAAAACATTTTTTTTGTCTTGTTGTGTCATAGTAGAGATTTGACACCAAAAAATTTAGAGTCTTATACTTTGAGTGATTCTTCCTTTTGATTGTGCTATTTGTTTGTTGAAGTATTTGTTTACCTTGCTGTTGTATGAATTGTATTTTGGTTATGATTATTGTGTGTTTTGTTTGATTCGTTAGATCATCCGGAGTGCGAAGCTTGTTATCTAGAGTCACTTGAGTATGAGGATCGTCAGCAAGGAAAGTCACTTTGATCATGTTTACCCATGTTTTTATTGCATTAGTTCTACCATCTCCCCAATTGCATGCAAAGTAGGTAATTTGGAAACTTGGTTACTTGATGTAGTATCATGGTAGGCACCCCAAAACCCTTTGACACATTGGCCCCGGGAAACGTTGATTTAATTTTGCTATGCTATTAGTAGGCGGGGTTGGTTGTGTGATTCATGAGAGTTGTGAGATAATAATTTCAAGATCTAAAAGATGATCAAGACTCCAAGACTCCGAGTTTTCAACATACCTCTGGGTGAATGATGGTTGAACGGCGCCCTGGAGAAACCAGTGGTTAGCCTAGATGTTGCTGGAGAAGTGCCAGTATTCATACGGAAAGGTCCACCTAGGCACAAAGAGATGGATGGATGCTTCAAGACGTAAGGCTTACCTGCACAACCACAAGCCATTATGGGCTCTGGCTTGGTTGGATATCGTGGTGACCCTGGACAGGCGGTGCTACGAGATGTAGAAGAACGGTAGGAAAGGATGGGCACCGACAGAGTCTTGGGAGACCCTTTAGAAGACCATGTTTTGGTCATCCGTTTCTCAAACACCCTGAAGTGCAAGAAATCCAATGGAGGCGATCAAATATTGTGGGGAACGTGTGCAAAACTCTGCAGAGTAAACAAACCTAATCGATTAGCCGTGTCCACGGTCATGGACAGTTTGAGCCAAAGGAACTAAAACTATCTGGAATTCTCAACACAAATAATTACCTTGATGTGGGTATTAATGACAACTTGGGTATGGGAATTGGTTGGTGGAACCATCTCATTAATTAACCAACATTTTAGTAATAACTTTTGCCGTCTCTTGTTGTAGGAAAAATTGGCTTTATGCAAAACTTACTACCCCACCTGCCATATATGCATATTGAATAGATGATTGCTTTACACCCCTCTTTTGTGACATTGCCGGCATATTCAATATGTTGACCTACACGGCTGCAACGTATCATGTTGTAGAGTACTTTTCCGACCAGGAGTGAGGATACACTCTACGCTCGGTGAGATGCCCTTGGAGTCAGATGGACTCAACTACCTTTGAAGCTTCCGCAAGATTAGGTATTCTCATGAGTTGGCCTTCAGCACCTTTATTGTAATTCTTATTGTAATAAAGAACTCGATATGAGATTTTTGATTAATAAAGCTGGGTGATTTCACTTTGATATATACATTGATGTACCATGTGTGTACCAGCATGATCTTAGGATCATACAAAAACACCGGAGATTCGATCTTTCAGGTCGGGTCACTACAGAAATGGTATCAGAGCACATGCTGACCGTAGGACGTAACCTCTAGGATTGGAAAAGCCTTAGGATTTTTTTCTATTGTCTTCCAAATTCTCATACTCTCAACTGCTCGTTTCTGACTTCCCTCTGATTTATTTCAAAATTTATAGATGGCTACCTTCATCCCAGTTTTCATCACGGAGTTTTGCCAGCCGGACGCAACGATGCCCTTTGGCAAGGAACTGGTGAAGATCGTCAGGGACGTAAGGATCGCTTTGCCAAGCATCATCCGGACTCCTATCATGTATTTTCCACAAGACGGTCGCTACAGGATCGAGGTGCACATCCCCGGAAAGACCTTTGGAAACCGTAAAGACCCCATCGACTTCAAGTTTGTGGCACCAAGCTGGATTCTTGGGAGGGACATGGCGATTCACCGTGCCCTTGGACGTATTCAGGGGGAATACAGGGGTGGCCCCATTTTGCTAAGCCTTTGCATGGTTTGTCGTAGGGATGCCAATGGAAATAACATAAACATTCCCAATAGAGACTCCACCATTTCCTATATCCAGATTTTGGAAACTCACATTAGGACTCTGGAGCTTCGGGTACGTGCAGACATGAAGACGATCAAGAGGCTGATGAACCGCGAGATTGACCTAGAAGCTGACCTACGGGAAGCCAAGTACGAGCATGAGCATGAAGTGAAGGATTTCTTAGAGAGGATCGAGAAGCTGAACACTTGCATTGCAACTCTGGAGGAACAGCTAGACATGGGGGAAAATCTTCACCGAGAAGGAGATGTGGCTCCTTTGATCAGCAACGATGATGACTATGAGGAGAGCGTCACCGGAGGACCCACGACCATGTACTTTTGAGGAGAACTTTAGTCATGCCCCCCATGTATCTTTATTTTCATCGTTAAAACGTAGGTCGATGCTTAGTTTGATTTTGGACTTGTATCTCGATGTTTGAACCTTGAGTTGAATAAATGAATGAGTGTTTGATGTGATATGTTTCTTGCATTGCATATGGGTAGTGAAATTTTCTTTTAGGCCCTTGTTCTATTCTAATTCTCACCCCTCTGAAAACAGCAAGATGCCTCCGCGACGTGAGCCCGACTTGACCTTCCCGCCGGAACTCACACAACTCCTCCAGTAGCAGAATGCCCTAATGCAGTTGTTGATCCAGAACCAGACCAATAACCACAACAACCACCCTCCACCCCAGGACGAAAACCTCACTCGTTTTCTGAGGCTGAATCCACCAACTTTCTCTAGCAGCACTGAGCCCATTGTGGCAGATGATTGGCTCCACAAGATGGAGAGAAAACTCATCACCGTTGGATGCACTAAGGCTGAAAAGGTGCGCTTTGCCACCCATCAACTTGAGGGGCCTGCAGCTTCATGGTGGGAGAACTACACCACCACGTACCCCATTGCTGGTGTGACTTGGGAGCAGTTCAAGTTAGCTTTCCGCACTGCTCATGTCTCAGATGGAGCCATGAGTCTAAAGAAGTGTGAGTTTTGCAACTTACGCTAGGGGAACAGCTCCATGTCCTAGTATGTGGATGAATTCAACATGTTGGCTCATTATGCACCAGGAGATGTGGCCGATGATGCAGCTAAACAGTAGAAGTTCCTGGAAGGACTCAATGATGAGTTGAGCGTGCAGCTGATGATAGCTACTTTCAACAACTACCAGGAGTTGGTAGACAAGGCTCTCATCTTGGAAGGGAAGCAGTAGCAAATTGAAAACCACAAGAGGAAGTTTGGACAGCGGAAGTCTAACTCTGGAGCTCAACAGAAGCCCCGCTACTCCCCGTACTCAGGGAATACTGGATCAGAAACCGGTAAGTATGGAGGACACACTCATCACGTGCACAACCATGGAGGCCACGACCATGGAGGAAATGGGAATAATCGTCCCAACAATGGCAACTTGAAGAATGGCAATGGAAATGGAATGGCAACCAGCACTGTCCCGCTCCAGCTCAGAAGGATCTGAACCATATCACCTGCTTCAAGTGCCAGAACACAGGGCACTATGCCACTGAATGCCCTCAGAACAAGCAAGGAAATGGAAACGGCAACAACAATGGCAACTCCACAACTAAGAAGCCAAATCCTTTTCCCCTTGCTCAGGTGAACCACATTGATGTGGAAGAAGTCTATGATCAGCCTGAGACTGTGGTTGGTAAGTTTTTATTGCAGTCACGTCCAGTTATGGTACTTTTTGATTCTGTTGCAACTCATTCATTCATATCAAGGGTAGTTGTGGAAAAGTATGGTTTAACCACTAGAACCCTTAGTCAGCCCATTAAGGTCAATTCCCCAGGAGGTATGATGATGGCAGGGATAGGATGCCATGCATTGAAACTCCATATAGGAAATCATGTTTTCCCCACCGACCTCATCGTTTTAGAATCCCAGGGATTGGATGTAATCCTAGGCATGGATTGGATGATCAAGTATGAAGGAAACCTTGATTGCCCCAGCAAGTCTATTTTGCTCACCACCCTAGAGAACAAGAGGATTAAGTATGTATCCCGACGCACACGGATGAGTGCTCAGTTAAATTCCCTCACATGAGTTGTTCAGGTGGAAGTGTCGGTTGTACAAGACTTTTTAGATGTATTCCCGGAGGAATTACCAGGCATGCCCCCAGATAGAGAGATTGAGTTTCTGATAGAGTTACTACCAGGAACAGCCCCAATTTCCAAGCGACCCTATCGGATTGCCGGAAATGATTTAGTAGAAATCAAGAAGTAGATTAAGGAGTTATTGGATAAGGGATATATTCGCCCAAGTTCTTCACCTTGGGGAGCCCTAGTTATTTTGGTAGAGAAGAAGGATAAAACCTTGAGGATGGTAGTCGATTATCGTGCATTGAACGAAGTGAATATCAAGAAGAAGTACCCTCTGCCGATGATTAATGACTTGTTTGATCAACTAGTAGGAGCCAAAGTATTCTCCAAGATCGATCTTCGATCAGGGTATCACGAACTGAAAATTCGTGAACAGGATATACCCAAAACAGCCTTCACCACAAGGTATGCTTATATGAGTATACAGTCATGTCTTTTGGTTTGACTAATGCTCCTGCCTACTTAATGAATATGATGAACAAAGTGTTTATGGAATATCTGGACAAGTTTGTCATGGTGTTCATGGATGACATTTTGATATTCTCCAAGAGCAAGGAAGAACACAAGGAACACTTGCGTTTAGTTCTGGAGAAGCTTAGAGAGCATCAGTTATATGCCAAATTTAGTAAATGTGAATTCTGGCTGACGGAAGTCGGATTCCTTGGACATGTTATTTCCGGAGAAGGAATAGCAGTAGACCCCACTAAGGTTGAAGCAGTCACCGAGTGGAAGTCACCCACCTCAGTTAAGGAGATCCGCAGTTTTCTCGGACTTGCCAGATATTACCGGAGGTTCATTGAGAATTTCTCAAAGATTGCCAAGCCCATGACAGAGTTTTTGACTAAAGAGTCTAAGTATATTTGGACTGAGGAATGTGAGGCCAGTTTCCAGGAGTTGAAGAAACTTTTGGTCACAGCCCCAGTGTTGATTCTGCCAAATATTCGGAAGGACTTCCAGGTTTATTGTGACGCATCACATCAAGGACTTGGAGGAGTACTCATGCAGGAGGGAAAAGTTGTAGCCTATGCATCCAGACAGCTACGACCTCATGAGTTGAACTATGCCACCCATGATTTGGAACGAGCAGCCGTAGTGCACGCACTCAAGACCTGGAGACATTTCCTTATCGGAAATAGTTGTGATGTTTACACTGATCATAAAAGCCTAAAGTATATCTTCACACAGAAGGAGTTGAACCTCAGACAGAGGAGATGGCTAGAGTTAATCAAGGACTATGACATGAGACTGCATTACCATCCAGGAAGGGCAAATGTTGTAGCAGATGCTTTGAGTCGGAAGAGTTATGTGAACGCCCCTCATATCAGGAGGATTACCCCAGGAGTTAACCGATGATATCAGAGAGCTCCCGCTAGAGACAGTTCCAAAAGGATATGTTGCCACACTAGAGATCCAGTCCACCTTGACCGAAATAATTTGTGAAGCCTAGAAATCGGACAAGGAGATAGCTGAGATAAAGTAGAGAATGAAGGATGCAAAAGCTAAATACTTTCGTGAAGATGAACAAGGTACTCTATGGTTCGAGAACCGAATCTATGTGCCCAATGACCCAGAGCTCAGGAAGTTGATACTTCAAGAAGCCCACGATTCACCCTACTCGATACACCCAGGCAACACCAAGATGTACCTGGATTTGAAGGAAAGTTACTGGTGGACAGGTATGAAGAAGGATATTGCCGAACATGTTGCGGTATGTGATGTTTGTCAGTGAGTAAAGGCGGAACATCAGAAACCAGCAGGGTTACTCCAACCTTTGCCAATACCCGGGTGGAAATTGGATAAGCTTGGTATGGACTTCATCACAGGATTACCCAGGACCCGTTCAGGTTATGATTCCATCTAGGTAGTGGTCAATCGTTTGACCAAGGTGGCTCATTTCATTCCAGTGAAGACCACCTATACCAGTGCTAAATTAGCTAAGATATATATGACCAGGATCATATGTCTGCATGGAGTTCTGAGGAGTATCGTGTCAGATAGAGGAACACATTTTTCCTCAAAATTTTGGCATCAGTTACATGAAACTTTGGGTACAAGGCTGGAATTCAGTACAACTTTTCATCCGCAGACCGATGGACAGACCGAGAGAGTCAACCAGATCTTGGAGGACATGTTGAGATCTTGTGCGCTAGACTATGGGTCTAGTTGGGATGACAACTTACCTTACGTAGAGTTCTCATACAACAACAGTTATCAGACTAGTCTGAAGATGGCCCCTTTTGAAGGTTTATACGGAAGGAGGTGCAGAACACAATTGATGTGGGATGGTGTTGGAGACCGAAAACTTTTTGGTCCTGATCTTATCCGAGATTCTGAAGAAAAGGTCAAACTGATTCAAGAATGACTCAAGATAGCCCAATCCAGGCAGAAGAGCTATGCTGATAGCAAACGCAGGGAGGTGACTTATGAAGTGGGAGACCGAGCATACCTTCGTGTGTCCCCACTTCATGGAATCAAGAGGTTTGGTGTTAAAGGAAAGTTAGCACCCAGATTCATAGGCCCCTACAAAATTCTTGAACGTATAGGCGAAGTTGCATATAAGCTGGAATTGCCGGAAGGATTGTTTGGAGTTCATGATGTTTTCCATCTTTCCCAGCTGAAGAAATGCCATGCTGAGATGGCTAATATTCCTTTGAGAGACACACAGTGCCCCTAGAGGCCATACAACTTGACAGTGACCTAACCTATGAGTTGAAGCCTGTCAGAATACTCAAGACTACCAAGAGAGTTACCCATAGCAAGACCATCAAGTTTTTTAAGGTTCTATGGAGTCACCACACCGAGGAAGAAGCCACGTGGGAACGCGAAGAAGATCTTCGTAGAGACCACCCGCACCTATTTTCTAGCCAACCTGAATCTCGAGGGCGAGATTCATCTTAAGGTGGGTAGGTTTGTAACATCCCAAAATTTCATTTTGGAATGTTATGAATATAGCTATGCATCATCATCACATTGTTTGAATGAAGTGAATTGTTGAAGTTCTTCTTTTGGATTTCTAAAAGGCCACTTTCATTTTCTCCATATACTTGTTTCTACTATTTTAAAATCTCTGTAATTATTCAAAAAGAGAGGAGTAACATGACACTCCACACTAGGGGCATCTTGGTGAATTATTTGAAAAATGAAACCAGGGGTTTATTTGAAAGTTTATCTCAAAAGAATTTAAAATCAATTAGGCATTTTCTGAAGAAGAAAAAATTTAACGTATTCATTTTGACAGAGGAAGATGTTCATTAAATAGCATTTATTCCCCTGATCATTTATATATATATATTCCCTATGTTTGGAAATAATTTGAACGCATTAAAGGGTTTTAAACGCTCTGGAAAAATAGAAAAGGAAACGGATTTAAACGTTTTAATTGGAAAACCGGCCGGCCCACAACCTTTACTCCCCGAGATCACTCTGGATCGGCCACCGACGCGCAAACCTCGCCCTCTCTCCCACTAACACATGGGACCCACCGTCCGACAGCGTCATCTGCGCGCTCATCCCCTTCCCCTTGCCCCCGACCTCGCCGGCGATCCCTCCCCGCGGATCTCTCTCCTCTCTCCCTCTCCCTACCCCGCACCTGGCCTATAAGTAGCCCCGCCTCTCCGCATTCCCCCCAACCCATCTACCCTTGCCGGAAGCCACCGCATCACCTCGCTGGAGTTCTGACTCCACCCGAACCCCCAGAGCTCTGGGCCGTCGCCTCCGTCGCCCCCAGCCTCGTCTCGGGTGAGAGCACGCGGAGCTTGTCAACCCGCGGCTCACGTAGGTTTTGGTCTTGCTAATGGATCTGAAGAAGGCGGGTCTGACAATGTCGATGGTGGTGCGGGAGTTCTCCTACCGACGAATTTCTCATCTTCAATGCCATTCCCGTACGATGTGGGCTTTCGCAGGCCCTCACGACCCCATGAGGATCCATGTCGCGTCTCTTTCTCCTAGCATGCTGCACGACCTGCTCTGTTGCCTGACCAGCGAGGAACCGAACGAGCTCCCCTGGGACGGCTTCCCCTTGTATAACTACAAGTACAGGGAAGCCCTCGCCTAGAAGATGTCGCGCTTCGATGAGTGGGAGTTTCTTCCCCGGGAGGGAGCACGTCCCCAAGGTTATCCAGTCATGAGGATCTCGAATCCTTGGGGTCCTGATGTTGCGGCTCCTCCCTAGGCCGAAGTGGGGCGCCCTTCATCGCCCATTCCCCAGCCTCTTGCTACGGCCCAACCTGTGGTGAGGGTGATGCCCTGCCGATGGAGGAGGCTGCCACCTCCACTACAGGGTGCCAGGTGCCGGTCGTCGACATGTCGACCTTCGGCCTTCGCGGTCGTCGGGAGAGAAAGGTGCTTGAGGGCAGCCGCTTCCCAGCGCCGTGGGTGCCAGTGAAGAGGAAATGGGTTGTAGCGACCCGACCTGAAAGGTCGAATCTCAGGTGTTTCTGTACCATCCCAAGATCATGCTGGTACACACACGGTACATCAATATATATATCAAAGTGAAATCACACAGCGTTAATAATCGAAAATCTCATATCGAGTCCTTTATTACAATAAGAATTACAATAACGTGGCTAAAGGCCAACTCATGAGAATAACTAATCTTGTGGAAGCTTCAAAGGTAGTTGAGTCCATCTGACTCCAAGGGCATCTCACCGAGCGTAGAGCGTATCCTCACTCCTGGTCGGAAAAATACTTTGCAACATGATACGTTGCAGCCGTGTAGGTTAGCATATTGAACATGCCGGCAATGTCACAAAAGAGGGGGGGTAAAGGGATCATCTATTCTATATGCATATATGGCAGGTGGGGTAGTAAGTTTTGCATAAAGCCAATTTTTCCTACAACAAGAGGGGGCCAAATATTATTACTACAATGTTGGTTGATCAATGAGATGGTTCCACCAACCAATTCTCATACCCAAGTTGTCATTAAAAACCCACATCAATATAATTAATTGTGTTGAGAGTTCCAGATAGTTCAGTTCCTTTGGCTCAAACTGTCCATGACCGTGGACATGGCTAATCGATTAGGTTTGGGTACTCTACAGAGTTTTGCACACGTTCCCCACAAGATTTGATCGCCTCCATTGGATTTCTCGCACTTCAGGGTGTTTGAGAAATGGATGACCAAAACATGGTCTTCTAAAGGGTTTCCCCGAGACTCTGTCGGTGCCAATCCTTTCCTACCGTTCTTCTACATCTCGTAGCACCGCCTGTCCAGGGTCACCACGATATCCAACCAAGCCAGAGCCCATAATGGCTTGTGGTTGTGCAGGTAAGCCTTGGGTCTTGAAGCATCCATCCATCTCTTTGTGCCTGGGTGGACCTTTCCGCATGAATACTGGCACTTCTCCAGCAACATCTAGGCTAACCACTGGTTTCTCTAGGGCGCCGTTCAACCATCATCCACTCTTGAAGACTTGAAGGTCTTGAGTCAACATCTAGGGTTTCCCAGAGGTATGTTGAAAACTTGGAGTCTTGAAGTCTTGATGATCTTGTAGGTCTTGAAATTATTCACGCACAACTCTCATGAATCACACAACAAACCCCGTCTAGTAATAGCATAGCAAAATTAAATCAACGTTTCCCGGGGCCAATGTGTCAAAGGGGTGAGGGGTGCCTACCACATGATACTACATCAAGTAACCAAGTTTCCAAATTACCTAATTTCATTGGAATTGGGAGGATGGTAGAACTAATGCAATAAAATCATGGTTAAACATGATCAAAGTGACTTGCCTTGTTGACGATCCTCGTACTCAAGTGACTCTAGATAACTAGCTTCGCACTCTGGATGATCCAACGAATCAAACAAATCACACAATAAGCATACAACTAATAATACAACTCACACAATCAGCAAAATTTAAAAAATAAAACAATTCAATAGTATCAATCAAGAGACAGAAGTTAAAAACGAATATTTGTCTCACAATTTTTTTTGTGTCAAAACCACAAAAGAAATAAGACACATCAACTATTTTCAATAATAAAACAATAGTTAACAGAAAAGAAATAAATAAAAAATATTTAGTAAACAAAATTAAATCCACTAAAACTTTAGTGAAAAGAAATTCTACTAAAATTATAATTTTTTATAAAACATCACTTAATGTAGATACTAGAATTTCCTATAGCATTTGAGTATGAGACAAAATTATTATTATTATTATTGTAAACAAAACTTCACTTAGCAGAAAAGAATTACTAAAATTCTTTATTAGAAGACAGAATTAAATCTCCTAAATGTTTTGTGAAAAGTAAAACTAAATTGATTTATAAAACTATACCTAATGGAAAGGAATGAAGACTTCCTATAACAATAAGATATAAAACTAAACAATTATTTTTATTAACAACAAGTTATTTCACCTAATGTTGAAACAACAAAACTAATGAAAACTAAAAACTAAAGTTAAACTAACTCAGATTCAAACTACACTAAAATCAAATTAACTAAACTCTATTAAGAACTAAACAGATTCTGTTATTGTTAAAAACACTAACCAAATTTATCCTAAAAATTCTCAAACTTTGTGGGATGATAGGTTTAACTAATACAAACCAGTGGCAAAAAGATTCATACAAAAATATATTTTTAAACTCTAGTTATACAAATTTTAGTAATTTAAGCAAATTTGGTTAGATTCAAATTTTAAAGTTCAAATTTGAAATCTAAGACTACATGATGAAACTACATGAAATTTGTGACCTAATGCAACAAGAATCAATTACAAACACTAATTAGTTTACAAATTACAACTAAAACAGAAACAGAAAACATTCTGTTTTCTAAAACAAAACAGAAAAGAACAAACTTCCCAGCGAACGGACAGGGCCACGTGGCGTGTTGTGATTTGCTAAGGTCGTGAGCATGCGGGGTGTTTGCGGCGGACGACCGAAAACTAACGCGTACCGATTCGTTTTTATAAACCTTCTAATCTGGAGCGTAGATCCTAGATCTAACGGATGCGGGTGGAGGTGGCGGCTTACAGAGGAGGGGGGCAGAGTTTCGGGGATGTCGACGGTGGCCGGAGGTCGGAGATGCTCGGGGAGGGTGCTGCGGTGGTCGAGGGTGGCGTCCGAAATGTTCAGGCGACGGCGGCGAAGATACGGCATCAAATGACGGCGTCAGAAGGGAGTGGGGGTGAGTGTGGCGACGGTCAGGAACTCAGGGGGTTTCGGGTGGAGATAGAACTCCGGTGAGGTGGCGTGGTGGCGTTCCGGCGAGGGTAGAGGGGGTAGCGTGGTGGAACGGAGAGCGGCGAGGGCAGGGCTTTATGTAGGCCAGGTGCGGGGTCGGGAGAGGGAGAGAGGAGAGAGATCCGGAGAGGAGAGATCTTCGGCGAGGTGGCGCGTGCGAGGAAGGAGACGGGCGCACGGATGACGCTGTCGGACAGTGGGTCCCGTGTGTTAGTGAGAGAGAGTGCGAGGTTAGCGCGTCGGTTGACCGATCCGGAGGGATCTCGGGGTTTAAAGGTTGTGGGTCGGCCTGTTTTCTAATTAAACGCTTTAAATCTGTTTCCTTTTCTATTTTCCAGACCGTTTAAAACTCTTTAAAGCATTTAATTTATTTCCAAACATTGGTAATATATATATCAAAATGATCAGGGGAATAAATGTTATTTAATGAACATTCTTCCTATGTCAAAATGAATACTTTAGATTTTTTTTTAGAAAATGCCTAATTTATTTTAAATTCTTTTGAGATAAACTTTCAAATAACCCCCTGGTTTTATTGTTCAAATAACTCACCAAGATGCCCCTGGTGTGGTGTGTCATATTACTCCTCTCTTTCTATGAATATTCCAAGGGTTTTCAAATAGAAGGAAACAAGTATTATAAGAAATTGAAATGGCCTTTCAGAATTCCAAAAGAAAACTTTAACAATTCATTTCATTCAAACAAAGTGATGATGATGCATAGCTATATTTCATAACATTCCAAAATGAAATTTTGGGATGTTACAAACCTACCCACCTTAAGATGAATATCGCCCTCGAGATTCGGTTGGCTAGAAAATAGGTGCGGGTGGTCTCTACGAACATCTTCTTCGCGTTCCTAGGTGGCTTCTTCCTCGGTGTGGTGACTCCACAGAACCTTACAAAACTTGATGGTTTTGCTACGGGTAACTCTGTTGGTAGTCTCGAGGATTCTGATAGGCTTCTCCTCATAGGTCAGGTCACTGTCAAGTTGTATGGCCTCTAGTGGCACTGTGTCTCTCAAAGGAATATCATCTATCTCAGCATGGCATTTCTTCAGCTGGGAAACATGGAAAACATCATGAACTCCGGTCAATCCTTCTGGCAATTCTAGCTTGTAGGCAACTTTGCCTCTACGTTCAAGAATTTTGTAGGGGCCTATGAATCTGGGTGCTAACTTTCCTTTAACACCAAACCTCTTGATTCCTCGAAGTGGGGACACACGAAGATATGCTCGGTCTCCCACTTCATACGTCACCTCCTTGCATTTGCTATCAGCATAGCTTTTCTGCCTAGATTGGGCTATCTTGAGTTGGTCTCGAATCAGTTTGACCTTTTCTTCAGAATCTCGGATAAGATCGGGACCAAAAATTTGTCGGTCTCCAACACCATCCCACATCAATAGTGTTCTACACCTTCTTCCGTATAAAGCTTCAAAAGGGGCCATCTTCAGACTCGTTTGATAACTGTTGTTGTAAGAGTACTCTGTGTAAGGTAAGTTGTCATCCCACCTAGACCCATAGTCTAGCGCACAAGCTCTCAACATGTCCTCCAGCATCTGACTGACTCGCTCGGTCTATCCATCGGTCTGCGGATGAAAAGTTGTACTGAATTCTAGCCTTGTACCCAAAGTTTCATGTAACTGATGCCAAAACTTTGAGTAAATTGTGTTCCTCTATCAGACACGATACTCCTCGGAACTCCATGCAGACATACAATCCTGGTCATATATATCTTGGCTAACTTAGCACTGGTATAAGTGGTCTTCACTGGAATAAAATGAGCTACCTTGGTCAAGCGATCGACCACTACCCAGATGGAATCATAACCTGAGCGGGTCTTGGGTAATCCTGTGATGAAGTCCATACCAAGCTTATCCCATTTCCACTCGGGTATCGACAAAGGTTGGAGTAACCCTGCTGGTTTCTGATGTTCCGCCTTTACTTGCTGAAAAACATCACATACCGCAACATGTTCGGCAATATCCTTCTTCATACTTGTCCACAGTAACTTTCCTTCAAATCCAGGTACATCTTGATGTTGCCTGGGTGTATCGAGTATGGTGAATCATGGGCTTCTTGAAGTATCAACTTCCTGAGCTCTGGGTCATTGAGCACATAGATTCGGTTCCCAAACCACAGAGTACCTTGTTCATCTTCACGAAAGTCTTTAGCTTTTCCATCCTTCATCCTCTGCTTTATCACAGCTATCTCCTTGTCCAATTTCTTGGCTTCACGAATTCTTTCGGTCAAGGTGGACTAGATCTCTAGTGTGGCAACATATCCTTTTGGAACTATCTCTAGCCGAAGCTCTTTGAGATCATCAGTTCACTCCTGGGGTAATCCTCCGGCTATGAGTGTGTTCACATAACTCTTCCGACTCAAAGCATCTGCTACAACATTTTCCTTTCCTGGATGGTAATGCAGTCTCATGTCATAGTCCTTGATTAACTCTAACCATCTCCTCTGTCTGAGGTTCAATTCCTTCTATGTGAAAATATACTTCAGGCTTTTATGATCAGTGTAAACCTCACAACTATTTCCGATAAGGAAATGTCTCCAAGTCTTGAGTGCGTGCACTATGGCTGCTAGTTCCAAATCATGGGTGGCATAATTCAACTCATGGGGTCATAGCTGTCTGGATGCATAGGCTACAACTTTTCCTTCCTGCATGAGTACTCCTCCAAGTCCTTGACGTGATGCGTCACAATAAACCTGGAAGTCCTTCCGAATGTTTGGCAGTATCAATACTGGGGCTGTGACCAAACGTTTCTTCAACTCCTGGAAACTGGCCTCACATTCCTCAGTCCAGATATACTTAGACTCTTTCTTCAAAAACTCCGTCATGGGTTTGGCAATCTTTGAGAAATTCTTAATGAATCTCCGGTAATATCCGGCAAGTCCGAGAAAACTGCGGATCTCCTTAACTGATGTGGGTGACTTCCACTCAGTGACTGCTTCAACCTTAGCGGGGTCTACTGATATTCCTTCTCCGGAAAGAATGTGTCCAAGGAATCCAACTTCCGTCAGCCAGAATTCACATTTACTGAACTTGGCATATAACTGATGCTCTCTAAGCTTCTCCAAAACTAAACGCAAGTGTTCCTTGTGTTCTTCCTCGCTCTTGGAAAATATCAAAATGTCATCGATGAACACTAAGACAAACTTGTCCAAGTATTCCATAAACACCTTGTTAATCATATTCATGAAGTAGGCAGTAGCATTAGTCAAACCAAAAGACATGACTGTATACTCATATAAGCCATACCTTGTGGTGAAGGCGGTTTTGGGTATATCCTGTTCACGAATTTTCAGTTGGTGATATCCTGATCGAAGATCAATCTTGGAAAATACTTTGGCTCCTACTAGCTGATCAAACAAGTCACTAATCATCGGCAGAGGGTACTTGTTCTTGATAGTCACCTCGTTCAATGCACGATAATCGACTACCATCCTCAAGGTTTTATCTTTCTTCTCAACCAAAAGAACTGGGGCTCCCCAAGGTGAAGAACTTGGGAGAATATATCCCTTATCCAATAACTCCTTAATCTGCTTCTTGATTTCTACTAAATCATTTGCGGGCATCCGATAGGGTCTCCTGGAAATTGGGGCGGTTCCTGGTAGTAACTCTATCAGAAACTCAATCTCTCTATCTGGTGGCATGCCTGGTAATTCCTCTCGGAATACATCTAGAAAGTATTGTACCACCGGCACTTCCTCCTGAACAACTCCTGTGAGGGAATTTAATCGAGCACTCATCCGTGTGCGTCGGGATACATACTTAATCCTCTTGTTCTCTAGGGTGGTGAGTGAAATAGACTTGCTGGGGCAATCAATATTTCCTTCATAATTGGTCATACAATCCATGCCTAGGATTACATCCAATCCCTGGGATTCTAATACGATGAGGTCGGTGGGAAAAACATGGTTTCCTATATGGAGTTTCAAGGCGTGGCATCCTATCCCTACCATCATCATACCTCCTGGGGAATTGACCTTAATGGGCTGACTAAGGGTTCTGGTGGGTAAACCATACTTTTCCACAACTACCCTTGATATCAATGAGTGAGTTGCACCAGAATCAAAAGGTACCATAACTGGATGTGAATGCAATAAAAACTTACCAACCACAGTCTCGGGCTAATCATAGACTTCTTCCACATCAAGGTGGTTCACCTGAGCACGAGGAAAAGGATTTGGCTTCTTAGTTGCGGAGTTGCCGTTGTTGTTGCCGTTTCCATTTCCTTACTTGTTCTGAGGGCATTCAGTGGCATAGTGCCCTATCTTCTGGCACTTGAAACAGGTGATATGGTTCAGATCCTTCTGAGCTGGAGCGGAACGGTGTTGGTTGCCATTCCCACTTTTATTGCCATTCTTGAAGTTGCCATTGTTGGGACGATTATTCCCATTTCCTCCATGGTTGTGGCCTCCATGGTTGTGCATGTGATGAGTGTGTCCTCCATAATTACCGGTTCCTGATTCAGTATTCCCTGAGTACGGGGAGTAGCGGGGCTTCTGTTGAGCTCCAGAGTGATATTTCCCCTGTCCATACTTCCTCTTGCGGTTTTGGATTTGCTGCTACTTCCCCTCCAAGATGAGGGCCTTGTCTACCAGCTCCTAGTAGTTGTTGAAAGTAGCCACCATCAACTGCACGCTCAACTCATCGTTGACTCCTTCCAAGAACTTCTCCTGTTTGGTTGCATCATCGACCACATCTCCTGGTGCATAACGAGCCAACATGCTGAAATCATCCACATAATGGGCCACGGAGTGGTTCCCCTGGCGTAAGTTGCGAAACTCATGCTTCTTCGAACTCATGGCTCCAACTGAGACATGAGTGGTGCAGAAAGCTAGCTTGAACTGCTCCCAGGACACACCAGCAACGGGGTACGTGGTGGTGTAGTTCTGGCACCATGAAGCTGCTGGTCCCTCCAGTTGATGGGCGGCAAAGCACACCTTTTCAGCCTCAGTGCATCCAGTGGTGGTGAGTTCCCTCTCCATCTTGCGGAGCCAATCAACAGCCACAATGGGCTCAGTGCTGTTGGAGAAAGTTGGTGGATTCAGCCTCAGAAAACGGGTGAGTTTATCGCCTTGAGGTGGAGGGTGGTTGTTGTGGTTGTTGGTCTGGTTCTAGATCAACAACTTCATTAGGGCATTCTGCTGCTGGAGAAGTTGTGTGAGTTCCGGCGGGAAGGTGAAGTCGGGCTCACGTCACGGAGGCATATTCCTTGTTTTTAGAGGGGTGAGAATTAGAATAGAACAAGGTCCTAAAAGGAAATTTCACTACCCATATGTAATGCAACAAACATATCACACCAAACACTCATTCATTTATTCAACTCAAGGTTCAAACATCGAGATACAAATCTCCAAATCAAACTAAGCATCGACCTACGCTTTATCGACCAAAATAAAGTTACATGGGGGCATAACTAAAGTTCTCCTCAAAAGTACATGGTGAAGTGGCCTCCTTCGGTGATGCTCTCCTCATAGTCGTCATTGTTGCTGATGAAGGGAGTCATGTCTCCTTCTGGGTGAAGATTTTACCGCATGTCCAACTGTTCCTCCAGAGTTGCAATGCGGGTGTTTAGCTTATCGATCCTCTCTAAGAAATCCTTCACTTCATGCTCATGGTCGTACTTGGCTTCCTGTAGGTCATCTTCGAGGTCAACCTCGCGGTTCATCAGCCTCTTGATCGTCTTCGTGTCGGGACGTACCCGAAGCTCCAAGGTCCTGATGTGCGTCTCCAAAGTCTGGATATAGGAAATGGTGGTGTCTTCAGTGGGAGTGTTTATGATATTTCCATTGGCGTCCCTGCGACAAAGCATGCTGAGTCCTGGTGAAATGGGACCACCCTTGTATTCCTCCTGAATACGTCCAAGGGCATGGTGAATTGCCATGACCCTCCCAAGAATCCAGCTGGGTGCCACAAACTTGAAGTCGATGGGTTCCTTACGATTTCCAAAGGTCTTTCCGGGGATGTGCACCTCGATCCTGTAGCGACCGTCTTGGGGAAACAACATGATAGGAGTCTCGGTGATGCTTGGCAAAGCGATCCTTATGTCCCTGACGATCTTCACCAGCTCCTTGCCAAAGGGCATCATCGCGTCAGGCTGACAAAACTCTGTGATCAAAACTGGGATGAAGGTGGCCATCTATAAATTTTGAAATAAATCGGAGGGAAGTCAGTAACGAGTAGATGAGAGTATAATAATTTTAAAGACAAAAGAGAAATAAATCCTAAGGCTTTTCCAATCCTAGAGGTTACGTCCTACGGTTAGCGTGTGCTCTGATACCATTTCTGTAGCGACCCGACCTAAAAGGTCGAATCTCCGGTGTTTCTGTACCATCCCAAGATCATGCTGGTACACACACGGTACATCAATGTATATATCAAAGTGAAATCACACAGCTTTAATAACCGAAAATCTCATATCGAGTCCTTTATTACAATAGGAATTACAATAAAGTGGCTGAAGGCCAACTCATGAGAAAAACTAATCTTGCGTAAGCTTCAAAGGTAGTTGAGTCCATCTGACTCCAAGGGCATCTCACCGAGCGTATAGCGTATCCTCACTCCTGGTCGGAAAAATACTCTACAACATGATACGTTGCAGTCGTGTAGGTCAGCATATTGAATATGCTGGCAATGTCACAAAAGAGGGGGGTAAAGTAATCATCTGTTCTATATGCATATATGGCAAGTGGGGTAGTATGTTTTGCATAAAGCCAATTTTTCCTACAACAAGAGGGGGCAAAATATTATTACTACAATGTTGGTTGATTAATGAGATGGTTCCACCAACCAATTCTCATACCCATGTTGTCATTAAAAACCCACATCAATATAATTATTGTGTTGACAGTTCCAGATAGTTCAGTTCCTCTCGCTCAAACTGTCCATGACCGTGGACACGGCTAATCGATTAGGTTTGGGTACTCTGCAGAGTTTTGCACACGTTCCCCACAAGATTTGATCGCCTCCGTTGGATTTCTCGCACTTCAAGGTGTTTGATAAACGGATGACCAAAACATGGTCTTCTAAAGGGTTTCCCCAAGACTCTGTCGGTGCCCATCCTTTCCTACCGTTCTTCTACATCTCGTAGCACCGCCTGTCAAGGGTCACCATGATATCCAACCAAGCTAGAGCCCATAATGGCTTGTGTCTGTGCAGGTAAGCTTTGGGTCTTGAAGCATCCATCCATCTCTTTGTGCCTGGGTGGACCTTTCCGCATGAATACTGGCACTTCTCCAGCAACATCTAGGCTAACCACTGGTTTCTCCAAGGTGTCGTTCAACCATCGTCCACCCAGAGGTATGTTGAAAACTCGGAGTCTTGAAGTATTGATCATCTTGTAGGTCTTGAAATTATTCACTCACAACTCTCATGAATCACACAACCAACCCCGTCTACTAATAGCATAGCAAAATTAAATTAACGTTTCCCAGGGCCAATGTGTCAAAGGGCTGAGGGGTGCCTACCAGATGATACTACATCAAGTAACCAAGTTTCCAAATTACCTACTTTGCATGCAATTGGGGAGATGGTAGAACTAGTGCAATAAAAACATGGGTAAACATGATCAAAGTGACTTGCCTTGTTGACGATCCTCGTACTCAAGTGACTCTAGATAACAAGCTTCACACTCCGGATGATCTAACGAATCAAACAAAGCACACAATAAGCATACAAGTAATAATACAACTCACACAATCAAAAAAATTAAAAAAATAAAACAATTCTACAGTATCAATCAAGAGAAAGATGTTCAAAACCAATATTTCTCTCACAAATTTTTTTTGTGTCAAAACTACAAAAGAAATAAGATCAATCAACTATTTTCAATAACAAAACAATAGTCAACAGAAAAGAAAAAAAATTATATTTAGTAAACAAAATTAAATCCACTAAAACTTTAGTGAAAAGAAATGCTACTAAAATTAGAATTTTTTATAAAACACCACTTAATGTAGATACTAAAGTTTCCTATAGCATTTGAGTATGAGACAAAATTATTATTATCATTATTATAAACAGAACATCACTTAACAGAAAAGAATTACTAAAATTCTTTATTAGAAGACAAAATTAAATCTCCTAAATGTTTTGTGAAAAGTAAAACTAAATTGCTTTATAAAACTATGCCTAATGGAAAGGAATGAAGATTAACTATAACAATAAGATATAAAACTAAACAATTATTTTTATTAATAGCAAGTTATTTCACCTAATGTTGAAACAACAGAACTAACGAAAACAAGAGTTAAACTAACTCAGATTCAAACTACACTAAAATCAAATTAACTAAACTCTATTAAGAACTAAAGAGATTCTGTTTTCGTTAAAAACACTAACCAAATTTATCCTAAAAATTCTCAAACTTTGTGGGATGATAGGTTTAACTAATACAAACCAGTGGCAAAAAGATTCATACAAAAATATATTTTTAAACTCTAGTTATACAGATTTTAGTAATTTAAGCAAATTTGGTTAGATTCAAATTTTAAAGTTCAAATTTGAAATCTAAGACTACAGGATGAAACTACATCAAATTTGTGACCTAATTCAAAAAGAATAAATTAAAAACACTAATTAGTTTAAACATTACAACTAAAACAAAAAGAGAAAACATTCTGTTTTCTAAAACAAAACAGAAAAAAAAAATTCCTAGCGAACGGACAGGGCTACGTGGCGTGCTGTGATTTGCTGAGGTCGTGAGCGTGCGGGGTGTTTGCGGCGGACGACCGAAAACTAACGCGTACCGGTTCGTTTTTATAAACTTTCTAATATGGAGCGTAGATCCTAGATCTAACGGACGCGGGTGGAGATGGCGGCTTACAGAGGAGGGGGTCGGAGATCCGGCGACGTCGACGGCGGCCGGAGGTCGGAGATGCTCAGGGAGGGTGCTGCTGTGGTCGAGGGTGGCGTCCGAAATGCTCAGGCGATGGCGGCGAAGATACGGCGTCGAATGGCCAGGAGCTCAGGGGGTTCGGGTGGTGTTAGAACTCCGGCGAGGTGGCGTGGTGGCGTTCCGGCGAGGGTAGAGGGGGTAGCGGGGTGGAACGGAGAGCGGCGAGGGCAGGGCTTTATATAGGCCAGGTGTGGGGTCGGGAGAGGGAGAGAGGAGGGAGATCCAAAGAGGAGAGATCTCTGGCGAGGTGGCGCGCGCGAGGAAGGAGACGGGCGCGCGGATGACGCTATCGGACAGTGGGTCCTGCGTGTCAGTAAGAGAGAGGGCAAGGTTAGCACGTCGGTTGACCGATTCGAAGGGATCTCAGGGTTTAAAGGCTGTGGGCCAGCCGGTTTTCTAATTAAACGCTTTAAATCTGTTTCCTTTTCTATTTTCCAGAGCATTTAAAACTCTTTAAAGCATTCAATTCATTTCCAAACATAGGGAATATACATATCAAAATGATCAAGGGAATAAATGCTATTTAATGAACATTTTTCCTTTGTCAAATGATTACTTTAGTTTTTTTTCTTCAGAAAAATGCCTAATTGATTTTAAATTCTTTTGAGATAAACTTTCAAATAACCCCCTGGTTTTATTGTTCAAATAACTCACCAAGATGCCCCTGGTGTGGAGTGTCATATTACTCCTCTCTTTTTATGAATATTCCAAGGGTTTTCAAATAGAAGGAAACAAGTATAAGAAGAAATTGAAATGGCCTTTCAGAATTCCAAAAGAAAACTTCAACAATTCATTTCATTCAAACAAAGTGATGATGATGCATAGCTATATTTCATAACATTCCAAAATGAAATTTTGGGATGTTACATGGGTTGCCGTGGATGAGTAAGCGCCTGTGCTCCCTCAGCCTTCTCTTGACGCACTCCTTCTGAATCTCTGTTCTGTAGGCTCCCCACTGATGGAGGAAGATCCGTGCCATTGCCGCCGCCTCCCGAGGCCGCCAGGCCCATCGTGGCCCCGTCCTTAGCGGGCTGCGGAACTACTTGAGGGAGGGAACCTATACCCGAGCTCGTGCAGTCCTTAGGAGGCCTTGAGCGCGAGCTTCCCACGATCTTCTCCATACACATCCTCCGATTTGTAGGGGAGGGGCTACGCCCCGCGCTGGCGGTCTTCACTAGGGATGTGTCGTGTCGTGCCCTTGGGAACTTCTCAGGCTAAGACGCGGGGCCTTGGGTGACATGACTCCCACCTTGGGAGGTAAGGTGGGAGCCTCCAACCCCTGGGCGCACGTCGGGGTTGAACGGCCCCTCGTATGCCTATCCCGCTCGTCCAGGGGAAGGCGGCAATCCTGGCTGGTTCCTCAAGCTCGCCAGTGGCTGGAGTGTTGTGAGGTATGGTCTTCTCCATGCCGTGGCGAATGCGCTAGGGTGCCTGGGGTGGAGCTTGCCTACAACGATATTCGTCTGGAGGTGGAGCGCTAGTGCCTTGCGCGGGAATGGCATCGTCTTGGGGTCATCGTAAACCACGGCTGCCTGCAACGCGAGCATGCCCATGCGGATGCCGAGGGATCCCTTCCCGCGGCGGTTGAGGCTCACGAACTTGCCCTTGCTGAGGCCCAAGCTGCCGCTAGCTGATGCAAGGCCTCTAAGGAGCGCTTGCAGGAGCTTCCAGCCTTCAATGCCTTCCTTGAAAGGCGAATCCAGGCGCGGAGGACCACACTCGACGAACCAGCTATCGAGTTCCTTACCGGCGGTGCGGACCCCCGTATTCCCGAAGAAGCGTTGGAGATGGAGGCGCTGGAGCAGAGCCTGGAGCACGAGAGACTAGAGGTAACGGAGCACCAGGTGTCGCTTGCCGAGGACTCCCTCGCAAGTCGTGAGGCGCACGTTCAGGATGAGATCAACGACAAGGTGGCGGAGGTTTGGTGCTCCCTTATCCAGGATTATCATGCCAAGTTGATGCTTCAGGAATCGCGTTTCTGCAGGCGATGCGACCAGCTGAAAATCGAGGTCGATGACCTTAGGAGGAGGTTAATGGAGGTGGAACAACGCCAAAAAGCCGCGATGGATTCCCAAACAGCTGCCGAGGCCGAGTTATCATCCCTCTACAAGTAGGTGAAGGGCGTTACTTCCCTCATGGAGAAGGTTTCGGACGAGGCCAATCGTGGCCGGGGCGTTCAGCACATGTGCTCCAAGATGTTCTGGTCCCTCGAGAAGAGGGCCCACCAGGCCTTGAGTGACATATGTGGTGAAAGCCTCGCGAGCCCCCTCATCCCCAATGAAGTTGGGTACCTGGTCTTCTTTTCTATTGTCGTGGAACGCCTTGAAGGGGTGCAGAGAAGATCAACAAGCTCATGGAGGAGAAGCGCCGCGACTTCCTCACGCAGGCAGCCCTACGCGTATTTAGCCATCTCCTTCACTTCGACCCGCACTTCGACTTTGAGGCGGTGCTTGCCCCCGTGCCCGAGGTGATTCGAGATGCCCTCACCGAGTGGGTAGAGGACCATGTGGAGGACTTGATAGCGGAGCTTCCTTTTGATGAACCGGAGAGCCACACTAGAGCTGGGGAGCGCGAGGTCGATGGTGGTGGTGATGACGAGAGCAATGACGACAGCATGTCCCCATGAGTAGTCTTCTTGTTTACCTGCTAGGGTTATGAATGTGGCCTAGTGGCAACCCTAATGTATTTTGAAAAGACCTTTGAGGGTTCTCCCGTATGACATGATATATAGCGTCGTGCTCCACTTGCCAGGAATTTCTACTGATCCGAACGACCATGCCGTGCGAGCATCCAGGGACCTAGGCCTTGGTAGGTTGTGCATGATAGCGCATCCCCCGTGTCCTTCCTCTGCTTACCGGTTACTCGTGGGAGATGGAGATGGAGGATCTGGCCATCGCCATACTCCCCGAAAATTCGAATACAAAAAGGAACAAGCATTAGCCGCGTCTAGCACCTACGCTAACCTTCACCTTCATCTTCGTCTTCCCCCTGCGCGGAGCATAGGGCATCCACGTTGCATGGGCATAGCCATTGGAAGGCAGTGTTCTCCGCCTATGAGGAGCATGGGGCTTCCACTTGGGCGTGGGAAGGAACCCCTCCACGTCCTCGGGGGGCTTCAATCATATACAACCCACTCATTATTATGTGAGAGTTTCACGGGTTAGCCCTTAGGGTATACAAGGAGCTCCATGCATCTCGGACATGAAGCCCACTTCCCGCCCCCAAGCTTGGCGTGGCAAAATGGGGTCGGCTCTGGATGGGCCCTCGAGCGCGTGGGGAGCCCATCGCACTCTCTGTAGGGAAGGCTTGCCTCGGAATAGGGCCTCGGGCGTTCTAGAGCCCGAGGTCGGATGCCGTCGTCATAGTAATGCCGTAGCCCCCTACGCTATGGGTGGGGCCCAGTGGGGCCCTTCCGCTACATGCAAGGGTGACGCCCGAGGCGATGCCCCAACACGCCTCGCTAGGGTGTCCGGGGGCCTCACGCAAGTACCCCGTCCCTAGGCAGACCAGGCCGGTCCTGGGGACATGGGCAAGTACGTGATCCCCCTCGTGGTCGAACGAAGCCTGATCCAGAGACATGGGTGTGTGTTCCACCCTTCGTCTCCAAGCAGACAACACGTGCCCCGGAGACATGGGCATGTGTTCCACCTCCGTCTCCAGGTTGGGATCACCTGGCCTAGGGACATGGGCATGTGTTCAACCCTCCGCCTCCAGGCTAGGGTCGTCCGACCCAGGGACATGGGCGTGTGTTCCACCCTCCGTCTCGAGGCAAGTGACCTCCGGTCCATAGACCTAGGTGCCTACTCAGGGCAGCTCCTTCCCAGCGGTTGTGCCTCACAAGGCTGCCAGTGTCGGGCATCCTCGTGAGACCAACCCTGCAAGCCACCCTTGCGAGACTGTGCATACCATCTGAACGAGAGTCGCTCGCGAGGTCCTGTGCGCTCCTCCTGATTTCGTGGTAGCCAGTGTTTCTCCCTTCGTAGCTCGGGCGCTCGTCAACATGGTCATTGTAGAGTTGCTTGAGCCCCCAGGCGCAAGCGTAGATGAGCCTCCGGGCGTCCACCCTGGGCTCGACGGGCATGCTAGGAGGCACAAGGCGGAGTCCATCCCGCGTGGCCAGGACCCCCACTGGTCCCCGTCCGCACATGGGGCCAACTCCTGCATCCTCGACTACTCAGGCCAGACCCCCAACAGGCGCGGGTCGCAACAGGGTTGCCAAGCACGCCTGCATGACCCCAGCATTGTGCCGGTCGGTTGGGCGAGTCCACGGGCGTGAGCCCCCAGGCCTGTCCCGTAGGGATGCGCCTGGGTCTCGCCGGTGGTGATGGTGTGCCTAGGCGCGTGTCGTGCCCAGTTTGTTGCGGTGACCGCGCACAACACGGAGACATTGTAATTCATGGGCCACGAGGAGCAAGACACGCTTGTGCGTCGGGTCATGGCAGAGTCAGGGGGCGACGACGTGACCCGGATGTGGGGAATGTCCGCGGCTATGATAACATGCCATGCGGTTGGTGAAGGCGGCAGCTCCTGATGTCTGTCTAGGGCCTGGCTGGCAATAGCGCCCGCCAATGGGGAGGCAGGGTGACTCGGGATGCCGAGTCCCGTAGGCATCACCCGTGCCATGCGAGCAACCCACCGCTCAGCACGGGCTCATTGTCATTTGGCCATGGATGTGGCGAGTGGATGTGAGGCAAGGCTTGTGCGAGGATTCCAACACGCCCCCTACCTGGCGCGCCAAATGTCGTATCTTGGGCTCCACAAAACTCAAGGAATTTCGAACACAGGGGCATGCGTGAAGATCCCCAGCAGCGTCACTCCTCCTAGATCACAACACGGTAGCTTAGTCTATGAACTCGCACAATCACGAGGAAGGAGATGGCACATGGGGATTCACCAAGGACCGGTCCGCTGCAAAGCGGAAGACCCTACTCCTTCTTTGGTGGATTGCCTCACGAGGAGGTTTGTGGATGAACTATTATAGTGGTGAGTTGCCTCGCGAGGGTGTTGTGGTGGTCTTGCTTCTTCTCTCTTGGCTTCCCGTCTCTATAGAGCTACCGAGCCTCTATTTATAGTGGCCCGGGTCCTCTTCCCTTATCACTATGGAGGGAAGGGATCCCAAAATAGCCAAATTTGAAGGGGGACAAAGGATACATCTTTATCCTGACGAAAGGTGGTCTTCGCCTGCAAAGTAGCTATTGGTGATGCAGTGGTGGGCTTGGTGGTGACATCCATCTTGGAAGGCTCGTGGTGTTGGTATTATTGCACCGGAATGGAATCCTTTGGGGGCATTTTGGGAACCTGCGTATGTCTTTGCCCCCTTTGCACCAAAGGGGAAACTGTCTCGTCTGGCGCGTTGGTGCTTGCCTGGCTGGCCTTGCGTCATACTTGGCCTCTCGAGGCCAAGCGTTGGATAGAGATCTCCACCGCTCAAGACGGGTCCTGGAGAGGCCTATTCCCTCACGGGTCTTGGCGCTGCTCCCCTTGCGAGCTCGAGGCTGTCGCGAGGGCCTTGTCTAGAGTGGGGCCACGCTCGGCCATGCCTGTCCATCGGAATGGGCTACGCCCTGGGCCGCAGGCTGGCAGGTCTGGGTCCTCCTTTCCTAGAACACCGACAAAAGCATGCCGAGCTCCAGAAGGAGATCGACGATCTCAAAAAGTATCTCCATGAAAGCACAATATGCTCCCTTGGTGGGTTGGATAATTCATGACAACATACATTGTCTCTTGGACTAACACTTCTATCTAGTGTATTTCAGATAATAGTCCATCGAGAGTTGAGTTGGCAAAAGGATTGAGGAGATTGTGGAATTACCCCAAGACTCAAGGAAATAGGTTGGCCAAGCTTCAAGCAAGAGAAATCTACATTTTATATTTGTGAGAAATTACTTTGAGTCTATAGGAAAGCCAATACTATTAAAAGGGGGTAAAGTTTTGATGGTGAACAATATGCTCAAATGTGCACAAGTGACAGTCGCCAAAACATCCACATACTATCCCACCAAAGCCTGTCCTAAGCCAAACATGACAAACCGGTGCAACCAACTTTCCCTTCCCAGTGCCACCGAGTTCCAAACCCTAGACAAACTCAGCCAAACCCTAACACTTCGGTGCAGCTGACACAACAATCGGTGCCACCGAATTGGGTTGCCAACTTCCTGTTATGCAAATTCTCATTTTTGGTCTGACCGAGAATGGTGAGTTGGTGTCACCGAGTTTGGTAATTCTGATCGTTGGTCACCCTGTCGGTGCAACCAAGAATTATATATCGGTCCATCAAAGATTCAAAAGTTGCCACTTTTTGTCACTTCGGTACCACAGAGTTTTACACTTTGGTGTCACCGAGTCTAACTTATTGTGTGTAACGGTTGGATATTTGGGCCTGCCTATATATACCCCTTCACCACCACCCACTGGACAAAGAAGCACACAGAACTATTCCATACCTATCCTATTCAGTTTTCTGAGAGAGAACCACCTACCCTTATGTTGAGGTCAATATCTTCCACTCCAACCGTATGGATCTTTATTTCGAGCCTCCCCAAGTTGCTTTCCACCAGTCCCATCTCCTCTACCAAGCCAAATCTGTGTGAGAGAAATTGTGTGTTGAGGAGTCTATCATCTTGAAGCACCAGAGTAAGGAGTTCATCGTCATTACCGAGCCTATTACCTTTTTGAGGGTGGTGCCTCCTAGATTGGTTAGGTGTCGCATGGGAGCCTCCTACTTGGTGTTGTGGAGTGAACCAAGAAGTTTGCAAGGGCAAGGAGATCGCCTACTTCGTGAAGATCTACGCATAGTGAGGCTAGTCCATCATGGATGGAAGCCACATGGAATAGTAAAGGTTGCTTCTTCGTGGAACCTCCGTGGACCCTCGTGACCGTTACCCTCCATGGGTTAAAGACTCCATGAACGTTGACATACGATAGCACCACCTATCGGAACCACAGGAAAAATCATCGTGTCATCACTTGTGTTTGATCTTCCTATCCCATCTATTTACTTACATGTGCAATGTGTTTACTTTCCACCGACATACTTGTAGACATGCATGTGTAGGCCTGTTTAGCTATCTAGATTTGCTAAAAGTATTAAAATCTGCCAACCAATTAACTTGGGAAAAGGTTAGGTTTTAAATTTCTACTAGTAGTCTATTCACCCCCCCTCTAGACACGCCTCTCTCGATCCTACAAGTGGTATCAGAGCATTGGTCTCCATTTCTTCGGTTTAATCACCGTGGAGCAAGATGGATGTGTCTACTATAGAGTGTTTGAGTTGTAGAATGCCCATTCTTGATGGAGTACTATAGTCAATGGGAAAATGCCATGATTGATCTATTTAATAGATTCCATTTGACTAAATATATTGAACAACCCTATGTGCTCCCCATTGATGAAATGCATTCCACACACGAAGAGGAAATTAACATGCTTGGTAACCTAAGAGCTGTCAATATTTTTGTTAGAGGTTTACCAAGATTTGTGCTTTGTCAAATGAAGAACTTTGCATGTGCCCATACCTTATGGACTGATTTGGAAAAACGATATCCAAATCTTTCCTTAGGAAATCTTGATGAAATTCTTCATAAAACTGTGCGTTTCACAAAATGAAGCCTACTGATCCAAACTTTGATAAATGTCTATTTGAGATCCGTGATCTTATGCATGCTAAAGGAGATGTCACCACTATCAACAACATTATCTTTGAAGCCATTCGCATTTATGAACTTGAGCATTGTCATAATCACTATTCTAATGAATCTCTTGTTCTTTACGACGAGGATTTCCCACTTGATGATGACAATGTGGAACATGGATATTATGAATAGGATGAGTTGTTTGACATCGAGTATGAGAAGATCATGAAGAATCTGAGTCTTATGGCAAACTTTAGAGATTACATGGTCGGAGCAAAAGAGTGGATTCTTGACAGTGGATGTACGGATCCTATGACTGGTGATAGAGACATGTTCCAAGAGATCACACCTAATCAAGGTCCTCGATGGTACGTGACATTTGGAGACAACTCTAATGGTAAGGTACTTGGCCTTGGTAAGGTGGACATATCTCATGATTGCTCTATTCAAAATGTCATGCTTGTTGAATCACTTGACTACAATCTTCTTTCCCTATCTAGACTTGCCGACTTTGGTTTCAATGTTTTATTTAGAAAGTTGATGGCCAAGTGTTTCGTCAAGATAATCATAAAATGGTCTTTACCGGTTTTCATAGAGGTGATCTATACATTGTTGATTTCACTAAAAGATCCAAGCCTCGCACTTGTTTAATTGCAAAATCTTTTAAAGGTTGGCTTTGGCATAAAAGACTTGGACATGTAGGCATGCGAAATCTAGATAAGCTAATCAAAGGTGATCATATACTTGGAGTTAAAGATGTTATCTTTGGAAAAGATAGACTTTGTAGTGCTAGTCAAGCTGGAAAGCAAGTAGGTGGAAGTCATCTTGTTAAGAACATCATGACTACTAGGAGACCACTCGAGTTACTTCACAAGGATCTTTTTGGTCCCAATGCTTACAAGAGTCTCGGTGGAAGTTCCTATGGCCTAGTTATAGTTGATGATTTTTCCAGATTTATGCGGGTATACTTTCTTGATGATAAGATGCAAGTTTAAAAGATCTTCAAGAACTTCGCTCACAAAGCGCAAAATCAGTTTGAAGTGAAGATCAAGAAGGTTCGAAGCGACAACGGATCGGTGTTCAAGAACACCCATGTGGATTCCTTTCTTGATGAAGAAGATGTCTCACAAGAGTTCTCGGCTACATACACACCTCAAGAAAATGGAGTTGTTGAGAGGAAGAACAGGACGCTCATTGAGATGGCAAGAATGATGCTTGACGAATACAAGATGCCAAGACACTTTTGGGCAGAAGCCGTTGAAACAGCATGTCATGCCACAAACCGACTTTACTTGCACAAGCTTCTCGGTAAAGCGACATACGAGCTGCTCACCGGTAACAAACCCCAAGTCAGATACTTTTGGGTATTTGGCTCAAAGTGCTACATTTGTGATAGGCATCGTCGTACTAAATTTGCTCCTAAATCTCATGAAGGATTCCTACTTGGTTATGGATCGAACTCTCACACTTACCGTGTCTACAACAACTTCACTCAAAAAGTTCAAGAGACGGTAGATGTGAAGTTTGATCAATCTAATGGTTCGCAAGTCAAACAATTGCCAAATGATGTAGGTGATAAGGATCCTTCGGAAGCCATACTAGATCTACCTATCGAAAAGATTCGTCCCATGGAAGTGAAGGACAGTACTTCATCAACTCAAGTGGAAGCCCCCACCTCATGTCAAGGTGAAACTCAATACGACATGGAGGCATCCACAAGTGGAACACAACAAGATGGCGAAGAAGAGGAAGTACATCATGAAGATCCACCACAACCACCTTCACCACCACCTCAAGGGAATGTCGCCTTCAACAACAATGAACCTGGCCGAGATGATAATGAAGAAAAAGCTCCACCATCCAACAATCGGAAGTTGACCCGTGTTCGAGCTCAAGTGACCAAGAACCATCCTGTAACCAAATCGTTGGTGATATACAAACAGGGAGAATCACTCGCTCTAAAACCCGTCTAGCTAACTTCTATGAGCATTATTCTTTAATCTCTAGCATTGAGCCTTTAAAAGTAGAACAATCTCTAGAAGTAGTAGATTAGGTGAACGCAATGCATGAAGCGCTACACAACTTCGAGAGGAACAAAGTGTGGACACTCATGGAGACACCCAAAGATGAGCACAACATCATCGGAACCAAATGGGTGTTTCGGAACAAACAAGATGAAGATGGTGAAGTTGTACGCAACAAGGCTCGTCTCGTAGCCCAAGGATATACGCAAGTCGAAGGTATGGACTATGGTGAGACTTATGCCCCCATTGCTAGACTTGAAGCTATTCGTATTGTTTTTGCTTATGCTAATCACCAAGATATCACGCTCTATCAAATGGACATCAAAAGTGCATGTTTAAATGGTGAAATAGAGAAAGAAGTTTATGTTAAGCAACCACCTGGTTTTGTGAATCCTAAGAAACCTAATCATGTTTACAAGCTTCGCAAAGCTCTTTATGGTCTTAAGCAAGCCCCTTGTGCTTGGTATAAATGCTTAACGAAGTTTCTCATCGAAAAAGGTTTTGAAATTGGTAAAATTGATGCAACTTTGTTCACTAAGAGAGTTAATGGAGAATTATTTGTATGTTAAATTTATGTGGACGATATTATCTTTGGTTCCACTAATCCTCAATTTAGTGAAAGATTTGGAAGGTTAATGTCCGAGAAGTGTGAGATGTCTATGATGTGTGAGCTGAAATTCTTTCTTGGATTTCAAATCAAGCAATCAAGATAAGGAACTTTCATCTCTCAAACTAAGTATACCAAGGACTTAATCAAGAAGTTAAACATGCAGGATTGCAAAGGTATGAAAACCCCTATGCCCACTAGTGGACATGTTGACCTTACCAGGTAGCATGAACCGGTTGATCAAAAGGTTTATCGATCTATGATTGGTTCATTGCTATATCTATGTGCATCTCATCCTAATATTATGCTTAGTGTTCACATGTGTGCTAGATATCAAGCCGCACCTAAGGAGTGTCATCTTTTGGCTGTGAAACACATTGTGAGATACTTGATACAAACACCGAACTTTGGCATTTGGTATCCCAAGGGATCTTCTTTTAATCTTGTGGACTACTCCGATTCAGACTATGAGTGTACTAGAACGAGAAGGAATGCTTCCAACTCAAGATGATCTTCATCAACCTCAAGCATCCTCAACAAAAGTTCACCTATGAGCAGCGTCATCAACATCATTAAAAGGTATGTACTCAGATCCTTGAAAAGGCTTCGCTCCAAGTCATGGGCTAAAGCAACTCAAGAGATATGAAGACATCAAAATGCTTAATCAAAAAATGGTAACCCCATTTTGAGCTTAAATGATGAGTATGACCTGTGATCAAGTATTCTTGCTTGGCTCCTAAGTCAATATACTCCAATATAGGTGACATAGTCACCGTCCATCATTTAGTTAAGAACCTTGTGTGGATTGCTCTCTTATTGCATGATTTCTCATAACCACTCAAATCTTATCTATTTGATCACCCTTGTAAATGTTTCACTTTTTTAAAACATTTTCGTTTGTTTCTCTGAAAACAGAAACTTGTTTTATCTTTTGGAGTCACCAACTTATATAACTCGGTTCTACCGAACTTGCAGTTAAGCTGCACTACACAAACTCGGTATCACTGATTTATTCATCTCGAAGCCAGCGATTTTCTTGGAGTTCAACTTTTTGTTTTCTTGATATAGTTGACTTTGCTTTCTGTTCCCAAGACAATCTTGTCCCTTCTATGATCCCTTCTAAAAAAACTTTTGGGGGAGAAGAACAGACAACACTTGGGGGAGAAAATTATTATTCAAGGATCCCTATCTCCAAGGGGAAGAAACCACACATTTGTCAATGGGAGAGACCCTACCTTCAAGGACCTTTGATCTCCATGATCCCTACCTTGTCAATGATCCCTGTCAGTACTCCCATGCTTGACCTTTTTGGTAATATATGCCAAAGGGGGAGAATATCAAAGCTTCATGCTAAAGGGAGAGTCACATGCTTATGACAAAGGGAATATATGATTTAGGGGGGAGGTAAATACATAATCAAGGATAAGAACAACATGTGGGGAGAGAAAACTACTGTTGAAAAGTAATCCTTACTTTTCTCACCCTATCCAGTCGCAATATCTACATGCTGAGATTCAGGGGGAGAGGATGAACTACTACTTTCATATCTAAAGGGAGAATGTTCTAAAGAATTTATGCCTAATGGGGAGACATATTAATCTTAAGGATTATCATACTTTATATGTTCTCCATATCTTGGTATCTTTGAGTTCTATTGCTTCTGCTTAGTAGAATACTCCTGTGTTTCCTAACATTGTTTTCTCATGTGTGTCTCTACTACTAGAATGCTCAAGAGCTCAAGGTAAGTATATGCATCATATCTTTGATCAACATGATCTCTTGCTTCTTGCACATATTGTTTGCAAGAGTCAAGTCTTGATCAAGGATATACATTTTATTCACATATATTGATGCATATAGACAAGACAAACATGACTCCTTACATCCATTCATCCATATGTGTGTCCATGCATTCCAAAGCAAATATACTTTAAAGGACTGCACACACTTAGGGGGAGAAAATCTAAGTCATATGTTTCTCAATGTTTTCATTGCATCCATGCATATCTTTATTTGAAGATTTGACTGTATGTTGTTATCAATTACCAAAAAGGGGGAGATTGAAAGCACAATATGCCCCCTTGGTGGTTTTGATAATTTATGACAACATACATTGTCTCTTGGACTAACACTTCTATCTAGTGTATTTGAGATAATAATCCATGGAGAGTTGAGTTGGCAAAAGGATTGAGGAGATTGTGGAACTACCCCAAGATTCAAGGAAATAGGTTGGACAAGCTTCAAGCAAGAGGACTCTACATTTTATATTTGTGAGAAATCACTCCGAGTCTATAGGAAAGCAAATACTATTAAAAGGGGGTAAAGTTTTGATGGTGAACAATATGCTCAAACATGCACAAGTGATAGTCACCAAAACATCCACATACTCTCCCACCAAAGTCTGTCCTAAACCAAACATGACAAATCCGTGCAACCAACTTTCCCATCCCAGTGCCACCGAGTTCCAAACCCCAGTCAAACTCAGCCAAACCCTAACACTTTGATGCAACTGACACAACACTCGGTGCGACCGAGTTGGGTTGCCAACTTCCTGTTACGCAAATTCTCATTTTCGATCCGACCAAGAATCGGCGTCACCGAGTTTGGTAATTATGACCGTTGGTCACCCTGTCGATGCAATCAAGAACTATATATCGGTCCATCCGAGATTCAAAAGTTGCAACTTTTTGTCACTTCAGTACCACCGAGTTTTACACTTTGCCGTAACCGAGTCTGACTTATTGTGTGTAACGGTTGGATTTTTGGGGATGCCTATATATACCGCTTCACCACCACCCACTAGACACAGAAGCACTCAGAACTATTCCATACTTATCCTACTCAGTTTTCTGAGAGAGAACCACCTACCCTTGTGTTGAGGTCAAGATCTTCCACTCCAACCATATGGATCGTGATTTCTAGCCTCCCCAAGTTGCTTTCCACTAGTCCCATCTCTTCTACCAAGCCAAACCTGTGTGATAGAGATTGTGTGTTGAGCAGTCTATCATCTTGAAGCACCAAAGCACGGAGTTCATCGTCATTATCGAGCCTATTAACTTTTGGAGAGTGGTGACTCCTAGATTGGTTAGGCGTTGCTTGGGAGCCTCCTACTTCGTGTTGGGGAGTGAACCAAGAAGTTTGTAAGGTCAAGGAGATCGCCTACTTCATGATGATCTACCCATAGTGAGGCTAGTCCTTCATGGACAGAAGTTGCATGGAATAGTCAAGGTTGCTTCTTCATGGAACCCTCCGTGGGTAGAGCCCACCGTGTACTCTCGCGACAGTTACCTCCGTGGGTTGAAGACTCCATGAACATGGACGTACGATAGCACGACCTATCGAAACCACGGTAAAAATCATCGTGTCATCGCTTGTGTTTGATCTTCCTATCCCATGTCTTTACTTACATGTGCAATGTCTTTACTTTCCGTGCCATACTTGTAGACATGCATGTGTAGGGCTGTTTGACTATCTAGATTTGCTAAAAGTATTAAAATCTACCAACCAATTAACTTGGGAAACGATTAGGTTTTAAATTTCTGCTAGTAGTCTATTCACCCCCCCCCCCCCACCTCTAGACATGCCTCTCTCGATCCTACACTCCAGCAGGCAGATGCTAACCTCTAACTCACCCTCAAGGGCAAGGAGGAAGCTGAGGGGGGATGGGGTTCCTCCAGGCACAGGTTGGCGATGTCTCCAAGGTCATCCGAAAGGCCAGGGATGACGCCTCGTGAGCATGGACAATGCAGGCGGAGCGTGTCAAGCTATTCTACGAGCTCGCGACGGGTGCTCGCGGGATGATCTGCAGTATGTTTGAGGAGATCCCACACTTCCCCATTGCAGAGTACAACGACGGCTACCTGGACTTCTTCACCAAGGTGGTGGAGGCGCTGGAGATGAGGATCTCAAGGCAGGATGCTATCATCGAGGATGAGACCCATGATATCATGGGCCAAGCAATGACGCGCGTCTTCAGCAACCTCATCCGTGCGAAGCCTAAGTTTGACCTCGCCAGCTTGGTCGAGCCTATTCCTACGGAGCTCCACAACCAGCTCAGGAGGGAGGTGCATGAACATGTGGACGCCCTTCTCGAGTTGTTTACACATGCTCCTGAGCCCTTCGAGGAAGACAGCAAGCTTGAAGCAGCCAGCCAAGGTGGTGAAGACGACGCCTCCTTTGCTTTAGTTTTATCTTTTCCGGTTTCCATTTAATAATGAAATGGCCACATGGGGGCATGAAGACAATTTTTTGTAATCATACTTAAGTCTTTAATGTTTTGTTGCCATTTGTTGCTTTCCTATGAGTTTTCCTTTCCTTTTTACATTTACTTTTTGCTCTATTACGCTTGGTCTCAGCCCCCGAGCGTGCTATTGCTTGTGGGACGCGTATCCAACAAGGCCAGAGGGCGTAGGACTCCCTGAGGTGGTATGGGCTCCTGGGTGTGGTTCCTAGTAAGCCCCCCTTTGACGTGCAAGCAGCTCATGCCAAGGAGAAAGCGGAACACTCAACAAGGACACAAAGGAAGAGAGAAATAAAGAGCTTGAGGAGCGCCAAGAGATTCACAAAGTGCTTGTACTTAGATTTTGTGTGGCTTGAGCCTTGATATGCTGCATCTTGTGGGGGTTGCCTCGCGAGGCTTGGGCCTGCGAGGTCTCCTGGTGGCACTCAACGTTGATGGTTGTTGTGGGCAGTCTTGTGCAGCAGCGCTTGCGAGGTCTCCTAAACCGGTGTACCTGCGGTGGTAGGATGCCAACAAACAATTGCAAATGATTGAACTACACACGCTCGCTTGTTCATTTGTGGGTGTCACGCAAGGATACAAAGTACCAAGGACCTTGGTGCGGTGATGTGCACGGGAGAAGGCCCGGGAGCCAGAGTTCAGTCACATTGGTTTTGCGATGCTACTCGGATTGACCCAAGAATAGGCACCATGTCCAACCCTCGCTCATGTGATACACACAAGGGAAATTGTGAGCGCGAATGGCTCCAGAGGCCAAAAATACTGGTTACCAAGCACACACCATACTTCAAGAACTAAAACTTTACTACTGCATAGAGAAAAAACATCACACAAGCAAAAAGGATAGTGTTGCCATGCTAGACATGGGTTAGCTTGAGGATGAGATGCAACCTGGAGAAACCCTCCAAAGGATGGACAAAAACACTTCTGTGATGGACACGAGTCAACTTGAGGATGCGATGCAGCCGGGTAGCACCCTCAGGTCACTTTTTGCCGCATCTGAGCATGGGGCCCCACTTGGTCATGGGCGGGAGATCTCGCGGCCTTGTGGCAATGCGGAAAGAGAGGTTCCGGGGCGTGTCCAACCCCTAGTCGTACTTTACCCCGTGCGCTCATGGGTAGAACCTGTGGAGATGTTGGATGCTCCATGTATTTTGTACCATAACAGCCTCGCCTGTCTTCAACTATGTTGTGCTAGGGTGGGAAACCTGGACGACCTTGTAGGAGAGCTTGTTGAGTCCTTCTCTCGAGAGGATCCTTCGTAGGACAAGATCACCAACTTCAAGGGTGCGAGGGCGTATGTTGCGGCTATGGTATACTCTGGGACCATCAGGTGGTCCAACCTAGATAAGCATGGCCATGCGATGAGGATTATGAGATAAACCAAAGTATTGTCGGATTCACCGGAACGAGAAAGATGTCCTGCTGCAACAAGGATGATCATGTCGCATTGAGCACGACAACATATATCGTGTGACATATGGAACAAAAGTGTGATGTACATGTTGGCCTAACCAGCTTCATCGGACACTTGGACTCAACATGCTTTGCTAGAGGCCACTACCGATTAGCCGAGCCGAATGTGAGTTGACTCGCGACAAAGTGAACGAGAACCTAAGGGTTCGCGCGCTTAAGGGAAGGAAGTACTTGTGGGCTTTAGGATCCGTGCGAGTCCCAAGTGTTGAGCCCATGACGTATGCGTATGTATAGTGGAGGTGTGGCACACCCATTGAGTCGATCGCTTCAGCGCCATCACTAGGGCTTTGCATGTGTTGCAACTAGCCACCTCCACTAGCCACCAAACTAAGTGATCGAACCTAGCAGTCCGCCGCACGATGTTCCTTGGCGCAATTGCGCTGCTCCGGCGAACTTGTACATAGGATCCAGTGACCGGCTATTCGAGGGAGATCGTACGAGGAGGAGATGGACCCGCTGACGCAATGCCGCAACTCTACCACCGTTGGACAACAGTACGCGTCTAGTGCTAATGATCCATGAGCCATCTCCGTAGCATGTTCTTGGATGTTCTATGCGTTGATTTTTTTAATCTGCATGCGATGCACCTACGGTAGAAACCAACAGTGGTATCAGAGCCTCTGCTATAGGTTTTGGATTCTTATCGGACGCATATTTTCCATGTGGAGATGATGGATGAGATCTATCATCGTTTCAGAGATCAGCTATGTGCACGGTTGATGAGATCAACTACACATGGGGATCGCTGAGGCTATGTTTTTTGTTAATCGAGGTCGTGACACAACCTACCCCTACCGGTCGGTATCCGCCATCGGGGTTACCAGTCAAATGTAAAGCCGAATCAATTTCGTGATGATCGATGAGATCCGTCAGATCGAAAAATTTGGCGTGATCGGATTACATATTTGATCTGCGATATCCGAAACCGTCAGGCGCTGCCCGCATGCATGAGGGGCACTACCCCTTCAAACCCCGCAGTGTGCGTAACGCCGTATATTTCGTACCTGGTCACTCAAACCGGTAGAATGCGAGTCTGTGCATAACTTCGTTTTGCGGGTTTGATGTGAATATTATGGCTCATATGTAGGTGATGCATGTGTGTAATTTAGCATGACCCACATCTCATGATTGTTAGCCGGCAAGAGCCAATGTGCTATCATTATAATGTATAATGACCTGTGTGTCGACTTTTGAGTCTCTATAAAACTCACTACTGGTTGTAGTATTGGAGGACAGAGATCAAGTTCGAGGCTTTGGTGTCTCAGTGTGCCAAACAAGATGGAGGTACATCCTGGTCATCAGAGTTGGAGCTGGCCTATAAGGACAACCATGAAAGAGCCATACTATTTCACATATTTATGTTTATATATGATTGATATCGCTTGTTGTTTCTATGCATGTTTATATGGTAGAAAGATCCCTCATTAATATCAGGCACATTGCCACTCCGGATGTTGCACCTTTGTATGTCAAGTACGTCTAGTAGTGGGCTCATAAAATTAAGGTGCTACTAGGTGTCCTTGAAGTGGAGGGTTCGTGTCGGATATGGACATGCAGTGCATCAGGTTAACTTGACAAGGCTATCAAAACGGTTTTGGGCCTTGTGGCAAAGATGGCCAGGAGCCTGGGTATGAGATACCTACCCAACTTATAGGAGTCGTCTAGAGATACGATTATCAAGGAGTTGCTTACCCAATAGGCAAGTTTGCTAGCAGGTATGCTAAAGCTCACTAGTTGCTCGTGCTAGACGAGTCCTGAATCATTGAGAATTTGTGGAGGGATGCTGACTGCAGTGGGAGTAGTTCTGTTTAAGGCTTGAATTACTCTACATAAACACATTGCTTAGTAATCACATATTTTTTGTTGCGGATCAATGGTACCACTGTAACACCTCGTTACTCCTGGCGGGATCTAGACTGGCCCCACAAACCAACACTAGTCCTTCCTATGCACTTTGTCCTCACTCGTGCGCACCCTGGACCAACTTCCCGGTCGGTCACCCATCCTAGAATCGCTCCAAGCCAAGCAAGCTTAACTTTGTAGTTCTTTTCGAGTGGCCTCCAGGAAAAGAAGGAATTCCTTGTTGATATGAGTAGTCTATCATTCCTATTAAGCCTGGCTCTCACATATACCCCCACTCAAAGGAACCGACGTCCTCGTCGGCCCATCAAGAACGTTCCCTTTTCGCAGTTCAGAAAGGCATGCATCGAGTGTTGATAGTGCAGAACTCAACTAAGTTCAAAAAGAGTTGGTCCAAGAAAAAAAGTAAGACAAAGGGAACGGAGAAGGTTGTCTCCGCCGCTGAGCCAAAGTCTGGGCCGAATTCAAAGACCGTTTGCTTTCATTGCAAGGAAACTAGTCGCTAGAAGAGGAACTATATCAAGTGACTTGCTGAGCATGGCAAGAAGGCCGGACATGCTTCTTCAGGCAAAGGTACACATGTTACATATGTTATAGATATTTACCTTGCTGGCATACCTAGTAGCTCTTGGGTATTTGATACCGGATCGGTTGTTCATATTTGCAAATCGATGCATGGGATAGTAAGAACTAGGCCTGTGGGAGAAGGGGAGATTTACATCACGGTCAGCAACAAAGCAAGAGTTGATGCATTAGAGGTTGACATGATGCAGCTCCAGCTTCCTTCGAGATTTATTTTGTAATTCAATAATTGTTATTACATTCCCGCACTTAGTCGGAACATTATTTCAACCTCATGTGCTTAATGAGTCAGGGTTATTAATTCAATTTAAAGTATAATGGTTGTTCATTTTATTTGAATGGATTGTGAAAGTACATGTAGTCCCCATGTGTGGTTTTGGTAATTGATGACAATCCTAATGGACTAATGTTTGCATTAAGTTATACATTTGAAAGAAAGTTCCATTTCCAATGCATGAAGAATATTGGATGAATTGAAAGATGTTTGTTCCATGGTTGATGCAAGAAGGAGATTGGATGGATTCGGAATGAATGCCATATACATAAAGTTGTGCATCAAGGTTGAGCCATGAGGGATCATGATCTTGAGAGAATGATTAAAGAGAAGAATTCTACATATGGCTTGAAGATAGGATCATGATGTGCTCATATGTTGAGTCATGGATGATTATGTCTTAAAGCAAGTAATTCATGTGAAGAATTCGTTGTGCCTCTCAAGAGATTGTGATGTAGCTTGAAGGATAACAAATGATGACCAATATGGTATTCATGGATAAACTCTATATGGTCATCTGATAATTGAGATATGGGTAATCATGTCTTGAAGAAATGAAGCATAGTGAAGAATTCAATATGACCTTCAAGGCATCAAGATTAAGCATGGAGTAAACATAAAGGATGACCAAGATAAATATCAAATAATCAAAATTTAAATGGTCAACACACAAGTGCAAATGATGCATCACATAGGATCTTGTGGTATAATAAGAAATTGTCAATTGCACTTTGTGTACTAACCCATGTTATGTGTTGTCTATGTTTATGAGGGTTAGGTTATTCTCATGGGATCGCATCAAGAGAGAGATTCCAAGTGTCCATGAGAGGATGACATCAAGTGTTCATGATCATGGTTGATAAGGGCAAGTTCAAGATAACCATCCCGAAGGATCACATGCTTGAAGCTTGTGGATGATCACATGATGGACAAAGTGAAGATGAATACAAAGCAAAGCTTCCCACATTGTGTACGAAAGAGCTACTTGAATACTTCACCAATTTCTTGCCCTCAATGTGAGCCAAGAAGAAACATCAAAATCAAGCTCAAGTGAAAGGCTCGAGTCGAAGGTATTAGTTTCTTTGGCGTTAGTGTTGTGGGGTGATGACCAGCGAAGAAACATATACACTCAAGTACAGATTCTTGATAGCTATGTAGTGTAGCTCTTTTATGATTCTTGAGTTAAAGGATCCCACACTATAAAGAGGGGATCAAAGGGGTTCGTGATGGACTTGCTCAAGTCAACATCTTCTGTACACGATTCCACTCCTATCCTATTTACCGAAGCAATACATAGCCAACAAGGTTCCCCAAAGTATATAATCTAACATGTGCATACTTTGCACCTTACATTTTGTCTTATCTTGGGTCGTTCTCTATATGAGGTCCTGGATTTTTTCACTAGCTTCAAAACGAGCCCAAGATCATCAAAATTGGAGTCCAAATGAGAAAGTTATGCATGTTTTACTTTGGGGTGCCTGTAGTTTTTGTGTCCCCTGGATATCCGGGATCTTCCCCGGAAATGCGGGCTGCCGATGTCCAGAAACTATAAAGAAATGTTGTTTGTGTCCCCCGGATGTTCGGGGCCTTCTCCGGATTCAGGACCTCAACTTTGGCTAGATGTTTGGGCCCTGTACCTTGACTCTATTTTTCTGTGTTCGTGTGCACACTTCAGAGCCACCGGATGTCCGGCCCTTGGCCCGGATGTCCGGCCCGACACAACCACTTACACTATAACGGTCATATTTTCACCCACGCCATATATACCCCTTCACCATTTCGTAGAGGGGTGGACCACTCAATCCAAAAGAACCCTAGAACACCAAAGTGGCTCCCTCTCACTTATCCTACACCAAATCTTAGATCCCAGAGAGATTAGTGAGAGGTCTTGAGAGATTTTCCAATCAAGTGATAGATCCACTCCCTCTTCCTCTCTTGACCAAAGGAATTCGTGATTTGAGCAAGTCTTGAGCATTTCCCCCTTAATCTTGTTACTCTTGGAGGTTGGAGACTCCTAGGCGGTAGGAGTGCTTCGGTGAGGAATCAACTTGTGATTTGTCCCCTAGAAAGTTTTTGAAGGTTTGGAAGCCGCCTCAAGGTCTACCACTAGTAGTTGAGAATCGCCTTCATGGTGATATCTCAAGGGGACAATAGGGTGAGCCTTCGTGGCATTGGTGTGCCTTCGTGGTAACATTCACCTCTCTAACGGTGACTAGTTTCCTTCCAAGGAAGTGAACATCGGGATACATCCTGGTCTCAGGGTCTTCGGTTATTTCTAACCCTAGCCACTACTTGTGGTTTACTTTGGCCACTTGACCTTGCATTCACTATATATATTGTTGTCCTCATTATATTGTGTTGGTTACCATATCGTAGAGATTATTTAGGCCAACACTTTATAGTCCACAATTCATACTTGCTACTATTGATATATCTTGTGCTTAGTGTGAATTGCTATCTTGTAACATTCATTTCCATATCTTGTGATATACATTGAGTAAGTTTGTGTAACTTACTTGTGCTTCCTCATATCCTCGTTGTTCTCATCTTGTTTATCCTATGTTGTTGGTGCACTTAGTGAGCCTAGTATATTTAGGATTTGTGCTTGAAAAGTATCCGCTTACTTTATTTCTACATTAGGATATAGACACATCCGTAAAAGATTTTAAAACGCCTATTCACCCCCTCTCCAGGCGACATCGTGGTCCTTTCAATTGTTATCAGAGCTAGGTCTCTCCTTATTTGGCTTCAGCGTCTAGAGAGTAACGATGTCGACTAGTGAACTAGTGCACGATGACACATTTTGTTTTAATATCACAAATTATATTATGTGGAGATTACCCATGCTTTGTCACTTTCAAGCCAGGGGTCCAAATGCTTTATGAATTGTTGTTGCAGGGGATTCAAATCTAAAGGATATACAATCTCCATCACTTGAGGATATGCATCTTGATAGTGAAGCTTTAAGTGTCATTCACCAAGCTATAACCTCCGAGGTGTTCAAGTCAATCTCGACTTGTTTGTTGGCTCATGAGGCTTGGACCAAACTTGAAGTTACATATGGTGGGTCCAACCTTGTGGGAGCCAATGCTATTTGGGAGGAAGTGATGGAAGAACTCTCCATTGCCTCCTCCTCCGATTGCTTGGACACTTCAACATCTTCCACTCTGTCACAAGGTGATGACATGGTAAGTGACGATATCTCATGGAGTGATGGTGTCAAGCTCATCATTGATGATCCGTCATATAGAAATACTTGTATTATAGGTTCCATGGATGCGAGCATATCTAGAACTGAAAACGTCATACATTCTTGTGTAGATAGTCCATGCATGTCATATAATGATTCACTCATAAATTCTTGTGATGATATGCTTGGTCATTTGTGTTGCCATATTCGAAATTCCTTGGTTTCCTCTTGTTGTTCTATGACTAACCATGTAGAGGAAATCAAGGAAGACAAGGCACACTTGATTTATGGAGAACCCTCTTGTCCAAAAGAATCATCATCAACCCCCTTTGTTCACATGTGCCTCATGGCAAAAGGTAATGACGAGGTGTTATCTTCTCTTAGTGATAATGATGATAGTTGTAATGAGAAATATGATGATGATGACTTGATTCAAAATCTCTATGAGATTGGGAAAACTCTTCATAGAGCTAAAAATAACACTTATAAAAGGTTCCAAGATGTTCTTGCTTGCTTTGAAAAATGTAATGATTTACTTCTTAATGAGAAAGCAAAAAGTGAACAACTTGAACATGAACTTGCTAAGGTCTATCAATCTCTTAGTAACTTGAGGTCTCCAAAACAAGAGATTGAAGTTACTCATTGTAAACTTAAAGAACCTTGACCTTGGATACAAGAATGTAAAAGGAGAGCTTACCAAACTCTCTAAGTCTCATGAGGAACTTCAAGCTATTCATGCAGAGTCTCTAGTTTCTACATGCTCCTCTCATATTGATAATGATGCTTGTGCTTCTAACTCTATCTTGTGTGAAGCATCGATATTGAACGAAAATGTTGAGTTGAGGACTCAACTTGATTTGCTAACTAGAAAGTATGGAAAATTGGAAGAAAGTCATGAAAATCTTTCGAGCACTCATGAGGATCTTTTAATCTCTCATGATGAGCTAAAGTTAGCTCATGAGTCTATGGTCACCAAGGTAAAATCTTTTGACTCTCATGTAGACATTAGCACACCTTCTACTCGAAATGCCTTATTTCCATGTGCTAGTCCTTGCAATTCCTCTCTACATGATATTGATACATCTTTTGATGAATTGCTCACCATGCCTTGTTTCTCTAACAATGAAGCTTCTACTTCCTCTAGTTCTTTTGTTAATACTAACCTTGTAGAGGAAAATAAAGAGCTCAAGGCCCAAGTCACTAGTTTAAAGAAAGACTTGGAAAAATGTTGCGATAATAACTTGAGTGTGCAAAAGGACCCTCAAGACAAAATAGGACTTGATTTCATCTCCAACAATAAGAAGTCCAAGAATAGGAAGAAGGGACAATATCAAGTCAAGAATTCAGCCAACATTATTTGCTTCAACTGCAATAATGTTGGACACCATGTGATATCTTGTCCATTGAAGAAGAAGGCTTCAAGTGTGAAGCATCAAGGGAAGTGGCCTCAAGTTCAATCTCAAGATAATGAAAGGCCTCTTTCCATGCTTAACAAAGATAATGTTCTCCAAGTTGAGAAGGTAAAGAAGAAGATAAAGGGGAGCACATGTTGCTATATTTGCCGTGAGAAGGGACACATATCTTCATCATGTCCCAACGGTAATGTCTCTAAACCTCCGATTGTCAATGATCATTATTCACATAGAAAGGATAATGTTGGCAATTTGTTTGCCAAGTTTGTGGGCACCCAAAGTGGTTTGGCTAAAGAAAAGACCATTTGGGTTGCCAAGCCTATTGTGACTAACTTCTTAGGACCAAACTTGGTTGGGGACCATCAAGCTCAAACTTGATCAATAGGTGTGTGGAGGGCATTGGAGACTTGGCTAGTTCATAAAGAAAAGTTAACAACCATTCATTTGAGAAAGCCATGTCAAGTGGATTATCATCACATTTATCAATCCAATGCTCCTCTTTGAGGTAACTTGTACTTATATTGTTTACATTGGAAGTTACTAGCCCCTTGCATGTTTAGGTTTTACCTAGCATGTGTTTGTATATGTTGTGCCTCCTAGTATGCTTTATTTGAGTTATATAGCATGTATAGGTCACAATGCACTTCATATATTTGTGTGTGTGGTTTCGAGCTTTTGTTGCTTCATTAGTTGAATCTTATTTGGCTCTTTTGATATATGAATGTATCGTCACATTATGGGGGAGTGATAAGTCAAGTGCATTCCTATATATGTGTGTTACAACTTCATCTATATCTCATGTATAAATCTCCTTGGCGGAGTCTTAGATATGTCCTCTCTCTATATATATATTGCTCTTAAAAGTGGTCTCAGCCTCCGAACATCCGACCCCATCGCCGGATTTCCGGGATGGCTTGGTTCCAGAATGCCAAAATTCCTGTCTCCAGGCACCGAACATCCGACACCTCTGCCGGACATCCAGCGGGTTTGGGTTCTGCTTTTTCTCAGGCCCTAGATATCTGGCTAATACTGCCAGATTTGTGACACTCCTGCTTACCAGAGAGCCTCGAATCGGCCGGGTCTGACCCCAGATGTCCGGGACCTATCTTTGATGACCGGGAGCTTAAATGTATATTTATATGGGATATCACCTAGTATTTATTGTTCAAGACTATTTAGTTACTATGTGGTATGTCAAGTTCATTTGAAATTCAAATTCCCTTCCATTGATTATTTTTTGTTGGATTTCATTTGCCTCTTGTGGATAATACACGGATTATCACATTATGGGGGAGTGATATGCTTTGTGCATATCACAATCCTTGTTAATGTGAACAATTGAGGGATGCCACTTAGAATTTATATTTGAGATTATCGTATTTCTCTATGGCATGCAATGCCTTGTTTATGTATGGCATTCTTGTACGATTTTGTCCATGGTTATCCTAAAAATCGTATTTGGAAAATCGTTTGATTAAAGACATTCCAATATTTTCTTTGCATGATGATCTATCTAATTGGAATGTTAATAGTATGCGATCCAAGCATTGTGTTTATTTCTAAACTCTCATGTTATGCTTGCGTTAGTATAGATGATCATGTATTTATTTGGTTTCTACAACGAATGATAACTTGAAATACCATTTCATTCGAGTTCATCATATTGGTTTGTAAGGAGTTATGGGAGTTTATTATATCATTTTTTATAGTGTCATATATCTAATTAAGTGGGATATTCCTATGAGTATGTGTGAAATGCATATCTTATATCCTCATTGGTTTTCTTTCGTTCGTATGTTGAACTTTGTGTGCTATCATATGTTGATTTGTCACTTTGATTCATTTTGGATAACATGAATGACTAGTGATGTTATTGGAAGTATTAACGGTTATGTGTTCATTTGTCCAAATTGTATCTCCCTGGATTTTGGTTTGGGGACCAGAATGTACTTAAAAGTGATTTAGGTACGTTGGAGAAACATTGTGTGCTTGGCTTATTGATGAACAAGGTGGTGTCACTACAAGAGAATTAGTGCCAAGCTTGGATGACTCATTGATATACTAATTCATACCAATGCTTTCTCGATAACAAGTATTTACTTCATGCATATACATAAATAAAGTCAACCTTGTGTAGGTTGCATCGTGGCTTGATTACTACTTGTTAAAAGTTGTGCTTCTTGCATGTTCTTAAAAAAATCACTTTATTGCAATTGTGATTCATTTGAGAAGAAGCATATAATGAGGATCCGTAAAATCATATTCATGATTCACTTATCCCAAAATATGCCAATTAAGAAATTCATTGCATATCTTTTCCTAAAATGTTCTCTCATGTGTAATTTTGATGAAATTGCAAAAACACTTTGCTTGTGGTATTTCCTATCTTACTTAGTAATTCATTTTTATTCAAATGTAATCAATTTGTGCCATGTGCTTTGTGCCATGTGCCTTGCTCTTATGCTAGGATCATAGTTGTATAATAATGGATTCACTTGTGCATATCATGTTCTTACCAATTGCGACTATTTTTTGTATGCAAGTTTCTTTGTGGATACATAGACTACTATTGTCCACTTAAAAAATTTATACATAAGAAACTTCGGATCTTACCTTGATATCATTTACTCCTTGCCAGTCACCTTGTTTGTTTCCTTCCTTTGATTTGGTGGTGGTCTTGGTAAGAGGGTGAGAAGTGAGTGCTTGTATGTTTTGCATATAATCTTGTGCACTCATGTGTTTTGAATATATGTTGGACCCATACTTATCATGATGATCAAATTGGGTATTGATATTATATCTTGTCCAGATATGTTTTTTTATCTTTTCAAAGTTTTTCTCACATGTAGAATGCTTATTCTCATAGCATAGTATCTTGTTGCATTCTGTAGATCCTAAGATCCTCAAATTTTCATCATTGAATATGTGCATTTGATTTTCACTCACATTTTGTAACATGCACACATTAAGGAGGAACTCATACAATATTGGCTTGTAGATTTTCCCCATTTTTGGCATTTGTTGCCGATGGGGGAGAAGTTTAGAGGGTTTAAAGATAAGTGTTCTTAGTTTGCTTGTTATCACTCATGCTTACCTACCCTTGTTATATATGTGTGTTGCATGGATGAATATTGTATATACTATATAGAGAAAACATCACCTAGTTGGTGTCAACCAATATATGCAATGACATTCAAAGTTCATTCACACACACATATATTGTGGGGGAGTTTGCTCTATATATTGTGGGTGTGCTATCATCAAATGCTTGTGTAGTGTTTGATGCTAGTACAACCGGTTTTGATAATTTCAAGTATCTTTGTGGCACTTGATGCTGTGAAAACCACCTCAAGTATACAATTTATCCTCGGATGAATTGCATACTTGTTCTACAATTCAATACATAAACCCTCTTATTGAGATTGTCAACAACTACCAAAATGGGGGAGACTGAAAGTGCATGTAGTCCCCATGTGTGGTTTTGGTAATTGATGACAATCCTAATGTACTAATGTTTGCGTTAAGTTATACATTTGAAGGAAAGTTCCATTTGCAATGCATGAAGAATATTGGATGAATTGAAAGCTGTTTGTTCCATGGTTGATGTAAGAAGGAGATTTAATTGATTCGGAATGAATGCCATATACATATAGTTGTGCATCAAGGATGAGCGATGATGGATCATGATCTTGAGAGAATGATTAAAGAGAAGAATTCTACATATGGCTTGAAGATAGGATCATGATGTGCTCATACGTTGAGTCATGGATGATTATGTCTTGAAACAAGTTATTCATGTGAAGAATTTGTTGTGCCTCTCAAATGATTGTGATGGAGCATGAAGGATAACAAATGATGACCAATATTGTATTCATGGATAAACTCTACATGGTCATATGATAATTGAGATACGGGTAATCATGTCTTGAAGAAAAGAAGCATAGTGAAGAATTCAATATGGCCTTCAAGGCATCAAGATTAAGCATGGAGTAAAGATAAAGGTTGACCAAGATAAAGATCAAAGAATCAAACTTTAGATGGTCAACACACAAGTGCAAATGATGCATCACATAGGATCTTGTGGAATGATAAGAAATTGCCAATTGCACTTTGTGTACTAACCCATGCTATGTGTTGTCAATGTTTATGAGGGTTAGGTTATTTTCATGGGCTCGTATCAAGAGAGAGATTCCAAGTGTCCATGAGATCACATCAAGTGTTCATTATCATGGTTGACAAGGGCAAGTTTAAGATAACCATCCCGAAGGATCTTATGCTTGAAGCTTGTGGATGGATCACATGATGGACAAAGTGAAGATGAATAGAAAACAAAGATTCCCACATTGTGTATGGAAGAGCTACTTGAAGACTTCACCAATGTCTTGCCTTCAACTTGATACAAGAAGAAACATCACCATCAAGCTCAAGTGAAAGGCTCGAGTCAAAGGTATTAGTTCCTTTGGCGTTAGTGTTGGGGTGTTCCTTTGGCGTCAAACATATACACTCAAGTATGGATTCTCGATAGCTATGTAGTGTAGCTCTTTTATGATTCTTGAGTTATAGGGATGTCACACTATTCAGGGGGGATCAAAGGGGTTCGTGATGGACTTGCTCAAGTCAACATCTTCTATACACAATTCCACTCCTATCCTATTTACCGAAGCAATACATAACCAACTAGGTTCTCCAAAGTATATGATCTAACATGTGCATACTTTGAACCTTCCATTTTGTCTTATCTTGGGTGGTTCTCTATGTGAGGATCTGGAGTTTTTCACTAGCTTTAAAACGAGTCCAAGATCATAAAAATCGGAGTCCGTATGAGAAAGTTATGCATGTTTTACTTTTGGGGTGCTTGCAGTTTTTGTGTCCCCCGGATATCCAGGATCTTCCCCGGAAATCCGGGACGACGATGTCCAGAAACTATAACGAAATGTTGCTTGTGTTCCCTGGATGTCCGGGGCCTTGTCCGGATGTCTGGGGCCTCAACTTTGGCCAGATGTCTGGGGCCTTGGCTAGATGTCCGGGCCCTGTACCTTGACTCTGTTTTTTTATGTTCGTGTGCACACTTCAGAGCCACCGGATGTCTGACCCTTGGCCCGGATGTCCGGCCCGACACAGCCACTTACACTACAACGGCCATATTTTCATCCACGTTATATATACCCCTTCACCACTTCGTGGAGGGGTTGACCACTCAATCCAAAAGAACCCTAGAACACCAAAGTGGCTCTTTCTCATTTCTCCTACACCAAATCTCAGATCCCGGAGAGATTAGGAAGAGTTCTTGAGAGATTTTCCAATCAAGTGATAGATCCACTCCCTCTCCCTCTCTTGACCAAAGGAATTCATGATTTGAGCAAGTCTTGAGCATTTCCCCCTTGATCTTGTTACTCTTAGAGGTTGGAGACTCCTAGGCGGTAGGAGTGCTCCGGTGAGGAATCAACTTGTGATTTGTCCCCGGGAAAGTTTGTGAATGTTTGGAGGCCGCCTCAAGGTCTACCACTAGTGGTTGAGAATCGCCTTCGTGGTGATATCTCAGGGGGAGAATAGGGTGAGCCTTCGTGGCGTTGGTGTGCCTTCATGGTAACATCCACCTCTCTAACGGTGACTAGCTTCCCTACAAGGAAATGAACATCGGGATACATCCTCGTCTCCATGTCTTCGGTTATTTCTAACCCTAGCCACTACTTGTGGTTTACTTTGGCCACTTGACCTTGCATTCACTATATATATTGTTGTCCTCATTACATTGTGTTGGTTACCATATCGTAGAGATTATTTAGGCCAACACTTTATAGTCCGCAATTCATACTTGCTACTATTGATATATCTTGTACTTAGTGTGAATTGCTAGCTTGTAACATTCATTTCCATATCTTGTGATATACATGGAGTAAGTTTGTGTAACTTACTTGTGCTCACTCATATCCGCGTTGTTCTCATCTTGTTTATCCTATGTTGTTGGTGCACTTAGTGAGCCTAGTATATTTAGGATTTGTGCTTGAAAAGTATCCTCTTAGTTTATTTCCGCATTAGGATATAGCCAAATCCGTAAAAGATTTTAAAATGCCTATTCACCCCCTCTTGGTGACATCATGGGACTTTCAGAATGTTCCATGGCTATGCACCCATTGTGCTTGGGCTATTTATTTTGAATCTAGAAATGAAACCAGTCTATAACATGAATGTCAACATGCATAAGCCTAATGGATGAATCTGACATACGTCTGGCATTGCTGGCTTGGACATATTAGTTTGAAATGCATGAATAAGCTCCATGATGATAGAGTCCTAACTTCCTCCGACTTTGGGTCATTCGAGACATGTAAATCATGCTGGCTAGGCAAAACGACCAAGTCTCCTTTTGCAAAGAGTTGCGAAAGGGCGTCCGAGCTATTGGAGCTTATACATAGTGTTGTGTGTTGTCCAATGAGCACAATGGCCAGAGGTGGCTATTAGTACACCGTGACTTTTACCGATGACTTGAGTAGATATGGATATATCTATTTGATGAGGCTTAAGTCAGAAACTTTTGAAAAGTTCAATGAGTTTCAGAATGAGGTTGCAAATAAGCTCGGCAAGACGATAAAGCTGTTGCAATCAGATCGTCGAGGTGAGTACATGAGCCAGGAGTTTGATGATCATCTGAATAACCGAGGTATAGTACCTCAACTCACACCTCTCGGTACGCCATAGAGAAACGACGTTTCAGAACAGAGAAATTGAACCTTGCTAGACATGGTCCGATCGATGATGAGCAAATTGGATTTACCCTTGTCATTTTGGCGATACTCTCTAGAAACTGCAGCTTTCACACTTAACAAGGTACAATCTAAATCCATAGACAAGACACCACATGAGATGTGGACCGGGAAGAGTCCTAGTTTGTCTTTTCTAAAGATTTGGGGTTGTGAAGCATTTGTCAAGCGACTCATGTCGGACAAGCTTACACCCATGTCAGATAAATGCATATTAATTGGATATCCAAGGGAAACCTTGGGATACAACTTCTAAAACTGAGAAGAGAACAAAGTGTTTGTTGCTCATAATGAGATTTTCCTAGAGAAAGATTTTCTTAGTCAGGAAGCCAGTGGGAGGTTCGAAAGCTACTCGGGGATGACTCGGCTGGTGTTGAGATCATATCAGAGTTGGTGAGGGAACCCACAGTGGAGTTGGCACTAGAGTCATGAAGGTCGGAAAGGTTGCGCTGAGTGCGTGATGTGTTGTTGTTAGAAAGCGACAAGCCAGCCACGTATGCAGAAGCGATGGTGAGCCAAGATTTCGAGGCATGGCTAGAGGCCATGAGATCCAAGTTAAAGTGCATGGATGACAATCAAGTCTGGGACTTGGTTGATCCGCCGCCTCGCGTAATTGCCTTTGGTTACAAATGGGTCTTTAAGAAGAAAACCAATGTTGATGGAAATGTTAAGATCCACAAAGCTCGACTTGTCACTAAAGGTTATGCACAAGTTCATGGAATTAAGTACGACATGACCTACTCACCGGTATCAATGCTCAAGTCGTTTAGGATCATACTAGCTATAGCTGGATATATCGGTTATGATATATGGAAGATGGATGTCAAAATGGCTTTCCTTCATGGAAATTTGAAAGAAGATGTATACATGATACAACCCGAAGGTTTTGTCGATCAAACTAATGCTCGTAAAATATGCAAGCTCAAGAGATCCATTTATGGATTGAGGCAAGTAACTCAGAGTTGGAATATTTGTTTTGATGAAGTCATCATTGACCTTGGTTTCATCAAGAATGAAGAGGACTATTGTTTATACAAGAAGTCTAGTGGGAGCTCGGTAGCATTTTTGATCCTGTATGTGGATGACATACTGCTGATTGGAAATGATGTTTTGATGCTGAACTCAATCAAGGAAACATAGAATGGCATGTTTTTGATGAAAGACCTTGGACAACAATTGTACATTTTAGGCATCAAGATCTACAGTTAGATCGGGGAGGCTGTAGGGCTTAAGCCAAAGCATATACGTAGACAAAGTGTTGAAGTGGATCAACATGAGTGAGGCCAAGAAAGGGTTCTTTCCCATCTCACATGGTAGAAGGCTAAGCAAGACTCGGAGTTCTACAACTTCTAATGAGCGAACCGGTGACAGTCACTTGGTAGTGGTGAAACTATCTTGAAGTACCTGAAAAGGAATAAAGAGATGTTCCTACTATATGGAGGTCAGGAGGAGCTATGCTTAAAGGGTTACGGTGGTGCTGACCGTGTTCTGGGAACGGGGGTACCTAGACCTTCCTGCCCACGGCCCAGGGCATGGCCCACCTCGTTGGCCAAGCGCGGTTGGAGCAACCTCACTAAAGACAAGGCCCTTGCGAGAGCCTGAGCTCGCGAGGGAAGAAGCAACAAGACCAGCAAGGAATAGGCATCCTTAGGCCCCCTCTGGAGCAGCGGAGATCTCCATGCAGCGCTCGGTGTCGGGAGTCCAAGGATGACGTAAGGCGGGACAGGCGGGCACCAGCGCGCTAGGCGGTAAAGTTTCTCCTTTGGTGCAAAGGACGTGAGGACGTACACAGGTTCCCAAAGAACCTCCCAATGGTTTCCCTTCGGTGCAATGAGACCATGACCACGAGCTGTGCATGACGGATGTCATCTCCAAGCCCACCTCTGCATCATCAACAACTACTTTGCAAACGAAGATCACCTTTCATCAGTATAAAGATGTACTCCATGTCCCCCTTGGAATTTGGACATTGTGGGATCCCTTCCCGCCATGACGATAAGGGAAGAGGATCCTGGCCACTATAAATAGGGGCTAGGCTGCACCGAACAGAGGGGGAACAACAGAGAGACGAACCAAGAGAGGCAAGGCCACTAGAGCGCCCTCACGAGGCAACTCACCACTGTACTAGTTCATCCACAAACCTCCTCGTGAGGCAATCCTCCAAAGCATGAGTAGGATTTTACGCTTCGCAGCTGCTCGAACCTGGGTAAATCATCATGTGCAATCTTCTTCCTCGTCATCTTACGAGTTCATTATCTAAACCATCGGGTTGTGTGCTAGGAGGGGTGAGGTTGTTGGCGATCTTCGCACACGCCCCTCTATTCGAACCTCCTTGGGTTTTGTGGAGCCCGAGATCCAATATTTGGCATGCCAAGTAGGGGGCGTGTAAAAATCTTCCTCAAGCCTTTCTCTTTCCCTGCTTCACCACTCCGATGACCGACGCACAACAAGCTTTATCCGGCCCCGGCGGATCTGCCTTCACCAACCTCGCTGCTGCCGTCCAAGACCCACGCCCCTGTGGCATGGTGTTGAGCAGTTGGTACCAAGCCACCAGTGTCGTCTCCACCGTCGTCGCCCCTCGTGCCAGCCAAGGACACGGCGGATGGGAGGGCATCCTCGGGACCAACATCGCATTGTACCTACGTGGGGGATCTCGACGCGGAAGATGCGCTGCTGATGGCAAGCGAGATGCTTGGCCACTGCCGGACGCAAGGGGGCTTCGACGCCTGGGCCGACCACATCGCTGAGTTGGTCACCGTCGTGAGGAGGGCCATGGCTCCCCACCCTTCTTCATGATTGCTGGCGTTAGGTAACGGGAGCTCACTCGCCGTGCCTATCACCCCGCCTACCAACAATGTGCCCCCTCCGACCCCAGGCAAACTCGGGTAGGGCCCACCATACGTCATGCACCTTCTCCTCCGGATCCTGGTGACCGGCTTCGGGGCGCCGCCTAGCCCTAACAGTGGAGCCTACAGAGGAAACGCTGGGACGCCCCACACACGCACCGACACGCACTCTCATGCCCAAGTGGATCATCGACAACCTGGGTTGACCCGGCGGTTGCGCGCCACCGGCACAAGGAACAGGTGGCTCAAACATCCGGACAGGCAAGCAACTGTGGTGAAGGCGCATTGGATCGCCAAGGAAACAATCCACATCAAGAAACGCTCGGCCCACCCAACGGTGGTGGTAGAGGTAAGCAACTTCGGGCGGAGGCCCGTCGTAGGAGGGTCTGTGCGCTACATGCATAGGGCGGCATCACACTGCCACCTGCATGGGCCGTCCCTGGTGCGCCGAGGGACGGCTTAGGAGGAGAACAGACCCCTTATATAGATCCCTCCATGCCAAGCTGCGTCATACATGCGGACGATGCAATAGATCAGGCGCCCTGGACGTCCTCCCCCAACCGGACCTAGGGGCTTCCATCGAGGGAGTATTAGGGCTGGATAAGACGGACGGGAGGAGTAGGGTGGACGTCCCCGGGCCCATGGGGGCACGACACAAGCTGTCGCCCTCACGAGCAAGCAACACGAAGCCAAGCCCCAAGGCCTCGGGAGGAACGGTCTGAGGGTACCAATAGGATACAAGCAACACGAGCTACCTGCGACAACTAGAGTGCCAACACAGCCTCGGGAGGCTAGGCCTCACGAGGCCCTCGAGACGCTGTCTGGCCGGCACCCCGTCACTTCACGAGGCGGCTTCATCGACACAACACCTCTATTGCTGCGTCGGGTGCATTGTGCTCATATTTGGGCCGTGGGACCACAATCCCGCGGCTACATGGGGAACAATGCATTCGGGTTAGGGTCATAGGGGCGCACAACCGAGTAGAAATGCACGGGATAGCTCTTAATGGAGTTGGGAGCACCCAGCCTATGCGCGTGGGGGCTTGCAGAACTATTTTTGGTCGTGACACTCTCACGTAATAATGAGTGGGCTGTATACGCCCGGAGACCCCTGAGGACACGAAGGGGTTCTATCCCACGCCCAGGTGGAAGCCCCATGCTCCGCGCTGGCGAAAAACACTGTCCTCGAATGACTATGCCCATGCAACGTGGATGCCCTACGCTCCACGCTGGGGGAACATGAAGATGAAGACGAGCCTAAGTGTCGTATGCGGCAGTTGCTTGCTTCTTTTTGGTGTTCGAATTGCCAGTTTTCGGAATGAAGTTTGAGAATTTTGGAACCGTATTTTAAAAAAAGGGGCATGGACTTTTTTCTCATGTACTCTTGTTTTTTTGGCCTTGGAGTCTCTTTCTCTTAATTGGTGGTTCACAAGGGCCTACGCACTATGGCCTCCCCCCGGGGGCCTCATGGCAGGTCGGCAATGATCTGTCACCTTAAGAACATGCATCTTTAGGCGGTCAGCCTCCGGCTCGGGGGCTCCGACGCGGCGCATCCCACGGCATAGAGCCTCGGGAGGCTGAGGCGGCTTCTGAGGCTGAGGCCGACAGAGTGGTATGGGGACCGCTCGAGCGTCAAGGGGGGCTCATGAGCAACGTGCCTCCGGAGCCTTACCGGCATATAGCCCCTCGCGTCGTTGGTCTCGTCCTGGTGATCCGGATGCCCCAACAAAGGTTGCGTTTCCCGCCCCATTGGTCTCATCGTGGTGATCCGGACGCCCCGATGGTGGTCAGGGAATGCGCGGGACTCGGTCCTACCAACGTACAGCATTGCTTGAGCGTCAAGTGGGGTTCCATGGGAAGCACATCCTAGGAACGTCACTGATCTCATGGCTCCGTGCCCCCTGGTCACGTCCTAGTGATCCGGACGCTCCAACGGCGGCCGAGGCCTTGCCCCATTGGTCTCGTCATGGTGATCCGGATGCCCCAATGGCGGTCGAGGTCTGCTCGTGATTGGGCTCCGAATACGCAGAGTGCTGAAAGGGCCCCCAAACCCTTCCGCAAACAAGAAAGGAGCTCCCCATGCGGAATCCCCGAGCTATCTGGACGACTCAGCTACACCTCGCGATGCACGAGATCGCCACTGCCCTATAAGCTAAGTACACCACCGAATCGAGCCAAAAACCCTCGGATTAAATGGTGGCCCGAATACGGGACAGAGGTTGTGTGCACTAATGTGAGAATGCAGATGATACCATCCATCGTGTACTGTGACCAAGGCTCTTATGACCCCAGGTGCCAGGGAAGACGACGCAAGGGGAGTAACCTGGCCTCGATGAACGACGACGCCATGAACCCGGGGTTTGACGGCAGGAAGCTTTCCCCCGGGAGGTAATGCCTCGTGAGGACCTTGGCAGCCGTCATCACCAGACCACATCCACAATGACACCAAGCCAAGCGCAAGAAACTGAGTCACGCCACGGCAAGCAGGTGACCGACTATTTAAGAGAAGAAAGGAGGAGGACGAAGGTAATATACAAAAGGCACATGCCCTTAGGGGTCAAGTTTTTCTTGAATATTACAGGAACCAGGAAAAGAAAGCAAGGGATGCCTAGGTGGAGGAGTCGTTGTCGCCGTCCAAACTGCTAGCCGCCTCGGCGTCAAAACCATCCTCCCCATCAGAGGCGGGCACCTAGACGAACCGCTCTACCAGGGACTCCACGTGCAGGCACATCTCATCTCGGAGGGGCCTCTGGAGCTCATCAGGCACCTGTTCTCCAACACATAGGAGGTCCAGCTCCGGGGCATGGCGGCGCAGGTTGGAGAAGACGCACGTCAAGGCAAGGTCCCGGAGGTCGCGCGTGCTGGCCTCGTTTTCTGTATCCACACGGGAGACGCCGGTCTCCAGCGCCTTCACCACCCTACGAAAGAAATCGAGGTAGCCCCCGTCGCCGTGCGTGCACGGCAGTGCGGGGCCTTCCCTGACGAACCGGCTCACCCTGCCAGCCGCGTGGCAAGAAATGCCAAGGTACTACTTGGCACGCTGCGCCTCCATCATCTTGGCATATGCCGCCTCATCTTGGGTGTCTTGCACTACGTCAGCTGCGTCCTAGATCTGGGCTTGGAGGGACACCCGCTCCGCCCTGGAGTCCCCTTCACCCCTGAGGGCAACCTGGAGGGCGGCCTCCACTATGGTTAGCTTGGCCCGCGGCGCATCCACCTCCTCCTGGAGTTCGCCAAGCCTACGCTTTTTGGCCGCAAGCGCCCTAGGAGGAGGAGATGGTCAGGTCCAGTGCGCCGGTCATATCATGAAGAGAGGAAGAAAATGGCAGATCACTCAGTCATCAACGATTGCCCAGGAAAGGCGATCTTGGGCCGTCCCGAGGGCCCCCCACCCCCGCCTCCGGAAGAGGGCGAAGAAGACGAAGTCCCCACACAGTTCCCCGTGCCTGCAACACTTACTCTAGACGCCATGGGGGGAAAGGAAGCTAGGAAGAAGAGAGGGTTTTGTTTGGAACAATGGGAACGAGAAGGCACTTCGAGATTGCAAGACCCCCCGGGGTAGGGCGTATTATAGGCGTAACTATGACGATGAGGCGTCGTGTGAGAACAGGCGTCGTGTGTCCCTCGGGCGCCGCACGGCCGGCTCGATCGGCACGCAATCCTGCTTTACGTCGCCTCACGTGCCATCGTCGGGTCACATCCGCGTGGCCCGAGGAGTGGAGGCCAAAGTGAGCAGCAACATTCAAGGAAGGGTAATGATGGTCGGCACAGTGCATGTGTGTCACATCAGTTTGACTTGGGGCGGTTCCAAACATCCTCGGGGAGTAGGGCCGTCGACGCCCTGGCGCGTGACGTGTGTCAAGCCTGGCCCGTAGGAGTTCGGGGCCCGCAGCGCTTCGGGCATCCTCAATGGCCTCGCCTGGAAGCCAGCTCGAGCGTGCCTTGGGCCTAGGGCTACTATCGTCATTCTGGGAACGGGGGTACCCAGACCTGCCTACCTGCGGCCTAGGGCATGGCCCACCTCATCAGCCAAGCACGGTCGGCGCGACCCCACTCAAGACCAGGCCCTCTTGAGAGCCTGAGCTCGCGAGAGAAGCAACACCAAGACCCGCGAGGAATAAGCCTCCTTAGGCCCCCTCCGGAGTGGTAGAGGTATCTATGCGGCGCTTGGCCTTGGGAGGCCAAGGATGACGTAAGGCGAGATAGGCGGTATAGTTTCCCTTTTGGTACAAAGGAGGCGAGGACATACATAGGTTCCCAAAGCATTTCCCAATGGTTTCCCTTTCGGTGCAAGAAGACCACGACCACGAGCCTCGCAGGACGTATGTCACCACTAAGCCCACCTCTACATCATCACCAACTACTTTGCAGACTAAAACCACCTTTTGTCAAGATAAAGATGTACTCCCTGTCCCCCTTCGAATTTGGCTGTTGTGGGATCCCTTCCTGCCATAGCAATAAGGGAAGAGGACCTGGGTCGCTATAAATATGGTATAGGCTGGACCGTAAAGAGGGGGAACAACAGAGAGACGAAGCAAGAGAGGCAAGGCCACCAGAGTGCCCTCACGAGGCAATTCACCACTGTACTAGTTCATCCACAAACCTCCTCGTGAGGCAATCCACAAAAGGAGGAGTAGTGTTCAATGCTTCACAGTGGCCCGAACCTGGGTAAATCATCGTGTGCAATATTCTTCCTCATCATCGTACGAGTTCGTCGTCTAAACCATCGGGTTGTGAGCTAGGAAGCGTGAGGCTGTTAGCGATCTTTGCACACGCCCCTGTGTTCGAACATCGTTGGTTTTGCAGGGCTCGAGATCCCACAGATGCTAGTTTCCAAACCGACAGGGATGATTGTCGAGCACAAAATAGATTCATGTATGTCATTAATGTAGGAGAAGTGAGCTAGACGAGTTCCAAGAAAGATATGGTAGCCGATTCCACAACAGAGACCGAATACATTGCATCTTGTGAAGCCGCAAAGGAAGGTGGTTAGATTCGGAAGTTCCTGGAAGATCTTGGTGTGTTCCTAGGCTGGTCAAAACCATTGGACCTTTATTGCGATAATTCATGTGCCATCACATTGGCCAACGAGCCGAGACAACACCACAAGACCAGGCACATAGACTGAAAATATCACTTGATACGAAAGCGGTGATACTAATTTATGCAAGATTCATACGTATGCACATATTGCAGATCTGTTGACTTAGCCACTTCCACAACCCAAGCATGAGGGGCTAGTTAGAGCTATGTGCATTTGATGTCTTTTAGATTGACTCTAGTGCAAGTGGGAGACTATTGGAGATATGAACTAGAGGCAATCATGTATGATGATATTTCTTATGTGTTTATGAATAAAGATAGTCCTTGGATATTATAAATGATATGTATTAACAAGTAAGTGACTTTTTTGTGAGACTATGCATTGTATTATGACTGTCCTAAGTAGTCCTAGTTGAAAGGCTGTGTGGACGCGCATCCTGTTAGACTAGCATATGACATAGTGGATGGTCTAGTCTCACTAACAATATAGAATTGGATGCTAGCCGAATAATATGGACTCAGAAGATCTGGTCGGATTCGACGTAGTCGGATCCGAATCGAGATAAGTTCTGAGTTGGATAGACCCGAATATGAGACACAGCGATAGGTCTTCTGTGAGTCTCTACTACAACATACGTTCTATGACCTAAGACACGAGTTGATGCATGTACTCGGGATGGTGATAAACCTTCTTTGGGCCAACCAAACTATACTCCGTAACTTGGTAGTCATAAAGGTAGGTTTCGGGCTTGTTTGGACCCATGTTGTCACGCATGGTTGAGCCAGATGGGATTTGCCCCTCCGATCAGGAGAGATATACTCTAGGACCCTCGGGTGATCCGACCTGGATAAGCATGGACATGCGATGAGATTTATGTGATAATCCAAAGAATTGGTCGGATGCACCGGAACGAGAAAGAGTTCATGCTGCAACAAGGATGACCGTGTCGCCTTGAGCATGAAAACATATATCGAGTGGCAAAGGGAACATAAGTGTGATGTACAGGTTGGCCTAACCAGGTTCATCGGACTAGCCGATCCGTATGTGATCTGACTCGCGACCAAGTGAAGAGAACCCAAGGTATCTTGCGCTTATAGGAAGAAACTACTTGTGGGATTTAGGATCCTTGCGATGCCCAAGTGTTGAGCCCGCGACGAATGCCTATATATAGTGGAGGTGCAACACACCCATTGAGTTGATCACTTCAGAACATTCATTAGGGCTTTGCATGTGTTGCAACTAGCCACCTCCTGTCGCCGCCGAACTATATGATCGGACCTAGCTGTCCGCCACACGGTGTTCCCCGTGCACACGCGAATACCATTAGAGGCGGAGCACTTGTGCATCTCCGGAGAACCTGTACATGGGATCGAATGACTGGCTATTCGAGGGCGATCGGACAAGGAAGAGACAGACCCCACGAACACGCTGCCCCAACTCTACTACCGTTGCATGGCACTGCGTCTAGTGGTAACAATCCGTGATCCATCTCCGTAGCATGTTCTTGCTTGTTCTGCGCGTAGAGTTTTTCTTAAATTGCGTCCGATGGACCTGCGGTAGAACCCAATAGTGCCGTAGTTGGGTGCGCCTGTGGAAGGCATTGCTGACCTAGTGGTAACTAGGGTACTATGGCCCATGTTCTGTTGGCCTGGAGTTTGACGAGCGAGCTGGCACAAATAAGACGACCTTGCCTAGGTTTCCCAGTGGAAGCTGCCTCCCGAGGAGCGAGCCCTAGAGGGGGCCACCAAGCGCCGGGCTGCTTCGCGAAGACCCCCTCATGAGACTGCCTCACGAGGCTTGGCGGGCGACCCAACCAAGGGCTTGACGGGCATCATCTTTTACTACTGTTATTTCTAATGTTTTTATGCATAATAATGCTCTGGGAGTAATTCTAATGCCTTTTATCTCACAATTTGCAAGGTTTACGTCAAGAAGGAGAATGCCGGCAACTGGTATAAAATGCTAAAACATTAAATATTTAGAGGAGGACTTTAAGGACAAAGCGCTGCTGCCTCGAGGCGGAACATGGGAGGAGCACTTTTGCCCTCCAGCAGAGCGATTCTGTCGGCGGAACCTCCCTCCCTGTCACACCTGATGGTTTACCTCATGACTAAGTGAACATGACTCAAGAATTAGGTCCAATTAAAACTTTTTGAGTCCATATGAATGCTTGACTTCTGTGCTATTTTCTTGCTTGTTTGATTGCTTGTTGGTGCTCTAAATTCATAAAACTCCCTCCTACTCCCAAAAATCTTTTTCTAAACTATTGTTCAATGATCATAACATGTGTATAGGACCTAAACATATTTTTATAAATATTATTTTGGCCAAAAAGCATTTATTCAATTTAGGTTTTCAAAACCCCCTGAATTGAGGTTTGTACTACAAGTCCTCAAATTAGGTGGATTGTTTTGCCCCAAAGGATTTATTTGGAACCTACCATATAAATGACTTACCAAAACCACAAAATATTATTTTTGAAGATTATTTTATTATTTTATTTAAAGGCTTGTTATTAAGGTCAGAAATGTTCTTTTATTAGGAAAAAATATTTTTATGATTTCAAAATATTTGAGAAAATTTAGGAAAACTCAGTGGACATATATTGTCCATATATAAGAGTGTAAACACATGGTCATGTTCAAAATATTGGACAAAACCCTTCAAAACCATTTCTACCTATTTCAAGCATTTGAAATCTTTCTACAAAAAATATTATCAAATAAATCCAATAAACTTCTAGCATGTCACATATGACATATGTGATCATCTTGCCAAGTTTCATCTCAATAACAATTGTTTTGGTTCACACAAAAATTCCAAAACCATTCCTATCCAGATCCAAATTTGAACAACTCTACATTGCCAAATGTCTCCTATTGTGCTCAAACTTTGTGGACATGTTCCAATCCTCCAATAATGCATCCAAACCAGGTGGTGCATCAAGGAGAACATATTGACTTGTCCAAATCCACCCAAACCCACTTCTTTTGATTTCAAGAATTTGAAATATGTGCATCGTCAAGTTTCCCCATTTAGTCCCAAACTTTTTGGCTATTCTCTAATACCCAAATAATGCTACCACACCAAGTGGTGAATCAAGGAGAATGGATTTTCATAGCTAGATCTAAGCAAATCCCTTTCTATCCATTTCTAGGGTTTGAAACTTTTACATTGGTCACTTTCTCTTAATCTTCTCAAAACTTGTGATCAAGCTCATGTAGTCCTAGTTATCAATCATGTTAAATGCCGTGTCAAGTGGATCATCTTAGCTAGCTTAAACACTCATCCAACACCTTCTGCAATAAATTTGTGATCAATAATTTGGGTATCATATGAGTTCTCCTTGGCCCCCAATTTTTACCACAGCTCCACCAAGAGCCAAAGCATCTCGAGTAGCAACCTCAACGGCTATATCCATGATCGAGGGGGTGGAATCCACATTTGCACCCCCTGGACATGCCTTTTCTCCCTCCCTCTTAGCTTTCCCTCTCACCTACCCAACACCCACATCATCCAAGGCCAGTAGGACTTAGTTTATACCATCCTAGATACGCTAGACACAAATGGCCGTGCCCTACATGCCAAAGACATGCCTTCGCATGCTAGGTTCACGCTCTGGAGGATGCAACAATGCATCCACACATTGTAGCTTGCCCAGCCAGAGGCTCCCGATAGCCTTTGGTGCCAGGGTCGTGTCCCTCGTGGTCACCTCGACGTCCTCGTCATGGCATCCTGTCGGGCCCATCCTCCCTCGCCATCCTTTGCCCCCAACAAGCTCACCCGAGCACCATCCATGGACTCCGTCCATGGTGCGCCTCGGCAGGGCAACTTATGCTGGCACCTAAGCAACCTGTTGTGTCCTTTCGCTCTGTCCCTCCCACGTGGACCTCCTGGACCTAACTCCTCTTGCCCTCCGAGCTATTCTCCTCTTCCCACGGCCATCGTTTGGCTCCGCTCCAAACCCGAGCGAGCCATCCCTCTTGCGCCTAAACTCGACCTCTGATAGGACCCCCTTGGCGGTCCCATCCTCCCTGGAACCCCACAAGCCCCTTCCCTCGGTCGAGCCATGCCCCGGAGCGGCATCGCACCGCCACCCTCCCCTGCCAATGAACCATTTGATCCGGGTGTGCTCACGGCCCGCGTGACCCTTCCCGGGCACGACATGGAGCAGGGAATGCCCCCGTACCACCGCCTTGGCGCTCGCTACAGCTGGGCGGCTGGAACCAGATGGTCGGCGCCCTTCCCAGCCCTCGTCATGAGGTAGAAGAAGGGGGTGAGAGAGAGAAAGAGGGTCCGGTGGGGCCCACACATAAGTGACCCTGAGGTCGGGCCCAGGCAGTAAGTGGAAGCGGTTTCCCGTAGATTCGTTTCTATCTAGTGGAAGCGTACTCCCGAAACGTGCCTTCAACGTCATCACGCCAGGCCAAGCCACTGGGCCGACCCAATCCTTATACTGCGCCCTGTGCGCACTTTAGGCCAATAGTAAGATTTTTCCATTTTTCTATTTTTCAGAAATTTGTAAAGTCCCTATATAATTCATAATAATTACAAATTTGGTGATTCAATTTTCTACAAACTCCTAAAATCATGTCCTATCCAAATATGTGCATTGCACATTTTTAGAGCAAACTTTTCTGTGTAGTTCAAACTCAAATTTAAATTTGAACTAGGAAGGTCCCCCATGGCAAAATTCCCAGGGGATTCAAATTAACGTAAAATGGAGTGATTCGAGTTCCTAGGTGTCTATAAAATCATACCCTATTTATCTAGGCATAGTTAACATTTTTCCCATGCCCATATTCTGCTTGACCTAATAAATGCTCCCTTTTCCCATTTATTTCCTCTCAGGAAATTCATAGGAAAATCGTCACAACTCCAAACCCAGTGAAATATCTTCCTCAATGCTTCTATATCATGCCCAATTTGTTGGGACCATCCACTCCTTTTTATAAAAATATTTTTTGTGGACATCTTATAGGGTCATCATTTCCTTCATTTCCACCATTCAAAACCCCCCTTGATCCACATCCAATAAAACCTCCTTTGCTATTTCTCTTGTGACCAAAGGTGTCCAAGAAAAATAAAACTTCTATTAATAGAGCACCTTTATATTTCTTATTGTTGTGTTGCTTATTGTAGTTGTTTCCGTCGATAGTGGACGAAGTGGATGAAGTGCTCGGAGTGGACGAGAAGCGTGTGAAGACCTCGAAGACGTTACTAAGCCAGGCAAGCGGCCCTTTGACCATCACTAAGAACCCTTTTATTTGCATGGCATATAGCACTTATTTCCATGATGTTGATCATGTTGATGTGGTGACCACTTCGGTGGGATGCCTCCGCTACTTTACCATTGATACTGGCATCATGCATGACCCTACCATTCCTATGAGGGTTGTGCGTGTGGACTAGTTAGGTTGCTAGTAGTTGCTACACAAGTGGGATGGGAATATGCATGGTGATGGAAGCAAAAATGATTTCAAAGACTTTTTGAAAAAACCGCTGGGTGCCACTAATGCCCGAGGGAGATGATGATGAGATAGGTAACCACTGTAGAAACAAGTTGTGTACCGAGGCAAGTGTGTGTGTGGTTTTTGAAAATGGATTGGTGTAAGTTGCAACCGTTATTCCAACCTTACATGCGCGACCACTCTACCCCTATATGTGATTACTATGGTTGGTGCTATTAGAGAGCCCACACTACTAGTGGCGGGAGTGAAGTGGTCACTCTCGAGACGAGGTCATACCAGAATGAGCGATCATGTGCTATCTTTATAGGCACCGGGAACATCGTTGCGTGCCCTCATGGATGATACGTGTGATGTATATCATGAGATATGGCACCAACGAGTGGAATCTTTGTTTAGTATCACCATGGGAAAGGCATTGTTCGGGTCCTTACCTTGGGTATGTGATATATCGCGAGTCGTGGATGGCACAGAAGTTCCCCGAGTCTTGTGGGTAAAGCGTGCAACCTCCATAGAGTGTAAAACTATTCGAATAGCTGCGTCCTCGGTCAAGGATAGTTGGATGACCGCTCTTGTGCTATGTCCAATGTTTACTAAACTTGGTGTGTGTGTGTGTGTGTTGGTGACAAGGGTGATACTTGAGTTAAGTCACATGACTTGACGTGATGACTAAACATGAGATGCTCAACCCCTTGCTTATGATGATATCTATAACTTGTTCATATGGATATCTGCCAACTGCCGATGCATGCTTACTTAAGTTATTAGATCATGTCATTGCACTTAAAATTAGCTTTTTCGCAAAATTATCTACTTAGTGCCATATCATGCTCTATTGTACCTCGTTCCAGACATGGGTTGCTTGCGAGTATATTCAAAGTAATCATTGGATTTCCACTGGTTATTTCATTGGCTAGTCGTGAAAGACCAGGTTGTGATGAAGATTACCATGGTGATGTACGTGCGAGCTAGGATGCTTCCCAGTCAGAATGCATGTAGAGTTAAGGAAGATGCCCTGGGTCCACGCTATTGTTGAAGATTTCTGCTACAATCATATGAAGACTTGGTCATAGAGGCCATATTTGCATTAAACGGTACGTAATGGATGTAAGACTCTTGTTATTCAGTTTTGTGCGTTCAATGAGCATTGATCTTTGGGATCATTGTGCACATACATTTGGTGATCACGACTTATGAGTCGGGGTCCCCACAGAACTAGTATTAGAGCCATCTTGACTTTAGGAAGCCCTTAGTTAGCATGGACGTTAGTTAGGACAAAACTATTTTCCAGACCCTTCAAAATCACTTGCAAAACCTCTATATTTGTAACCTCTCCTAAATTTTCAAAGGAAGCAAAGGTTTTTGCCTTAGTATTTCCACCATCTTTTTCTTAACTCTCCTCATCTATTTTTTCAAAACTTTGCAAATGGTCGCCATTACCCTTGTGCCCCTGACCAAAGGATTCCTTGTAATCCTCGTGGGTAACCTAGAAGGGATCCACCTTGCCAGACATTCACACAAGTTTGACGACACCACGACAAGACCATACCAACAGAAGATACCTTCTTGAGGGATTAAGGCATCAAGACTAGGAAAATGGTGACAACCTCGACACTGCCCCAGGATGATGCAACCTTGGCCTATGATGGCCAAGGCATAAGATATGAAAGACATTATACGCATCCCTAATAGAGCAATCTTGTCATTACCAATGACATGTCGGCAACCACCGGTCGTTGTGAACCTCCCCATTTGGTCTACCTCACTATAGCGAGTAGGAAAATAGTTCTCATCATCCCCTGCTCTTGGTGCCGATGATATTGTCAATGTGACCGACATGATACAACTCTATTATGCCTTGTTAATGTCATTGCATAAAGGATTGCCTACCTGGAACCCTCGACGTCTTAGAAGACAAGAAGGCATTGTCATGATTACAAAGACAACAGAAGACCGTGTCAACAACAGTTGTGAAGAGTCACCTTTGTCGTCAACTCACCACACCCGAAGTTGTCAAGGACTCTTCAGGCGCAACCAGGATTGTTTGGACGAACAACAACCAGAGACATAGCAAAACATGAAGAAGACCCAGAAGACTAAGCGGACTCCTCTCCAAGACAAGAAGCAAGCACGACTAATGAGTCCGAGAACCCCTAGGGTAGGATAGGTTGTGTGTCCCCTATGCGAAGTCAAGTCCGTATGATGGTTCAAATGGAACCATGATGTGTGTTGCTTGTTTACTTGTTGTGCTTTGGTGTAAGGCGCACATTTGCCCTAGGCAACAAGTATGCGACTATATCACCTGCCTTATCTTAAATAGTGTGTTTTGCCTTTTTGGCACTTGTTTGGTTGCACATCCACTATACCACCCCCTTAGACACTCACCTCTATGCTACTTTCCCTCTTCCCCCTCTCGTCCACTGAAGACCGGCAAGACAAGGGGCACCAAGGATCCACCTTGATGGACAGCTAGTGTTTAGGACTATGACTACAACATACTCAACCAGACGCAACCCCAAAGAGCTATACTTTTCCCTAAAGATTGGAAACCCCTCCCTAGCCTAACCTAGACCTCACAAGCTCCCACAGCTCAAACCTCTGATCACATCTTTAATACAAGAATTTTTCAGATCAACTGATGAGCATCAATAACCCCTGCTTGCCATAGGTTTCATTACGGGACTAGTGATCATAGTGAACAGACACATTACATCCCTAAGCCAGCACTTGAACTGATGATGCCATAGGGAAGATTGTTCTGAGGATACATAACTAGTAAGCTAATGATTTGATGAGGTTGTGATAGATATCTTAAGAAACCAGTTGAGACCCTTTTGGTGGATTATGAGACTCTATGTTGGTAGACGATCTTGGTGGATCAAGATTGATAGACTAGCATAACTTACTCCCCCCTTGAGAGAATTGGATTTAGTAGGACCATTGTGGTAACAAGATGAAATTATTGGTGGATTAATGACTAGACTTTGCCAAGTAATATTGATAGTGGATTGATGGTGATACGATAGTGACTGGAGTAACTAGTAGGAAATTCTTACTAGATGTAAACCTTGGTTTTAAATAGGTGATTCTAATAGGTGCTCAAGATCAATGAAACTACATGGTTCGGAGTAATTTGGATTTAGTCCAATGATTGATCTTGATACCATGTTTTTCTGTTGGAGACAAACCAGGAATATTGGATTGTTGTTAGGATCGATTAAGGATCCATAAACACCTAACATAAGAGCTCACTAGATCATCATGATGAAAATTGATGGTTACACTATGATGAGATAGTTCTTTCTGTTACTCGGGGATTTAGGAAATCTGGAGATATATGGATCGACTTCGGTATTGGATTTGTAGCAATAATAGGTCATGTAATAGTGGATGGTATTCGTGGATCGATTAATTGGATTCGTAGGAAGGAAACAAGATCTTGGATTGGTTTATTACGTGTTTCCTTAGCATAGTAATGTAGTACCTTAGACCTTGTATCGGTCAGTAGGACACTTGGATTGTAGTGTCATGTTCAAGCTTAGTTGCTTGTATGCTATCCCGAGGATTTTTACATAGGGATATAAATGAGTAGCTATAGTATATGTATGAGAGTATGGGTCATCCTTCTCTTAGAGCCATGGATATATGCCTAGCATGGGTGTCGATGGAGATGGCTTATATGAGATAATTCCCTCAATGTTATAGGGTGTTTTTTGTAAGGACTATTGGCATCTAAAGAACTGTGCTCGAGGATAAGATGATAGATGTTCACTCTCATCCTAAGCTCTTTGAAACCCCAAAGCTTTGCCGGGCCATAATATGGTTAGATTATGACCATAGGTCTTGCCTCTCAGTCATTAGACCATGGACAATCCTCCAACTTGACCAACACCAATCCTATTCATAAGGAACGTGGACACAAAGAACTAGATTACGATGGATCATGAACCCTTGAACTAGCGACCATTCGAAACAAATGCCTGCTCCTCTCACATGATTAATGTGTTTATGTGATACCTGGAGAAATAGATTGTTACCCTCCGGGATGGCATACTTATTTAACCAATAAGACAAGGAACACCTTAGTCCTGTTTGGACCAGCCCCAGGAACACCAATCACCATGCCTCTCGAGCATAAGGGTTCACCTTGAAAAAGCTGGACTCCTTGAAGCACCCTCCCTTCAGCAGAGGACATTCCTGCCCAAGCAGGGTGAATAACCACTACGGTCAGGAAGCCACGACAACAAAGAAGAAGCAAAGGAAGTAAACCACCACTCCTCATTTGGCTACATCAGCTAGACTATATCAAGAGGCACCGATACTCAAGCGCGATGAAGACTTTGGACATCAAGAGGATTAGAGAGCCCCTTATTATAACCAATCACCTATCAGTTCCCGACTAGGAAGGAACCAAGGAACTGATAACACCACTCACTCCACCACCCTGAAGGTGTACGTTGAGCATGACGTCCCTACTCCCTTTAGATGCTTGGAACGGAGTGGAACAACTATGACGACTTCAATACTAGACCCTTTTTGGTTCAATCAAGGACGCGAACCTGACTAGATCATGGTGAAACACATGTGAAGGGTAGTTCACCCCACTTGCCAAGCCACATACCTTGGGGATTAGATGGTTGTTCTATGCTTTGGATAGTGAGCTTATTTAGAACCCCTTAGAGACCTTCTCAAATGACGGGACCGTTTTCACACCAAGTCACTAAGCTTAGTCTTAGGGACGAGACTCAGCCCAAACATTTGCCATGCTGGCTATGGAGAGACAAGTAGACCAAACAGTCGAAGACCCGCCAGAAACAAGCGTTCGTGACGACAAGGAAAAACGACCAAAGAAGAATGAAGAACCTACCTGAGCAATTTACTCAAGCAGAAAGTCTCGACAAGAATCCTACACTGGCAAACTTCGATGTCCTTATTAAAGACCACGAGCACTGGAAGATTAACTACTCCAATGAAGTCGACAATTCCCCGTCAATGGGAAGCTGAAAGCACATTTGCTGCCATGGTGGTTTTGGTAATTAATAACAACATATACATCACTGAACTCATGTTTCCACCAAGTATATTTCAGGACAAGTTCAATGATAGGAATGGCCAAAGGATTGTGGAATTACCCCAATATGCAAGGAAATAGGTTGTCCAAGCTTCAAGCAAGACGACTCTACATTTTACATTTGTGAGAAATCACTTTGAGTCCATAGGAAAGCCAATACTATTAAAAGGGGGTAATGTTTTGACGATGGACAATATGCTCAAACGTGCACAAGTGACAGCCACCAAAACATCCACAAACTCTCCCACCAAAGTCTGTCCTAGGCCAAATATGCAAAATCGGTGCAACCATCATTCCTATCCCGGTGCCACCGATTCTAAACCCTAGACAGACTCAGCCAAACCCTAACAGTTCGGTGCGGCCGACACTACACTCGGTGCTACTGAGTTGGGTTGCCAAGATTCTGTTACGCAATTTCTCATTTTCGGTCCGAACGAGAATGGTGAATCAGGGTCACCAAGATTGGTAAATCTGATCGTCGGTCACCTTGTCGGTGCAACCGAGAATTTTATATCGGTCCCTCCGAGATTCAAAAGTTGCCACTTCTGGTCACTTTGGTACCATCGATATTTAGACATCGGTGTCACCGAGTCTGACTTATTGTGTGTAACGGTTAGATTTTTGGGGATGCCTATATATACCCCTTCACCACTACCCACTCGAAAGAGAAGCACTCAGGACTATGCCATACCTATCCTACTTAGTTTTCTGAGAGAGAACTACCTACCCTTGTGTTGAGGTCAAGATCTTCCACTCCAACCATATGGATCTTGATTTCTACCCTCCCCAAGTTGCTTTCCACCAATCCCATCTCTTCTACCAAGCCAAGTCTGTGAGAGAGTGATTGTGTGTTGAGGAGTCTATCATCTTGAAGAAAAGAGCAAGGAGTATCGTCATTACCGAGCCTATTACCTTTTGGAGGGTGGTGCCTCCTAGATTGGTTAGGTGTCGCTTGGGAGCCTCCTACTTCGTGTTGTGGAGTGAACCAAGAAGTTTGTAAGCGCAAGGAGATCGCCTACTTCGTGAAGATCTACCCATAGTGAGGCTAGTCCGGCATGGACAGAAGCTGCATGGAATAGTCAAGGTTGCTTCTTCGTGGAACCCTTCGTGGGTAGAGCCCTCCATGGACTCTCGTGACCATTACACTTAGTGGGTTGAAGACTCCATGAACGTGGACGTACGATAGCACCACCTATCGGAACCACAGGAAAAATCATCGTGTCATCAATTGTGTTTGCTTTACTAACCCTCTCTTTACTTACATGTGCAATGTCTTTACTTTCCGCTGCTACACTCTTAGACATGCATGTGTAGGGTGTTAATTGATATGCTATGAATGCTAAAACTTGCCAAGAACTAATATTTGGAAAAGGCAAAACTTTTATTTGGTCAAGTAGTCTAATCACCCCCCTCTAGACCTACTTTGAATCCTACAAGTGGTATCAGAGCTTTGGTCTCCATTGCATTGGTTTCACAACCTAGGAGAAGTATGTCATCTAGTGAGGGAAATTATCACCGTTGAGGTCCGTACTTTGATGTCACTAATTTTGCTCGTTGGAAGCATAAAATGAAAATGCATTTGCTTGGTCATAATCCGGCCGTTTGGGTTGTTGTTTGTGTTGGCTTTCAAGGTGAATTCTTTGCGGTTGGAAAGGAGTCGGATCATGAAGCGTGTGTGGATGAATTGAAGATGTTGCAACTGAATGCTCAAGCATGTGACATTATCTTCAAGTGCCTATGTCCTGGAGAATTCAACAAAATCAGCCATCTTGAACATGCAAAAGAGATTTTGGATACTTTGGTTGATATGCACGAAGGAACTGAGTCCATGAGAATCCAAGTTAGATGTTCTTGAAGGTCAACTTGACAAGTTCAAGATGAAGGATGGTGAAGGAGTCACTGAGATGTACTCTAGGCTAGCTCTCATCACCAATGATATCTCTCATCACCAGTGAAATTGATAGCTTAGTAAGCGAATAAATGACTGACAAGTTCATCATCAAGAAGATACTTCGAGCTTTGGATGAGAGATATGACACCGTGTGCACATTGATCCAAATGATGCCCAACTACAAAGATCTCAAACCAACGGAAGTGGTGGGTATAATTGTTGCGCATGAGATGACACTCAAAGACAAGGAAAACCTTCATCACAAGTCTAGCGGTGGTTACAAAGTCACAAGTGATGCTCCTGCTACCTCAAGTGACAACCTTGTCACAAATGGAGAGACAAGCCTCATGGTCAAGAAATTCAACAAGTTCTACAAGAATGGACTCAAAGATCGCAGATCTAACTCAAGATATGAAGAGAAGCATTTGTCAAGTAGTGACCGAAATTGCTACAATGGTGGGAAGCCCAGACACTACTCCAATGAGTGCTCGGCTTCCTACAAACGAAGAGAAGAGTCACCAAGAAGACGAAGCTCAAGAGATGAATCTCCTCATAGAGAGAGAAGGAGTAGAGATGATCGTTATGAATGAAGACCCTCAAGGAGAAGTAGAGACTCGGAGAAGGACAAGTACACCAAGAGCTACTCAAGAAGAAAACAAACTCATGTTGGTCAATGGGTTTCTGGCTCCAACTTCGACAACCACTCCGAGAGAAGCTATCACTCCAACTCCGACTATAGTCAAGATGATGGTGTTGCTAGAATTGCACTAGTGACAACCAACTCCTGTGATCTATTTGATTCACCAAATGAAGGAGGTGGAAGTTGCTTCATGGCTAAAGGCCCCAAGGTATCTCACCCCGAATATCTTGATTTGGATAGTGATGAAGATGATTTGCTTTACGATGATGACTTGCTATGTGATAAAACTAGTGATGTTAATGAACTTGAAATTCTCATGCTTGTCAAGATAAGTCAATTGACGATGATAAGATGAAAATATAATAAATAACTAAAGAACTCAACACTCTTAAGATAGCTCATGAAACTACTCTTGAGGATCATAGAGAGCTTGTAACAACTCATGAGAAGCTACACTTCGAGAAGCTCAATTTGGACCAAGAACATGAATTTCTTAAAGCTATCAATGACGATCTCCGAAAGAAGACTTCATATTATATTGCCAAACGACTACTCTTGTTTACATTCATGCCACAAGTCAAATCTAAGCAAACTACTAACAAAGGAAAGAAAGGTTCTTCATCTAGTAGCAATAATAAAAAGGCTAAACCCAATGATGTTGCTCCTAGTAGTTCTATTGATTCCACTAATGATGATTCCCTTAGCCAAGTTACACTTGAGCAAGAAAATGCTTTATTGAAAGGGATTATAGAAAAGGTATATGCAGGAGTCTTGAAGGGTACAAACAATTTGATTAGATTGTACACAAGCATGGAGGATACCGAAAGAATCGCAGTGTTGGCTACTTCAACGCTAATGGAGTTGAATGGGAAGAAGGTCAATATCCAAATCCCAAGTTTGTTCCTCAAAAGGAGAAGTATGAAAATACTCTTTCCAAGGGGACAAACACTCAAGATGACCTTCCACCACAAGACACCAAGCTCAAGGGAAAGAACAAGATCCAAGATGACTTTAACTCTTATGAAGATGAATCCCAAGCTTTGGTGAAGTGGGTTCCCAAGGCTACTACAAGCTCAACTTATACAAGTGCTATTTCAACACCAAGGATCCCCATCAATTTGATGTGGATTCCCAAGAAGAAGAACTAGAGAGTTCTTTAGGGGTGACTCCACCAATGAAATTCACTCATGTTCATTATTGGCAAGATCTATTTGCAATCAACATCGACCCTATGCAATAGATCAAGGAGTCAGACATTCCCTCAAAGGTAAGCAAGGGACAAGGTAATTAACAAATGAATGGACATGAATACACATGCTTTGCACTCCATGTCCATAGATATCCTTGTATTTGTATCTTGTGTGTTGGGACTAACCCATGTAGGTGAGAAGAGTTAGGAAACAACAAGGATGCTCCCAACTCATGGTGATCTTCGTTAACCTTGAGCATCCACCACTACCTCACCAGCACCAAGTCTTCATCGACAAAACCCAAGGTTAGTTTATCCCTCTTATGGGGGGATGTCACATCAAGGGGGAGCTTTACTCTAAGACTTGAGTCAAAGAATCTTTTAGTATGTGACAACATTAAATGCTTTATGTAAAAGTGGTAACCCCACTTGTGCTTAAACGATGAGTATGACCTATGACCAAGTACTCTTACTTGGTTCCTAAGTCAAATACTCATATATAGATGACTTCATCATCTACCAATTGCTTGTTAGATGCTAGAGTGTTTGTGCATGTTTGCCACGATTTCATTTGACACCTTATTGTGTGAGCATGTTGGTTTGCATTTATTTTCTCATTCGAGGATATCCAATTGTTGCTATTTGGCTTTTGATTTATCTTTTGCCAATTGGATATACAAGAATGCCTAGGACCACTTCTTTAGCTATCCATCCTTTCTCACCTCATACTCTATTCATGCTGCATCACAAAATTTGAACAAGTGCTTTTTGATCCCTCTATGTGTGGAGCACTCGAAGTTTCGTATCGACAAGGACTGACCATTAAAACCTCCCAAGTGCATCTCGGTGGAACCAACCACAAAATCTCGGTCTCACCTATTGCCTAGGGTTGATCTGGTTTTCAATCTCGGTACCATCGATTCCATTTTCTCGGTTACACCGAGTTTCCTTGTCAACTGACAGTTGAGGAACTCGGTGACACCGAAAAGTCAGAATCAGTGTCCCCGACACTGGTGGGTATATAAGCTTTGGACCCTGACGCTTTCAATTTCAATCTCATTCGTCATGCCTCAGAACCCTAAGCTTCTGCCCGCGAGACTCCTGGTCATCGCCCTTGTCTCCCTGCGCTCCTCCGCCGCTGGGAATCGCCATCGCCGACGAAATCCTCTACCTCGTCACCGGCGTAGAGGATCCGCACCAAGCTAGGGTATGAATTCAATTTTTATTGCGCTCCTCGTCCGATTCTTGTGCATTAGGTTCATGTTTGTCATTGATACACCCTTTGCGCATATTCCTATCCACTCAAGTCTCCAAAGTCTCACGAATAATGAATTTTCTAGGGTTTTGTCGTCCGCCCGATAAATCTCGGTGGAACCGAAAATAGTCATATCGGTCTCAGCGATGTGATTTTTTGTGTGGCTGAGAACTGACTTGTTGGAACCGAGTTCCTCTTTTCAGTTCGACCAAAAAGGGTGCCAAGGTTCGGTTAGAGAGTCAGTCAGTCTTGGCCTCACCGAAAAATCTGTTTTGGCTGTACCGATATTTATTTAACAGACTGCAAAAATCTTGAAAACTCATTGTTCAAATTTCAAAAACGAGCCTCATTTTGTGATGACTCATCTACTTCTGCTCTCCTATACTCTATTCCTAGGGTCAGTATGTCAGGATTAGAGGACACTCAGAATTTGGCACAACAGGGAATTGACATGAGTTCTGGCACAAGCCTATAGGCTGGTTCTTTTTCAGATCCAGGCACCCCCAGCTCTCATGGGTTTCCCAAGGTTGCCACCAGGACAAGGAAGAAGCTCAGCTCTGATGAAGAAGATTCATATTTCATTCCTGAGGAGATTCTTGCTAAGAAGAAAGAAAAGGCTGCCAAGAAGTCAACAGCTGAAGCTACTTCATCTATAAGAGTTGTCAGCAAGATCTATCCCAGCTCAGAGACTATTAAGGCACATGAGAGTGCTAGAGCCACTATATCAGTTCATCCCCCAAGGAAGGCTATGCCTAAGAAGGCAGGGGAGAAGAAGTCGAGGAAGAGGATTGTCCATGTGGTTGGCAGGCCTACCTCTATGTATGAAGATCCAGAGAAGGCTACTGGTGCTGCTACTGAGGAAGAGGAGGAAGAACATGTTGAGAAGGCCCCTCCCAAGAAGAAATCCAAGAAGCTAATGGCTGATGCTATGCCAAAGACTAGCACTTCCTAGAGCACCAAGCCTACTTGCAAGAAAGCTGCTGCACAGAAGTCCAAGAGGACTACTAGAGACATTCCAGCTTCTGAGAAGAACAAGGGGACTGCCTCCAACATGAAGATGAAGATGACTTAACTACTTTGATGAAGCTCAGACCACATCTTCCAGTACATGATGCCAGCCACTTAGTTGCTAAAGACATGAAGAAGAGGAAAGACTCAGGATTGAGAGCCTGGAGAGCCATAGATCCTTATGCTCAGAGGAGGAAAACTGTTGTTGACTACAGGTTCTACACAAGAGAGCAACATGACTTTTATGAGACAGTGTTGCTTGACAAGAGCCCAGCTGTTAGTGACATGAGATATGTCAATTGGAAGTTCATTAAGGATAATGTGGACTACTTCTGTCGGGACCCCGATCCTAAGTCATATGATTCCATACTGTAACAAGTCACATCACTTTGCGGCCTCACGCACGGTAAACTCCACGACTGCTGCCTTACCTTGGCCGGGACTGTTTGCATCTTTTGGCTCACGTATGTGAACATGTCGCTGGCAATCACGCAACAAAGAATTCGGGCCGACATGACTAGTCTTAGAACCCAAGTGGCACATCCGTATGGAAACAGGCATACATAACCCATCAATGCAGGTGTCGGCCTCAAGCGTGTGTAGACGAGTCATAGCAAGCTACAAGAACTCCATTACGTCACGAGACACGAATGCCATCACCGCACGTAGACGAGTCGTAGCAGGCTACCGGGACTCCATTACACTGCGAGACATTTCCCCGAAGGGACAGACACAACAGCAAAGAAGGATACATGTCGGTCAATCAATGTGTCCGGAGCAGTAGCAAGCTACCATGGCTCGGTGGAAGCACAGAGAGGCAGTGTCCCGTAAAAAGTACTACTAAAGGCACACGACTAGGTGTCGGATCCCATACATACCATTGCACGTCACACGTACGCAGGACATGCCCGATATGCATAGAGGCTTTTGTTTAAGAGTACTATACCATTGCATTGTCGGATCCCATACATACCATTGCATAACAACATAACCATACAACAACATGACTTTTATTTAAGAGGCTCAGATGAGCCTTGCATGATATGTTCGTACAGATAGGTTTCACATGACCTGACACTCAAGCCATACAAACAAGTTTATACAAGCCAGCGGAAACTAAAGTTGTCTAAGTACAGACGGTGAAATAGAAAAGTGGCACACGGCCTGACTATCTATAGCCCACCACACGGGCAAGATCGTAGCTGGGACACCAGCTATTCGGCATCGTCAACGTCTGGGTCCTGGTTTTCTTCTGCAACATTAATTAGGCAAGGATGAGTGAAATCGTACTCAGCAAGTCTTTAAAACAGACCTAGTCTATTTACGCTCATGTGTCAACAACGGGGAGTGGTGGAGTTTATGCAGCAATGCCAGCTTTGACTCATGGCTAACCTACACTACTCAGTTTTAACTCTTTGTTACAGTTTTAGTTATCGCACACGAGTCCACTATCTCCATCACAATACACCACCAAGGATCCACCTTCCCCTTCTGGAAGAGTGCCATCCACGGTACTCACACTTGTCTTGATATTTTTAGGAGTATCCATTTGATTATCTATGAACAACATAAGTTCTCCAAGTAGTCCATATCCGAGGACGCGGCTATTCGAATAGTTTCATACCCTGCAGGGGTGTACTTCTTCACACACACTCTCGCCACTTATCGCTGCGTGCCATAAACCATGCACCTCTGCAACCTTCAAGCGGATGCCTAGCAAGGGAGTCGGCCACGACCGTCAATCACATAAGACCTCTAGTCCAGGCTATCGCCTGTTTGAGACTGAACCCGCATGGAAGTCCGGCCGAAGTTTCCGCTAAGGCCCCAAATGATGTGCCTAGGGTTCCCAAGCTCACCATTCGGGTGACCCTTGGTACACCGTGCCACTACCTACCGCTTCGTAACCCACCCCTAGGGTCAGCACTACACACGGCCTCCACCATGCTATAAACACCAGAAACTACTTGCAACTCCTGGACTAAGGACTAAGTGAATGATAAGTTGAGCGAGGTCATATTTCAGGGCCCAACATGTGGTAGTAACTAGTCTTGGATCACAAACACGGAACCCAGTTCCTAAGAACGGTCCCAATGAGACAACCCACTATGTACTCCAACATAGCCGCTCATCACTACCTTTATCAAATCGTATTCATCATATGCTCATCACATTGGACAACACTATTTCACTCAGTTCATCACACAGATGAATCAGACCTAATACAACTCTAAGCATAGCAAGCATAGCAGGCAAGTAAGCTAAGCACATCATGGCCCAAGCATCTACCAGGTATGCTAGGTTGCAAGGTTTAGCTATTTACTGTGACAAGGTCAGGTCATGCATAAGAATAGGATCATCTACCGTGTATGACTAACATGTGATCTTTTGTCCTAATGCAATAAACCAGAGCAGGAGCGAGAGAGTGGGATCTTACCGGAATGATCAAAGGGGTTGCTTGCCTTGCTGAGTTGCAGAGGAGTTCTCTCCTTTGTCGGGATACGGGGTGGTATCTTCCGGATTAGGGCCTACCACAACATAGATAAGAAACAATCAATACACGCAAGTGCAACAATATGATGCATGATCATGGCATGATGGCAAGTATGGGTGAGTTAATGCAACTAGTGTTCATGTTGATTTGAAAAGAATTTGAATAAAGGTTCAAAATTGTTCTTCATTTCAAATTCCGTATATCAACCTATTAGCATTTGTCAATGTTCATCTAGATAGGTTGCTCTATCATGCATGAGGATAGCACCATTGGATTCATTGGATTTTCTGATAAATTTTCATATATAAATTATTTTAATCTGAGTTACAGATTAATTTATATGAATTTCTGAAGTTTTAAATAATTTTTGGAATTATTTTTAAACTGGAAAATCGATTATGACATCAGCCTGACGTCAACCTGACGTTAGCTGGTCGGTTGACCTGCCAGGTCAAACCTGACAGCATGGGACCCTCGTGTCAGCGTCAGGGGGCTAATCCCCGCGCTGACTGAGGTTTGACCCACCGATGGGGCCCATTGTCAGTGGCTGAGGCTAATCTAATCGGGGTGATTAGCGGCTAACTGGCGGGCCACGTCGGCACCGGCCGAAGGATGGTCGCCGGCGACCATCCGACACGGCAGAAGTTCGTTGGAGGCCTCTAGAGGGCTCAGAACGATGCGCAGAGAGCACTGGGACGAAGCCCATGCTCGACCGCGTCGAGTGGGCTGGCCAGGGAGGGTCTGCGGTCACCGGAGGCTTGCCAGGGAGCACTTCCGCGGCGGCGCCCGTATGGCCATGACGACGAGGAACGCCAGGGAGCACGGGGAGACCAGGGGAGAAAGGGAGGAGGACGGGGTGCTCACTGGGAAGCTGTAGGGGGGCTTAGCGGGCTCGAGGATGACCGGCGGCGGCAGAAATGGCGACGAAGCTCCGGCGGGTCCCGAGGTTGAAGATGAAGACGACGGCGGCTTCGAGGGGGTCCCGGGTTCTTCTAGCACCACGGGGAGAACGAGGACGTCGCGGCGAGGCTATTGATGGGCTCGGATGGGCGCGGGGGTGGCTCGAACTCAGGACCCCCTGGCAAGTCTTCTCACTCGCCAGCGCGGCGAATGGGCGGCCAGGCAGGCAGGTGGCTTGGCGCCACCACCACGGGCGCCGTCCCCTGCTTCTCCTTTGCCTTCTGGCAAGAGGTAGAAGACGGGCTGCCCCTGGTGGGCTGGGCCTCCTGGTGGGCTGTGGCTAGGTAAGCCTTTGTTCTTTTTCTTTTATTCTTTCTTCTCTGTTTTCTGTTTTCTGACATTTTTATTATTTTCTTTGCAGGTCCAAATGGCTTTTCAAAATATCCCAAACAATTTCTAAAATGAAGTTTGAATATCTCAAACCTGTCCAAAATGTTTCAGAGTATTTTAAGAAATAATAATAATGATAATGATTTTCTATCAATTTCATAGGCATTAATCATTAATTTAAACTATTTTAATTGTTCAAATAATTAGAATGGTCCTTGATATATCCATGTCCTTAATTATCAGACATAGGGAACATTTTTATGGGCATTTTGGATTTGTTGAGAATTTCATCAAACTTGAAGTGTTTATTCCAATGTGAGTTGGGGGTTTCCCTTTTTTCCCCATTTCATGTTGATGCAATGAAGATGATGATGATGCAAACACATGATAACCTAAGACACTTGCTAGGGTTGTGACAAGTTCCATTGCATTGGTCTGGATAAGCTCATTGGCAGAGAGCTTACTGCATGGAACGACGAGATGATCATGCAGTTCTACTCCGCTGCTCATTTCTATGGAGATGGTGGAATTGTATGGATGAATGAAGGTGCTAGGTATGAATCCACTGTTGAGAAGAGGGATGCACTTCTAGAAGTTCTAGAAGCTCAGGAAGGTGATTTAGATGTATACTCAGAACCCAAGGCAAGTTACAATGCCATGAAGGATATGTATACTCCTATCCCTGCAGACAAGGTGCAATCACACAAGCTAGGATCCATCTACTATTTGTAAGCAGGCCTCCATACCATTAACACTATTCTGAGGCACACCTTGATGCCCAAGTTAGGAGATGACAAGATGATTCGAGGCTACTCCATTAACATGATGATCCACCTTGACAGGAACACCAGGATTAAAGTCATGGATTTGATTGTTGAGACAATCAAGAGGGTTGCTGCTGATCAAAACCACTCTTGTTGCTATGCACCCTATATCCAGTTGCTTATCAACTCTCAGTTGGAGAAGCACATTTTTGCTCTAGATCGTCCACATCTGCCCCTACAGCCAGAACTTGAGGATAATGTTGTGGTGATGGACCCAGATCATCCCACATCTACTACAGCATAGGTAGAAGCAGAAGCAGTTCGAGCCACTAGTGCTCAAGCCCCCAAATCCAGGAACGAGCAAATGGATCTTCTGATCTCAGCCGTCCAGGGCATGTAGAAGGATATCAAGGGGATTCTGGACAACCAGAACAGTCTAGAGAGGATCTTTGAGACTAGAATCAAGGTTCTTGGTGATAAGGTGGACAAGTTGTCGAAGACAGTTATAGAGCTTCAGAAGGAAGTTGACTCCATGCACATCCCTCGGGTTTCTTCTACTTCAGATGATGATGATGATGATGATGATGATGAGGATGGATCACCTCGCGGGCCAGGCAAACAATTCACTACTCAGACTAAATCAGCCACAATGCCTGCATCAGACTTGAGTCCCTCTTCATCAGCTCCTGTTACTATCAGCACAACTCCCGCTCCATCAGCTCCAGTTCCTCCCGTGACCACTCCAGCTCCATCCACGACATCTGAAGAGATCTTCGCCGACGCTGTTATCTCGACTCCCTCATCGACAACCGGAGGAGACCAGCCCAAGAACGATTAGATATATGCCATTGAACTTTTTGGTAACTCGTTGCCAAAGGGGGAGAAGTGTATATAGATCTTTAGGCTTCGAGTGAGAGAGTGTTTGGTGTTTGTTGCTTTTTCACAAAACAATTGCTTTTGCTTACCGTGATACTTTTTTGTCTTGCTTGTGCTACACACTTGATGATGTTTGATCATAAGCTTTAATGTGTGATGCTACTATTTCCTATCATCTTAATGCTTATGTGATCATCATTCATCTTTGGTTGATTGTGTTGTGCTATGATATTGATTCCAATTACTCTCGCACACCACAAAGTGGTATGTGACATGTAAGAAGTAACCCATGTATCTAATCGATTGTGATTTGCATTCAAATGCAAATTTAAAAATAATGCACAAATTTAGGGGGAGCTCTTGCTTATCACATACTTCTCAAAGCGATGATTATATTCCATGATTATATCTTTGTCAAAGCTTTGATCTATATGTTGTCATCAATTACCAAATAGGGGGAGATTCAAAGCACATTTGCTCCCTTGGTGGTTTTGGTAATTAATAACAACATATAAGTCTTTGACCTAATGTTTCCACCAAGTATATTTTAGGACAAGTTCAATGATCGGCATGGCCAAATGATTGTGGAATTACCCCAAGATGTAAGGAAATAGGTTGGCCAAGCTTCAGGCAAGAGGACTCTAGATTTTACATTTGCGAGAAATCACTTTGAGTCGATAGGAAAGCCAATACTATTAAAAGGGGGTAAAGTTTTGATGATGGACAATATGCTCAAACGTGCACAAGTGACAGTCACCAAAACATCCACAAACTCTCCCACCAAAGTCTGTCCTAAGACAAATATGCAAAATCGGTGCAACCAACATTCCTATCCTGGTGCCACTGATTCTAAACCCTAGACAGACTCAGCCAAACCCTAACACTTTGGTGCAGCCGACACTGCACTCGGTGCCATCGAGTTGGGTTGCCAAGATTCTATTACGCAAGTTCTCATTTTCGGTCCGACCGAGAATGGTGAACCAGCGTCACCGAGATTGTTAAATCTAACCATTGGTCACCTTGTCGGTGCAACCGAGAATTGTATATCGGTCCCTCAGAGATTCAAAAGTTGCCACTTTTGGTCACTTCGGTACCACTGAGATTTACACATCGGTGTCACCGAGTCTGACTTATTGTGTGTAATGGTTGCATTTTTTGGGATGCCTATATATACCCCTTCACCACCACCCACTCGAAAGACAAGCACTCAGAACTATTCCATACCTATCCTACCTAGTTTTCTGAGAGAGACCCACCTACCCTTGTGTTGAGGTCAAGATCTTCCACTCCAACCATATGGATCTTTATTTCTAGCCTCCCCAAGTTGCTTTCCACCAATCCCATCTCTTCTACCAAGCCAAATCTGTGAGGGAATGATTGTGTGTTGAGGATTCTAAGGATTTCATCGTCATTACCGAGCCTATTACCTTTTGGAGGGTGGTGCATCCTAGATTGGTTAGGTGTCACGTTGGAGCCTCCTACTTTGTGTTGTGGAGTGAACCAAGAAGTTTGTATGGGAAAGTAGATGGCCTACTTCATGAAGATCAACCCATAGTGAGGTTAGTCCTTTGTGGACGGAAGCCGCATGGAATAGTCAAGGTTGCTTCTTCGTGGAACCCTCCATGGGTAGAGCCCTCCAATGACTCTCAAGACCGTTACCCTTTGTGGATTGAAGACTCCATGAACATGGACGTACAATAGCGCCACCTATCGATACCATGGGAAAAATCATCGTGTCATCACTTGTGTTTGCTTTCCTAACCCTCTCTTTACTTACATGTGCAATGTGTTTACTTTCCGCTGCTACACTCTTAGACATGCATGTGTAGGGTGTTACTTGATATGCTGTGAATGCTAAAACTTGCCAAGAACTAAAATGGGGAAAAAGGCAAAAACTTTTATTTGGTCAAGTAGTCTAATCACCCCCCTCTAGACCTACTTTTGATCCCATAGAAGCTACAACCTTGACCCCTTCTATTCTAACGTGAGACATCTGGATGTCACTAACAACCCCAGGACCAGCACACAGACACCCTGCTCTTCTAGGTCTTCTACTTTGGGATACACACGCAAGCCAGGCCCTTGCGAGAACCTCATTCACCAAACCCTTGACCAATAGGCAAGCCAAGCATATTACAAGAACCTCGTGCACCCTTAGACAATGTCAATGATGCACTCGAAGCTATATCGTTAAGCACTTCAAGTTCCATAAGGACAACCATGCTAGAGCAGAAGCAACGCGGAACGTGAAGACTACCTCACCTCTGAATTTCTGCATCTTTCCCATAGCTAGCCTAGGAATCTCGGGGATGAGATTCTTGTAAGGGGAGAGGTCTGTCAAACCCTGTGTTTTGCCTCATGACAAAGTGAACATGACTCTAGAATTAGGTCCAATTAAAACTTTTTGTGTCTATATGACTTCTGGACTTGTGTGATATTTGCTTGCTTGTTTGATTACTTGCTGGTGCTCTATATTCAGAAAACTCCCTCTTACTCTCAAAACTCTTTTTCTTGATCTAAACTATTTTCCAATGATCACACCATTTGTATAGGACCTAAAACTATTTTTATCAAATATTATTTTGGCCAAAAAGCATTTATTCAATTTAGGTTTTGAAAACCCCCGAATTGAGGTTTGTAATACAAGTCCTCAAATTAGGTTGATTGTTTTTCCCCAAAGGATTTATTTGGAACCTACCATATAAATGATTTCCCAAAACCACAAAATTTTATTTTTAAAGATTATTTTATTATTTTATTTAAAGGCTTTTTCTTAAGGTCAGAAATGGTCTTTTATTAGGAAAAAATATTTTTATGATTTGAAAATATTTGAGAAAATTTAGGAAAACTCAGTGGACATATATTGTCCATATATAAGAGTTTAAACACATGTTAATGTTCAAAATATTGGAAAAACCCTCCAAAACCATTTCTGCCTATTTGAAGCATTTGAAATATTTCTACAAGAAATATTATCAAATTAATCCAATAAACTTCTAGCATGTCACATATGACATATGTGATCATCTTGCCAAGTTTCATCTCAATACCAATTGTTTTGCTTCACCAAAATATTCCAAAACCATTCCTGTCCAGATCCAAATTTGAACAACTCTGCATTGCCAAATGTCTCCTATTATGCTCAAACTTTGTGGACATGTTCTAATCCTCCAATATTGCAGGCAAACAAAGTGGTGCATCAATAAGAACATATTAGCTTGTCCAAATTCCCCCAAACTCACTTCTGTTGATTTCAAGAATTGGAAATATTTGCATTGTCAAGTTTCCCCATTTGGTCCCAAACTTTTTGGCTATTCTCTAATACCCAGATAATGCTACCACACCAAGTGGTGAATCAAGGAGAATGGACTTTCATAGCTAGATCTAAGCAAATCCCTTTCTGCCCATTTGTAGGGTTTGAAACTTTTACATTGGTCACTTTCTCTAAATCTCATGAAAACTTGCGAGAAAGCTCATTTAGTCCTAATTACCAATTCTGTTAAATCTCAAGTCAAGTAGATCTTCTTAGCTAGCTCAAACACTCATCAAACACCTGCCGCAATAAATTTGTGATCAACAATTAGGGTCTCATATGAGTTCTCCTTGGTCCTGAATTTTTACCACAGCTCCAACATGACCCAAACCATCTCCAGTAGGAACCCAACAACTATCTACATGATTGAGGGGGTGGAATACCCATTTGCACCCTCTCGACATGCCTTTTCTCCATCTCTCTCAGCTTCCCCTCTCTCGTACCTAGCACCTAGGGCATCCAAGGCCAGTAGGACTTAGTTTATACCATCCTAGATACCCTAGACACCAATGGCCACTCCATACATGCCAATGACATGCCTTGGCATGCAAGGTTCGCGCTCTGGAGCACGCAATAGTGCATACACGCATTGTAGCTTGACCAGTCAGAGGCTCCCGACAGCCATGGGTGTTGGGGTCGCATCCCACGAGGTCAGCTCGACGTCCTCATCACGGCATCTTGTCAGGCCCATCCTCCCTCTCCCTCCTTTGCCCTCGACAAGCTCACCCGAGCACCATCCATGGACCCTGTCCATGGTCCACCTTAGGAGGGCTACTTAAACCCGCACCTGAGCAACCTACTGCCTCCTTCGCTCTCTCCTTCCCCCGTGGACCTCCTAGACCCAAACCCTCCTGCACTCGGAGCTATTCTCCTCTTCCCACGGCCGCCATTGCCATCGTTCGGCTCCGCTCCAAACCCGAGCGAGCCAGCCCTCTTGCGCCTCAACTCCACCACGAACAGGACCCCCGTGGCAGTCCCATCCTCCTTGGAACCTCAAAGGCCCCTTCACTCGGTCGAGGCATGCCGCCGAGTGGCGCCGCGCCACCACCTGCCCCTACTGATGAACCAATTGCTCCAGGCATACCCGCAGCCTGCATGACCCTTCCTAGGCACGAAATGGAGCGGGGAATCCCCCCAGACCACCGACTTGATACCTGCTGCAGTCAGGCGACCGGAACCACGATGTCTGGCGCCCTTCCCTTCCCCTCGTCGTGAGGTAGAAGAAGGGGGGCAAGAGAGAGAAATAGGGTCCGGTGGGGCCCGCGTGTAAGTGACCCTGAGGTCGGGCCCAGGCAGTAAGTGGAGGCGGTTTCCCGTGGATTCGTTTCCATCCAGTGGAAGTGTACTCCCGAAACACGCCTTCGACGTCATCATGCCAGGCCAAGCCACTAGGCCGGCCAAATCCTTATATTGCGCCCTATGCGCACTTTAGCCCATTAGTAAGCTTTTTCCATTTTTCTATTTTTCAGAAACTTGTAAAGTCCCTATAAAATTCATAGCAATTCCAAATTTGGTGATTCAAATTTCTACAAACTCCTAAAATCATGTCATATCCAAGTATGTGCATTGCACATTTTTAGAGCAATTTTTTTTTTGTAGTTCAAACTCAAATTTAAATTTTAACTACGAAGGTCCCCCATTGCAAAATTCCTAGGTTATTCAAATCAACTTCAAATGGAGTGATTCAAGTTCCTAGGTGTCTATAAAATCATACCCTATTTATCTAGGCAAGGTTAAAAGTTTTCCCATGTCCCTATTCTGCCTAACCTAATAAATGCTCCCTTTTCCCATTTATTTCCTCTTAGCAAATTCTTAGGAAAATCATCACAACTCCAAACCTAGTGAAACCACTTCCTAAATGTTTCTAAATCATGCCCTATTTTTAGGACCATCCACTCCTTTTTACAAAAATAGTTTTTGTGGACATCTTATAGGGTCGTCATTTCCTTCTTTCCACCATTCAAAACCGCCCTTGATCCACATCCGATAAAAGCTCCTTGGCTATTTGTATTGTGACCAGAGGTTTCCAAGAAAAATAAAACTTCTATTTATAGAGAAACTTTATTTTTTCTACTTGTTGTATTGCTTATTTCGGTTGTTTCCGTCGATAGTGGACGAAGTAGATGAAGTGCCCAAAGTGGATGAGAAGCGTGTCAAGACCTCGAAGACGTTGCTAAGCCAGGCAAGCAGCCCTTTGACCATGACTAAGAACCCGTTTATTTTTATGGCATATAGCACTTATTTCCGTGATGTTGATCATGTTGATGTGGTGACCACTTTGGTGGGATGCCTCCGATAATTTACCATTGATACTTGCATTGTGCATGACCCTACCATTCTTATGAGGGTTGTGCGGGTGGGAGTAGTTAGGTTCCTAGTAGTTGTTATGCAAGTGGGATGGGAATATGCATGGTGATGGAAACAGAAATGATTTCAAAGACTTTTCGAAAACCCCGCCGGGTGCCACTAATGCCCGAGGGAGAATATGATAAGATAGGTAACCACTTGAGAAAGAAGTGGTGTACCGAGGCAAGTGTGTGTGGTTTTTGAAAACGGATTGGTGTAAGTTGCGGCCATTATTCCAAAGTTACATGCGCGACCACTCTACCCCTATATGGGATGGGGCTTTGTTGATTACTATAGTTGGTGCTAGCAAAGAGCCTGCATTACTAGTGGCGGGAGTGAAGTGGTCACTCATGTGACGGGGTCGTACCAGAATGGGCGATCATGCTCTGTCTTTACAGGCTCCAGGCCCACCGTTGTGTGCCCTCATGGATGATACATGTGATGTATATCATGAGGGCTGGAACCAACGAGTGGACTCTTTGTTTAGTATCACCATGGGAAAGGCATTGTTCGAGTGCTTACCTCGGGTATGTGATATACCGCGAGTCATGGATTACACAGAAGTTCCCCGAGTCTTGTAGTAAAGCACACAAACTCTGTAGAGTGTAAATCTATTCGAATAGCCATGTCCTTGGTCAAGGACACTTGTATGACCACTCTTGTGCTACGTCCAATGTTTACTAAACCTGGTGTGTGTGTGTGTCTGTGTGTGTTTGTGTGTGTGTGTGTGTTGGTGACAAGGGTGATACTTGAGTTAAGTCAGATGACTCAACGTGATGACTGAATATGAGATGTTCAACCCCTTACTTATGATGATATTTATAACTTGTTCATATGGATATCTTCCAACTGTTGATGCATGCTTACTTAAGTTATTTGATCATGTCATTGCACTCAAAATTAGCTTTTTGCAAAATTACCTACCTAGTGCCATATCATGCTCTGTTGTACCTTGTTCCAAACATGGGTTGCTTGCGAGTACATTCAAACTACTCATTGGCTTGCCACTGGTTATTTTATTGGCCAGGCGTGAAAGACCAGGTTATGATGAAGATTACCATCGTGACATACGTGCGAGCTAGGACGCTTCCCAGTCAGAATGCCTATAGGGTTAACGCAGATGGCATCAGTTCACGCTATTGTTGAAGATTTTCGCTGCAATGATATGAAGACTTGGCCGTACAGGCCATATTTGTATTAAATGATATGTAATGGATGTAAGACTCTTGTTATTCAGTTTCTTTGTGTGTAGTGAGCATTGATCTCTAGGACCAATGTGCACGTACATTCGGTGATCACGACTTATGAGTCGGGGTCCCACACTCCCAGAGGGGGAAATCGAAGCCATCATCATCACCAACAACCCTCTCATCTTGGGGAGGCCATTATTCATCAACATATTCAACATCACCATCTCCTCTAAAACCCTAGTTCATCTCTTGTGTTCAATCTTTGTACTGGAACCTCAGATTGGTACCTGTGCGTGACAAGTAGTGTTGATTACCTTGTGTAGTTGATTACTATATGGTTTATTTGGTGGAAGATTATATGTTCAGATCCATTATGCTATTCAATACACTTCTGTTCTTTAACATGCATATTATTTGTGATTACTTAATTTTGTTCTTGAGGTCACGGGAGAAGTCATGTTGCAAGTAATCATGTGAATTTGATATGTGTTCGATATTTTGATGACATGTTTGTTGTGATTCCCTTAGTGGTGTCATGTGAACGTTGACTACATGACACTTGACCATCCTTGGTCCTAAGGGAATGCATTGTGGAGTATTTATTAGATGATGGGTTGCTAGAGCGATAGAAGCTTAAACCCTACTTTATGCGCTACTTCGTAAGGGGCTGATTTGAGTTCACATGTTTAATGCTATGGTTAGACTTTGTCTTAATACTTTTCGTGTAGTTGTGGATGCTTGCAAGGGGGTTAATCGTAAGTAGGTTGTTAGTTCAGGTAAGAATATCACCTTAGCACCAGTCCACCCACATACCGAATTATCAAAGTAGTGAACACGAATCAATCCAACACGATGAAAGCGACAAGATGAAATTCCCGTGTACCATAAAGAACACTTTGCTCATCATAATAGATAGTTTTGGCCTGCCTTTTGCCACAAAAGGATTGGGCTACCTTGCTGCACCTTACCTATTATTACTTTTACTTGCTCGTTACAAATTACCTTGCTATCAAAACACTTGCTACTTACAATTTCAGTGCTTGCAGAAATTACCTTGTTGAAAACTACTTATCATATCTATGTGCTCCTCATTGGGTTCGACACTCTTACTTATCGAAAGGACTACGATTGATCCCGTATACTTTTGGGTCATCAAGACACTTTTCTAGTGACGTTTCCTGGTAGTGAAACGCTCTTCGTAAGTGGAAATCGATAAGGAAAAATTTATATTTCGTGCTAAAATTTACTGTCACTTGTTACTATGGAAAGTAATCGTTTGAGGGGTTTGTTTGGGGTATCTTCACCTCGACCGGAACCATAATTAGTTGCCCCTCAACCTACAACACCTACTGAAAATATTGGTTATGATATTTCTTCAGATATGTTAGAACAACTGCTAGCCAGTCCTTATGGAGGAGATGGAACTGGACATCCTAATATGCACCTAATACACGTGGAAGAAATTTGTGGACTATTTAAGCTTGCAGGTTTATCCAAAGATGAAGTTAAGAAGAAGGTTTTCCCTTTATCTTTGAACGGAAAATCATTGACATGGTATAGGCTATGTGATGATATCGGATCATATAACTGGAATCGTTTGAAATTGGAATTCCACTAGAAGTTTTATCCTATGCATCAAATTCATCGTGATTAGAATTATATATATAATTTTTGGACTCTTGAAGGAGAAAGTATCACTCTAGCTTGCGGGAGGCTTAAGTCAATGTTATATCCTTGCCCCCAATCATGATATCCCGAGAGAAGTTACCATTTAGAATTTTTATGCTCGGCTTTCTCATAATGATCAAACCATGCTCGATATTTCTTGTACCGGTTCTTTCATGAAGAAGACTACTTAATTCAAGTGGGATCTCTTGGAAAGAACTAAATGCGACTCTGAAGATTGGGAAATCGACGAAGGTAATGAGTGAGGTATGAAGCTTGAATTTGATCATGTTCAGTCTTTTATGAATACCGATGCTTTTCACTAGTTTAGCACTAAATATGGACTTGACTCTGAGATAATAGCCTCCTTTCGTGAATCTTGTGCTACTCATGTTGATCTCCCTAAAGAGAAGTGGTTTAACTATCACCCCACTTTTAAAGAATAAATTAAAGAACCGGTCATAGTTAAAGAAGAAACTATTATTTATAATGTTGATCCAATTGTACCTACCATTTGCATAGAGAAACCACCTTTCCCTGTTAGGATAAAGGAACATGCTAAGGTCTCAACTGTGTTTCGCAAAAGTAATATTAGAGCACCTAAGACCTCTGAACAAATTAAAGTAGGACCTAGTGTTTCTATGGTTAAAGATCTCTTCGTAGAAAATATTGATGTGAATGTCATTTACTTCCATGATGAAGTTGCTACAATTGCTAAACCCGATGAAAAAGAAAAACAGAGACCCGTAGTTGGCTTGCCTGCTATCTCAATTAAAATAGGAGATCATTGTTATCATGGCTTATATGATTTGGGTGCTAGCATGAGTAATATTCCTTTTATCTTATATCAAGAAATTACGAATGACATAGCACCTGCTGATAGAAGATATTGATGTTACTATTAAATTTGCTAATAGAGATACCATTACACCACTTGGGATTGTTAGAGATGTTGAAGTCTTGTGTGGGAAAATAAAATTGTCGGATTTCGGGATCCGCAAAACCCCAAGAAGTTCGAACACAGGGGCGTGTGCGAAGAACCCCTACATCCTTGCCCTACCTAGCTCACTACTCGATGGTTTTTATGACCAACTCGCACGATGACAAGGAAGCAGATGCACACGATGATTTACCTACGTTCGGGCCGCTGTGAAGCGTAATAACCTACTCCTTTGGTGGATTGCCTCACGAGGAGGTTGGTGGATGAACTAGTACAGTGGTGTTTTGCCTTGCCGGATGGCTATGATGATGTTGCCTCTCTTTGGTTGTCTCTCTGTTTCGTTCCCCCTCTATGGTGCAGCCTATCCTCTATTTATAGTGCCCCAGGTCCTCTTCCCTTATATCTTTGGAGGGAAGGGATCCCACAACAGCCACATTCAAAGGGGGATAGGAGTACATCTTTACCCTAACAAAAAGTGGTTTTCGCATGCAAAGTGGCTATCGATGATGCAGAGGCAGGCTTGGCAATGACATCCTTCCTCCTCGCCTCGTGGTCATGGTCTCGTTCCATTGGAATGGAAACCTTCGGGGACGCTTTGGGAACCACGTCTGTCCTTTCCTAACCCTTTGCACCTAAGGGGAAATTGTCCGCCTGGCGTGCTGGAGCCCGCCTGTCCTGCCTTGCATCACCCTGGCATCTCGAGGCCACGCGCTGCATAGAGATCTCCATGCTCCGGAGGGGGCCTGAGGAGGCCCATCCTTGCTGGTCTTGACAACGCTTCCCTCGCAAGTTCCGGTCCTCACGAGGGCCTTGCCTTGAGTGTGGCCTCGCTAGGCCGAGCCTGGCTAACGAGGTGGGCCACACCCTAGGCCATAGGTAGGCAGGTCTGGGTACCCCCGTTCCCAGAACGCCGATAGTATCCCCTGAGCTCAAGGCGCGCATGACCTGGCCTCCGGGCAAAGACATTGAGGACGGTCTAAAGCATTGCGGGCCCAACACGCTTGCGAGCCAGGATTGACACGCGTCGTGCGCCCAGTAAATGTCGTCTCCACTCCCAAGTTTGTAAGGGACCTCCCAAGTCAAACTGACGCGGCGCCAACATGTTGCGCCGGCCATCATTACCTTATCTTGAATGCGGCCGCTCCCTTGGCCTTCTCCCTTCGGGCCACACTAATGTGACCCTTAGGGACTTGATGAGTTGATGTGGAGTGGAGACGCACGCCACCTGGGCTTGTCCCACGGTGCTCGTGGAGCGCCTGACGCCTGCACTCCCCATGACGCTCCGGCTGACAAGGGGTGGGACGTGCAACGGCGTCATTATTGCCTAGACGGTGAGGGGGTGTCAGTTGGCCCTCAGTCGTATATAAGTAGGCGAGGGCGAGAAAACCCTCATCTGATATTTATCTCCTTCGCCTCCCAATCTCCAAGCTGTTGCTCTCCTAATCATGGCTCCCATGAGGAAGTTCTCAGCCACCGAGAAAGAGAAGGCTTCTGAGGAGAGCCCTGCCTCACTGCCACCCAGGAGGGGCCACAGTCGTCCCCGAAAGTACACCACAACGCCGGCGGTGGTTCCCCGCAGTCGTGGGCATGCTCCAACGAGGCCTAGGGTCACGATCGGTAACCGCGAGGGGGCTCCATCCAGCGCGGGCGGCTGCCGTAGCCATGACGGCGGCGCCCGTGGTGGGAGGTCAGCGGTGGCTGCTCAGTCATCGTGCTCGCAGCTCCATTCAGTCGACACTACGCGAGAGTTTGTCGTGTGGGCAGAGAGGCCGGTGAATGTTTGGTTTCAACTCCTAGGATCCTTTGCGGAGGTGCTGCCGGTTGGGAGGCCTGCTGGCCTATGGTTGCAGGCTGGCGGCTGGTGCAGCGCGGCCTCGTGGGTGGAGGTCGAGGTCTCCCCCGGGGGTTACGTGTACTTGAACCGCGGGTGGTAAACATTTTCCTATGCTCATGGCTTGGAGGGTAGATGCACCCTCCACATTAAGTACGATGGGGTGGCGACACTCTTTGTTAAGGTCTTCGAAGGAGAGGGCGAGCGCCTGGGGTGTTTCCCGAAAGACGCAGGTCACGGTGATCTTGGAGATGATCTTGCCCTTCATGACGAGCGTTGTGTCTCCAGTAGCATCAACACCCTAACCGACGAGAGCCTGAGCGATAGCAGCTACATCGTGCCACGACGCCTACATGCTTGGACCTCCGGGAGGAGCCAACTGCCACGACATCGCTCCTCGACTCCAGAAGCGGCCATGCCGGTGTGCCTTCATGGGCCCGTGAAGGAAGAGGAGGACTGTAACTGAGTGCTGGTACGCCAACGCCAGGGCTTCCGGAGCGGCAGCTGAAAGCACATTTGCCCCCATTGGTGGTTTTGATAATTAATAACAACATATATGTCATTGAACTAATGTTTCCACTAAGCATGTTTCAGGAAAAGTTCAATGATGGGTTGGCAAAAGGATATTAGAATACCCCAAGATGCAAGGAAATAGATTGGCAAAGCTGCAAGCAAGAGGACTCTACATTTTACTTTGTGAGAAATCACTTTGAGTCCATAGGAAAGCCAATACTATTAAAAGGGGGTAAGGTACTGTTGGTGAACAAACTGCTCATACGTTGTAACATCCCAAAATTTCATCTTGAAATGTTATGATATATAGCTATGCATCATCATCATATTGTTTGAATTAATAGAATGGTTGAAGTGCTTCTTTTGAATTTCTGAAATGTCACTTTCATTTTTTCCCTTTTCTTGTTTCACCTATTTGAAAACCTCTGGAAAAGTTCAAAGAAAAGAGGGGAGTAACATGGCACTCCACACCAGGGGCATCTTGGTGAAATATTTGAACAATAAAACCAGGGGCTATTTGAAAAATTATTGCAAAAGGATTTAAAACCAAATAAGCATTTTCTAGAAAAAAATTAAGTATTCAATATGACAGAGGAAAAATGTTCATTGAATAGCATTAATTCTCCTGATCATTTTGATATATATATTTCCTATATTTGGAAATGTTTTGAATGCTTTTAAAGGAGTTTTACTGCTCTGGATATTAAAAAGGAAACGTTTTAATTTGAAATGGGTCGGCCCACAACAGTTAATTCCAGAAACCGCTCCGAGCCGACCGACCGACGCGCTCACGCCGCCCTTTCTCTCTCTGACGCCCCGGCCCCACCGTCCGATCCCGAAGACGCCACGGTCGCCTTCCTCCTCGCGTCGACAGAACCTCGCTGGCAATTCCTCCTGTCTGGATCTCCCTCCTCTTTCCTCCCCCGACCACCGCTCCGGCCCTATAAGTAGCCCCGACCCTCCGCTCCTCATTCCACCCCCGAGCCCCCACCCTACCTCGCCCGAGCGTTGCACCACACCCTCGCCGGAGTAGTGATCCCCATCGACGCTCTCGGAGCTCGCGCATGTCGCCTCTATCGTCCCCACTCCTCTCCGAAACTACCAAAGTGCGCTGGAGCCCCGCCGCCGTCGTTTGAAGCCCTCGGACACCGGCGCCAAGCACCGGAGCGCCACCCTCGACGACCTCGTCGCCTCGGCCTCGCCGGAGAACCCCCTCGCCAGCGACCCCTCTCTCTGTAAGCCACTGAAACCCTCCCTGTCCGTTCGATCGTAGATCAACGCCTCAGATTAGATTATTTTTAATACCGAACCGGTATGCGCTAAGCTTAGGTCGCCCACCCGCAAACGCCCGCACGCACACCGTCTCGGCCAACCACGACCCGCCATGTAGCCCCTGTCCGATGAGTTTTATTTTCCTTCTTTCTGATTCTCTTTTAGAAAACAGAATGTTTTCTATTTTTGTTTTTGTTATATCTTTTAAACTTTTTAGTGTTTTTAGTTGATTCTTTTTGCATTAGTTCACATATTTGATGTAGCTTATGTCTGTATGCTTAGATTTCAAATTTAAGCTTTAAATATTGAATCTAATCAAAAAATTTCAAATTACTAAAATATGCATAACTATAGTTTAAAAATATTTTTTTGAGTGAATCTTTTTTCCACTGTTTGGTATTAGTTAAACCTATCATTCTACATGATTTGAGTATTTTTTGAATAAATTTAGTTACTGTTTTTAACAAAAACAGAATCTGTTTAGTTCTTAATGTAGTTTAGATTACCTAATTTTAATTTAATTTGAACCTGAATTAGTTTAACTCTTGTTAATAGTTTTCATGAGTTTCTGTTGTTTCAAATATTTAGGTAACATTACTTGCTAATATGATTGTTTAGTTTTATACCATGTTGTTATAGGAATCTTTATAGTTTTTTCATTCGGTATATTTTATAAAACAATTTAGTTTTACTTTCACAAACTAGTTAGATGATTAAGTTAGATTTCTAATAAATAATTTTAGTAATTCTATTCTGTTAAGTAATATGATGATAATAATATTAGAGTTAATAATATTATTGTTCTCGTTTCCTATTCCAAAGTTATAGGAACACTAGTTATTTTCATTTTAGTAGTGTTTCTTTACACAAAAGTTTTAGTGAAGTTAATTATCTTTACTAAAATTGATTTTCTTTACTATTTCTTTCCTACTAGCTATTGCTTGGCTGTTTGTCTTAAAGTAGTAGTAGTAGTTTATTTTTATTTTCTTTCTCTTGCTTGATACTATTGAATGGTTTTAGTATTGTTTGTTTAACCTTGCTGAATTGTGTGAATTGTTTTGTATTTATGCTTATGGTGTGCTCTTGTTTGATTCCTTAGATCATCCGGAGTGCGAAGCCTATTATCTAGAGTCACTTGATTACGAGGATCGTCAGCAAGGCATGTCACGTTGATGATGTATACCTATGTTTTATTGCATTAGTTCTTCCATCACCCCAATTGCATGCAAAGTAGGTAAATTGGAAACTTGGTTACTTGTTGTAGTATCATGTGGTAGGTACCCCTCAACCCATTGAGACATTGGCCCCGGGAAACGTTGTTATACATTTTGCTATGCCATTAGTAGACGGGTTGGTTGTGTGATTCATGAGAGTTGTGAGTTAATAATTTCAAGACCAACATGATGATCAAGTCTTCAAGACTCCAAGTTCTCAACTTACCTCTTGGTGGATGATGGTTGAACGACGCCCTGGAGAAACCAGTGGTTAGCCTAGATGATGCTAGAGATGTGCCAGTATTCATGCGGAAAGGTCCACCCAGGCACAAAGAGATGGATGAATGCTTCAAGACCCAAGGCTTACCTGCACAGCCACAAGTCATTATGGGCTCTGGCTTGGTTGGATATCGTGGTGACCCTGGACAGGCGGTGCTACGAGATGTAGAAGAACGGTAGGAAAGGATGGGCACCGACAGAGTCGCAGGGAAACCCTTTGGAAGACCATGTTTTAGTCATCCGTTTCTCAAACACCCTAAAGTGCGAGAAATCCAACAAAGGCGATCAAATATTGTGGGGAAGGTGTGCAAAACTCTGCAAAGTACCCAAACCTAATCGATTAGCCGTGTCCACGGTCATGGACAGTTTGAGCCAAAGGAACTGAAACTATCTGGAACTCTCAACACAATTAATCATATTGATGTGGGTTATTAATGTCAACTTGGGTATGAGAATTGGTTGGTGGAACCATCTCATTAATCAACCAACATTGTAGTAATCATGCCCTTGCCCTCTCTTGTTGTAGGAAAAATTTGGCTTTATGCAAAAACATACTACCCCACCTGCCATATATGCATATAGACTAGATGATTACTTTACCCCCTCTCTTGTGACTTTGCCGGCATATCCAGTATGCTGACCCATACGGCTGGAACGTATCATGTTGCAGAGTACTTTTCCGACGAGGAGTGAGGATATGCTCTACGCTCGGCGAGATGCCCTTGGAGTCAGATGGACTCATCTACCTTTGGAGCTTCCGCAAGTTTATGGTTTAGTTTATCTCATGAGTTGGCCTTCAGCCACTTTATTGTAATCATTATTGTAATAAAGGAATCGATATGAGATTTCGATTAATTTATGCTGTGTGATTTCCCTTTGATATATACATTGATGTACCGTGTGTGTACCAGCATGATCTTGGGATGGTACAGAAATACCGGAGATTCGACTTTCAGGTCGGGTCGCTACAGAAATGGTATCAGAGCACACGCTGACCATAGGACATAACCTTTAGGATTGGAAAAGCCTTAGGATTTATTTCTCTTTTGTCTTTAAAATACTTATACTCTCATCTACTCGTTTCTGACTTCCCTCCGATTATTTCAAAATTTATAGATGGCCACCTTCATCCCAGTTTTGATCACGGAGTTTTGCCAGCCTGACGCAACGATGCCATTTGGCAAGGAGCTGATGAGGGTCATCAGGGACATGAGGATTGCTTTGCCAAGCATCACCGGGACTCCTATCATGTCGTTTCCACAAGACGGACGCTACAGGATCGAGGTGCACATCCCCGGGAAGACCTTTGGGAATCGGAAGGAACCCATCAATTTCAAGTTTTTGGCACCCAGCTGGATACTTGGGAGAGACATGGCCATTAATCGTGCCCTTGGACGTATTCAGGAGGAATACAGAGGTGGAACCATTTCACGAGGACTCAGCGTGGTTTGTCGCAGGGATGCCAATGGAAATATCATAACCACTCCCACTGAAGACACCACCATCTCCTATATCCAGACCTTGGAGACGCACATCAGGACCTTGGAACTTCGGGTACGTGCCGACACAAAGACAATCAAGAGGCTGATGAACTGTGAGATTGACCTCGAAACTGACTTACGGGAAGCCAAGTACGAGCATGAGTATGAGGTGAAGGATTTCTTAGAGAGGATCGACCAGCTGAACACTCGCATTGCAACTCTAGAGGAACAGATGAACATGGGTGAAAATCTTCATCAAGAAGGAGACATGGCTCCTTTGATCAGTAACGATGATGACTATGAGGAGAGCACCACCGTGGGAGACCACTTCACCATGTACTTTTGAGGACAACTTTAGTGATGCCCCCATGTATCTTCATTTTCGTCGGTAAAGCGTAGGTCGATGTTTAGTTTTGTAACATCCCAAATTTTGGAATTTTATATTCAATATTAGAATGAATGCTTGTTTCTTGAGTGATTGAAATTGAGTGAAAATTTGAAACTTTTGAAAACTTTTGAATGAGAGGAAATAAAATGACTTTCCCAAAATTTTCACTCTGCAGGAATTCAAATTCATTTCATCACAAAATCCCAGAGTGAAGATGATATGACTTCTTCCATTTAAAGGAATGAAAAAGGATTTGAAAATGGTTTGAATTTCATTTGAAAATAGTTCAAACTCAGAAACTTTATGCAACTCAATGATTTTCATGAGAGAGGATAAAAGGACTTCTTTAAATTATATGAAATAGGAGTTGGAAGTTTAAAAGAAGGATATGAAAACTATTGAGAAATTCTCATATGGAGTTTCATTTTCATATTTGAATTCCCTATTTGAATTTGTAAGCATTCAAACCCCTTGACAAAGTTTTGAGAGGAGTAATACGACACTCCAAACTAGGGGTATTTTTGTGAAGTTTTTTTAATGATAAAACCCAAGGGGTTATTTGAAAAATATATGCAAACATAAATAAAGTCATTTAGGCATTTTCTGACAATAAATTTTTTAAAGTATTCTTTTTGACATAGGAAAAATGTTCATTAAATGGCATTTATTTCCCTGAGTATTTTGGTATATTAAACTTTATTTTTTGGACAGGATTTGAATGCCTTAATGTTGTTCTTAATACTCTGTTAATTAATAAGAGGAAACTATTTAAGTGAGTTAAAGCCCATCGGCCCACCGCCTCTAACCTCTCCCCAAAACTCCTCCGCATCGGCCACCGCTGACCGGGCCCCTCCTCTCTCTCTCACTGACGCCCCGGTCCCACCGACCGTCTGCGTCATCTCCACGGTCGTCCCCTCCGTCGCTCCTCCCCTTACCTCGCCGGCGACGAATCCGCGTCGGATTTTTCCTCCCCTTCCATTCCCCGCCCCAAGGCAGCCTATAAAAGCCCCGACGACCCCGCCTCTCGTTTCCCCCATTTCCCCCCTCGTCCGACCCCCTCCCCTCACCGGAATCCCTCGCCGGAGCTCCGTTCCACTCGAATCTCCCAGAGCTCGTGCTCCTCACCACCCTCCTCCCCGACCCCCCTGACCTAGCCCATCGTCACCGGAGTGCCACCGCGATCACCTAGACCCCTCCATCGTTGCCAGAAGTCCCTGGAGCACCTTCCTCGACTACCTCACCGGAGTTCCCCTCGGCCACCACCATTCCGAGCTCGTGGAGCTCAACTCCGACACTCCCTCGCCCCACCGTCTCCACCAACAGACGCCGTAGGTCCGTCGCCATCGACTGGACCCCTCCGACGCCGTCCCCGACCACCGGAGACGCCTCCCCATCGACCTCGATGCCACGGCCTCGCCGAAGAAGCTCCCTCGCCGGCGACCTCCCCTGTGAGCTCCCCTTCCCTTCTCTTAACGTTCCATATTAGAACAATTAAAACACCGAAACGTTTTCTTCTAACGTTCGGTCGTCCGCCCGCAAACACCCGCCCGCACACACTTCCGACCAATCACAGAGCGCCACGTCACCCTCCTGTCCGTTAGTTTAGTTTTCCTTGTTCTGTTTTTGTTTTAGAAAACAAAATAGGTTCTGATTTTATTTTTGTTATATCTTTTAAAATATTTAGAGTTTTTGATTGATTCTTTTTGCATTGAGTCACAAATTTTATGTAGTTTCTGAAGATATGCAGTTTGACCCAATTTGAGTAATTTAAAATTGATTTCAAACAGATTTGATTCTAATCTTATTTTCTGAATATCTTGAGTTAAAAATATATTTTGAGTTGATTCTTTTTGCTACTTGTCACTAGTGACCTTAGTTATCAGTACGTAGAGTTTGGAAATTTTTAGAATAGATTAAAATGGTATTTTCAACCAAAACAAATTCTGTTTAATTCTTGTTAGGCTTATCTATATTTCTTTTGTTTTAAAATTGTTTTAATTATTTTCTTTTATATTAGTTGATAGATTTTATAAAGTTTTCTGTTAGTTAATAGTAACCCTTCAAAATAAATAATTTTTTATTAGATTGTTGGATGAAAATTTAATTCTAGTCCAACTATAACTTGCAATTGGATTTTCATTTCTACGTTGATCTTGTATTTGAACATAGTTTCCACAAATTGTTATATAAGTTTGATTTTCTGTTAATCTAAGTTTAGACCAAAAACAATTTGTATTATAGTTGAGATTCTTTGTGGTGTAAGCCAAGGATGACCTTGTTTTATATCAACAGAAGAACCTTTATAAAAGCTTTTCAATCAGTTCTTTTTGCAAAATAAAGATTTATGAGAAAATAGTTTATGTTAATTATTTGCTTTAAAAAAATTGTTCCTCTATTATTAACTTAGTGTTTTTCTTGCTGATATGTTCTAGTAGTGAAAAACTTATGTTGCTAGAGTATTGTTTTCTAAATTATTAGTTGTTCTCCAAAAGTAATTCTTTTTGCTAATAAAACATTTACTCAACTTCTGTTGTTATATTTTACTTTTTTTTTGTTTGGTTACTTTTGAAAATAAGATTTTTGTAGAGAAAACCACCTTAGTTGTGTTGATGTAGTTTTGTTATTTTGAGTTTTGTCTTAAGTAGTTCCTTCATCTCAACCCTGTTGCTTTTCGTTTTGTGTTAGTTTTGATTCCAAGTATGATTGCTTATATGTATGCAATGTTTGATTATATAGATTTTCATCAGAGAGTGACGAATAGTCTATCAGTTATCTCTAAGAGCGATATTATTCTTCATCAACAGTACAGGCAAGTCACTTTGATCATGTCTACCTATGTTTTATTGCATTAGTTCTTCCATCACCCCAATTGCATGCAAAGTAGGTAGTATCATGTGGTAGGTACCCCCCTCAACCCCTTGACACATTGGCCCCGGGAAACATTGTTTTACATTTTGCTATGCTATTAGTAGACGGGGTGGGTTGTGTGATTCATGAGAGTTGTGAGTTAATAATTTCAAGACCTACATGATGATCAAGACTTCAAGACTCCGAGTTTTCAACATACCTCTGGGTGGATGATGGTTGAACGGCGCCCTAGAGAAACCAGTGGTTAGCCTAGGTGTTGCTGGGGAAGTGCCAGTATTCATGCGGAAAGGTCCACCCAGGCACAAAGAGATGGATGGATGCTTCAAGACCCAAGGCTTACCTGCACAGCCACAAGTCATTATGGGCTCTGGCTTGGTTGGATATCATGGTGACCCTGGACAGGCGGTGCTAGGAGATGTACAAGAATGGTAGGAAAGGATGGGCACCGACAGAGTCTCATGGAAACCCTTTAGAACACCATGTTTTGGTCATCCGTTTCTCAAACACCCTGAAGTGCGAGAAATCCAACGGAGGCGATAAAATCTTGTGGGGAACGTGTGCAAAACTCTATAGAGTACTCAAACCTAATCGATTAGCCGTGTCCACGGTCATGGACAACTTGAGCCAAAGGAACTGAAACTATCTGGAACTCTCAACACAATTAATTACATTGATGTGGGTATTAATGTCAACTTGGGAATGAGAATTGGTTGGTGGAACCATCTCTTTAATCAACCAACATTTGTAGTAATTATGCTTTTGCCCTATCTTGTTGTAGGAAAAATTTGGCTTTATGCAAAACCCACTACCCCACTTGCCATATATGCATGTAGAATAGATGATTACTTTACACCCCTTCTTTTGTGACTTGCCGGCATATTCAAAATGCTGACCTATACGGCTGCAACGTCTTATGTTGCACATAAGCTCTACGACGGGTAAGAGTACGATTCAGGGTTACGGTCTACACTCAACCTGCCGTTGGTGTTATCGGGACTCCACTCCCGTTGACAGTTTCCGCTGAGATTTTAGGGTATATATTAGTTTTACCTTAATTACATGTGATTGTACTTTGATATATACATTGATGTACTGTGTGTGCCAGCATACTGATCCAGGGATGCAACAGAAAACACAGAGGCTTGACTCGTTTTGAGTCGGGTCGCTACAGAAATGGTATCAGAGCACATGTTGACTGTAGGACGTGTCCCTAGAAACTGGAAAGCCCTTAGGAAATGATTTCTCGAAAAACTTTGTTTTAAAAAGACCCTTTACTTCTCATCTTATTCGAGCCTTATCAAATGATCTCTCTTACCTCAAAAGTTAGAAAATACCCTTTTCCCCTTGACCACACTAAGGATCAACTAAGACCACTTCAAGAAGGACAAGATATCGAAACCACTGATGGTCACTTCAAAGTAAAGAAGATTTTACCCTGCATTAGAAGAGTTGAAGCTACACGAGTTGAAGACTGTGAAGACCTGAAGAAATTGAAGACCATGAAGAATTTCCAAGATATTATGCCCTAGAAGACCAAACCCCTATTGTATACTTACGTTAGATGCGATGATTTGTGAGCTGTCATTTGTGTGTAAATTTTCGACAGCCACAACAAAAATCTATTTTCAAACCATTGTTTGTATTATGTGTATCCCCTCTCCTTTCTCTCTCTTACCCATCTCATCCCCAAAACCTTGAACCCAATACATGATGAGTGAAGCTGGACTCGTGTATTCTGGATCGATGACTCGATTAGAGATAGAACAATGGATTCAAAACATGGAGGATCATCTAAGGAGTAACCATGTTGCAAGAAAGGAGATGGTCCAGTATGCCTTTCGGTACTTTGCAGAAGGTGCTGCAAATTGGTGGACGATGCATGAAGATATCCATGATAGGCAAGCATCAAACACTTGGGAAGAATTCAAGATAACTCTACAAGGATCTCATGTTGTTACCAACACCCAAAAGCCCCGTGGCAAAGATGTGAAGAAGATTTGTGCATGCAGGATATGTGGAGAGATAGGACACACCCAGGAAGAACACAAGGAAGGATGCCCTCATTATGAAGAAAATCACCAAGCTGAGGAATGCCCAACTGGTCAGGTGACATGTTTCTTGTGCGAAGGAACTACGCATTACCCGGCTCAATGCCAAATGTACCCCAAGGTACAAGAAGTCATCAAGCAGCAGAAGGAAGCCATGAAGGAAGCCTTCAGAGAAAATTTAGGAGAACTTGTGATGAAGGAAGATGTTGAAGACCCTAATGGAGAAGGACTAACCAGATTTTACTCCAATGCCTGCTATTCATGTGGAGAAGAAGGACATTTCTCCCAGGACTGTACGAAGGAAAGAAAATAGTATCTAGGAAACTTCCCGACCGAAGAAGTGGAGTTCGATCCACAGGAAATTGAAAGTTTGATCGGAACAAAGGAGCCCAAGAAAAGAAACCGAAGACGTTCTCAGAACAACCCAATTTCTACAAAGAAGGATCTGAGTCAGATCATGTGTTTCCAGTGCAAGAAGACAGGACATTACTCCTATACCTGCCCGGAGAAGAAGGCTAAACATGAGTAGTTGAGTTTTGAATTTTTGGAAGTAATAAATGTAATAGGTAGCACTCATATCATTTTGAAGTTATGTAACGGAAGTCTCGGAGTTTGTAATAAAAATTCGTGAGATCAATGGAATTTATGGTGTCATGATTCTCCTATGTTTAATTATATGAGTTGTACCCCATGAACAAAGATCTCCGACTATTTTCGAGGATATGAGAAAATATGGTCTATGTAGGCATGAGTGCATTTCATTTTAAGTGTGGTAGCAACTACAGGGACAAATGAATGAAGAAAATACCATTCATATTAAGGAGTTTGAATAAGTGAATACAGGTGAATAGAATATGGAACCACATCAAACTATGTGGATGATAACCTTTGTGACAAAGTGCTTTTGAAGTTGGAATATTGGAGAAAAGGAATCATTGTGATGAAACCATGCCCAAGGTTAAACAGACCAATGGAAAGGAAAATGGATTAGGCAGAGTGCAATCTAAACAAGAATAAGTCTGTGAAGGGTATAATGGAGTGAACTGAAGGTAATGCTGGAATATGAAACGATAGTAACCCCAAGAGTGAGTTAAAGCTATTCAAGTATTGAAGTGAACCCACAACTCACTGACCTCAGGATTGATAAGGATCAAGCTCCACCTTTGTGAAAGAAGAAACTTGGTAGAAGCTACGACAGATCAGTAAACGTTTTCTTAGGAGTATACGATAACCTGAGAGTTGTGAAGAAAATGATAGATGTTTTTGCTTAGCTTGCAGAATCAATGGATTTATCCGAACTTCGTTCGTTGAAAAGAGAAATTTCTGCAATTCTTGTGAGGAAGCCCAAGTGCTAGAATACGAGATTCACTAAACCTTATACAAGGTAATGATTTCAGTGCGACATGGTTTGGCCACCATGACGACTTACTCTTATCATTCTCTTGCTATTCGGAATGGTAAATCTGAGTTACTTACCCATAGTAAAGAGACGACGTTCCTTGAAGCTTTTGTTTAAGCCTCGGAATGGTATGATGTAAACCCCTTGTACATGGCAGTCGTTGTCATACGTAGGAATTTTACGGTGAGGAATGTAGCCAGGACCCATTTCACTTTAGGACAACCACAAATGGTAGACCACGATGAGATCTTCGATAAGTTATTTAGAATTGATCACGAGACTTACCAGCTAAGAAGACTCAGTATCGGAGGAAATACATTTTTTTATGAGAACACAAGTTTTTGATTTTTAACGGAAGAGCATCACCGAAGGAGCTATCATGAAGAATGTGAACAGACAGATGCACCCAAAGGTGTGTCATGATTTTGAGCGACCAGTCACTCTCATTTTAAGTGTGGTAGACCCCACACCTTCCAGGACAATGGATTTGCTTGAAGACCCCAAACCCTAACCTTTTCTTTCTAGCCCTTTCGAATCTCGAGGACGAGATTCATTTTAAGTTTGGTAGGTTTGTAACATCCCAAATTTTGGAATGTTATAATTAATATTAGAATGAATGCTTGTTTCTTGAGTGATTGAAATTGAGTGAAAATTTGAAACTTTTGAAAACTTTTTAATGGGAGGGAATAAAAGGACTTTCCCAAAACTATCACTCTACAGGAATTCAAATTCATTTCATCACAAAATCCCAGAGTGAAGATGATATGACTTCTTCCATTTAAAGGAATGAAAAGGGATTTGAAAATGGTTTGAATTTCATTTGAAAATAGTTCAAACTCAGAAACTTTATGCAACTCAATGATTTTCATGAGAGAGGATAAAAGGACTTCTTCAAATTATATGAAATAGGAGTTGGAAGTTTAAAAGAAGGATATGAAAACTATTTGAGAAATTCTCATATGGAGTTTCATTTCCATATTTGAATTCCCTATTTGAATTTGTAAGCATTCAAACCCCTTCACAAAGTTTTGAGAGGAGTAATATGACACTCCAAACTAGGGGTATTTTTGTGAAGTTTTTTTAATCATAAAACCCAAGGGGTTATTTGAAAAATATTTGCAAAAATCAATAAAGTCATTTAGGCATTTTCTAAAAATAATTTTTTTAGAGTATTCTTTTTGACAGAGGAAAAATATTCATTAAATGGCATTTATTTCCCAGATAATTTCGGTATATTAGGCTTTATTTTTTGGACAGGATTGGAACGCCTTAATGCTGTTCTTAATACTCTATTAATTAATAAGAGGAAACTATTTAAGTGAGTTAAAGCCCATCGGCCCACTGCCTCTAACCTCTCCCCCGAAACTCCTCCGCATCGGCCACCGCTGACCGCGCCCCTCCTCTCTCTCTCACTGACACCCCGGTCCCACCGACCGTCCGCGTGATCTCCGCGGTCGTCCCCTCCATCGCTCCTCCCCTTACCTCGCCGGCGACGAATCCGCGCCGGATTTTTCCTCCCCTTCCATTCCCCGCCCCAAGGCAGCCTATAAAAGCCCCGACGACCCGCCTCTTGTTTGCCCCATTTACCCCTCTTCCGACCCCCTCCCCTCACAGAAATCCCTCGCCGGAGCTCCGTTCCACCCGAATCTCCTAGAGCTCGTGCTGCTCACCACCCTCCTCCCCGACCCCGCTGACCTAGCCCATCGTCACTGGAGTGCCACCGCGATCACCTGGACCCCTCCATCGTTGCCAGAAGTCCCTGGAGCACCTTCCCCGACTACCTCACCGGAGTTCCCCTCGGCCACCACCATCCCGAGCTCGTGGAGCTCAACTCCGACGCTCCCTCGCCCCGCCGTCTCCACCAACGGACGCCGGAGGTCCGTCGCCATCGATTGGACCCCTCCGACGCCGTCCCCGACCATCGGAGACGCCTCCCCGTCGACCTCGACGCCTCGGCCTCGCCGGAGAAGCTCCCTCGCCACGACCTCCCCTGTGAGCTCCCCTCCCCCTCTCTTAACCATTGGATCTGGATCTAACGATCCAGATTAGAACAATTAAAAGGCCGAAACGTTTTCTTCTAATGTTCGGTCGTCCGCCCGCAAACACCCGCACGCACACCCTTCCGACCAATCACAGAGCGCCACGTCACCCCCCTGTCCGTTAGTTTAGTTTTCCTTTTTCTGTTTTTGTTTTAGAAAACAGAATAGGTTCTAATTTTATTTTTGTTATATCTTTTAAAATATTTAGAGTTTTTGATTGATTCTTGTTGCATTGTGTCACAAATTTTATGCAGTTTCTGTAGATATCCAGTCTGACCAAATTTGAGTAACGCAAAATTGATTTCAAATAGATTTGATTCAAATCTTATTTTCTGAATATCTTGAGTTTAAAAATATATTTTGAGTTGATTCTTTTTGCTACTTGTCACTAGTGACCTTAGTTATCAGTAGGTAGAGTTTGGAAATTTTTAGAATATTTTAAAATGTTATTTTGAACCAAAAAAGATTCTTTTTAGTTCTTGTTAGGCTTATCTATATTTCTTTTGTTTTAAAATTGTTTTAATTATTTTCTTTTATATTAGTTGATAGAGTTTATAAACTTTTCTGTTAGTTAATAGTAACCCTTCAAAATAAATAATTTTTTATTAGTTTATTGAATGAAAATTTAATTCTAGTTGAACTATTACTTGCAATTGGATTTTCATTTCTATGTTGATCTTTTATTGGAAAATAGTTTCCACAAATTGTTATATAAGTTTGATTTTCTGTTAATCTAAGTTTAGACCAGAAACAATTTGTATTATAGTTGAGATTGTTTGTGGTTTAAGCCATGGATGACCTTGTTTAATATTAATAGAAGAACCTTTATAAAAGCTTTTCAATTAGTTCTTTTTGCAAAATAAAGATTTATGAGAAAATACTTCCTGTTAATTATTTGCTTTAAAAAAATTGTTCCTCTATTATTAACTTAGTGTTTTTCTTGCTGATATGTTCTAGTAGTTAAAAACTTATGTTGCTAGAGTATTGTTTTCTAAATTATTAGTTGTTCTCCAAAAGTAATTCTTTTTGCTAATAAAATATTTACTAAACTTCTTTTGTTATATTTTACTTTGTTTTTGTTTGGTTACCTTTGAAAATAAGATTTTTGTAGAGAAAACCACCTTAGTTGTGTTGATGTAGTTTTCTTATTTTGAGTTTTGTCTTAAGTAGTTCCTTCATCTCAACCCTGTTGCTTTTGGTTTTGTGTTAGTTTTGATTGCAAGTATGATTGCTTATATGTATGCAATGTGTGAATATATAGATTTCCATCGGAGAGTGACGAATAGTCTATCAGTTATCTCTAAGAGCGATATTATTGTTCATCAACAGTACATGCAAGTCACTTTGATCATGTCTACCTATGTTTTATTGCATTAGTTCATCCATCACCCCAATTGCATGCAAAGTAGGTAATTGGAAACTTGGTTACTTGTTGTAGTATCATGTGGTAGGTACCCCCCTCAACCCCTTGACACATTGGCCCCGGGAAACGTTGTTTTACATTTTGCTATGCTATTAGTAGACGGGGTGGGTTGTGTGATTCATGAGAGTTGTGAGTTAATAATTTCAAGACCTACATGACGATCAAGACTTCAAGACTCCAAGTTTTCAACATACCTCTCGGTGGATGATGGTTGAACGGCGCCCTAGAAAGACCAGTGATTAGCCTAGGTGTTGCTGGGGAAGTGCCAGTATTCACGCGGAAAGGTCCACCTAGGCACAAAGAGATGTATGGATGCTTCAAGACCCAAGGCTTACCTGCACAGCCACAAGTCATTATGGGCTCTGGCTTGGTTGGATATCGTGGTGACCCTGGACAGGCGGTGCTACGAGATGTAGAAGAACGGTAGGAAAGGATGGGCACCGACAGAGTCTTGGGGAAACCCTTTAGAAGACCATGTTTTGGTCATCCGTTTCTCAAACACCCTGAAGTGCGAGAAATCCAACGGAGGCGATCAAATCTTGTGGGGAACGTGTGCAAAACTCTGTAGCGTACTCAAACGTAATCGATTAGCCGTGTCCACGGTCATGGACAACTTGAGCCAAAGGAACTGAAACTATTTGGAACTCTCAACACAATTAATTACATTGATGTGGGTATTAATGTCAACTTGGGTATGATAATTGGTTGGTGGAACCATCTCTTTAATCAACCAACATTTGTAGTAATTATGCTTTTGCCCTCTCTTGTTGTAGGAAAAAGTTGGCTTTATGCAAAACCCACTACCCCACTTGCCATATATGCATGTAGAATAGATGAGTACTTTACACCCCCTCTTTTGTGACTTGCCGGCATATTCAAAATGCTGACCTACACGGCTGCAACGTCTTATGTTGCAGATAAGCTCTAAGACAGGTAAGAGTACGATTCAGGGTTACGGTCTACACTCAACCTGCCGTTGGTGTTATTGGGACTCCACTCCCGTTGACTATTTCCGCTAAGATTTTAAGGTATATATCAGTTTTACGTTAATTACATGTGATTGCACTTTGATATATACATTGATGTACTGTGTGTGCTAGCATACTGATCCAGGGATGGCACAGAAAACACAGAGGCTTGACTCGTTTTGAGTCGGGTCGCTACAAGTTTGAATGGAGATTTGTATCTCGATGTTTGACCTTGAGTTGAATACATGAATAAGTGTTTTGTGTGATATGTTGTTGCATTGCATATGGGTAGTGAATTTCCCTTTTAGGTCATTGTTCTATTCTAATTCTCACCCCTCTGAAAACAGCAAGATGCCTCCGCGTCGTGAGCCCGACTTCACTTTCCCACCAGAGCTCACCCAACTTCTTCAGCAGCAGAACGCCCTGATGTAGCTATTGATTCAGAATCAGACCAACAACCACAACAACCACCCTCCACCACAAGGCGACAACCTCACCCATTTTCTGAGACTGAATCCCCCAACCTTCTCCAGCAGCACAGAGCCCATTGTTGCAGATGATTGGCTCCGCAAGATGGAGAGGGAACTCACCACCGCAGAATGCACTGAGGCTGAAAAAGTGCGTTTTCCCACCCATCAACTGGAGGGCCCAGCAGCTTCATGGTGGGAGAACTACACCATCACATACCCCATTGACGATGTGACTTGGGAGCAGTTCAAGTAAGCTTTCCGCACCGCACATGTCTCAGCTAGAGCCATGAGCCTGAAGAAGCGTGAGTTTCGCAACTTACGCCAGGGAAACCGTTCCGTGGCCCAGTACGTGGACGACTTCAGCATGTTGGCTCGCTATGCACCAGGAGATGTGGTCGATGATGCAGCCAAGCAGGAAAAGTTCTTGGAAGGACTCAATGATGAGTTGAGCGTGCACCTGATGGTGGCTACCTTCAATAACTACCAGGAGCTGGTAGACAATGCCCTCATCTTGGAGGGAAGCAGCAGCGAATTGAGAACCGCAAGAGGAAGTATGCACATGGGAAGTCGACCTCTGGAGCTCATCAGAAGCCCCGCTACACCCCGTACTCAGGAAATACCGGATCAGGGACCGGTAAGTATAGAGGATATACTCATCCAGTGCACAACCATGGAGGCCACCACCATGGAGGAAATGGGAATAATTGTCCCAACAATGGCAACTTCAAGAATGGAAGTGGGAATGGCAAACAACACCGTCCCGCTCCAACTCAAAAGGATCTGAACCATATCACATGTTTCAAGTGTCAGAAGACAGGGCACTATGACACTGAATGCCCTCAGAACAAGCAAGGGAATGGAAACGGCAACTCCGCATCTAAGAAGCCAAATCCGTTTCCTCGTGCTCAGGTGAACCACCTCGATGTGGAAGAAGTCTATGATCAACCCGAGACTATGGTTGGTAAGTTTTTATTGCATTCACATCCAGTTATGGTACTTTTTGATTCTGGTGCAACTCATTCATTCATATCAAGGGTAGTTGTGGAAAAGTATGGTTTACCCACCAGAACCCTTAGTCAGCCCATTAAGGTCAATTCCCCAGGAGGAATGATGATGGCAGGGATAGGATGCCACGCCCTGAAACTTCACATAGGAAACCATGTTTTTCCTACCGACCTCATTGTCTTAGAATCCCAGGGATTGGATGTAATCCTAGGTATGGATTGTATGACCAAGTATGAAGGAAACCTTGATTGCCCCAGCAAGTCTATTTCACTCACCACTCCGGAGAACAAGAGGATTAAGTATGTATCTCGACGCACATAGATGAGTGCTCGATTAAATTCCCTCACAGGAGTTGTTCAGGAGGAAGTACCGGTTGTACGAGACTTTCTAGATGTATTTCCAAAGGAATTACCAGGCATGCCACCAGATAGGGAGATTGAGTTTCTGATAGAGCTACTACCAGGGACAACCCCAATATCCAAGAGACCCTATCGGATGCTCGCAAATGATTTATTGGAAATCAAGAAGCAAATTAAGGAGCTATTGGACAAGGGATATATTCACCCAAGTTCATCACCTTGGGGAGCCCCAGTTCTTTTGGTGGAGAAGAAAGACAAAACCTTGAGGATGGTGGTCGATTATCGAGCATTGAACGAGGTGACTATCAAGAATAAGTACCCTCTGCCGATGATTAATGACCTGTTTGATTAGCTAGTAGGTGCCAAAGTATTCTTCAAGATCAATCTTTGATCAGGGTATCACCAACTGAAGATTCGTGAACAGGATATACCCAAAACAACTTTCACCACCAGGTATGGCTTATACGAGTATAGAGTCATGTCCTTTGGTTTGACTAATGCTCCTGCCTACTTCATGAATTTGATGAACAAAGTGTTTATGGAATATTTGGACAAGTTTGTCGTGGTGTTCATCGATGACATTTTGATATTCTCCAAGAGCGAGGAAGAACACAAGGAACACTTGCGTTTAGTTCTGGAGAAGCTTAGAGAGCATCAGTTGTATGCCAAGTTCAATAAATGTGAATTCTGGCTGACGGAAGTCGGATTCCTTGGCATGTTATTTTCGGAGAAGGAATAGCAGCAGACCCAGCTAAGGTTGAAGCAGTCACTGAGTGGAAGTCACCCCCCTCAGTTAAGGAGATCCGCAGTTTTCTCGGATTTGCCAGATATTACCGGAGATTCATTGAGAATTTCTCAAAGATTGCCAAGCCCATGATAGAGCTGTTGAAGAAAGAGTCTAAGTATATCTGGACTGAGGAATGTGAGGCTAGTTTCCAGGAGTTGAAGAAACGTTTGGTCACAGCCCCAGTGTTGATACTGCCAAACAATCGGAAGGACTTCTAGGTTTATTGTGACGCATCTCGTCAAGGACTTGGAGGAGTACTCATGCAGGAGGGAAAAGTTGTAGCATATGCATCCAAACAGCTACGACCCCATGAGTTGACTTATGCCACCCATGATTTGGAACTAGCAGCCGTAGTGCATGCACTCAAGACCTGGAAGCATTTCCTTATCGGAAATAGTTTTGATGTGTACACTGATCATAAGAGCCTGAAGTATATCTTCATGCAGAAGGAGTTGAACCTCAGACAGAGGAGATTGTTAGAGTTAATCAAGGACTATGACATGAGATTACATTACCATCCAGGAAAGGCAAATGTTGTGGCAAATGCTTTGAGTCGGAAGAGTTATGTGAACACACTCATAGCCGGAGGATTACCCCAAGAGTTAACCAAAGATCTCAGAGGGTTTCGGTTAGAGATAGTTCCGCAAGGATATGTTGCCACACTTGAGATTTAGTCCACCTTGACCGAAAGAATTCGAGAAGCCCAGAAATCAGATAATGAGATAACTGAGATAAAGCAGAGAATGAAGGAAGGCAAGGCTAAAGGCTTTCGTGAAGATGAACAAGGTACTCTATGGTTTGAGAACCGAATCTATGTGCCCCATGACCCAGAGGTCAGGAAGTTGATACTTCAAGAAGCCCACGATTCACCCTACTCGATACACCCAGGAAACACCAAGATGTACCTGGATTTGAAGGAAAGTTACTGGTGGACATGTATGAAGAAAGATATTGCCGAACATGTTGCGGTATGTGATGTTTGTCAGCGAGTAAAGGGGGAACATCAGAAACGAGCAGGGTTACTCTAACCTTTGTCGATACCCGAGTGGAAATGGGATAAGCTCGGTATGGAATTCATCACAGGACTACCCAGGACCCGTTCAGGATATGATTCCATTTGGGTAGTGGTCGATCGTTTGACCAAGGTGGCTCATTTCATTCCAGTGGAAACCACTTATACTAGTGCTAAGCTAGCCAAGATATATATGACCAGGATCGTATGTCTGCATGGAGTTCCGAGGAGTATCGTGTCAGATAGAGGAACACAATTTACCTCAAAGTTTTGGCATCAGCTACATTAAACTTTGCGTACAAGACTAGAGTTCAGTACAGCTTTTCATCCGCAGACCGATGGATAGACTGAGAGAGTCAACCAGATTCTGGAGGACATGTTGAGAGCCTGCGCGCTAGACTATGGGTCCAGTTGGGATGACAACTTACCTTACGCAGAGTTCTCGTACAACAACAGTTATCAGACTAGTATCAAGATGGCCCCTTTCGGAGCTTTATACGGAAGGAGGTGCAAAACACCATTGACGTGGCATGGTGTTGGAGACCGAGAACTTTTTGGTCCCGATCTTATCAGAGATTCTGAAGATAAGGACAAACTGATTCAAGACCGACTCAAGATAGCTCAATCCCAGTAGAAGAGCTACGTTGATAACAAACGCAAGGAGGTGACATATGAAGTAGGGGATCGAGCATATCTCCATGTGTCCCCACTTCAAGGAATCAAGAGGTTTGGTGTTAAAGGAAAGTTAGTACCCAGATTCATAGGCCCCTACAAAATTCTGGAACGTAGAGGCGAAGTTGCATACAAGCTGGAATTGCCGGAAGGACTGTCCGGAGTTCATGATGTTTTCCATGTTTACCAATTGAAGAAATGCCATGCTGAGATGGCTGATATTCATTTGAGAGACACAGTGCCCCTAGAGGCGATACAACTTGACAGTGACCTGACCTACGAGGAGAAGCCCGTCAGAATCCTCGAGACTGCCAACAGAGTTACCCGTAGTAAGATCATCAAGTTCTGTAAGGTTCTGTGGAGTCACCACACCGAGGAAGAAGCCACCTGGGAACGCGAAGAAGACCTTCATAGAGACCACCCGCACCTATTTTCTAGCCAACCCGAATCTCGGGGGCGAGATTCATCTTAAGGTGGGTAGGTTTGTAACATCCCAATTTCATTTTCGAATGTTATGATATATAGATATGCATTATCATCATATTGTTTGAATGAATAGAATGGTTGAAGTGCTTCTTTTGAATTTCTGAAATGTCACTTTCATTTTTCCCTTTTCTTGTTTCACCTATTTGAAAACCTCTGGAAAAGTTCAAAGAAAAGAGGGGAGTAACATGACACTCCACACCAGGGGCATCTTGGTGAAATATTTGAACAATAAAACCAGGGTGCTATTTGAAAAATTATTGCAAAAGGATTTAAAACCAAATAAGCATTTTCTGGAAAAATAATTTTTTTAAAGTATTCAATATGATAGAGGAAAAATGTTCATTGAATAGAATTAATTCTCCTGATCATCTTGATATATATATTTCTTATATTTGGAAATGTTTTGAATGCCTTTAAAGGAGTTTTACTGCTCTGGATATTAAAAAGGAAACGTTTTAATTTGAAACAGGCCGGCCCACAGAAGTTAATTCCCAAAACCGCTCCGAGCCGACAGACCGACGCGCTGACGCCGCCCTTTCTCTCTCTGACGCCCCGGCCCCACCGTCCGACCCCGAAGACGTCGCGGTCGCCTTCCTCCTCGCGTCGACAGAACCTCACCGGCGATTCCTCCTCTCCGGATCTCCCTCCTCTTTCCTTCCCCGACCACCTTTCCGGCCCTATAAGTAGCCCCGACCCTCCGCTCCTCATTCCACCCCCAAGCCCCCACTCTACCTCGCCCGAGCACTGCACCACACCCTTGCCGGAGTTCGGATCCCCACCGAAGCTCCCGGAGCTCGTGCCCGTCGCCTCTGTCGTCGCCACTCCTCTCCGAAACCACTAAAGTCCGTCGGAGCCCCGCCACCGTCGGTTGAAGCCCTCGAATGCCATCACCAACCACCGGAGCGCCGCCCCCGACGACCTCGTCGCCTCGGCCTCGCCGGAGAACCCCCTCGCCGGCGACCCCTCTCTCAGTAAGCCACTGAAACCCTCCGTGTCCGTTCGATCGTAGATCAACGCGTCAGATTAGATCATTTTTAAAACCGAACCGGTACGCGCTAAGCATCGGTCGCCCGCCCGCAAACGCCCGCACACACACCCTCTCGGCCAACCACGACCCGCCACGTAGCCCCTGTCCGATTTGATTTATTTTCCTTTTTCCAATTCTGTTTTAGAAAACAGAATGTTTTGTGTTTTTGTTTTTGTTATATCTTTTAAACCGTTTATTGTTTTTAGTTGATTCTTTTTGAATTAGTTCACATATTTGATGTAGTTTATGTTTGTATGCTTAGATTTGAAATTTAAGCTTTAAATTTTGAATCTAATCAAATTTGTTCAAATAACTAAAATCTACATAACTATAGTTTCAAAATATATTTTAGAGTGAATCTTTTTGCAACTGTTTGGTATTAGTTAAACCTATCATTCTACATGATTTGAGTATTTTTTGAATAAATTTAGTTACTGTTTTTAACAAAAACAGAATCTGTTTAGTTCTTAATGTAGTTTAGATTACCTAATTTTAAATTAATTTGAACCTGAATTAGTTTAACTTTTATTAATAGTTTTCATGAGTTTCTGTTGTTTCAAATATTTTGGTAACATTACTTGCTAATATGATTGTTTAGTTTTATACCATATTGTTATAGGAATCTTTATATTTTTTTCATTAGGTATAGTTTTATAAAACAATTTAGTTTTACTTTCACAAACTAGTTAGATGATTAAGTTAGATTTCTAATAAATAATTTTAGTAATTCTATTCTGTTAAGTAATATGATGATAATAATATTAGTGTTAATAATATTATTGTTCTGTTTTCCTATTCCAAAGTTATTGGAACACACTAGTTATTTTCATTTTAGTAGTGTTTCTTTACACAAAAGTTTTAGTGAATTTAATTCTATTTACTAAATTGATTTTCTTTACTTTTTCTTTCCTACTAGCTATTGCTTGGCTGTTTGTCTTAAAGTAGTAGTAGTAGTAGTTTATTTTGATTTTCTTTCTCCTGATTGATACTATTGAATGGTTTAAGTATCGTTTGTATAACCTTGCTAAATTGTGTGAATTATTTTGTATTTATGGTTATGGTGTGCTCTTGTTTGATTCGTTAGATTATCCGGAGTGCGAAGCCTGTTATCTATAGTCACTTGATTACGTAGATCATCAGCAAGGCAAGTCACTTTGATCATGTATACGTATGTTTTATTGCATTAGTTCTTCCATCACCCCAATTGCATCCAAAGTAGGTAAATTAGAAACTTGGTTACTTGTTGTAGTATCATGTGGTAGGTACCCCTCAACCCTTTGATACATTGGCCCCAGGAAACGTTGTTTTACATTTTGCTATGCTATTAGTAGACGGGGTTGGTTGTGTGATTCATGAGAGTTGTGATTTAATAATTTCAAGACCTACATGATGATCAAGTCTTCAAGACTCCAAGTTTTCAACTTACCTCTGTGTGGATGATGGTTGAACGACGCCCGGGAGAAACCAGTGGTTAGCCTAGATGATGCTGGAGATGTGCCAGTATTCATGCGGAATGGTCCACCGAGGCACAAAGAGATGGATGGATGCTTCAAGACCCATGGCTTACCTGCACAGCCACAAGTCATTATGGCCTCTCGCTTGGTTGGATATCGTGGTGACCCTAGACAGGCGGTGCTACGAGATGTAGAAGAACGGTAGGAAAGGATGGGCACCGACATAGTCGCAGGGAAACCCTTTGGAAGACCATGTTTTGGTCATCCGTTCTCAAACACCCTGAAGTGCGAGAAATCCAACGGAGGCGATCAAATCTTGTGGGGAACGTGTGCAAAACTCTGCAGAGTACCCAAACCTAATCGATTAGCCGTGTCCACGGTCATGGACAGTTTGAGCCAAAGGAACTGAAACTATCTGGATCTCTCAACACAATTAATCATATTGATGTGGGTTATTAATGTCAACTTGGATATGAGAATTGGTTGGTGGAACCATCTCATTAATCAACCAACATTGTAGTAATCATGCCCTTGCCCTCTCTTGTTGTAGGAAAAATTTGGCTTTATGCAAAAACTTACTACCCCACCTTCCATATTTGCATATAGACTAGATTATTACTTTACCCCCTCTCTTGTGACTTTGCCGGCATATTCAATATGCTGACCTACACGGCTGCAACGTATCATGTTGCAGAGTAGTTTTCCGACCAGGAGTGAGGATACGCTCTACGCTCGGCGAGATGCCCTTGGAGTCAGATGGAGTCATCTACCTTTGGAGCTTCCGCAAGTTTATGGTTTAGTTTATCTCTTGAGTTGGCCTTCAGCCACTTTATTGTAATCATTATTGTAATAAAGGACTCGATATGAGATTTCGATTAATTTATGCTGTGTGATTTCCCTTTGATATATACATTGATGTACCGTGTGTGTACCAGCATGATCTTGGGATGGTACAGAAACACCGGAGATTCGACCTTTCAGGTCGGGTCGCTACATACGTGCACAAGTGATAGTCACCACATACACCCACAAGCTCTTCCACAAAAGTCTGTCCAAAGCCAAATATACAAAATCTGGCAACCAACATTGCCCACTCGGTGCCACCGATTCCCAGCCTCAGACAGATTCAGCCAAACCCTAGCCCTTCGGTGGAACCGATTCTACTTTGGTGCCACCGAGTTTGGGTTGCCAATATTCTGTTATGCAAATCCACAAAATTGGTCCCACCAAGTTTGTCGAATCAGCCTCACAGAGTTTGGCAATATGTTCATTGGTCGCCTTATAGGTGCCACCGAGTTTTATGTATCGGTATCACTGAGATTTAAAAGTTGCTACATTTTAGGCAACTCGGTACCACCAAGATTAACACATTGGTGTCACCGAGTTGGACTTATTAGCTGTAACGGTTGGATTATTGGAGATGCCTATATATACCCCTCCGCCACCACTCACTCGAAAGAGAAGCACCCAGAGCAGATCCCCACTCATACCAACTTATTTTCCGAGAGAGAGCCACCTACCCATGTGTTGAGATCATGCCATTCCATTCCAACCATATGAATCTTGATCTCTGGCCTCCCCATGTTGCTTTCCACCTAATCAATCTCTTCCACCAAAGCCAAATCTGTGAGAGAGTGATTGTGTGTTGAGGAGTCTATCATCTTGAAGCACAAGAGCAAGGAGTTCTTTATCATTATCGAGCCTATTACCTTTTGGAGGGTGGTGCCTCCTAGATTGGTTAGGTGTCGCTTGGGATCCTCCTACTTCGTGTTGTGGACTGAACCAAGAAGTTTGTAAGGACAAGGAGATCGCCTACTTTGTGAAGATCTACCCCGAGTTAGGCTTGTCCTCCGTGGACGTAGGTCATCATGGTATAGTCAAGGTTGCTTCTTTGTGGAACCCTCCATGGGTAGAGCCCTCCGTGGACTCTCACGACTGTTACCCTCCATGGGTTGAAGACTCCATAAACATGGTTGTACGTTAGCACCACCTATCGGAACCACGGGAAAAATCGTCGTGTCTCCAAATTGCGTTTGATCTTCCTACCCTTCCTTTACTACTCATGCTTGTCTTTACTTTATGTCGCTATACTCGTAGACATGCATGCATAGGGTGTGCTTGACTTGTTATGAATGCTAAAATCTGCCAACATTTAAAATTGGGAAAAAGTAGATTTTTATTTTGTTAAGTAGTCTAATCACCACCATCTAGACCTAATTTTTATCCTACAAGTGGTATCAAAGCTTTGGTATCCATTGCATTGGTTTCACAAGCTAGAAGGGTATGGTGTCTAGTGAGGGAAATTATCACCATAGAGGTAAGTACTTTGATGGAACTAATTTTGCTAGTTGGAAGCACAAAATGAAAATGCATCTGCTTGGTCATAATCCCGCCGTTTGGGCTATTGTTCATGTTGGATTGGAAGGTTAATTCTTTGCGGATGGAAGGGAATCAGACCGCAAAGAGACTGCGTATGAATTGAAGATGTTGCAATTAAATGCTCAAGCATGTGACATTCTCTTCAACTGCCTATGCCCCGAAGAATTCAGCAAAATCAGTCGTCTTTAGAATGCAAAAGAGATTTGGGATACTGTCACATCCCTAGTTAGTTTATTCAGGTCATCATGTGTGTGCATCATGTTTCCACTTTTTGCATCAACTTGAAATAGGGATTAGCAGAAACCCTAACACCTCACTTGAATCAAACCAATTCAATGGTTGCGAAAAATCAACAAATCCAAAATGCCCATCAAAAATGTTCCCTTTGTATGATTAATGAGGACATAAATATATCAGGGGTCATTCTAAATATTTGAATCTATATAGTATTCCAAAAATAAATATTAAAGCTTCTGAAAATGCCAAATAAAGCATTATAATTATTTTAGTATTCAAAATATTCTGAAACTTTTTGTAGAGGTTTGAAATATTCAAAATAAGCTCTATAAAATATTTGGAGTATTTTGTGCTTAGCATTGGTGCCTAAATAAAAACAAAACAAATGTCAGAAAAGAAAAACAAAAACTGGAATTAAAAAAGGAAGCCTGCCTCAGCCAGGCCAGGCCGGCCAACCTGGCCCAGGGGAGTCGTTGTCCTCCTGGCGGCCAGGAGGACGAGCACGTGCCCGCCGTGCGCTCGCGCCAGAGCTGACACGCAGCTCCCTGCGTGTGTGCGTCCCCTGTCGCGCTGGCAAGCGAATGAGGACGCTGCTGCCATCCCCATCGCTCTCTCTCTCGCCCTTCTCCCCTTGCCTCTCCCCTCTCTTCTGCTCCACCATGGCCGTCGCCTCCGCTCGCTCGCCGCCGTAGCCTAGCCGCTACCGCTCCCCCCTCAGCCCACCAAATGGTCCGCCTCGTCGTCCCCGACCTCTACACCGAGCCACACGCCGCCAGAGGCCCTGGAGCAACGACCCCGACCCCTTCTTATTCCTCGGGTCCGAGCACCGCCGCCGCCGATTCACCGCCTCCGAGCCCTCCCCGAGTAAGCTATTGTCGGCCCTGAGCCCATAGTGAGCCTTCGAATCATTTCCCTCCCTTCCCCGGCCATTTCCCCCTCTATAGCCTCGATTCCGTCGGTGACCAAAGTGCTCCACTACATGAGCTCGCTGCCGGCGTTGTTCCGGTGATCGGTTGGTCCTTCCGACGCCACCACCGAGCTCGTGGGGCTGCGTAGAAGTCGTAAGTGGCTTTCCCCGGCTGTTTAGCATGCCAGAGCAAGGAGCTAGTGCTCGCCCGAACTCCGGCGACCGCCAAGCTCAACGCCGACGATGCTCCAAGCCACCTCAGGCCCTGGGGTGCGTCTAGATCAAAGCGTGCGTGCATGCTAGTTTGTTAGCACCCATCTGTCGTCGAAATGGTCGTCGGTGGAGGTTTTCCGACCCCCTCCGCCATCCCTGACGTCGCCGGCGAGTCAACCGGTTTGACCCCGAGGGTTTGACCCAGGGTCGACTAGCATGTGGGCCCGTCCTGTTAAATAGGATTGGACTAAAAATAATTAACTTAATTAACTTAATGATCCACTGACAGTGGGCCCACCGCTAACTAATCAGTAGTTAGTGTTTTAATTAACTTCTGTTAGAGGCTGGGTCACTAAACAGTGGACCCCAATGGTCAGGTTTGACCTGTCAACGAGCTATTGACCAGCTGATGTCATGCTGATGCAATAAAGTAATTTCTGAATTAAATTATTTCCAGAAAATAGTTAAAACATAGAAAATTCATATAAATTAATCTACAACTCAGATTGAAATAATTTATATATGAAAATTTATCAGAAAAATAAAATGAATCCAATGGTGCTGTTATCATGCATGTTAGAGAAACCTATGTAGATGAACATTGACATTTAGTAATAGGTCAACATATGGATTATGGAATGGAGAACGATTTTGAACCTATATTCAAAATCACTTCATTTAACTTGGAAAATAGTTGCATTAGCTCATCCATTCATGTTGCCATGTCATGATCATGCATCATATTGTTGCACTTGCTATGTATTGATTGTTACTTATCTGCATTACGGTAGGCCCTGCTTCTGGGCATACACCCGTGTATTCCAATGAAGGAGAATACCTTCCCGCTTCCCAGCAAGGTTGGCAACCCCATTGATCATTCCGATAACATCCCATTCTCTTGCTCCTGCTCTTGTTTATTGCATTAGGACAAACGTTTAATTGTCTGTCATGTACGGTAGATGAACCCATTCCTTTCCATGACCTGTCAGTGTCATAGTAAATAGCTAAACCTTGCAACCTAGCATACTTGGTAGATGCTTGAGCCATGATGTGCTTTACCTACTTTGCCTACTATGCTTGCTATGCTTAGAGTTGTCTCAGATCTGATTCATCTAGGTGATGAACTGGAGTGAAACAATATTGTTCTGATGTGATAAGCATATTGATGAACCTGATTTGGTAAAGGTAGGGATGAGAGGCTATGTAGGAGTGCATAGCAGGTTGTCTCATTGGGACCGTTCATAGGAACTGAGTTCCGTGTGTGTGATCCAAGGCTAGTTACTACTACACATTGGGTTCCGGTAACTCGACCCCTCTCGACTTATTGATCGCTTAGTCCTTGGTCCTGGAGTTGCAAGTAGTTTTTGGTGTTTATAGCATGCTGGAGGCCGTGTGTAGTGCTGACCCTAGGGGTTGGTTACGACATGGTAGGCAGTGGCACGGTGTACAAAGGGGCACCCGAATGGTGGCCTTGGGAACCCTACACACATCATTTGGGGCCGTAGCGGAAACTTTGGCCGGACTTACGTGTGGGTTTAGTCTCAAATAGGCAATAGCCTAGACTAGAGGTCTTATGTGATTGACGGTCATGGCCGATCCCTCGCTGGGCTTCCGCTTGAAGGTTGCTGAGGTGCATGGTTTTATGAGCACACAACGATAAGTGGCGAGAGCATGTGTGAAGAAGTACATCCCTGCAGGGTATGAATCTGTTCGAATAGACGCGTCCTTGGATATGGACTACTTGGAGAACTTATGCTTTTCATAGATAATTTAATGGATACTCTTAAAAATCTCAAGAAAAGTGTGAGTACCGTGGATGGCACTCTCATAGATGACGAAAGTGAATCCATGGTGGTGTATTGATGTGGAGTTAGTGGACTCGTGTGCGATATCTAAAATTTGAACAAAGAGTTAATAATGTGTAGTATAGGTTAGCCAAGAGTCAAAGCTGGCATTGTTGCATAAACTCCACCACTCCCCTTGTTGATACATGATCATGATTAGTCTAGGTCTGCTTTAAAGACTTGCTGAGTACGTTTGTACTCATGTTTGCTTAATAAATGTTGCAGATGAGACTCAGGACCCATAAGGTGGGTTCTATCTAGATGTCAACGACACTGAATAACTGTTGTCCGAGCTATGACCTTATGCCTTGTGGCGGGCTATAGATAGTCACGCCATGTGCCTTTTACCCTTTCAACTGTCTGTACTCAAACGGCTTTATGCTTCTGCTTGGTTTCTATGAACTTGCTTGTATGACTTGAGTGTCGGGTCATGTGACCCCTACCTGTAAGAGCATAATATGCAAGGCTCCTCTGAGACTCTTAAATAAAAGTTGTGTTGTTGTATGGTTATGTTGTGATGCCATAGTTGTATATATGCATATCGGGTATGTCATGCATACGTATGACGTGCGACGGTATGTATGGGATCTGACACCTAGTCATGTGCCTTTAGTAGTACTCTTTGACGGGAAACTGCCTCTTTGTGCTTCCAGTGAGCCCTAGTAGCTTGCTACTGCTTCGGACACATTGATTGACCGACATGTATCCTTCTTTGTTGCTGTGTCTGTCCCTTTAGGGAAATGTCTCGCAGTGTAACGAAGTCCCTATAGCTTGCTATGACTCGTCTATGTGCAATGATGACATTTATGTCCCATGGCGTATTGGAGTCCTTGTAGCCGGCTATGACTCGTCTACACATGCTTGAGACCGACACCTGCATTGTTGGGTTACGTATGCCTGTTTCCGTACAGATGTGCCACTTGGGTTCTATGACTAGTCATGTCGGCTCAGGTTTTCTATCGTTTGAATGCTAGCGACATATTCACATGCGTGAGCCAAAAGGCGCAAACGGTCCCAGCTAAGGTAAGGGTGCAGCCGTGGAGTTACCGTGCGTGAGGCCGCAAAGTGATCTGATGTTTTACAGGCTGGGTTCTTATGACTTAGGATCAGGGTGCCGACAGTGTTGGTATCAAAGCCTGACTGACTATAGGATGGTTACTCCACGGCACCTGACTAAGACAAACAGGTCGAAGTTGAGTCTAGAAACACTATAGAAATGTAAGGTAATTGATTGTGGAAGGGAACGTAAGGCTCTTTTTACTCCTCTTCCCGAGTCATTCTATTTTGAGTCACCCTCATCTTTTCTACGGGGTTAAGAACTAGGATTCTCATCTATTTCTTAGGATGACGAGTTACTAACCATGGACTATTAGCTAGCTTGTTCGCAAGTGAACTCCGGATCTAGATTATTGTTTTGTGTGACAATTTGTTGGATTAGAAGCTTGAGTCTAGAAAGCTGAGTGGTTTTGCTATCCAATCTTTGCAGTTGTGTCAAAATATTTTTTGAGCAATTACAACCGTTATGTTGTCCAATTTCTGCTAGGATCTCTAATGTCTTTGCATCAATCTCTGTTTCAGATGCCCCTCATCCTTCTCGTGAGGTGGTCCGTCTGACTAGGTGTATTGATGTACCAGGTCACACGGCCATGTTGGTTAGAATTATGATGGAGGCTGGTTACTGTTGGTACCCAGAGTATACAGTGGAGGAGCAGTATTGAGACTTCAATCAGAGCTAGTACATGTGTACGGTTAGGATATATCCATCTTGTCCTAGAGTTGTAGAGCCACTGCATTGTTCATATGAGTTAGGTGTCACCATAGACATGGTAGTTCAAGAGGCCACCTACACCATGTTGACTATTATGAGATCTCAGCATGGACTGCTTCAGAACACTGAGTTCTGCTATGTTCCTGCTATCTAGGAGGAGAGGATGGTTATCTTAGTGCAGCCTATTATGATCATTCTCATGAGGACCCTAGGCTTTAGGTGACATCTCAGATGTTGGAGAACAGGGATCGTGATGCACGTGCCCTGCGCATGGAGCTATATGCTACCCATGCACGTCTTTGGATAGCCCTGACGCAGCTAGCACCTGTCGTGCAGACAGGCTATGGAGATTTGGAGATGTTGAAACCATCGCGGACTCATCTGCCAGCACGCGTAGACTGGCCCGATGTTGGAGGCATCACTCCTCTTCAAGGACCGTTGTTGACACCAACGAGGGGACCAAGGCCACATCCGTGTCCTTCAGTTTCCAGGTATCGCAGGCCAGGGTGTTTCTAGAACCTTAGGTTCAGCTCCCGGGTCACGGGGGTAACCTATATGAGGTGTTCTACGACGATGCTTGAGTACGTGGATGTTAGTTCTAGTATTGTAGAAGTTGTATCGCCACAGTCCTGCGTGTCTTGTGGGACATGACTGAGGTTGAGAGTTGAGTTCCGAAGGTGTAGATAGATAATGTATAGGAAGCTTGTAATGCCTCTGATGAGTTGTGTCATCTTTCCGTAGGTTGTACTTTAGCTTGGGCTTGTATTGAAGTATGTCATGGTGTGTATGAATCATGGTGTTCATATGGCAGTTTGTTTTTACCATGTTGATCAGGTGTTTACCCTTGCATGCCATGTTGTTCAGTACATTTATCATCTCATGTCTTAGAGTTGTTATCTTCCTTCTCTAAGATGTGGATTTGTTTTCCCAGGATGGTGTCAACTAGCAATAACCCCGTGCCTGTCTTCGAGCAGGGCGAGGGAAGTCAGCCAAGACAAGAGAACCTGCCGTAGGCACCCTCTTTGGCAGAAGTGATGCTCGAAGCTGAGCACAATAAAAGGGAGACCAACAGGCTGTTGGAATGTATTGAGCAGAATACCGCGCGTCCACCCCACAATGAGCGTAATGATGGTGTGTCCCTCAATGACTTCCTCAAGTTGTGCCCACCCAAGTTTCATCATTCGGTCGACCCGCTCGAGGCTGATGACTGGCTGAATAGCATGTCTCGCAAAATCCGAGCTGCCAATGTATCTGAGGCCAACAAGGTGACTTTTGCTGCATACTTCCTAGAAGGACCCGCCAATCTGTGGTGGGAGAATTATGAAGCCATGCATCCCGCAGGCCCCATAGCAACTTGGGCAGATTTCAGTGAGGCATTCCGTAACCATCACATCTTGGAAGGGCTAATGGATCGGAAGAGAGAGGAGGTCTGTGCTTTTACCCAGGGTAGACTGACAATGGATGCCTACAGCTGCGAGTTCGGCAACCTTGCTCATTATGCTCCAGAGGAAGTGTCGACCAATGCCAAGAAACAGGCTAGGTTCCGCAAGGGACTTAATCCTGAGCTCCGTCGACAGCTGCGAGTGCATGAGTGCACTACCTTCCAGTCCCTCGTCAACAAGGCTATCAATGCCGAAACAGGACAGACTGACTACGAGGCAACTAAGAAACATACTCATGACTTCAGCCCCACATCTGGCTCGGGCTACAACAAACGCCAGGTGTGGGTGCCGAACACAGGTCTGCCACCAAGGTACACCGCGAGGCCATCCTTCTAGGCGCCTCGCCCAGCTCCGCCCAACCCTCCAGCCAGGACATTTGGAGGTCCTCCTGTCAATGCTGCTCCAAGTGCTACCGTTGTTTGCTACAAATGTGCAGAACCAGGACACCATTCTCATGAGTGTCCCCAGAACAATGCCAAGCCAGATGGATGTGGGAAGCCGGGAAAAGCCTTCTATGTGAAGCCAGCTCATGCTCGTGGTCGAGTGAATTATGTTTCTGCTGAAGAAGCCCTTGAGGATTCTGATGTTATCCTAGGTACGCTCCTTGTCAATAGTCAACTAGCATCTGTTCTGTTTGATACTGGAGCATCTCATTCATTCATCTCAGAAAGTTCTGCATAGTTGCATAACGTATCTTTTTGTGATATGCCTACTCCTTTAGTAGTTCAGACTCCTGGTTCAAAATGGCAAACTTCTAGGGTAAGCCATGATAATGAGATTCTTGTGGATAGGCTAGTCTTCCTAGTATATTTGATAGCCCTCAAGTCTTCGGACAACAATACCATCTTAGCCATGGACTGGATGAAAGGCCACTATGCTAAGATTGATACTCATACTAGGAATGTTCAGCTTACACATCCATCGCGTGAGATAGTCAATGTCTCTACTCGAGCTATCAAACGCCAACTCTATTCTCTCAATGCTAGCCCTCTTCTAGAATTAGAAGATATTCCGGTAGTCCGTGACTTTCCGGATGTCTGCATAGAAGTCGTAGGTGCCCAGCCCCGGCTGTTTAGCACGCGAGAGCGAGGAGCTGGTGCTTGCCCGAACTCCGACGGCCGCCAAGCCCAACGCCGGCGATGCTCTAGGCCACCTCAGCCACTGGGGTGTGTCCAGATCGAAGCGCGCATGTGTGCTGGTTCGTTTGGACCCATCCACCGTTGAAATGGTCACTGGTGGAGGTTTTCTGACCCCGTCAGCCGTCCCTGACGTCGCTGGTGGCTCAACGCCGGCGAGTCAACCGGTTTGACCCCCGGGGTTTGACCCAGGGTCAACTAGCATGTGGGCCCATCCTGTTAATTAGGATTAGACTAAAAATAATTAATTAATTAACTTAATGACCCAATGAGAGTGGTCCCTCTACTAACTAATTAGTAGTTAGTGTTTTAATTAACTTCTTTTAGAGGTTGGGCCACTGACCAATGGACCCCACTGGTCAGGTTTGACTAGTCAACGAGTAGTTGACCAGCTGATGTCATGTTGATGTCATGCTGATGCAATAAGGTAATTTCCGAATTAAATTATTTCTAGAAAATAGTTAAAACTTACAAAATTCATATAAGTCAGATTGAAATAATTTATATATAAAAAATTTATCATAAAAATCCAATGAATCCAATGGTTGTTATCATGCATGTTAGAGCAACCTATGTAGATGAACATTGACATTTAGTAATAGGTCAACATATGGATTATGGAATGGAGAACGATTTTGAACCTATATTCAAAATCACTTCATTTAACTTGGATACTAGTTGCATTAGCTCATCCATTCATGCTTCCATGTCATGATCATGCATCATATTGTTGCACTTGCTGTGTATTGATTGTTACTTATCTGCATTATGGTAGGCCCCGCTTCTGAGGATACCCCCGAGTATTCCAACGAAGGATAATAACTTCCCGCTTCCCAGCAAGGCAAGCAACCCCATTGATCATTCTTATAACATCCTATTCTCTCGCTCCTGCTCTTGTTTATTGCATTAGAAAAAACATTTAATTGTGTGTCATGTACGGTAGATGAACCCATTCCTTTGCATGACCTGTCATTGTCACCGTAAATAGCTAAACCTTGCAACCTAGCATACTTGGTAGATGCTTGATCCATGATGTGCTTTACCTGCTTTGCCTACTATGCTTGCTATACTTAGAATTGTGCCAGGTCTGACTCATCTAGGTGATGAACTGGAGTGAAATAGTATTGTTCTGATGTGATAAGCATATTGATGAACTTGATTTGGTAAAGGTAGCGAAGAGAGGCTATGTAGGAGTGCATAGCGGGTTGTCTCATTGGGACCATTCTTAGGAAGTGAGTTCCGTGTTTGTGATCCAAGGCTAGTTACTACCACACATTGGGTTCCGGTAACTCAACCCCTCTCGACTTATTAATCTCTTAGTCCTTGGTCCAGGAGTTGCATGTTGGAGGCCGTGCGTAGTGGTAACCCTTGGGGTGGGTTATGACGCGGTAGGCTGTGGCACAGTGTACCAAGGGTCACCCGAATGGTGGGCTTGGGAACCCTCCACACATCGTTTGGGGCCATAGCAGAAACTTCGGCCGGACTTCCATGCGGGTTTAGTCTCAAATAGGTGATAGCCTAGACTAGAGGTCTTATGTGATTGACGGTCGTCGTCGATTCCCTCGTTGGGCTTCCGCTTCAAGGTTGCCGAGGTGCATGGTTTTATGAGCACCCAGCGATAAGTGGCGAGAGCGTGTGTGAAGAAGTACACCCCTACAGGGTATGAATCTATTCGAATAGCCGCATCCTTGGATATGGACTACTTGCAGAACTTATGTTGTTCATAGATAATTTAATGGATACTCATAAAAAGCTCAAGACAAGTGTGAGTACCGTGGATGGCACTCTCGTAGATGACGAAAGTGAATCCATGGTGGTGTATTGATGTGGAGTTAGTGGACTCGTGTGTGATATATAAAATTTGAACAAAGAGTTAATAATGTGTAGTATAGGTTAGCCAAGAGTCAAAGCTGGCATTGCTGCATAAACTCCACCACTCCCCTTGTTAATACATGAGCATGATTAGTCTAGGTCTGCTTTAAAGACTTGCTAAGTATGTTTGTACTCATGTTTGCTCAATAAATGTTGCAGATGAGACTCAAGACCCATTGTTGGGGAACGTTGCATGGGAAACAAAAAAATTCCTATGCACACGCAAGATCTATCCATGGTGATGAGCATCTACGAGAGGGAATGTGGATCTACATACCCTTGTAGATCGCTAAGCGGGAAGCGTTAAGAAACGCAGTTGGTGTTGTCGAACGTCGTCGCGATCCAAATCGCCAAGTGTCACGCGATCTCATCACGATCCATCCTGTGATCCAATCAGGATCCATCCCACGAACTCATCACGATCCGTCTCGCGATCTTGATCACAGTCCTTCCGATCTAGCGCCGACGGACGACACCTCCACGTTCAGCACACGTACAGCTCAATGACGATCTCCGCCTTCTTGATCCAGCAAAAGGGACCGGAGAGGTAGACGAGTTCTCTGGCAGCACGACGGCGTTGCGGTGATGGTGGTGGAGGAATTCCATCAGGGCTTCGCCTAAGCACCGCTGAAAACCGATCTAGAGGAGAAACTACGATCTAGAGGAGAGGTAGCACGTGGCTATTAGGGTTAGCTTTTCCCTCTAAATCCTCTAGTATATATAGGAGGGATGGAGGGGAGGAGGCAGCTTCAAACCCTCAAGGTTTGGTCGAAATTGGAGGTGGAGGAGTCCTACTCCAATCCTATTAGGAGTAGGATTCCTCCTTTCCACTTGGAAACTCTTTCCACCTCTCCACCTTTGGATTTTTTCCTTCTCAAACCACTCAAGCCACATGGGACCTTAGAGGAGGCTTAGACCAGCACACCAGGGGCTGGTTTACCTCCTCCCACATCCCATGTAGCCTCTTGGGTTGGGACACCCCTCCCGATGGTCCCTCGGTACCCTCCGGGCACTCCCAGTACACTACCGATGGGCCCAAAACTTTTCCGGTGACCAAAACAGGACTTCATATATATCAATCTTTACCTCCGGACCATTCTGGAGCTCCTCATGACAACAGGGATCTCATCTGGGACTCCGAACAACCTTCAGTCACCACCATACATAACTCTATACTACCGAAACGTCACCAAACCTTAAGTGTGCAGACCCTGCGGGTTCGAGAACTATGTAGACATGACCGAGACACCTCTACGGTCAATAACCAATAGCAGGACCTGGATGGCCATATTGATTCCTACATATTCTACGAAGATCTTTATCGGTCGAACCTCTATGTCAAGGATTCAATTCACCCTGTATGTTGTTCCCTTTGTTCTTCGGTGTGTTACTTGCCCGAGATTCGATCGTCGGCATCTCCATACCTAGTTCAAGAATCGTTACCACGAAGTATCTTTACTCGTTCCATAATACAAGATCCCGTGGCTAACACTTAGTCACATTGCTTGCAAGGCTTATTGTGATGTTGTTTTACCGAGTGGGCCCTGAGATACCTCTTCGTCACACAGAGTAACAAATCCCAGTCTTGATCCATGCCAACCGGACAGACACCCTCGGAGATACCTATACAGCACCTTTATAGTCACCAAGTTATATTGCGACGTTTGATACACACAAGGCACTCCTCCGGTAACAGTGAGTTGCATGATCTCATGGTCATAAGAGCAAATACTTGACATGCAGAAAACGGTAGCAATAAACTGACACGATCATATGCTACGTTTGTATTTTGGGTCTTGTCCATCACATCATTCTCCTAATGATGTGATCCCATTATCAAATGACATCTCATGTCCATGACTAGGAAACCATAGCCATCTTTGATCAAGGAGCTAGTCTATTAGAGGCATACTAGGGACATGGTGTTATCTATGTATCCACACATGTATCTGAGTTTCCGATTAATACAATTATAGCATGGACAATAAATGATTATCATGAACATGGATATATGATAATAACCAATTTATATTGCCTCTAGGGCATATTTCCAACAGTCTCCCACTTGCACTAGAGTCAATAATCTAGTTCACATCACCATGTGATTCGCATTGTTATGAATCTAACAGCCAATGAGTTCTGGGGCTCGATCATGCTTTGCTTGTGAGAGAGGTATTTTAGTGAACGGGTCTGCAGCATTCAGATCCGTGTGTACTTTGCAAATCTCTATGTCATACTGTAGACACTGCTACCACACTCCACTTGGGGCTATTCCAAATGGCTGATCCACTATACGTATCCGGATTGCTACTCAGAGTCATCCGGATTGGTGCTAAAGTTTGCATCGACGTAACCCTTTACGACAAACTCTTTATCACCTCCATAATCGGGAAATATTTCCTTAGTCCTCTAGTTACTAAGGATAATCCTGACCGTTGTCCAGTGATCCACTCCTGGATCACTTTTGTACCCCTTGACACACTCATGGCAAGGCACACACTAGGTGCCGTACACAGCATGGCATAATATACAGCCTATGGCTAAGGCATAGGGGACGACGTTCGTCCTTTCAATTTCTTCTGCCATTGTGGAGCTCTGAGTCTCACTCAACTTCACACCTTACGAATCAGGCGAGAACTCTTTCTCTGACTGATCCATTTTGAACTCTTTCAAAATCTTGTCAAGGTATGTACTCATTGAAAGTCTCATCAAGCATCTTGATCTATCTCTATAGATCTTGATGCTCAACAATTAGGTAGCTTTATCTAGGTCTTCCTTTGAAAAACTCTTTTCAAACAACCGTTTATGCTTTCCAGAAATTCTACATCATTTCCGATCAACAATATGTCAACCACATATGCTTACCAGAAACTCTATAGTGCTCCCACTCACTTTATTGTAAATACAAGTTTCTCATAAACTTTGTATAGACTCAAAAACTTTGATCACCTCATCAAAGTGTATACTCCAACTCCGAGATGCTTGCTTCAGTTCATAGAAGGATCACTGAAGCTTGCACACCTTTTAGCATCCTTAGGACTGACAAAACCTTCTGGTTGTATCTCATACAACCTTTCCTTAAGGAAGGAAATGTTGTTTTGACATCCATCTCCCAGATTTCATAATTGAAAAATGCAGCAACCGCTAACATAATTCCAACAGACTTTAGCGTCGCTATGAGTGAGAAAGTCTCATCGTAGTCAACTCCTTGAACTTGGCAGAAACTTCTTTGCGACAAGTCGAGCTCTATAAATGGTGACATTTACCATCAGCGTCTGTCATCATCTCAAAGGTCCATTTGTACTCGACGACCTACTGTCCAATGAGCAAGTCTACCAAAGTCTATACTTGGTTTTCATACATGGATACTTTCTTGGATTTCATGGCCTCTAACCATTTGTTGGAATCCGGGCCCATCATCGCTTCTCCACAGCTCGTAGGTTCATCGTTGTCCAACAACATGACCTCCAAGACAGGGTTGTCATACCGCTCAGGAGCAGTACACATCCTTGTCGACCTACGAGGCTCAATAGTAACTTGATCGGAAGCTTCATGATCATCATTATTAACTTCCTCTTCAACTAACGTAGGCTTCACAGAAACATCTTCCTACACCGCGCTACTCTCTAGTTGAACAAAGGTTCAACAACCTCATCAAGTTCTATCTTCCTGCCACTCAATTCCTTTGAGAGAAACTCTTTCTTGAGAAAGGACCCAGTTTTAGCAACAAACATTTTATGCTTGGATCTGAGATAGAAGGTTCACCCAACTGTTCTTAGGGTATTCTATGAAGATGCATTTGTCCGCTTTGGGTTTGAGCTCATTCAGTGAAAAAAAATTCCACACAAGCGTCGCAGCCCCAAACATTAAGAAATGACAGCTTTGGTTTCTATCAAACCCTAATTCACATGGTGTCATCTCAACGGATTTAGATGATGCCCTATGTAAAGTGAATGTAGTTGTCTCTAATGCATAACCCCAAAATTATAGTAGCAAAACGATAAGAGACATCATAGCATGCACTATATCCAATAGAGTACGACTGACATTCGGACACACCATCACACTATGGTGTTCCAGGTGGCATGAGTTGTGCAACAACTTTCACATTGTCTAAAGTTGTATGCCAAACTCATAACTCAGATATTCACCTCCACGATCATATCGCAGACATTTTTATCTTCTTGTTACGATTATCTTAAACTTTACTCTGAAATTTGTTGAACCTTGCAAACGATCTAGACTTGTGTTTCATTAAGTAAGTATACACTATATCAACTCAAATCATTAGTGAAGGTAAGAAAATAATGATATCCACCGCATGCTACAAGACTCATTGGATTGCATACATCAACATGTTTTATTTCCAATAAATCACTTACCCGCTCCATCCATTTGGAAAATGGGGTCCTTAGTCATCTTGCCCAAGAGGCATGGTTCGCATGTCTCAACCGATTCGAAATTGAATGAGTCCAAAGATCCATAAGCATGGAGTTTCTTCATGCGCTTTATACCAATATGACAATTAGCGGCAGTGCTACAAGTATGTAGTACTATCATTGTTAACTTTGTATCTATTGGCATCAATGTTATGAACATGTGTATTACTATGATCAAGATTCAACAAACCATTCTCACTAGGTGCATGACCATTGAAGGTATTATTCATGTAAACAGAATAACCATTATTCTCTAAGTTAAATGAATAAAAGTGTTGCAAGAAACATGATCTAATCACGTTCATGCTCAACGCAAAACACCAAATAACATTTATTTAGGTTCATCACTAATCCCGAAGGTAGAGAGAGCATGCGATGTTGATCACATCAACCTTGGAAAAAATTCCAACACACATCGTCACCTCACCCTTAGATAGTTCTCTGTTTATTCTGTAGCTTTTATTTCGAGTTACTAACATTTGGAAACTGAACCGGTATCCAATACCCAAGTGCTACTAGGAGTACTTGCAATGTACACATCATTAACATGTATATCAAATATACTTCTGTCAACGTTGCCAGCCTTCTTATCTACCAAGTATCTAGGGTTGTTCCTCTTCAGCGACCGCTCTCCTCATAATCGAAGCACTTAGTCTCGGGTTTGGGTTCAACTTTGGGTTGCTTCACTGGAGCAGCAACTAACTTGCTATCCATGAAGTTTACCTCCTTGATCTTGCCTTCTCGAAACTAGTGGTTTGACTAACCATCAACACTTGACGCTCCTTCTTGATTTCTACCTTCGCGGTGTCAAACATCGCAAATAGCTTAGGGATCATTATTTCTATCCCTGGCATTTTATAGTTCATCACCAAGTTCTAGTAGCTTAGTGACAGTGACTTGGAGAACTATATCAATCACTATCTTATCTGGAAGATCAACTCCCACTTGATTCAATCGATTGTAGCACCCAGACAATCTGAGCACCAGCTCAACGATTGAGCTCTTCTCTTTCATCTTGCAGGCAAACAATCTTGTTGGAGATCTCATATCTCGCAACACGGGCACAAGCTTGAGATCCTAATTTCAGCTCTTAGAACATCTCATATGTTCCGTGATGTTCAAAATGTTTCGGAGCCTCAATTCTAAGCCGTAATGCATGACGCACTAAACTATCAAGTAGTCATTAGAACTTGCCTGTCAGATGTTCACAACATCTACAGACGACGCTAGAGGGATTGACGCACCGAGCGGTGCATTAAGGACATAAGCCTTCTGTGCAGCAATGAGGGAAATCCTCAGATCATGGACCCAGTCCGCAATATTGCTACCATCATCTTTCAAATCTATTTCTCTAGGAACATATAAAATTTCAAGGGAGCTACAGCGCGAGCTAGTAATCTACAACATAATTTGCAAAGACACTACTGACTATGTTCATGATAATGAGTTCAATTAATCATATTACTGAAGAACTCCCACTCAAATTGACATCCCTCCGGTCATTCGAGTGATACATGATCCAAATTCACCAACTCAAGTCCGATCATCACGTGAGTTGAGGTGGTTTCAATGGTGAACATCATCATGTTGATCATATCTACTATATTACTCATGTTCGACCTTTCGGTCTCTTGTGTGCTGAAGCCATGTCTGTACATGCTAGGCTCATCAAGTTTAACCCAAGTGTTCTGCATGTGCAACACTGGCTTGCACCCGTTGTATGTGAACGTAGAGTCTATCACACCCGATCATCACATGGTGTATCCACACGACGAACTTTCGCAACCGTGCACACTCGGGGAGAACACAATTTATCTTGAAATTAAGGATAAACATCACATGCAAATCATAAGTGACATGATATGGCCATGAACTTGTGCTTTTGATCTCCATCTTTAAAGCACCAGCATGATCTCCATCGTCACCGGCATGACACCATGATCTCCATCATCTTGATCTCCATCAATGTCTCGCCATCGGGGTTGTCGCGCCCACCATGCTTCTACTGCTATTGCTACCGTTTAGCAATAAAGTAAAGCATTACATAGTGCTTAATGATTGACACGCAGGTCATACAATAATTAAAGACAACCCTATGGCTCCTCCCGGTTGCCGTACTCATCGACATGCAAGTCATGATATTCTATACAAAACATGATCATCTCATACATCGCATATATCTCATCATGTAATTGGCCATATCACATCACAACATACCCTGCAAAACAAGTTAGACATCCTCTAATTGTTGTTGCATGTTTTACGTGGCTGCTACGGGTATCTAGCAAGAACAATTCTCACCTACGCAAAAACCACAACGGTGATACATAAGTTGCTTTTCAACTTTTCAAGGACCGCCTTTGTCGAATCCGATCCAACTAAAGTAGGAGAAACAGACACCTGCCAGCCATCTTTGTGCAACAAGGTTACACGTCAGTCGATGGAACCAGTCTCTCGTAAGCGTACGAGTAAGGTTGGTCCAGGCCGCTTCAACCCACAATACCGCTGAACCAAAACACGACCAAGGGAGGAAGCAATCTAAGCATCCACGCCCACAAACTCTTTGTGTTCTACTCGAGATCTCATGTACACATAGACCTAGCTCATGATGCCATTGTTGGGGAATGTTGCATGGGAAAGAAAAAATTTCCCATGCACACGCAAGATCTATCCATGGTTACGAGCATCTACGAGAGGGAAAGTGGATCTACATACCCTTGTAGATCGCTAAGCGGGAAGCGTTAAGAAATGCGGTTGGTGTAGTCGAATGTCTTCGTGATCCAAATTGCCGAGCGTCCCGCGATCTCATCATGATCCATCTCGCGATCCAATCATGATCTGTCCCACGAACTCATCACGATCCCTCCCGCAATCTTGATCACGGTCCTTCCGATCTAGCGCCGAACTGACGGCACCTCCACGTTCAGCACACGTATAGCTCGATGGCGATCTCTGCCTTCTTGATCCAGCAGGAGGGAGCGGAGAGGTAGACGAGTTCTCTGGCAACGCGACGGCGTTGTGGCGATGGTGGTGGAGGTATTCCAGCAAGGCTTCGCCTAAGCACCGCTGAAAACCGATCTAGAGGAGAAAGTACGATCTAGAGCAGAGGTAGCACGTTGCTATTAGGGTTAGCTTTTCCCTCTAAATCCTCTAGTATATATAGGAGGGAGGGAGGGGAGGAGGCAGCCTCTAATCCTCAAGGTCTGGTACAAATTGGAGGTGGAGGAGTCCTACTCCAATCCTATTAGGAGTAGGATTCCTGCTTTCCACTTGGAAACTCTTTCCACCTCTCCACCTTTGGATTTTTTCCTTCTCAAACCACTCCAGCCGCATGGGCCCTTAGAGGAGGCTTCGGCCAGCCCACCAGGGGCTGGTTTACCTCTTCCCACAGCCCATGTAACCTTTTGGGTCGAGACACCCCTCCCGATGGTCCTCCGGTACCCTCCCGGCACTCTTGGTACACTACCAATGAGCCCGAAACTTTTCCGGTGAACAAAAGAGGACTTCCTATATATCAATCTTTACCTCCAGACCATTCCAGAGCTCCTAGTGACTTCCAGGATCTCATCCGGGACTCCGAACAACCTTCGGTCACCACCATACATAACTCTATACTACCGAAACGTCACCAAACCTTAAGTGTGTAGACCCTACGGGTTCGAGAACTATGGAGACATGACCGAGACACCTCTACGGTCAATAAACAATAGTGGGACCTGGATGCCCATATTGGTTCCTACTTATTCTACGAAGATCTTTATCGGTCGAACCTCTATGTCAAGGATTCAATTCATCCCATAGGTTGTTCCCATTGTTCTTTGGTGTGTTACTTGCCCGAGATTCGATCGTCGTCATCTCCATACGTAGTTCAACCTCGTTACCAGCAAGTCTCATTACTCGTTCCGTAATACAAGATCCCGTGGCTAACATTTAGTCACATTGCTTGCAAGGCTTATTGTGATGTTGTGTCACCGAGTGGGCCCTGAGATACCTCTCCGTCACACGGAGTAACAAATCCCAGTCTTGATCCATGCCAACCCGACAGACACCCTCGGAGATACCTGTGGAGCACCTTTATAGTCACCCAGTTACATTACGATGTTTGATACACATAGGCACTCTTCCGATGTCAGTGAGTTGCATGATCTCATGGTCATAGGAACAAATACTTGACATGCAGAAAACAGTAGCAATAAACTGACACGATCATATGCTATGTTTATAGTTTGGGTCTTGTCCATCACATCATTCTCCTAATGATGTGATCCCGTTATCAAATGACATCTCATGTCCATGACTAGGAAACCATATCCATCTTTGATCAACGAGCTAGTCTATTAGAGGCATACTAGGGACATGGTGTTGTCTATGTATCCACACATGTATCTGAGTTTCCGATTAATAGAATTATAGCATGGATAATAAACGATTATCATGAACAAGGAAATATGATAATAACCAATTTATTATTGCCTCTAGGGCATATTTCCAATACCCATCTGGTGGGTTCTATCTAGATGTCCACGATGCTGAATAGCTGGTGTCCCAGCTACAATCTTATGCCGTGTGGCGGGCTATAGATAATCAGGCCATGTGCCTTTTACCCTGTCAACTGTCTGTACTCAGACAGCTTTATGCTTCCACTTGGTTTGTATGAACTTGCTTGTATGACTTGAGTGTCAGGTCATGTGACCCCTACGTGTAAGAACATATTATGAAAGGCTCCTTTGAGCCTCTTAAATAAAAGTTGTGTTGTTGTATGGTTACGTTGTGATGCCATAGTTGTATCTATGCATATCGGGCATGTCGTGCGTACGTGTGACGTGCAACGGTATGTATGGGATCTGACACCTAGTCATGTGCCTTTAGTAGTACTCTTTATGGGAAACTGCCTCTTTGTACTTCCACCCAGCCCTGGTAGCTTGCTACTGCTCCGGACACATTGATTAACCGACATGTATCCTTCTTTGCTGCTATGTCTGTCCCTTCGGGGAAATGTCTCGTAGTGTAATTGATTCCCTTTAGCCTGCTACGACTCGTCTATGTGTAGTGATGACATTTATGTCCCACGGTGTAATGTAGTTCTTGTAGCCGGCTATGACTCATCTACGCACGCTTGAGACCGACACCTGCATTGCTGGGTTACGTATGCCTGTTTCCGTACGGATGTGCCACTTGGGTTCTATGACTAGTCATGTCGGCCCAGGTTTTCTATCATTTGAATGCTAGTGACATATTCACATACGTGAGCCAAAAGGCGCAAACGGTCCTGGCTAAGGTAAGGCTGCAGCCGTGGACTTACCATGTGTGAGGCCGCAAAGTGATGTGATGTGTTACAGGCTGGATTCTTATGACTTAGGATCGGTGTCCCGAGAGATTGTTTGGTTGATATGCATGAAGGTACCAATCTGTAAGAGAGTCTAAGAGGATGTTCTTCAAAGTCAGCTTGACAAGCTCAATATGAAGGATGGTGAAGGAGCCGCTGAGATGTACTCTAGGCTAGCTCTCATCACCAATGAGATTGTTGGCTTAGGAAGCAAAGAAATGACCGAAAAATTCATCATCAATAAGATACTTCAAGCTTTGGATGATCGATATGACACCATATGCAAATTGATCCAAATGATGACCAACTACAAAGATCTCAAGCCAACGGAAGTGATTGAAAGGATTGTTGCTCATGAGATGATACTCAAGGACAAGGAAGAGCTTCACCACAAGTCTAGCGGTGCTTACAAAGCCACAAGTGATGCTCCCGCAACCTCAAGCGACAACGTTCTCACAAATGAAGAGATAAGCCTCATGGTCAAGAAATTCAACAGGTTCTACAAGAATAGATGCAAAGATCGAAGCTCCAACTCAAGATATGAAGAGAAGCGTTCGTCAAGTCGTGACCGAAACTGCTACAATTATGGGAAGCCCGGACACTACTCCAATGAGTGTACGACTCCTTACAAAAGGAAAGAAGAGTCAGCAAGAAGACGAATGTCAAGAGACGAGTCACTTTGAAGAGAGAGAAGGAGTAGGGATGATCGTTATGAACGAAGACCCTCGAGGAGGAGTAGGGACTCGGCAAAGAATGACAAGTACACCAAGAGCTACTCAAGAAGAAGACATCAAGCTCATGTTGGTGAACGGGTTTCCGTCTCCGAATCCGACAACAACTCCGAGAGAAGCTACCACTCCAACTCCAACGATAGTCAAGATGAAGGTGTTCCCGGACTTGCACTAGTGACAACCGACTCCTATGATCTATTTGATTCACCAAATGAAGGGAGTGGATGTTGCTTCATGGCTAAAGGCCCCAAAGTATCACACCCCGAGCATCTTGATTTCAGTAATGATGAGGATGACTTGTTAATTGAAGATGACTTGCTATTTGACAAATCTAGTAATGTTAGTCAAGTTGAACTTGATAGTAATCACTCTAGTCTCGATAAGTCGTGTGATGATGACAAGATGGAAATAGAACAACTAACTCAAGAACTAAAAACTGTTAAGTTAGCTCATGAGTCTACTCTAAAAGATCGTAGAGAGCTTGAAAGGACACATGAGAAGCTCCGCTTAGACAAGCTTAATTTAGAGAAAGAACATGAGTTCTTTAAAGCTATCAATGACGATCTTCGAAAGAATATTTCCTCTTATCTAGCCAAATGACTTCTCTTGTCTACATTCATGCCATGAGTTAAGACTAAGCAAACTAGTAACAAAGGTGGGAAAGATTCTTCAACTAGTAGCATTAAAAATGATAAATCCAATGATATTGCTTCTAGTAGTTCTATTGATCCCACTAACTCTTCTCTTATCCAAGTTACACTTGCGCAAGAAAATGAACTTTTGAAGGGGATTATAGAGAAAGGTATCTACAAGAGTCTTGCCGGGTGCAAACAATTTGAGGAGATTGTACCCAAGCACGGAGGATACCGAAAGAACCGTGGCATGGGCTACTACAACACTAATGGAGTTGAATGGGAAGAAGGTCAATACCCAATCCTAGGTTTGTTCCTCAAAAGGAGAAGTATGAAAATACTCTCCCCAAGGTAACAAAATCTCAAGATGACCTTCCACCACAAGACCCCAAGCTCAAGGGCAAGAATAAGCTTCAAGAGGACATTGACTCACATGAAGATGAATCTAGAGCTATGGTGAAGTGGGTTCCCTAGGCTACTGCAAGCTCAACTTCTACAAGTGCCACTTCAACACCAAGGATCCCCATCAACTTGATGTGGGTTTCCAAGAAGAAGAACTAGAGAAGTTCTTGAGGGGTGACTCTGCCAATGAAACCCACTCATATTCATTATTGCCAAGAACTAGTTGCAATCAACATCAACATAAAGCATTGGTTCAAGGAGTCACATATTCCCTAAAAGGTAAGCAAGGGATAAGGTAACCAACAAATCATTGGACATCATCATGTATGCTTTGCACTCCATGTCCATAGATATCCTTGTATTTGTCTCTTGTGTGGTGGGACTAACCCATGAAGGTGAGAAGAGTAATGAAACAACAAGGATGCTCCCAACTCATGGTGATCTGCATCAACTTTGAGCATCCACCACTACTTCACCTACATGAAGTCTTCATCGACAAAACCCAAGGTTAGTTTATCCCTCCTATGAGGGGATGTCACATCAAGGGGGAGCTTTACTCTAAGAATTAAGTCAAAGCACCTCATAGTATGTGACAACATTAAATGCTTTATGTAAAAGTGCTAACCCCACTTGTGCTTAAACGATGAGTATGACCTATGATCAAGTATTCTTACTTGGCTCCTAAGTCAATATACTCATATAGAGATGACTCCATCATCGCCAAAGTACTTGTTAGATGCTAGTGTGTTTTTGCATGTTTGCCTTGTTTTCATTTGACATCTTATTGTGTGAGGATGTTGGCCTGCATTTATTTACTCATTCAAGGACATCCAATTGTTGCTATTTGGATTTTGATTTTTCATTTGCCAATTGGATGTACAAGAATGCCTAGGACCACTCCTCTAGCTATCTATTCTTTCTCACCTCATGTTATATTCGTGCTGCATTACAAAATTTGAACAAGTACTTTTCGATCTCTTTGTGTGAAGAGCACTCAGAGTTCCGTATCGACAACGGACTGACCATTAAAACCTCCCAAGTGCATCTCGGTGGAACCAACTCAAAAATCTCGGTCTCACCGAATGCGTAGGGTTGGTCTGGTTTTCTATCTCGGTACTACCGATTTAATATTCTCGGTTACACCGAGTTTCCCTGTCAGGTGACAGTTGAGAAACTCAGTGACACTGAAAATTTAGAATCGGTGTCACCGATAGCCACGGGTATATAAGGAGGCAGACCTGACCTTTGAAACTATTCTTGAACCGTCGGCTTCGAGGCCCCTAGTCATCTCCATTGTCTTCCCGAGCGCCTTCGCTATTGGAATTCCACGCCGTCGATGGAATCTACACCCCCGTCGCTATCGTAGCGAAGTCGTCACCAAGCTAGGGTACGATTTTACCCCCTCTTGTGCTCCAACCTCCGATTCCTGTGCATTAGGGTTTCTCCATCATCTATCCACCGTTTGAGATCGATCTATCCATGAAAGAATTCCCGTTGTTAGTGAACATGAGATTTTCTACGGTTTTCCATCCACCCGATGAAACTCGATGGAACAGAAGCAAACAAATCGGTGTCACCGATTTGCCCTCTGTGATACTGAGAACGATCTCGGTGAAACCAAGTACTCTTTTTCGGTCTCACCTAAAAGAGTGCCAAGTTTCTGTTAAAGAGATGCTAGTCTCGGTAACACCGAAATTTTTGCTTCGGCTGTATCGATCTTCATGTGACAGAATGCATACCTTCAGAATATTTTGTTCAAACTTTCAAAAACCAGCTCCATTTTGTGATGACTTATCCTATTCCACTCTTCTATACTCTATTCATAGGGTGAGATATGTCAGATGCTGAGGACAGCCAGAATTTGCAAGAGCGGAACATTGACATGAGTTCTGGCACTAGCTGAGGGTCCAGTTTTTTCTCAGATCCAGGCACCCCTAGCTCTCATGGGTTGCTACTAGGACCAGGAGGAAGCTGAATTCATATGAGGAGGATTAAGACTTTATGCGTGAGGAAGTTCTTTCCAAGAAGCAAGATAAGGCTGCCAGGAAGTCAGCAAATAAAGCCACCTCTTCCAGGAGGGTGGTCAGCAAGATATAAGCCCCTCTAGAGTCTATGAGAGCACCTAAGAGTGCTAGGGCTACCATGACCATTGAACCCCCAAGGAGGTCATTTCCTAAGAAGGAAGGTGAGAAGAAATCTAGGAAGAGGATTATCCCTGTTGTTGGCAGGCCTACCTCAATGTATGATGACCCTAAGGAGACTGATGGCGTTGCTGCTGAGGAGGATGTGGAGGAAGAGCAATTTGTCAAGGCCCATTCCAAGAATAAGCAGAAGAAGCTTTTGGCAGATGTCATGCCAATTTGCAAGGTCCCTCCGAGAGCACCAAGCCTGCCCCCATGAAGGTTGCTGCTGAAAAATCCAAGAGGACATCCAGGCAGATTCCAGCTTTGGAGAAGAACTAGGAACCTACTTTCAGAGAATCTGATGAGGATGCTAGGTCTGCATTGATGAAGCTCAGACCTCATCTTCCAGTGCACATTGCTAGCTATGCTTTAGTTGTAGATATGAAGAGGAAGAAGGATGCAGGTTTGAGAGAGTGGAGAGCCATTGATCCTTACTCTTAGAGGGAGAAGACAGATGTGGACTACAGGTTCTACACCAAGGAGCAACATGATTTTAATGAGACTGTGCTGCTTGACAAGAGTGCAACTATGAGTGACATGTAACAACCCGGGACCGACGCTCCAAAAGATTCCCCTTTTATTCCATTCTCGTAATGTGATTCATTTGGTTGTCGAATTCATCATTGCATCATTCGCATCATCTGCATAGCATCGTCACTTGTTTTCGAAAACTTGCATCCGCGATGAGCTGCCGGTTCTCTTCATTCCTGCTGTCAACCTTTCGAGGCCAACCACACACGCACGCGCCGCGACATCGTTTAAAAAACGTTTTTAAGGCGCGCGAAAAATATTCTCGGATCACGTTGAAAGTTGGCATGCAATCTTGTTATATTGTAGGTACACTGCCTGCCAAATTTCGTCACAAGCAGAGGTCGTTTGATACCCCAACGACCAACCGTAGCGGCACTGTCATCTGTTTATTAGCGGACATTTTTTGTGTTGTTAAATCATGTCACGGGCCACCAACCTCCGTATCATCTCATCGCGAACCTCCTCTACACGGCCCTCTACCACCTAGCTAACCCCTCCAATTCTGGGTCGTCCTATCGTGAACAAACGGTCCGAAAACGGACGAAAATACCTAACCCTAGCCCCTTGCTTATTTAAACAGCCCCCTGCCTAATATGGTCAAACCCTAGCCTTCCCTAAAATTCCGTGCCCCCAATCATTGGTTGTCACGCCCAAGATACGATCCTATCTTTATTTTGGCACGAGGGCCTCGAGATGGATATAAGCGCATCTCATCGTGTTGCAAGAATGGATATCATTACAAGTACATTTATAGAAGAGATGAGTATATGGAATTGGCTTAAACTCGCCACAAGCTACATCAAGATCACATCAATACAACAACATATTCAAATATCATACAGAAGATCAGGGTTCGACTACAGATGAAATCAAACGATAAAATGACATCCACCCTTGCTATCCTAAGCTGCCGCCTGGAACCCAACCTAGATCAATGATAAAGAAGAAGAATAACTCCAAATCAAACAAGCATCGTGCTCACGTCAAATCAGCGCATTACATGTACCTGCAATTGTTGTTGTAATAATCTGTGAGCCACAAGGACTAAGAAATCTCATTTCCAAGGGTATCAAGACTATTAAAGTTTAATGGGTGAGGTATGGTTAAGTGGTGAGGCTGGAGCAAGCTACTAAGCATATATTTGAGTGGCCAATTTACGAATACAGAAAGTAAAGTTGGTCGTCTACGCATCACAGACGTGAACTAGTAATGATCACTAAGTGATCCTGAACACCTACTTCCGTTAGACATAACCCCACCGTGTTCTCTCTCGGATAAGGACTCACGAGAAGAGACAGTCACGGTTACGCACACATTTGGTGTATTTTATTTGAGTTTACTTCAAGGTTGCTATGATCGGGTGTTAAACAAAGTTTCCAAGTTTGCCACATAACCGCGGGCATGGCTTTCCAAAAGATTTAACCCTACAGGGGTGCTCCAACTAGTCCATCTAAAATTAACCACACGACGCGTTGGAATTCCTTAACCACGGAATCACCCGTAGTATTTGTGGAATCCCAATGGTAAATCTCAACTTCGAGACACCCCGAAGTGTCGTCAAAATCCCACGCACAAGATGTTCGAGAAAGGTAAAACAAGTCCAGCAAGGTCGCCCGACGTGCCGAAAATCCCGATAGGAGACGCGTATCTTGTTATCAGGGCACAACCGGATGAGCGCAACATACAGTGGCATGACAGAAATCACCTGAGTTGTCCCGGGTTGGCCCTGCACACAACTCTGTTTTGGACCAGCACCAGCAGCACTGGCCCCCCTGTATTTATGTTCAATAATGAACCTTGGGTAGCGCTAACTCCCTATGCATCAAATTTATTATGAGTATTATTATGTTGGGAAAATGTAGTAACAATGTTGGGCCTTGCCAGACAAGTCTTATCCTAAAATGAAAGTCAAGGGGTTCCCCATAACAACCCCGAGCATGTTAGGAGCACTCAGTTGTGTAACATAACACTGGTTCACAAGTAACTAGGGCGGCAAGAGTGGAACAAAACAACGAGAAAAATGCCAAGCCTTCCACCCTTTACTAAGTATATATGTGCATTAAATTAAATAGCAATAATATTGTGATACCAGAACAATGTCGATGTTGACACATGGAAGCAATTGCACCTGCAGCTAGAAACGCTATAAGAATGACTGAGCAAGCAGTAATGTAGCCAAACAATGGTTTGCTGTGAAGGTGGAGGGTTATAGGCTTTTGATGGCAATGTTGGGAGTGTGACAGCCCAAGTGTTGCCCCTACCTTGTGTGGCATGTATCTTATGTGAACCTTGTTATCATGGGTTAATGAAATGAGTTTGCTCCTTGTCATGCCTTGTCTCATGCATTCATGCATCATGCATCATATCATTCATGTCATGTCATGCATTGTTTTGTGATGTGACCTTGTTGTGATTGGGAGTGATCTTGTGATGTGTGAATATGGTTAGAGTGTGGGTGGTGCAACACTCCTTCCCCCCCTCTCTTTTGTTTAAAACCCAAGCTTTACCTTTTATTCCATGGGCATTGTATCAACAGATTTAACTTGCTATTAAAATTGTTTAAAAATGTTCACGAGATAGTCTACTATGTTTTAAAATTGTGTTTGTGGTTCTTTTGTTGTTTTGAGCTATATGAATTTGGGGGTTTTAATAACAAGGGGGCTGGTGTTTTAAAACTATTTAAATTAGTTTCTTTAAAAATCAGCTTGATAATTTTATTAAAAAGGGTCTTATATCTTGTAAGTAAAAGTGCTTTTGTTTTATCAAAAATCCTTTTAATCTTTTCTGTGGGGCTTTTGTAAGGGAGCTGTTTTCTTTTCTTTTTGAAACAGATAAAACCCTGCTGGTTTGTTTCTGCGTGTCAGAGAGAGTGAGTGGGTCGAGTCCTTCCATTGCGGCCCAGCCCGCTTGCAGGGAATGGTCACCTGCCTCGTCGCCCTCCTTTCCGTCAGTTCAGAGCAAGAGCAGAGAGAGCGGTCGCCGCCGTGATCTTCAGATGTCGAGACGCCGTCATCCCATGCCTATTTAGTCCCCTCGGCATCCGTGCCGCCCCCTAGGGTTCCCTCTCCCTCGTTGCACCGCCGCGCTCCACCTTTCCTCCTCCTTCGTCTCAGGTAAGGCGAGATTTAGAGAGTGGGTTGAGAGGTTCAGAGCAGAAGCTCGGCATAGCCGAAGCTTCTCCGGCCAGCCCCTGAGCAGGCGAGCGTTGGGATCGGACCGCGTTGTTCCCCTTCTTCCCCGTCGTCCTCTGCTGCCTCATGGGACGCCAAGGCCGGACTTTGCTTCGTCTTCTTCCTCTCTGGTCAAGCTCCTTCGCCATAGTAGTTCAACGCAGTGGTTCCTCCCCGAGCCCGTTCGACGACATCGAGCCAGCTGTAAGACCTGCGCGTCTTCCTCCCCTCTCCGCTTCCCCCCTCATAGTCGCAATCGCCGTTGTGCTCGGTCCACTGCTACGTTCGCATGGCATAGCGCCAGCAAGCTCGTGCCGCTCATTCCCCTCGCTGCTGCGCCTCCCTAGCCCCAGCAATGGATCCTCCTAAGGTTCCCTCTTCCCCGCCGAGCTTCCTCCTCGTCGGAGAGGCCCCGTAGTCGCCGGAATTTGTCACCGTCGCATTCCTCTGTTTCATCATGCCAACTTGTGAGCTTCATGCTTATTGATGTGTGCCTCCTTTCCAGATTGTGTGGTTAGATAAGTTGATAAGCATGTTATGTAGTTTCTGTCAATTCCTTGTTTGTGGTTGTAGAATTCCTGTAGCTCAAGTTGTTGGCTGTGAAAGTTGCTATGTTGTTGTTTTGTGGCAGATTGTTTGTTTTATTGTTTTGTGACTTGTGGGAGCTATACTCCATGGAATTGCTTGATCTTTGGCTCTGTTGTGGTTGGTTTTTAATTGGAAAACATGTGGCTACCTTGGAATGCAAAGGAATAGCCTAGGTCCTTCTTGTCTTGTGTTTTGCCTTCGTATCTTGTCGTGAGCGTATCGTGAGAACTGTAACTCCGTTTCTTATGTTCTTCATATGCATTTTTATCGTTTTTGCATGATGCATCCATATTTGCCATGTTCATGCATGTACAAATAACTTAACATAAGGTTCTGTCTAGATTCATTAATAACCAATCCTTTGCTTGTGAAACATGACTAGTTAGGATTGCCATGCTAAAACTCTTCAAATAAGCATGCATCATTCTTGCTTGTGCATTGCATCATGGTTGTTTGTTTATTATTGTTGTTTCTTTTGGGTAGATGTGAACATTGAACCTGAGTACGAAGAGCCAGGCGAGTACAACTACGAGATCCCGCTACTTGTTCCACTAAAGAACCAACAGGCAAGATGATCAAACCAGGATCCCGATACTATTTTTGCTTGCTACTTGTCTCGCTCTTATCGGTACAATTGCGCTACCTACCACTTGAATGTCAGCCTCCCATATGCCATGATAGCCTCCAACCCTCCACATCCTACGAAATCTGTGATTGGCTAAGTTACCGCTGCTCAGCCCCTCTTGTAGCGTTCTTAGTTGCAGGTATAGGTTGTTCCATGTGATAACATGGATTTGGCATATCACAATATTATCTGTTATTTAATTTAATGCATATATGTAACATCCCAAATTTTCAATTTGGAATGTTTTACAATTATTAGTTAAGCATCTATGCATTATGATTGAAATGAATGTGGCAATTATATTTTCATCTCCTTTATTTGACTTCTTTTCAATTGGCATTTGAGTTTACTCAATTACCTGACAAAATACTTTGAAAAAAAGTATGAGAGGAGGTAACATGACACCCCAAAAGTCAGAAGAAAATAGTGCCAATTTATTTGAAAGTCAAATTCGGTTTTATTTTGGATTTTCTTTAAATAATGTTTTTATTTTCACACTAAAAAGATGTTCACGCTTTAGGGTTTATTTTTCTGATAGTTTTGGTATATAATACCTTATATTTTGTTTTATGCTTCAGATCTAAAAAGAAAGAGTTTCAAAAAAAGATAAACACGCACGCACACATGGCCCAGCCAGGCCGAAGCCCAGCCAGGCCGGTGGCGCTCACCAGCCCTAGCTACCCGCCCGACTCTAGGAGGAGAGAGAGCGCTCCTCCTAGCGCTGCTAGGAAGCCAGCGATGGCAAAGAAAAAAACTATTCGTTATTTTCCTCCCCACGATCTCTGTCTCGTCTTCCCCAACCTCCCGCTCGACCCGCACGGGATGAGGCCGCGCGAGCGCGTCCGAACCTGCCGGCCGAAGTTCTCGGGATAGAGCCTATCCGCAGCTCCGTAGCACTCCTAGCCGCGCCTATAAGTAGCCCTCGATGCCCTCTTTCCATTCAGCCAACTCGCACCACCTCTTGCCGCTCGCAACGCTCACCCCATCCATTTGCATCTCACCGGAGCTGGAGCTTTCCGTCAACGATTCCGACGCCGGTGAGCCGCCATGACCTTTTCTTCCTTGAGGAATCGGACCCCCTCATCATTCCGCACCTCCCTGACATATTTTTGTGCCCCTAGGTTCGCTGGAGCCGCCGCCCCGATGACCTGCATCGCCGGAGTTCACCGGAGCTCCGCTCTCGCTCCACTCCCTCCGGTCGTCACCGCCGCCTGCCGTCACCACCGTCCGGCAGCCCTCGCCGAGCCGCACCTCCCCGCCTACCTCGCCCGCACCGGAGCTCGTCATTGCCGAGCTTCCTGCCCGACGCTAGCGCCGTCTCTATAAGCGCTCGCCTTCTCTGTTCGTACGTAGATTAGTTTAGTTTTTTTAGGTTTTGTTCATTAGACCGAAGAGGTACCGATTAACCGCGTTTCAATATAAACCGTGTGGTTTATTTAAACCGAACGTCGGTTATTCTTTTTATTCTAGCTAACCGAAGGACTTACTTAGTTCGCGGACGTTCACCGCCTAGCCACCACAGCGAATGTAGCCAGCCAACCAGAGCCATCCACTTCGCGCTCTAGCCGCGAACGTTCACACATTAAGGTTTTCAGAAACTTTCCTGTAGCATTTTTTTCCAGATTTTATTCAAAACTTCAAATGGCTTTAACTTTTTAACCGTAGATCGAAACGGGATGAAACAAGAGGCTAAATTTTCATCTCGAATTGCCCTAACCAGGAAAACCATAATTGCAGGTTTTCGCAAGTTCAAAATTTAAATTATTTCAGATTTGTATCTAAATTTCATTAGGTCATATATTTTAAACGTTATACCTGTTTGAAGTGCTTCTTTTTGCACCGCGTCACACGAACTGAATCCTTTGCCATGAAATTTTGCCACTATATATTCTACTCAAGTATTTTCTATTCCTCATAACTTTACTAGAATTCCTTGTAGGAACACTAGTGCACGTCACGATTTTTTTCTTGAACATTATTTATACTTTGAAAAAATTCATGTTAATGACTTGTTTTGGATTTTGATTGGCTTTTGCAAATATTTTGTTGCATGTTTTCTTTGAATTGTATGAATGCTTGTTTATGTGTGTTTATTTACTTTGCGATAGATTATCCGGAGTGCGAAGCAGAGTACTACCATTCCCTACAACTTCACTCCCAGCACGAAGGCAAGTTGCATTTTGATCATACCAGTTTTTACCTATATTTTATTTTTGCACATAGTCCTTTGATGTAGGAGTGCATGATAGGAGTTTATACTTGTTGGATTTACTATCACCCAGTAGTTCATTTGAGGTAGGTCTGAACCGTACCAACATTTTCACCACCGTGTTATGTTACAATGCTTCGCCAAAGTAGACGTGGATTGGGGAGTGTTATCACTTTGAGATGTGAGTGACAAAGTAGTAACTAGGACCAACTTTAATGAACTATCTGGGTGGAAATTGGTTTGTATGGTGGTGAAGTACAGTGGGCTGTTTGTATGGTGGTGAAGTACAGTGAAGTATGGTGGTGAAGTACAGTGGGAATCCATGGGAGTGCACACTAGTGATCCGTCTAGCCACCAGCCACACATAAATGACATCATGAGATTCTACATATTTTCCTAGCCAAGTTACATATATAAAACATTTTAAATGGAGTTATGATTAATTAGTTATGACAAAAACTATTTTAGCATAACATATGTGCAAATTAATGCAAACAACAAGTTTAAATATTTTAAACATGCATGAAAGTGGCATATGGTGAATCCACATGAAATTCTAATCATTTTACATGTTTAACACATTTTGAACCGATGCATGGTTAATTAATTATTAGCATTTTAAAAACATTATATTTTTTCATGCATGACATGGCAAAATACAACAATCAACTTCTACACATGACGAAACTCCACATTTGGTTTACTTAGTTCACTCCCGTTTAGGTACACACCAATGTTAAATGTTGTTAAACATGGCAAGAGGTGAATCATAAGTAAACTATATATCTAGGAATCTTAAATGAGGTCGGAAACAACATGTAGCACTGCCAAAACAGCCCCATATGCATATTTTTAAGTTAGGTACATATCTGTCCTAACACAATTTTAGAGTTATTAAATAACAAAATAAATGCCATCATGAGATTCTACATATTTTCCTAGCCAATTACATATATAAAACAGTTTAAACGGAGTTACGATTAATTAGTTATGACAAAAACTATTTTAGCATAACATATATGCAAATTAATGCAAACAACAAGTTTAAATATTTTAAACATGCATGAAAGTGGCATATTGTGAATCCACATGAAATTCTAATCATTTCGCATGTTTAACTCGTTTTAAACCGATGCATGGTTAATTAATTATTAGTATTTTAAAAACATTGTATTTTGATGCAAACAGCAAGTTTAAATATTTTAAACATGCATGAAAGTGGCATATTGTGAATCCACATGAAATTCTAATCATTTTGCATGCTTAACTTGTTTTAAACCGATGCATGGTTAATTAATTATTAGCATTTTAAAAAAATTGTATTTTTTCATAAATGTGCATGCATGAAAAAAAACTAAATCATTGAGATGGAAAAAACATACGTGGGCTGGATTCAAGCACACTGGAGCGGCCCAGGAGTGATTCAGGTCCAACCGCCAAAAGTATAAATGCCTGCGAAAATATGCCACTTTCATGAATCCGACGATCGAATCATAGGTATGGAGATACCGACGATCGAATCTCGGGCAAGTAACATACCGAAGAACAAAGGGAACATCATATGGGATTAACTGAATCCTTGACATAGAGGTTCGACCGATAAAGATCTTCATAGAATATGTAGGAACCAATATGGGCATCCAGGTCCTTCTATTGGTTATTGACTGTAGAGCTGTGTGGGTCATGTCTACATAGTTCTCGAACCCGCAGGGTCTGCACACTTAAGGTTCGGTGACGTTTCGGTAGTATAGAGTTATGTATGGTGATGAACAAAGGTAGTTCAGAGTACCGGATGAGATCCCGGAAGTCACGAGGAGCTCCGGAATGGTCCATAGGTAAATATTGATATATAAGAAGTCCCATTTTGGTCGCCAGAAAAGTTTCGGGCTAATCGGTAATGTACCGGGAGTGCCGGTAGTGTACCGGGAGACCACCGGGAGGGGTATTTCGACCCACGAGGCTTCATGGGCTGTGGTATAGTAAATACCAGCCTTTTTTGGCTGGTGGAAGTCCCACACAAGGCCCATGCGGCTGGGAGAAAAATCCCAAAGGGAAAAAGGTGAAAAAAGGCCAAAAAAACGAGGAATCCTAGTCCTACTAGGATTGGAGGAGGAGTCCTCCTCTCCTCCCCTCTTTGGCCGACCCAAGGGCTGCCTTTTTGGCAGCCAAGCCTCCTCCTCCTCTCCTCCTATATATACTAGAGGATTTCAGGGTTTTGGCACAGATTTTTCAGCCACGTGCTACCCGTTGCTCTAGTGCATAGTTTCTCCTCTAGATCGGTTTTCTGCAGTGCTTAGGCGAAGCCCTACCGGAATAGCTCCACCATCATCGCCACAGCACCGTCACGCTGCCGGAGAACTCTTTTACCTCTCCGCTCCCTCTTGCTGGATCAAGAAGGTGGAGATGGTCATCAAGCTGTACATGTGCTGAACACGGAGGTGTCGTCCGTTCGGTGCTAGATCGGAAGGACTGTGATCAAGATTGCGAGACGGATCGTGAGGAGATCGCAGGACGGATAGTGATGAGATCGCGGGACGGATCATGATGAGTTTGCGGGACAGATCATGATGAGATCGCGGGACAGATCGTGATTGGATCGCAGGACGGATCGTGATGAGATCGCGGGATGCTCGGCGATTTGGATCGCAAAGACGTTCGACTACACCAACCGCGTTTCTTAACACTTCCCGCTTAGCGATCTACAAGGGTATGTAGATCCACTCTCCCTCTCGTTGATGCTCATCACCATGGATAGATCTTGCATGTGCGAAGGAAATTTTTTGTTTCCCATGCAACGTTCCGCAATAGACGACCAAGTGCTTGCCGCGTCGTGGGCCTCGCCCCGCTCGTGGGCCGCCAACCGCCATGGCCCAGCCGCGCCTCAAGCCAGCTCCACCGTAGGGCTTGGCCCATTTGGTGAGCGCCTGACCACCTCTATATTGTGTCCTGTTCGTAGTATATTTATGTTACGCCCAAAGTTTTGGCCCAATCCTTTTTTTGTGTCCAGCGACTTTTTTAATTATCCACAGGAACATCAGTTTTACGGAAAAGACCCTTAACTTCATGCATTAATAACTTTTCAACCGTGCAATGTATGTAAAAACTTGATATATGAAAAATGATTAGAATTTTGTGTAGATTCACAATATAGAACTCTCACATGTGTTTAAAATGTTTAAGTTTGTAATTTCATGCAATTTGCGTAAATGGCATGTAAAATGATTTATTTCCTAACTACCAAACCGTAGTTCCGATAAAAAAATTCCGCATATGTAACTTGACTAGAAAATCGTGTAGAATTTGATGGCACCCTTGATATTGCTGTTTAGCAACTCTAAAATATGGTTCGTTAAGATCTGAACCAAACTTAAAGTAGGCATATGAGGTTGTTCTGGAATTGTTATTCGTTGCTTCCGGCCTCATTTAAAGTGCCTAGGTGATGTAGTTGTTTGTGCTTCACCTCTTTCCATGTCTAATAAATTTTAATATTGATGAGTACCTAAGCGGGAGTGAACTAAATAATTCGAACATGGAGTTTCGTCAATATGAACGCGTTGCATATTGAACTTAACTTAATTTGTAGGTTTGGTTGTTGCATCTTGCCATGCCATGTCTTACATCATTATACCGGACATGCATCATATTTGTTTGCGCATCATGTCATGCATGTGTTGTGGTGTATCATGTGTTGATTGTTTGTTCCGGATAGCTTATTTTTGGTTAGAGTTCCAAAAGAATTCGGATTGTCAGGATTCGTTCGTCTACTTCAAGGATCGTCTTCTTCATGGATTCATTCTTCTTCCAAGCGGGATCTCGGGCAAGATGACACATTTCCCCGGATACCACTACTATCATTGCTATGCTAGTTTTCCAATTTTACCGTTAATTCTTGCTACCTACCACTTGTTTGTCAAGCCTCCCAACATTTCCATGATAAGCCTCTAACCCTCCACATCCCAGCAAACCATTGTTTGGCTATGTTACCGCTTGCTCGGCCCTTCTTATAGCGTTTCTAGCTGCAGGTGAAATTGCTTCCATGTGTCAACATGGACATTCTTTTGTTATCACAATATTATTGTTATTTAATTTCATGCACATATATACTTGTGTACCGCTAGTTACTTAGTGTTTTGTTCCACTATTACTGCCGCTAGTTACTTGTGTACCGGTGTTATGTTCCATATTGAGTGCTCCTAACATGCTCGGGGTTGTTATGGGGACCCCTTGATTTTTGTTTTAGGATAAAGCTTGTCTGGGAAGGCCCAACATTGGTTTTACCGTTTGCCTAATAACTAATAAAATGCATACGGACCCATAGGCACCCGCGGATCTTTAATCAACAACTCGGGCCAGTGCTCCTCATGAGTGTTGGTCTACCTACCTAGGAGTCGGCGGTGGCACCTCGGGGCAGCTCGAGGCATTTTCAGGATACTGTCCACTTCGCATAGGCGGATGGTGCTCGTTGATAGAGAGCGCACGGCTCTTGATGCGGATCTGGCTCACCGAGAGGCCTTGTTGGATTTGTTTTACCTTTCTTGAACATCTTGCACGTGGGATTTTGACGACACTTCGGGATATCTCGAAGTTGAGAGTTTCCATTGGTATTCGCAAATACTACACGTGATTCCGCGGTTGAGGAGTTCGAACACAACGTGTGGTTAATTTGTGATGGATGAGTTGGAGCACCCCTGCAAGGTTAAATCTTTTGGAAAGCCATGCCCGCGGTTATGTGGCAACTTGGGAACTTTGTTTAATGCCCAGTTACAGCAAACTTGAAGTAAACTCTAATAAAATACCCCAACTGCACGCGTAACCATGACTGTCTCTTATCATGAGTCCTTATCCGAGAGAGAACACGATGGGGTTATGTGTAACGTAAGTAGGTGTTCACGTCCGTTATGCGTACACCACCATACTTATTTTTTGTATCGTAAGTTAGCCACTCAAATAAATGCTAGTTGCTTAATGAAGCCTCACCAGTTACCCATACCTCACCCACTAAGCTTTGCTAGTCTTGATACCCTTGGAAATGATATTGCTGAGTCCCTATGGCTCACAGATTACTAAAACAACGGTTGTAGGTATAGGTAATGCGATGATTTGACGTGAGTGTGATGCTTGTTTGATTTGGAGTTCTTCTTCTTCATCTTCATCGATCTAGGATGGGTTCCAGGTGGCAGCCTAGGATAGCAAGGATGGATGTCATTTTATCGTTTGTATTCGTCCGTTGTCAGACCCTACTTTTCTGTATGATGTTTGAATATGTTGTTGTATTGAAGTGATATTGATGTAGATTGTGGTGAGTGTAAGCCAATTCCATATACTTATCTCTTCTGTACATGTACTTGTAATGATATCCATTCTTGTGAAATGACGAGATGCGCTTCTATCCCTGTCGAGGCCCTCGCGCCAAAATAAGGATTGGATCGCATCTTGGGCGTTATATGACATGAGATATGTTGACTGGAAGTACATCAAGGCAAACCAAGACTATTTCCCCAATGTACAAGACAACTTGCACTATGTTGGCATAGATCAGTTTGTTGGCAACCAATTCACTGCATGGAATGATGAGATGATCCTGCAATTCTACTCCACTGCTCACTTCTATGGAGATGGTAGGATTGTATGGATGACAGAAGGAGCAAGATACGAGTCAACTGTTGGTGAATGGGCTTCCATCTTAGGAGTTCCAGAGGCACGGGATGGAGATATCCGTGTGTACTCAGATTCCAAGGCAATCCACAATGCCATGAAGGATATGTACAATGCCATTCCTGCTTCACAACTTAGTCCCACAAGCTAGGATCTATCTATCACCTCCAGGCAGGTCTCCACACCATCAACACTATTTTGAGGCATACTTTGATGCCCAATTCAGGTGACGAGAAGATGATCCGAGGCTACTCCATCAACCTGCTGATTCATATTGACCAGCACCAGAGATCCAGAGTGATGGATCTGACTGTGGAGACTGTGAAGAGGGTTGCTGCTGATCAGAAGCGCTCATGCTGCTAAGCACCCTACATTCATATGATCATCAACTCCAAGCTGGAGAAGCACATCTTTGCTCTCGATAGACCCCACTTGCCCTATAGCCAGACTTCGAGGACAACGTTGTGGTGATGGACCCAGACAATCCCACATCAACCGTAGCTCAGGCACATGCAAAGGCATAGGCAGCTAGAGCCACTAGTGCTCCCGTACCTAGGTCCAGGAAGGAGCAGATGGATCTCTTGATCTCTACAGTCATGGTCAGAAGAAGGATATCAAAGGCATACTGGACAATCAAAACAGCCTTGTGAGGATCCTTGAGGATTGAGTGAAGACCCTCAATGACAAGGTGGATGGGCTGACGAAGACCGTGAACGAGCTCAAGAAGGAAGTAGATGAAGCTCCTATCCGTCGCACCTCTTAAGAGTATAATTCTGATAACGATGAGGATTGTGCACCTATCAGGACGACTACCCAGTTCAGGACTCAACCAGAACACCTAGAGTGCTAGCTCTGGAGATGAGACCTTCATCGTCTGCACCAGCTATTGTCACCTCAACTCCATCAGCTCCTCCAGTGCCACCAGTTGCTCCTCCAACTCCGTCCAGGACATCTTCAGAGGTCTTCATCGAGGAACTTCTCTCGACTCCGACATCGACCACCAGAGGAGACCAGCCCAAAAGGATGATTAGCTATATCTCTTTGAACTTTTTTGTAACTTGTTGCCAAAGGGGAGAAGTTGTATATAGATCTTTAGGCTTCGAGTGAGAGAGCGTTTGGTTTTATTGTTGTTTTTAAAAACAATTAGTCTTTTGGTTGCTTGTGTTATACTTTTGTTCGTGTTTGATCAAACACTTTAATGTGTGTTGCTACTATTTCCTATCCTTTTGATGGTTATGAGATGATCATTCACTTTGCTTGATGTGTTGTGCTATGATATTAACTCTTATTTACTCTCGCAGACCACCAAGTTGTATGTGACATGGACGAAGTGCCCCATGTACATAATCGATTGTGCATTTGCATTCAAACACAAATTTAAAAATAATGCACAAATTTAGGGGACCTCTTGCTTATCACATACTTCTCAAATCAACGATTATATTCTTTGATTATATCATATGTTGAAGCTTTGATCTATATGTTGTCATCAATTACCAAAAAGGGGGAGACTGAAAGCACATTTGCTCCCTTGGTGGTTTTGGTAATTAATAACAACATATATGTTATTGAACTAATGATTCCACTAAGCAAGTTTCAGGAAAAAATCAATGATGGGTTAGCAAAAGGATTGTGGAATACCCCAAGATGCAAGGAAATAGATTGGCAAAGCTTCAGGCAAGATGACTCTACATTTTACTTTGTGAGAAATCACTGAGTCATAGGAAAGCCAATACTATTAAAAGGGGGTAAGATACTGTTGGTGAACAAAAGCCTCATACGTGCACAAGTGATAGTCACCACATACATCCACAAGCTCTTCCACAAAAGTCTATCCAAATGCAAATATCCAAAATTGGTGCAACCAACACTCCCCACTCGGTGCCACCGATTCTCAGCCTCAGACAGACTCAGCCAAACCCTAGCCCTTCGGTGCAACCTATTCTCCTTTGGTGGCACCGAGTTTGGGTTGCCAACATTCTATTATGCAAATTCAAAAAAAAAACGGTCCCACCGAGTTTGTTGAATCGGCGTCACCGAGTCTGGCAATCTGACTGTTGGTTACCTTATCGGTGTAACCGAGTTTTATGTATCGGTCTCACCAAGATTCAAAAATTGCTACCTTGTAGGAAACTCGGTACCACCGAGATTAACACATCGGTGTCACCGAGTTGGACTTATTATGTGTATGGTTGGATTTTTGGAGATGCCTATATATACCCCTCCACCACCACTCACCCGCAAGAGAAGCACTCAGAACAGACCCCCACTCATACCAACTGATTTTCTGAGAGAGAGCCACCTACTCACGTGTTGAGATCATGCCATTCCATTCCAACCATATGAATCTTGATCTCTAGCCTCCCCAAGTTGCTTTCCACCCGATCAATCTCTTCCACCAAAGCCAATCTGTGAGAGAGTGATTGTGTGTTGAGGAGTCTATCATCTTGAAGTACTAGAGCAAGGAGTTCATCGACATTATCAAGCCTATTACCTTTTGGAGGGTGGTACCTCCTAGATTGGTTAGGTGTTGCTTGGGAGCCTCCTACTTCGTGTTGTAGAGTGAACCAAGAAGTTTGTAAGGGCAAGGAGATCACCTACTTCATGAAGATCTACCCCGAGTTAGGCTAATCCTCCATGGACGTAGGCCATCATGGTATAGTGAAGGTTGCTTCTTCATGGAACCCTTTGTAGGTAGAGCCCTCCATGGACTCTCATGATCGTTACCCTCTATGGGTTGAATACTCCATAGACGTGGACGTACGATAGCACCACCTATTGAAACCACAGGAAAAATCATCATGTCTCCAAATTGCGTTTTATATTCCTACCCTTTCTTTACTATTCATGCTTGTCTTTACTTTCTGCTGCTATACTCTTAGACATGCATGTGTATGGTGTGCTTGACTTGCTATGAATGTTGAAATCTGCCAACATTTAAAATTGTTAAAAGGTAGATTGTTATTTGGTCAAGTAGTCCAATCACCCCCCTCTAGAACTACTTTTGATCCTACGGCAGCCCCCGGGGGGGCGACTCTTATCTTTCTTTCTCCCCCTTTTCTTCCTTTCTTTTAATCAAAGAACCAAGGGGGGCCCTACAGGCATGTGATGAGTTTTGGCGCTTGTGCACTTGTTAGTGCCCTTATGGCGTATCCCGGTTCTTGTGTCTTTTTTAATTGAAGCATTCTACTGATGGCGGTTTGGGTACTTAGCTTAACATGCTTGCGGTAGGCTTTTCGTTGGGGAGGTTTGACTATAGCGCTTGGGGAGTCCTGAGGTCCCAAGGACTTCTTCTTATTATGAGTTAGGTAGGTTGGGATCCCTTTCGGCACTTTGTGTCTGTAGGCCCCAGTCCCGCACATTCCTCGACCACCGTAGGATGCGACTGAATCACCAGGACGCAACTACGGGGTGAGACCTCGACACCCTTGATACCGACCGGATCGCTTGGACGACATCAAGGGGCGAGTGGCTATATGACCGGTAAGGCTCCTGAGGCATGCTGCTCAGGAGCCCCCCTTAACGCTCAATTAGCTCTACGTCGGCAAGTCCCAGTCCTCGACCACCGTAGGGTATGACCGGATCACCAGGACGCAACTATGGGGTGAGACCTCGAGACCCTTGATACCAACCGAATCGTCTGGACGACATCAAGGGGAGAGTGGCTATATGACCGGTAAGCGTCCTGACGCGCATTGCTCAGGATCCCCCCTTGATGCTCGAGCGGCTCCCCAAATTTTTTTGTTTTCTGCCCCGAGAGGCGTGGGCCTCCCGAGGCCCTGAGATGACGCGTCGGGCCATGGGTGGATCCCCCAAGCCAGTATGAAGGGACAAGCGCCTGCTGACTCGCCCGGGAGTGCCATGCAAGGATCCGGGTGCCAAGGCCTTGGCGAGGTGCGAGCATCGTGCCCCCCAGCCCCCGCTCACAGGGAGCAAGGGGGAGGGAAGCAGGCGAGTGCTTGACTCAAATAAATAGAGAACTCAAGATAAGAAATGGGAATGAAAATAAATCCTTGAACCTTTTCTTTAAAACATGGGTGGGGAAAACCCTGAGTTTTGTTCCAGAAAAGTTGGAAAATGCAAACACTAGAAAGGCATATAACAGCTGCATCCGGCGCCTAGTCTAGTCTTCATCTTCGTCTTCCCCCAACGCGGAGCGTAGGGCATCCATGTTGCATGGGCATAGCGATTGGAGGGTAGTATTGTCCGCCAGCGAGGAGCGTGGGGTTTCCACTTTGGCGCGGGTTGGAACCCATCCGCATCCCCGGGGGGCTCCAGGCATATACAACCCACTCATTATTACGTGAGACTGTCATGGGTAGAACTTCCGGAGGTGATGGATGTTCCAGACAATCTGGATGGGGATCCCGTCCTGAGTCTCCAGGCGCATGGAGCCAGGCCTGGAGACGTGAGCCACCTTGAACGGGCCCTCCCACATGGGAGAGAGCTTTTGCAAGCCCTCCCTAGAGAGGACCCGCCTTAGGATGAGGTCTTCTACTTCGAGGGTCCTGGGGCATATGTTACGACAATGGTAACTCCCCAGCGCCTGCCGGTACCTCGCAGCTCGGAGCGAGGCTTGGCGACAGGCCTCCTCACTGAGCACGAGGTCCATTTCCTGTGCGTCATCCTGACGCTCCTTGTCGAATGCCAAGACCTGCGGGGATTGGTGCTTGACCTCGTGTAGAAGGACGGCTTCGGCTCCATAGACGAGGAACAATGGGGTTTCCTCGGTGATCTTAGTCGTAATGGTGCGGATGGACCACATCACGGACTTAAGCTCATCGATCCAACCCCTGCCGCAAGGTTCGAGTTTTTTCTTGAAGCTTCTCGCCTTGAGGTCCCGCAGGGCCTCCGCGTTGGCGCACTCCGCTTGGCCGTTGCTCTATGTGTGGGCCACTGAGGCATATCATATCTGTGTTCCAAGGTTAGCGCAATAAGTCCTGAACAAGTTAGTCGTGAACTGCAAACTGTTGTCGGTGATGATGCGGTTGGGGACGCCGAAATGGCTCACGAGGCCCTTGATGAACTTGACGGCCGATCCAGCTGGGATGTTGTGGACGACATCGACCTCCGCCCATTTGGTGAACTTGTCGATGGCAATGTACAAGTAGAGGTATCCGCCTGTCGCCCATGGGAAGGGCCCTAGTATGTCTAGCCCCCAGACCGTGAAGGGCCAAGTGAGCGGGATAGTTTTGTAGGCCCTGGGCAGGCTGGTGAATCAGCTTGGAGTGAAACTGGCAGGCCTCGCAAGACCGAACCACCTCGATGGCCTCACTGAGTGTTGTGGGCCAGTAAAAGCGGGACCGGAATGCCTTTCCTGCAAGGGTGTGCGGCGAGGAGTGGTGCCCGTAGTCGTCTCCATGGATGTCGTCCAGAACCTCGCACCCTGCTCGTTGGAGATGCACCACAGCGCGACCTCGTTCGGGCGCCTACGGTACAGGTCGCCATCTTGCAGGCAGTAAGCTGTGGCCTACCGCTTTACGTGCTCCGTGTCTTCATCCTTTTTCGGCAGCGTGCCATGTAGTAGGTATGCCCTGAACTCCCGCGTCTAGTTGTTGGGCTTTGCTCCATTCCCAGGAGAGGTCAGGCACCTGAGGCCTGGCCACAGTCCGGAGCCCCCGAGGGCGGCGCTGGGGGAGCCCCTCACTCCATGGAGCCTGGTCCTCAGTCAATGGCGCTGCGGAGGGATTGAAGAGACACTCCTCAAAGATGCCCGACTCCTGGGGCTCGCGGCGCGACACCGTCTTAGGAATGCCAGTCCCTGAAAACGTTTTTCGATCTTACGTACCTCTTCCAAATACGCCTCCATGTGCTCGTCCTTGGGTATACTCCTTGTTGGAGAAGTTGACAAGGAGGTGGGAGTCACCCTTGATGGTGAGTCGCCGAATCCCCAAGGCCGCCGCTGCCTTGAGGCCGACAATGAGGCCCTCGTACTCCACGATGTTGTTGGAGACCTTCTCACCGTGCTAGAAATAGAGTTGCATAGTGTAGCAAAGTTTGTCCCCCGTCGGGGAGATGAGCATGACTCCGGCCCCTTCCCCCATGCGCGTCAAGGCCCTGTCGAAATGCATGGTCTAGCCCTCAGGTGCCTCATCGCCAGGGGTGAGGGACTGGCTAGCGAGCTTGCTTTTCATCGGGCAACCAGGGATCAGATGCCCATGGCCGCCCCCTTTATGGTCAGCATGCACAACAAGGGAAGCGCTCCGGAGGCCATCGTTGTCTTGGGGTGGTCTGTTGGGGAAGTTCCATGGGAAATAGATAGTTTCCTACGCACACGCAAGATCTATCCATGGTGATGAGCATCTATGAGAGGGAGAGTGGATCTACATACCCTTGCAGATCACTAAGCGGGAAGCGATAAGAAACGTGGTTGGTGTAGTCGAATATCTTCGTGATCCAATAATGAGCCGTCCCGCGATCTCATCACGAGCCGTCCCATGATCCTATCATGGTCCTTCCGATCTAGCGCCGAACGGACGACACCTTCGCGTTCAGCACACGTGCAGCTCGATGACGATATCCACCTTCTTGATCCAGCAAGAGGGGCAGATGGGTACATTAGTTCTCCGACAGCGCGACGGTGGTGGTGGTGGATCTGATTCGGCAGGGCTTCGCCAAGCACTACGGAATCCATCTAGAGGAGAAACAGATCTAGAGGAAGAAGAGGGCATCATGTAGCAATTAGGGTTAGGGGCTGCCCTCAAAATCCCTCAATATATATAGGAGGAAGGGGAGAGGAGGCAGCCTTGGCCCCTACTCCAAGAAGGTTCAGCCGAGCCAAACAAGGGACGAATCCACCTCGCACAAGGGAGGTGGGATCCTATTAGGACTCCTTCCTAATTTGGATTTTCCTTCCCCTTTTGGGTTTTTTTTTCCTTTCCAACTGTTTTCTAGCTGCATGGGCCTTGTGGGCATGGTTTTCCCAGCCCACTAAGGGCTGGTGCAACACCCCTCAGGCCCATGTGGCCTCCCGGCGTGGGTGCCCCCTCCCGATGGCCCTCCGGCACTCCCGATACACTACGGGAAATACCTGAAACTTTTCCAATGGCAAAAACGGGACTTCCAATATATTAATATTTACCTCCAGACCGTTCCTGAGCTCCTCATGATGTCCATGATCTCATCCGGGACTCCGAACAACCTTCAGTCACCAACATACATAACTCAACTATATCGAAACATCACCGAACCTTAAGTGTGCAGACCCTACGGGTTCGAGAACTATGCAGACATGACCAAGACACCTCTACGGTCAATAACCATTAGCGGGACCTTAATGCCCATATTGGTTCCTACATAATCTACGAACAACATTATCGGTCGAACCTCTATGTCAAGGATTCAGATAATCCCCTATGTTGTTCCTTTTGTTCTTCGGTATGTTACTTTCCCGAGATTCGATCGTCGGTATCTCTATACCTAGTTCAATCTCATTACTAGCAAGTCTCTTTACTAGTTCCGTAATACAAGATCTCGTGGCTAACTCTTTAGTCACATTGCTTGCAAGGCTTATAGTGATGTGGTATTACCGAGTGGGACTTGAGATACCTCTGCGTCACACGGAGTAACAAATCCCAGTCTGATCCATGCCAACCCAACAGACACCCTCAGAGATACTTGTAGAGCACCTTTATAGTCACCGAGTTACGTTGCGACATTTGATACACACAAGGTACTCCTCCGGTGTCAGTGAGTTGCATGATCTCATGGTCATAGGAACAGATACTTGACATGCAGAAAACTATAGCAATAAACTGACACGATCATATGCTATGTTTATAGTTTGGGTCGTGTCCATCACAGCACCCTGCTAATGATGCGATCCCGTTATCAAATGACATCCCATCTCCATGGCTAGGAAACCTTAACCATTTTTTATCAACGAGCTAGTCTATTGGAGGCATACTAGGGACATGGTGATAAGACTACTTGACCAATTAAAAATCTACTTTTTCCCAATTTTAAGTCTTGGCAGATTTTAGCATTCATAGCAAGTAAAGTACACCCTACAAATGCATGTTTACGGGTATAGCAGCAAAAAGTAAAGACAAGCATGTAAGTAAAGAGAGGGTAGAACGATCAAACGCAATTGGTGACACGATGATTTTTCCCGTGGTTCCGATTGGTGGTGCTATTGTACGTCGACGTTCATGGAGTCTTCAACCCACGGAGGGTAATGGTCGCGAGAGTCCACGGAGGGCTCTACCCACAGAGGGTTCCACGAAGAAGCAACCTTGACTATACCATGATGGCTTACGTCCATGGAGGACTAGCCTAACTCTTGGTAGATCTTCACGTAGCAGGCGATCTCCTTGCCCTTACAAACTTCTTGGTTCACTCTGCAACACGAAGTAGGAGGATCCCAAGAGACACCTAACCAATCTAGAAGGCACCATCCTCCAAAAGGTAATAGGCTCGATAATGTTGACGAACTCCTTGCTCTTGTGCTTCAGGATGATAGACTCCTCAACACACAATCACTCTCTGACAGATTTGGCTTGGTGGAAGAGTTTGATTGGGTGTAAAGCAACTTGGGGGGGCTAGAGATCAAGATACATATGGTAGGAATGGAATGGCATGATCTCAACACATGAGTAGGTGGCTCTCTCTCAGAAAATCAGTAGGTATGAGTGGGGAACTGTTCTGAGTGCTTCTCTTGTGAGTGAGTGGTGGTGGAGGGGTATATATAGGCATCTCCAAAAATCCAACCGTTACACTTAATAAGTCAGACTCAGTGGAACCAATGTGTAAATCTCCGTTGTACCGAGTTGCCTCAAAGGTAGCAACTTTTGAATCTCGATGAGACCGATACACGAAACACGGTTGCACTCCTAAGGTGACCAACGGTCAGATTGACAATCTCGGTGACGTCGATTCACAAAACTCGGCGGGACCAATTTTGTAAACTTGCATAACAAGAAGTTGGCTTTCCTATGGACTGAAAGTGATTTCTCACTAAGTAAAATGTAGAATCCTCTTGCTTGAAGCTTTGCCAATCTATTCCTTCTCCTTCTTCTTCATGGGAATACTCTCCACACTCCTTTTTTCCAACCCATCATTGAACTTGTCCTGAAGCATGCTTAGTTGAAACATTAGTTCAATGACATAAATGTTGTTATTAATTACCAAAACCACAAAGGGAGCAAATGCGCTTTAAATCTCCCCCTTTTTGGTAATTGATGACAACATATAGATCAAAGCTTCGACATATGATATAATTGACGAATATAATCGTCTCTTTGAGAAGTATGTGATAAGTAAGAACTACCCTAGATTTGTGCATTATTTTTAAATTTGCGTTTGAATGCAAAGGCCTGATCGATTAGGTACATGGGGCACTTCTTCCATGTCACATACATCTTGGTGGTGTGCGAGAGTAATAAGAGTTAATATCATAGCACAACACATCAAGTAAAGTGAATGATCGTCATATAACCATGAAAAGATAGGAAATAGTAGCAACACACATTAAAGCGGATGCAAACACGAACAAAAGTATCTCACATCCAAACCAAAATACCAATTGTTTTGTAAAACAACAATAAAAATAGACGCTCTCTCACTCGAAGCCTAGATCTATATACAACTTCGCCCCCTTTGGCAACAAGTTACCAAAAGCTCGAAGAGATATAGCTAATCGTTCTTCTACGATTGATCTCCTTCGGTAGTCGATGTCAGAGTAGGGAGAACTGCATCGGCGAAGACTTCTACTGATGTCCTGGACGGAGTTGGTGTAGACACTAGAGGCACTGAAGGTGCTGATGGAGCTGATGTCACTGTGGCTGAAGTAGCAGATGTAGGTCTCGTCTCCAGAGCTAGACCTACAGGTGTCCTAGCCCTAGTCGTGAACTGGGCAGTCATCCTGGCGGGTGCACTCTCCTCATCATCAAAAGAAGACTCAGACTCTGAAGAGGTGTGACGAATAGGAGCTTCATCAACTTCCTTCTTAAGCTCATTGACTGCCTTAGTTAGCCCATCTACCTTGTCATTGAGAGTTTTCACTCTGTCTTCGAATATGTTCACAAGGCTCTCCTGGCTATCCATAATTGTTTTGATGTCCATTTGCTCGTTCCTGGATCTGGGGACCTGAGCACTAGTGGCTCGAGCTGCCCTTGCATGTGCCTCTGCCCGTGACTGAGCTGTAGCTCATGTGGGATGGTCTAGGTCCATCACCACAACGTTGTCCTTGAAATCTGGATGAAGTGGAAAGTGGGGTCTATCCAGAGCAAATATGTGGTTCTCAAGTTTGGAGTTGATAAGCATCTGAATGTAGGGTGCATAGCAGCATGAGCGCTTTTGGTTAGGAACAACCCTCTTCACAGTCTCAACTATCAAATCCATCAATCGAATCCTGGTGTGACTGTCCAGATGGATAAGCATGTTGACGGAGTAGCCATGAATCATCTTCTCATCTCCAGACTTAGGCATCAAAGTAGCCTCAAGATAGTGTTCATGGTACGGAGGCCTGCCTGGAGGTTGTAAATGGATCCTATCTTGTGTGATTGCAAGTTAGCAGCTGTGATAGCAATGTACATATACTTCATAGCATTGTGGCTCTCCATGGATTTAGAGTAGACATCCAAGTCGCCATTCTCAACCTCTAGGAATCCTAACATGGTAGCCCACTCATCAACTGTAGATTCATATCTTGGTCCTTCAATCATCCATACTATCCTGCCATCTCCATAAAAGTGAGTAGTGGAGTAGAACTGCATGATCATCTCATCATTCCAAGCAGTAAACTCTTTGCCAACAAACTTTTCTAGGACAATGCAGTGGAAGTTGTCTTGCACACATGAAAAATAGTCCTCATTTGCCTTGATATACTTCCAGTCAACATATCTCATGTCACTGACTACAGGATTCTTGTCAAGTAAGATGGTCTCATAGAAGTCTTGCTGCTCCTTGGTATAGAACATGTAGTCCACAACAGTTTTTCTCCTCTGGGCATATGGATCAATAGCTCTCCATACCCTCAAACATGAATCCTTCCTCTTCTTCATATCCTCAACAACTGGGTGGTTGGCATTGTGTTCAGGAAGGTGAGGTCTAAGCTTCATCAAAACTGACATAGTATCATCATCATCTACTTCTGTGAAAGTAGATGTCTTGTTCTTCTTAGCAATAGGCATATCTCTTGTAGTCCTCTTGGACTTCCCTGCAGCAACCTTCTTGGATGCAACCTTGGTGCTCTTGGATGGGCTACGCTTAGGCATAGCATCTGCCATAAGCTTCTTTTTCTTCTTCTTGGGAGGGGCCTTGAAAACAGGTTCCTCTTCCTCCTCCTCCTCCTCCTCCTCAGCAGCACCAGTAGCTTCCTCTGCATCCTCAAACATAGAGGTAGGCCTGCCAACAACATGGATGATCCTCTTCCTAGCTGTCTTCTTATCTCTTGCCTTCTTAGGCAAAGATTTCTTGGGGATCTCAACAGACATAGTTTCTCTAGCACTCTCATGTGCTCTTAAAGTCTCAGGAGGTGCATAAGCTTTGCTGACTACCCTCCTCGATGAGGTAGCCTCATTAGCAGACTTCTTTGCAGCCTTCTCTTGCTTCTTAGCAAGAACCTCTTCTAGCACAAAATCAGAATCTTCTTCATCTGAATTGAGTATCTTACTTGTCCTTGTTGCAGGTTTAGTCAACCCATGAGAACTGGGAGTGCCTGGATCTGAGGAAGAACTAGACTCAGGACTAGTGCCTCAACTCATATCAACATTCTACTCGTGCAGATTCTGGCTATCTTCAGCATCTGAGATGTCTGGCCTTGTGAATAGAGTTGAGAAGAGTGGAACAGGATAACTCATCACAAAATTTTCAGCTGGTTTTTGAAAGATTGAACAAAGAATTTCCAATGTTTACATTCTGTCAGATGAAAATCGGTACAGCCAAAGCAACAAAATCGGTACTACCGAAACTAATTTTCTCATTAGCCGAAACTTGGCACTCCTTTCGGTGAGACTGTAAAGAAGTACTCGCATTCACCGAGAAAGTTCTCATCGGCACAAATTAAAAATTGGTGACACTAATTTGTTCACTTCGGTTCCACCGAGTTTCGTCGGGTGAAAGGCAAACCCAAGAATTTGATTGTTCGCCATGCTATGGAGTTTTTGTGTGGATAGGACGATGTGCAAACAGGGGCTTATCGATAAAACAATCTTCATTGCGCAAGAATTGGAAAAGAAGGACAAGAAGGTTCGAATCCATACCCTAGCTCGGTGATGGATCCGCTACGGCATGGACGGCGGCAAAGATTCCCGTTGATGGCGAAGATCCCAGCGGTGGAGTAGTGTGGGGAGACAAGGGCGATGACCAAAGGGTACTTCTTTAGCAGTTAGGGTTCTGAGGCACAACGCTTGAAGAGTCATTTTCAAAGCGTCAGGGTCTACAGCATATATACCCATCACTGTCGGTCATACCAATTCTAAATTTTCGTTGTCATTGAGTTTCTCAACTGTCAGCTGATAGGGAAACTCGGTGTAACCGAGAATATGGAATCGGCAGTACCGAGATTGAAAAACCAGATCAACCCTAGGCGTTCGATGAGACTGTGATTTTAGAGTTGGTTCCACCGAGATGCGCTTGGTAAGTGGTCAGTCCTTTGTCGATACAAAACTCCAAGTGCTCCTCACACAGAGAGATCAAAAAGCACTTGTTCAAATTTTGTGATGCGGCATGAATAGAATATGAGGTGAGAAAGCATAGATATCTAGAGGAGTAGTCCTAGACATTCTTGTATAACCAATTGGCAAATTAAAAATCAAAATCCAAATAGCAACAATGGAATATCCTCGCATGAGTAAATAAATGCAGACCAACATGCTCACACAATAACATGTCAAATGAAATGATGGCAAACATGCACAAGCACATTAGCATCTAACAAGCACTTTGGCAATAACGGAGTCATCTATATGTGAGTATATTTACTTAGGAGCCAAGTAAGAATACTTGATCATAGGTCATACTCATTGTTGAAGCACAAGTGGGGTTACCACTTTTACATAAAGGCATTTAATGTTGTCACATACTATGAGATGCTTTGACCGAAGTCTTAGAGTAAAGCTCCCCCTTGATGTGACATCCCCCCATAGGAGGGATAAACTAACCTTGTGTTTTGTTGATGAAGACTTTATGTAGGTGAAGTAGTGGTGGATGCTCAAAATTGATGAAGATCACCAAGAGTTGGGATCATCCTCGTGGTTTCATTACTCTTCTCACCTACATGGGTTAGTCCCAACACACAAGACACACATATAAGGATATCTATGGACATGGAGTGGAAATCATATATGATGACGTCCATTGATTTGTTGATTACCTTGTCCCTTGCTTACCTTTGAGGGAATGTGTGACTCCATGAACTATTGCATGATGTTGATGTTGATTGCAACTAGTTCTTGGCAATAATGAATGTGAGTGGATTTCGTTGGCAGAGTCACCCCTCAAGAACTTCTCTAGTTCTTCTCCTTGGGGACCCACATCAAGTTGATGGGGATCCTTGGTATTGAAGTAGCACTTGTAGAAAGTTGAGCTTGTAGTAGCCTTGGGAACCCACTTCTCAAAAGCTTGGGATTCATCTTCATATGAGTCAATGTCCTCTTGAAGCTTGTCCTTGTCCTTCAGCTTGGGGTCTTGTGGTGGAAGGTCATCTTGAGATTTTGTTCCCTTGGGGAGAGTATTTTCATATTTCTCCTTTTGAGGAACAAACTTGGGATTGGGGTATTGACCTTCTTTCCATTCAACTCCATTATCGTTGAAGTAGCCAACACCATGATTCTGCAGGTATCCTCCATGCTTGTGTACAATATCCTCAAATTTTTTGCATCCTTCAAGACTCTTGTAGATACCTTTCTCTATGATCCCTTTCAAAAGTTCATTTTCTTTCTCAAGTGTAACTTGGCTAAGAGAAGAGTTAGTGGGATCAAGAGAACTACTAGAAGCAATATCATTGGATTTGTCATTTTTATTGCTACTAGTTGAAGAACCTTTCTTTCCTTTGTTACTAGCTTGCTTTGACTTAACTTATGGCATGAATGCAGACAAGAGAAGCCGTTTGGCTAGATAAGAGGAAGTCTTGTTTCGAAGATCGTCATTGATAGCTTTAATGAACTCATGTTCTTGCTCTAAATTGAGCTTCTCAAAGTGGAGCTTCTCATGTGTCCTTTCAATCTCTCTATGATGTCGTAGAGTAGACTCGTGAGCTAACTTAAGAGTTTTTAGTTCTTGAGTTAGTCATTCTATTTAACTTATCATCATCGCACGACTTATCTAGACTAGAGTGAGTACTAGCAAGTTCATTTTGACTAACATTACTAGGTTTGTCAAATAGGAAGTCATCTTCAAATAACAAGTCATCTTCATCACTATTGAAATCAAGATACGGGGGTGTGATACCTTGGGGACTTTAGACATGAAGCAATGTCCACTCCCTACATTTGGTGAGTCAAATATATCGTTTGAGTCGGTTGTCACTAGTGCAAGTCTAGCAACACCTTCATCTTGACTATAGTCGGAGTGTGATAGCTTCTCTCGGAGTGGTTGTTGGATTCGGAGCCGGAAACCCATTCACCAACATGAGATTCATGTCTTCTTCTTTGGTATCTCTTGGTGTACTTGTCCTTCTTCTCCGAGTCCCTACTTCTCCTTGAGTGTCTTCGTTCATAAAGATCATCCCTACTCCTTCTCTCTCTTCGAGGTGACTCGTCTCTTGAGCTTCGTCTTCTTGGTGACTCTTCTTTCCTTTTGTAAGGAACCGTGCACTCATTGGAGTAGTGTCCGGGCTTCCCACAATTGTAGCAGTTTCGGTCATGACTTGAGGAACACTTCTCTTCATATATTGAGTTGGAGCTTTGATCTTTGCTTCTATCCTTGTAGAACTTGTTGAATTTCTTGACCATGAGGCTTATCTCTTCATTTGTGACAAGGTTGTCGCTTGGGGTAGCAGGAGCATCACTTGTGGCTTTGTAAGCACCGCTAGACTTGTGGTGAAGCTCTTCCTTGTCTTTGAGTGTCATCTCATGAGCAACAATCCTACCAATCACTTCCGTTGGCTTGAGATCTTTCTAGTTGGGCATCATTTGGATCAATGTGCATAAGGTGCCATATCGATCATCCAAAGCTCGAAGTATCTTCTTGATGATGAATTTGTAGGTCATTTCTTCGCTTCCTATGCCGACAATCTCATTGGTGATGAGAGCTATCCTACAGTACATCTCAGCAACCCCTTCACCATCCTTCATCTTGAACTTGTTAAGCCGACTTTGAAGAACATCCAATTTCGATTCTCTCACGCATTGGGTACCTTCATGCATATAAACCAAAGTATTCCAAATCTCTTTTGCATTCTCAAGATGACTGATTTTGTTGAATTCTTCGGGGCATAGGCAGTTGAAGAGAATGTCACATGCTTGAGCATTGAGTTGCAACATCTTAGTTTCATCCGCAGTCGCTTCGAGATATGGTTCCCTTCCTTACACAAAGAATTCACCTTGCATTCCAAGATGGACAACAGACCGAACAACAGGATTATATCCAAGCAAATGCATTTTCATTTTGTGCTTCCACCTAGAAAAATTAGTGCTATCAAAGTACAGACCTCTATGGTGATAATTTCCCTCACTAGACGCCATACTCTCCTAGGTTGTGAAACCAATGGAATGGAGACCAATGCTCTGATACCACTTATAGGATCAAAAGTAGTGCTAGAGGTGGGGGTGATTAGACTACATGACCAGTTTAAAATCTACTTCTTCCCAATTTTATGTCTTTGCAGATTTTAGCATTCATAGGAAGTCAAGTACACCCTACACATGCATCACTATGAGTATAGCAGCAGAAAGTAAAGACAAGCATGTAAGTAGAGATAGGGTAGGAAGATCAAACACAATTGGTGACATGATGATTTTTCCCATGGTTCCGATAGTTGGTGCTATCGTACGTCCACATTCATGGAGTCTTCAACCCACACAGGGTAACAGTCGCGAGAGTCCATGGAGGGTTCCACGAAGAAGCAACCTTGACTATACCATGATGGCCTACATACATGGAGGACTAGACTAACTCGGGGTAGATCTTCATGAAGTAGGCGATCTCCTTGCCCTTACAAACTTCTTGGTTCACTCCACAACACGAAGTAGGAGGCTCCCAAGCGACACCAGACCAATCTAGGAGGCAGCACCCTCCAAAAGGTAATAGGCTCGATAATGTCGATGCACTCCTTTCTCTTGTGCTTCAAGATGATCGACTCCTCAACACACAATCACTCTCTCACAGATTTGGCTTGGTGGACGAGTTTGATTGTGTGGAAAGCAACTTGGGGAGGCTAGAGATCAAGATTCATATGGTAGGCATGGAACGGCATGATCTCAACACATGAGTAGGTGGATCTCTCTTAGAAAATTAGTAGGTATGAGTGGGGAACTGTTATGAGTGCTTCTCTTGCGAGTGAGTGGTGGTGGAGGGTTATATATAGGCATCTCCGAAATTCCAACCATTACACCTAATAAGTCAGACTCAATGGAACCTATGTGTAAATCTTAGTTGTATCGAGTTTCCTCAAAGGTAGCAACTTTTGAATCTCGGTGAGACCGATACATAAAACTCAGTTGCACCGATAAGGTGACCAACGGTCAGATTGCCAATATCGATGACATCGATTCACAAAACTAGGCGGGACCGATTTTGTAAACTTGCGTAACAGGAAGTTGGCAACCCAAACTCGGTGGCACCGAAACAGAACTGGTTGGACCGAAAAGCTAGGGTTTGGCTGTGTCTGTGTGTGGTTGAGAATCGGTGGCACCAACTTGAAAGTGTTGGTTGCACTGATTTTGAGTGTTTGGCTTTGGACAGACTTTTCTGGAAGAGCTTGTGGGTGTATGTGGTGACTATCACTTGTGCACGTATGAGCATTTTGTTCACCAACAGTACCTTACCCGCTTTTAATAGCATTGGCTTTCCTATGGACTGAAAGTGATTTCTCACAAAGTAAAATGTAAAATCCTCTTGCTTGAAGCTTTGACAATCTATTCCTTCTCCTTCTTCTTCATGGGGATACTCTCGACACTCCTTGTTGCCAACACATCATTGAACTTTTCCTGAAACATGCTTACTGGAAACATTAGTTCAATGACATATATGTTGTTATTAATTACCAAGACCACCAAGGGAGAAAATGTGCTTTCAACCTGCAAAGTGGTTGTCGATGATACAGAGGTGGGCTTGGCGATAACATCCTTTCTGCTGGTCTCATGGTCATGGTCTGGTTGCACCGAAATGGAAACCTTTGGGGATGCTTTGGGAACCCATCTTTGCCAGACGCTGCATAGAGATCTCCACCGCTCCGAAGGGGGCCTGAGGTGGCCCGTCCTTGCTGGTTCTAATGGTGCTTCCCTCGTGAGTTCAGGTCCTCACGAGGGCCTTGCCTTGATTGCGGCCACTCTAGGACGAGCCTAGTTGACAAGGTAGGCCACACCATGGGCCGCAGGCAGGCAGGTCTGGGTACCCCCGTTCCCAGAACATCGACAAAAATATCCTATTGGTTTTCTAGTTCTTGGTTCCGCACCAGATCACATTTGTCCCATTATATTTGGTTGACCTTTCTTGAACACTTTTAATGCTAAGATAGATTGTCAAAAAGAAATTGTCAGTGTTGAGTTTGGTGATGTGTCTCATGAGTTTAATTTTTCCTAGTTAGTAGACAACCTCGTGATAGAGAATTACCTAGTAAGGAAGAAATAATTGGTCTTGCTTATATTGTAGTTGCTCCTACTGATCCACTAGAACAATATTTGCTAGACCATGAGAATGATTTGCACTTTCATGAAAGAAATGAAATAGATAAAAATTTCTGTGAGAAACCATGCTTAAAGACATTACATTGTTGCTAAAATGTTAAAGAAGGTATTTTCCCAAGGTTTGGAGTCCCTAGATATCTAATGACTGATGGTGGTTCACACTTTATTCATGGTGTGTTCCGTAAGATGCGTCCTAAATATGATGTTAACCATATAATTGCATCACCCTATCATCCTCAATCTAGTGGTCAAGTTGAACTTAGCAATAGAGAAATAAAATTGATATACAAAAAATTGTTAATAGGTCAGGAAAGAATTGGTCTAAGAAACTAGATGATGCACTTTGGGCCTATAGAACAATGCATAAAAATCCTATGGGTATGTCTCAATATAAGATGATCTATGGGAAAGCTTGTCATTTGCCTCTAGAAATAGAACATAAAGCATTTTGGGCATCAAAGAACAAACTATGACTTCAAACTTTCCGGTGAAACGAGGTTATTTGATGAATGGAGAACCCAAGCTTATCAAAATGCCAAGTTATTTAAAGAAAAAGTAAAAAGATGGCATGACAAAAGAATCCAAAATTGAGAATTCAAAGTTGGAGAATGTGTTCTCATTTCAGATTTTTTTTTGCAGGAAAACTTCTCTCCAAGTGGGAAGGACCCTATGTTATCGAAGAGGTTTATCGTCGTTGAGCTATTAAGATTAATAATGCCGAAGGTACCAACCCGAAGGTGGTCAACGGATAAATAATTAAACACTATATTTGAGGTATGCCTATTAATGTTAATGCAATGTTATCCAAACCCTGACACCGGAGGAGCACACAAAAGAAACCTTCAGTAATGCTCCAAAATCATGAAAATCAAGAGGTATGTGATATGGTAAGTAAACAGTCTCCGAAAAATCCACATTTTTTTCAGTTTTGGTATGTTTATGAATTTTAGGAAGTAAAAAATAAACCGGAAGGTAACGAAGGAGGCCACCCTCCACCAGGGTGCGGTTGCCATCCCTAAATCCCTGTTGGAGCGTGCCCACCTCGAGAACCTTCCTGACTTTGTTTTCCTCTCGTTTGCTTGGTTCCCCACAAGAGAAGTTTTGTCCGATTAACTTTGGTAGGCCTTTCTTGAACACTACTAATGCCAAGATATATTGTCAAAATGAAACTATCAGTGTTTAGTTTGGTGATGTGTCTCATGAGTTTATCTTTTCCAAGTTTAGTAGACAACCTCGTGATAGAGAATTACCTAATAACGATGAAATAATTGGTCTTGCTTCTATCGCCTTTCCTCCTACCGACCCACTAGAACAATATTTGCTAGACCATGAAAATGATATGCACTTGTGTGAAAGAAATGAAATAGATAATTTTTTCTTCGACCAACAACATCTACTAAAACACAATTTGCCTATTGAAACTCTTGGAGGTCCTCCTCCACCTAAAGGTGATCCTGTGTTTGAACTTAAACAATTGCCTGACACTCTAAAAGATATATCCTATTATTATTAGTGCTACCGTTTTGGAACATAAAGAGGAAATATTATTGAAAATTCCGAGGAAGCACCGGGATGTTATTGGATATACTCTTGATGATCTTAAGCGCATTAGTCCCAGTTTATGTCAGCACGAGATTAATATGAAACCTGATGCTAAACCCGTTGTTGATCACCAACGATGTTTGAATCATAAGATGTAAGGAGTGGTAAGAACTGAAATATTGAAGCTTTTGGAAGCAGGTATAATCTATCCTATGGATGATAGTAGATGGGTGAGCCCCGTTCATTGTGTCCCGATGAAAGGAGGTATTACATTTGTTCCTAATGATAAAAATGAGCTTATTCCACAAAGAATTGTTACTGGCTATAGGATGGTAATTGATTTTAGAAAATTAAATAAAGATACTAGGAAAGATCATTACCACTTGCCTTTAATTGATCAAATGCTTGAAAGATTATCTAAGCACACTAACTTTTGTTTCTTGGATGGATATTCTAGTTTCTCTAAAATACCTGTGTCACAATCTGATCAAGGGAAGACGACCTTTACCTATCCTTTTGGAACCTATGCTTATAGACATATGCCTTTTGGATTATTTAACGCACCTGCTACCTTTCAAAGGTGTATGACTGCTATATTCTCTGATTTTTGTGAAACGACTGTGGAGGTTTTTATGCATGATTTCTTCGTTTACGAAACTTCTTTTGATGATTGCTTAAGCATTCTTGATCAAGTTTTGCAGAGATGTGGACAAACTAATCCTGTCTTGAATTGGGAGAAGTGCCACTTTATGGTTAATGAAGGTATTGTATTGGGGCATAAAATATCCGACGATGTATTGAGGTGGATCAAGCTAGAGTTGATGCAATTGAGAAAATGCCATGTCCTAAAGATATCAAAGGTATTCGAAGTTTCCTTGGTCATGCTGGTTTCTATAGGAAGTTTATTGAACACTTCTCAAAAATTTCTAGGCCTCTTCCTAATCTTTTACAAAAGGATATTTCCTTTGTTTTTGATGATGATTGGTTAGAAGACCTTGAAACACTAAAGAAAGCCTAACCACCACACCTATTGTTCAACCACCTGATTGGAACTTGCCTTTTGAAATTATGTGTGATGCCAGCGATTATGCTGTTGGTGCTATTCTAGGACAAAGAGTTGATAAGAAATTAAATGTTATCCATTATGCTAGAAAAACTCTAGACAGTGCCCAAAGAAATTATGCTACTATTGAAAAAGAATTTTAGGAGTTGTGTTTGCTTGTGATAAATTCAGATCTTATATTGTTGATTCCAAATTATTGTTCACATTGATCATGTTGTTGTAAAATATCTTATGGAAAACAAAGATGTTAAACCTAGACTCATTAGGTGGGTTCTCTTGCTTCAGGAATTTTATTTACATATCGTTCATAGGGAGGGAGCTGAGAACCCGATAGCTCATAAATTGTCTAGGTTAGAAAATATTTTTATGACCCACTAACTATTGATGATAGTTTTCCTGATGAACAACTAGCTGCAATAAATGTCTGTCAAAACACTCCATGGTATGCTGATTATGCTAATTACATTGTTGCTAAATATATTCCACCTAGTTTCACATACCAACAAAAGTAAAAATTCTTCTATGATTTAAGACATTGCTTTTGGGTTGACCGACATCTTTATAAAGAAGAAGTAGATGGTATTATTAGACGTTGTGTACCTGAGCATGAACATGAACAAATCCTACAAAAATGTCATTCCGAAGCTTATGGAGGACATCATGCTGGAGATAGAACTGCCTATAAGGTATTACAATCTGGTTTTTATTGGCTTACTCTCTTCAAGGATACTCGTACGTTTGTCTCGTCTTGTGATGAATGTCAAAGAACTGGTAATATCGGTAAGCATAAGGAAATGCCTATGAATTATTCACTTGTTGTTGAAACAGTTGATGTTTGGGGTTTTGATTATTTGGGACCTTTTCCTTCCTCTAATGGGTACACTCATATTTTGGTTCTTGTTGATTATGTAACTAAGTGGGTAGAAGATATTCCAACTAGTAGTGCTGATCATCACACTTCCATTAAAATGCTTAAAGAACTTGACTGCGATATAAACCCTGGGTATGCCAAAGCAGGGAGATCCAACCTCTTTTCAAAACACTACGGCCGGCTAGCGTATGTTTGGCTGGCCCACGGCCGGTTGGCTTGTGGTCGGCTGGTATGCTAACTGGCTGGCCAACGACCGGCTGGTGCATGGCCGCCTAACGAATAGACGACATAAGTATTGATGTTCGGCTCTCCCTCTGACCCTCGGCTGAGCAAGCATTGGTCCCCTCCCACCAAAACCGCGTACAGTGACAATTCGCGACCTCCATGACAAGTCCCGTGTGGCTGCAGTAAGCGGTGATGAGGAAACGCGCATGGCTACAGTTCGAGTTGTCATAGCTCTGACCGCGGTCGATCACGACTGGGCATGCCCCTATCCACTCCATTATCTGCCCCCACGTGGCTATAGCGTGGCCGGCCGTACCGAAGACCGCAGCCCACTGCCGCAAGGCGACGCCGCATAGTGCGGCCCGTGTCGGGGCAAATGGATGTAGACCGATAGTGTAGACCGACCGGCGGGTCCCATTGGGGCCCCATAGCCAGCGGGCCCTGCAAGCGATGAGATGGCTCGGCTGGTAGGACCCTCGGCTAGCTAGAGAGGCTGCCAACCGGGCCCCCACCCCAGTACCATCCATGCATATTGTAAGCCATGGGGTGGCCTATGAAACACCCTAGGAGCCCCCCATGTGAGGGGCCCATCATTCTCACCATCTTCACACACTCACCTCCACACATAGAGAGGCAGGAAGAGTCGGCTAGCTCATTCTTCCTCAACCACCAAACAGCTCAAGGAGCACCATTGTAGTCCTCTTAGTTCATCAACTAGACAACCATTACTAGGGGTGTTACCTCCCACGGAGTGCCCCGAACCTGGGTACATCGTCTGTCTCACATCGCTTGTTCCCGATCCCGTTACCAGAGTCCACAGGCATCCTTCATCTCGAACCACGCTCCATAAGCCACCCCATGGCATCTGTCGTGAGAAAACGATGACAGTTGCCGCCCAGCATGGGGCCATACACGGCGGCCGGAGTCACACTACGGGACGGATCCTTCGCAACTCCTCCAGGCACTCCGCATCCGGACGGATCGACACGCCCGTGGGACTCGCTTCCGCCACACGGAACCACGTTTCCGCCTGCTCTACAGGCATCACCACTGAGCTCGCCGAGCGCTTTGGAAGGAAGCGCCTCACCAACGAGGCAGCTGCTGACGAGTACCCCAATGGGGTGCTCGACTGCCTTGACCCACCCTCATCCGTGGTCACAGCTGCTCCACGCAACGTTGACAACGTCTGCAGTTGTGCGGAGGTGGCAGTCACTGGCTCCTCCACGAGCACCGACTGCACCAGGGCGGAGGAGGACGCGAATGCGGCGGTGGCTCGCGTCAGGGCGGCAGCGCTGGCAGCTGCCGTAGCTGCCGGCCCTGGCACTTCCAACCCCCTCAGCTCCATGCTTCGGGGCCTCAGCACCCCCATAGTGCTGCCAACCAACCCAGCTATGGCTATGACCGAGCTGGAGGTGGCTCGCCAACTTCTCTTTGTGGATGATAGCTCCCTCGCCACCGACAAGCGCGAGATGGAGTCTGCGCAGCGCGAGTACAACTATGCTTGCAACCTCACCGCTGCCGCCAACGAGCCTAGCTGGTACGGGGACGTCCATAGCCATGGACGCATGGTCGTGGAAATCCTTGGTGGTAGGATTCCCACCTATGACATGCCGGCAACCAACATGAGAACTTTCTGGGTGGCCGACGCCGACCTGGCCAGCTTGGACAGTGAAGAACGTGTGCAACAGGAGTGACACAGCCAAGATATCATCACCACTGCCAACACGAAGCAGGCCCGGATAAATCGGTCTAACCCCAGCTCCAAGGTTCCCCCTCTTGAGAGGGATGCCCTAGTGACTGCCGGCCGGCGCCAACTGGCCCAATAGGCTTCCTTCCCCCATGGCTCCGCCCGACGGGCTAGTGGATCCTGCAATAGGTGTTCCCAGCATGGGAATGAGCAGCCGGCCGTCACCAGCCGGCATGGTGATGTGCCGGAGAGAGAGGGCCGATGCCCACGTGCCCACACTCCACCTCCATGGTGGGAGCATGCGTGCTCGCCTGCCCCGACGGTTCGTCCTAATCTCACGGCCCGGCTCAGCCCGCGCGTCCCCCGGAACGAGAACGATGCCCGGACCCATATCGACCTACTGGCGCAATCGACCCTCCTGGAGGAGGAGGGCTCGATTGGTCTGGCGTGCTTCGGCCCCGAATCCGCGAGGAGCCGTTCCCCACCGGCTTCACACTCCATCGTGTCACCCCAAAGTACAACAACACTGCTAAGCCGGAGGACTGGCTGATCAACTACACCATCGCAGTCGGCATAGCTAGTGGAAACAAGTGCGTCGTCGTGCGCTACATCCCCGTCATGCTAATTGGCTCAGCCTGGAACTGGCTCAACAGCCTGTCAGCCGGCAGCATCAACGCTTGGACGGACTTCGAAGATGCATTTGTCCGTAACTTCATCGGCACCTACAAGCGCCCCAGCCACCCCCGCGAGCTAGCCATGTGCGTCCACGGTCCGGACAAGTCTCTCTACGACTACCTCATGCGATGGACCGAGTTGCCAACTCCTGCGAAGGGGTGCACGAGGTGCAGGCCATCCAGTACTTCTCTGAGGGATACCCAGATGACACCCTCATTAAGCACAAGCTCATGTGCTCCGAGCCAGCCACCCTGGCAGAACTCATGGCCACGGCAGACAAGTATGCCATGGCGACTCCGCGATGCGAATTAAGGTCACCACGCCCAGCAAGGCAATCTCGCCGCCTACCATGCCATGGCCGACTACCGACAATCGGCAGAAGCAAAACAACAAGCGAAAGCCCGACAAGCCGGATCCCCGCTATGGGAGCCGACAGGTTGCCATCGTCGAAGAAGAGCAGCCTGCTGCCTAGGACACTAGTCAATATTAGAGAAATGGCAAGGCCGCCTGGCAGACCAAGCTCAGCATCGAGCAGATGCTCGACGTGCCCTGCAAGATGCACTCTGGGGCCAAGCGAGCGATGCATACGTTCTAACAGTGCAGTTTCTCGCAGCGGTTGGCCCGAGGCGAAGCCCCACCCCCCCGCCGCCAACAACCTAAGCGCCTGCTCCGGCACTATCACCGTCTCCAGCCCTGCATGATGGCCGTCTGCATGACTAGTTCTCCGACTAGGATGGGGCCTACGTCATCTTGACCAGTGAGGAGACAAAAAAGCACGTGCAGCGCCCGCTCCCGCACGAGGTGAATGCCATCGTGCCCTTGGTTCCCCAGTTCATGCACTGGTCCAAGAAGTCGGTCACTTGGAGCCGAGCGGTTCATCCGACGGTGATGCCGAACCCGGGAAGCTACGCCCTCGTCCTTGATCCCACCATCACCTCCGACAGGCGCACCTACCATTTCTCGTGAGTACTGGTCGACGGGGGCAGCAACACCAACATCCTCTACCGCGACACCCTACTCAAGCTGGGGCTCAAAGAGGAGAACTTGTAGCCGAGCCGGACGGTCTTCCACGGCATCGTGCCTAGGAAGTCTTGCTCCCCCATCGGCAAGACACGGATTGACGTCCTCTTCGGGGACAAGAGGCACTTCCATCATGAGCCAGTGTGATTCGAGGTGGTGGACCTCGACAATCCTTACCACGCGCTGTTGGGCCAGCCGGCACTCGTCAAATTCCTGGTGGTGCCCCACTACGCCTACCTCAAGCTCAAGATGCCGGGTCAGAAGGGCATCCTCACCATCAACGGTGACTACAAGATGTCGATGGAGTGCGCATGTGACAGTAGCCTACTGGCCGAGGCTCTGGTGATCGCGGAGCAGAGGCGGCAACTCGACCGGCTCGTGGCTCATGACACCGAGCAGCTGGCTATGCTGAACCCCCTCCAGGTTGGCAACGAGGCAACTTTCAAGCCGTCCAAGGACAATAAGCAAGTGTCTCTCGACCCAGCCAATCGCAAGCTGTGCGTCACCATTGGTGCCAATCTCAGCAGCAAATAGGAAGGTGAGCTCGTTGACTTCCTCTGTGAGAATCGGGACATCTTTGCATGGTCTCCAAAAGACATGTCAAGTGTTCTGAGGAAGTATGCCAAGCACAAACTTCATGTATGGCTTAATGCGAAGCTGGTCAAGCAACCCCTGGCCCATTTCTCTGAGGAGAAGTGGCATACTATCGGAGAAGAAATCACTCCACTAATCGCAGCTAGTTTCATCATGGAAGTTTTCCACCCGAACTGGTTGGGCAACCCAGACCTGGTGCTGAAGAAGAACAAGACTTGGCGTATGTGTATCGACTACACCACCCTGAACAAGGCCTTTCCCAAGGACCCTTTCACCCTACCCCGGATCGGTCAAGTGATCGACTCCAGAGCAGGCTGTGACCTGCTGTCCTTCTTGGATGCCCACTCCGGCTGCCACCAGATCAAGCTAGACACGGCCGATCGGCTGAAAACCTTCTTCATCACCCCCTTTGGAGCGTACTGCTACATCACCATGCTGTTCGGTTTGAAGAATGCGGGCGCTAGCTTCCAGCGCTCAATGCAGAAGTGCCTCCTACCCAAAATTGGCAGGAATGTCCACGCGGCATCAAAGCCAACCCAGAGAAGATCAGGGCCATCGAGCGCATGCACAAGCCAACACGGCTCCGCGATGTTTAGAAATTTGTCGGCTGCCTTGCCTCGCTCAGCTTGTTCGTCAGCCGACTGATCGAGAAGGCATTGCCCCTCTACCAGATCATGAAGAAGACCACCAAGTTCGAGTGGATCGACTAGGAGACGAAGCGTTCCGTGACCTGAAATGATCCCTCTCCAGCGCGCCCGTCCTGGCTGTGCCGTCTAGGAAGGAGCCCCTGCTCACATACATCGCGGCGACCACATGTGTGATCAGCATCGTCCTGGTAGTGGAATGGCCGGAGGAGGGCAAAGCGCTGTCGGTCCAGTGCCCCATCTATGAGACAGCTCGAGACCGACGTTCCAGAAGATTCCAGAAAATTCCCCTTTAATTTCCATTCTCTGTTGCATTCATCATCGCATCATTCGCATCATATGCATTGCATCTTCACTCATTTTCCAAAACTTGCATCCGTTTGTAGTCGCCGGTTCTCGTCGTTCTTGCCGTTACCCGTTCGAGACCAACCACACATGCACGCGCCCGCGGCACTGTTAAAATAAAAACCGTTTTTAAACGCGCGCAAAAACATTCTCGGATCGAGTTGAAACTTCTCGTGTAGTCTTGTTATAGCGTAGGTAGACCGCCTGTCGATTTTGGTCATGATCCGAGTTCGTTTGATGCCCCGTCGGTCAGTCGTAGCAGAGAGGTCATCGGTAATCGTCGGACGTTTATCGCTGTTTTAAATCTTAGTGCCGCGCCGCACCGCTTCCACCTCTTCCCCTCCTAGTCCCTCTGCCCAGTCGCCGTACCCCAAGCCTCCGTTTCCGACATTGGATCATCACCCGGCAGTCCGAAAATGGACAGAGCCGAAGACCCCAGCCCGGAACCCTATATATAGCACCTAACCCACCTCGTTCCGCGTGCCAAACCAACCCTAGCCAGCCCCCACCTTCTCCCTCCTCCAGCCAGCCCGCTCGAGCCCATCTAGGCCCGTTCGAGCCCATCCGGGCTCGGATCTCGCGTCCCGGAGCTCCTCCCGAGCTCATCCATGGAGGATCCCCGTGCTCCCCACAGCTCCCCTGCCCTCAACCATGGCCAACCCTCGCCGGAGCTGCCGCCGGCCGGAGCCGGGTCGCTGGAGCCCCTGGCCGGAGCTAGCAACAGCCGGTCTCTCGTCTCCCCTCTCCCTCCTCTTCTCCCTCCTACTCCCTCTCTCCCTCTCACCCGCAGCCTCTCCCTGTGCAGGATCCGCCGCCGTCCGGCCTGCCGCGTCGCCATGGCCCAGCGCCGCTAGAGCTCCCCGCCGCCCCACGAGCCACCACCGCCTCACTCCGACCGGATCTGGTCTACCACCACCAGATCCGCCGCCGCCGCCACCGTCGCTCCTTCCATCGGGCTCGGGGAGGAGCACGAGCGACCCGCTCCGCCCGTGCCCGTTGACTGGCTCTTGCGTCCACGTGGGCCACCTGCCGAGCCGGCCCACCAGCTCCCCAACGACCCAACCGCCAGGCCCAGCTGCGCCTCCCCTCGCCTGTAGCCCAGTCGGCCCAGGGTGAGCCAACCCCTTTTTTTTCTCTTTTTCTTTTATTTTATTTGCGGTTAGTCGATTTAAAATACTTTCAACAAGTTAAATGTTCAGAAAAATGCGTAGGTTAATAATATGTCATCTTCCCCCATGCATAAAATTATTTAACATGCAATTTTGCATATTTGCATTAATTGCATTTTCACAATTGATTAACCGTGCATCAGAATTAATAGATTATGTATTGAAAATGTTCATCTCATCGGCATCACATTTCCATGCATGATAAAATTGTTGGCATGATGTTTGCATTTAATTTTGCATTAATGATTGCTCTAACGTGATTAGGCCTATTACCCGCAAATTTAATTGTGATTAATTTTCTACATAAACCTAAGCATATTATATATGTTTCCGGGGTAGAAAAACTCATACAAATTATATGTGCATTTAGTTTTTCCATTTGAGCATTTTGTGTGCATGTCATTTACGCCATGATCCTCTTTTGTCCTTTTCGTAGGAATTAATCCGTGCATGATATGAATTAATTTTGAACATGAGATATGCTCTTGGATATGTGTCCTAGACCATGGACATTTTGCTTCTCATAGATATGCATGTTTAGGTGTTGTTTTGCTGTTGTCAACATGCTATAAAATTCTGTTGTTTTGAGGGTCCAAAATATTTCTAAGTCCGGAATCTGTAATATTTTGTTGCTGTCTTGCCATGCAATTTGCTAGTGATCTAGAACTCTTTTGTGGTAGGTGTAATGGAATTATTTGTTGTTGATAATGTCCTTTAGTATGATGTTAAGTTTAATGTCATTATATGATTTGTAGCATATAGTTTCACTGCAGTCAATATGCCTTCGTGATAAAAACTGCGCTATCAAAACCTGCTATTTTCACCAAGTCTGAAACTGTTTTCAAGTAGCCTTCTTGTGAGCTTCCTACCAAGTGATCCATGCATGTTTTGAATGTGATTTGTGAAGATGAAATGAAGTGTATGTCGTATGATATTACCCCATGCTTAGTTTGTGCATTTTGGAATATTGGAACATGTTGTTTTCATATGTTTAAAATGCAATCTTGCTGTTTTTGGCAGATTTCAACTAAAACTTGTTTTGATGATTGTGGTTGAACCGTAGCTCCGTTTTGGTCATTCCATATATGAAACTTGCTTAGAATCTCATGTAGTTTCATAATACCTTTCTGCATTCATGATTTGAAATGTTTGTGGTGTTTTTTCCCATGCATTTGCATTCATGGCATGTGCATCTTGTATTGCTCATATCTTTTAGACCGTAGCTCCGTTTGAGATGTTCTATATATGTAAATCGACTAGAATGACGTGTAGAATAACATGGTGAAATTTATTTTGCTGTTTAACAACTCTAAAATATGATTAGTTCAGATCTGGACCAATTTCGAAATTAACATATGAGGTCGTTTCAGAAATGCTATAAGTTGTTTCCGACCTCATTTAAGTTGCCTAGATAGATAGTTTACTTATGCTTCACCTCTTGCCATGTTTAATAACATTTAATATTGTCATGTACCTAACGGAAGTGAACTAAATATTTCGAATGTGGAGTTTCATCAATATGCAACTCGTTGCATATTGAGCTTCACTTAATATGTAGTATTTGATTGTTGCGATTTGACGTGCCTTGCATAATTAAACCGGACATCATCATACTTGTTTGTGCATCATGTCATGCATATGTTGTGGTGTATCTTGTGATTGATTGTTTGTTTCGGATTGCTTCTTCTCGATAGAGTTCCGAAAGCGTTCAGAGTGTGAGGATTCGTTCGACTACGTTGGCTCGTCTTCTTCATGGACTCGTTCTTCTTCCGAGCGGGATCTCAGGCAAGATGACTCATTTCCCTGGATACCATTACTATCATTGCCATCCTAGTTGTCTTGTCTTTTATCATTATGGCTCGCTACCTACCACCTGTTTGACAAGCCTCCCAACATTGCCATGAAAAGCCTCTAACCCCGCCACATCCCAGCAAACCTTTGTTTGGCTATGTTACCGCTTGCTCAGCCCTTCTTATAGCGTTGCTAGCTGCAGGTGCAATTGCTTCCATGTGTCAACATGGACATTCTTTTGTTATATCACAATATTGCTGCTGTTTAATTTAATGCACATATATACTTGGTAAAGGGTGGAAGGCTTGGCCTTTTGCTCGGTGTTTTGTTCCACTCTTGCCGCTCCTAGTTACTTGTGCACCAGTGTTATATTCCATAAATGAGCGCTCCTAACATGCTCGGGGTTGTTATGGGGACCCCCTTGATTTTCGGGTGAGAATAAATCTTGTCTGGCAAGGCCCAACATTGGTACTACATTTGCCTAACAATTAATGAACTTGCATAAGGGATTTTCCGGACCCCGTGGATAATTAATCAACAACCCGGGCCAGTGCTCCTCATGAGTGTTGGTCCAAACTAGAGTCGTGTACGGGGCCAACCCGGGGCAACTCGGGAGATTTCTATTAGGCCACTGTATGTTGTGTTCATCTGGTCGTGTCCTGAGAACGAGATACGCGGCTCCTATCGGGTTCGTCGACACGTCGGGCAGCCTTGCTGGATTTGTTTTACCTTTCTCGAACGTCTTGAGTGAGGAATTCCGATTGTTCTTCGGGCTATCTCGAGGTGTTGGATTTCCTTTGGAATTGCCTAGGATGATCACGAGATCCGTGGTTGAGGTTATTCCCGTTGTGTGTGGTTAATTTGTGATCGATAAGTTAGAGCGCCCTTGCAGGGTTAAGTCTTTACGAGAAGCCGTGCCCTTGGTTATGTGGCAAACTTGGATACTTTGTTTAACACCCGGTCATAGCAAACTTTAAGTAAACTCTAATAAAATACACCAACTGTGTGCGTAACCGTGACTGTCTCTTCTCACGAGTCCTTATCCGGAAGAGAACATGGTGGGGTTATGTTTGACGTAAGTAGGTGTTCAGGATCAATTAGTGATCATTACTAGTTCACGTCCGATATGCGTAGACCACCATACTTTACTTTCTGTACTCGTAAGTTAGCCACTCAAATAAATGCTTAGTCGTTTGCTGCAGCCTCACCACTTAACCATGCCTTTCATATTAAGCTTTAATAGTCTTGATACCCTTGGAAATAAGATTGCTGAGTCCCTGTGGCTCACAGATTCCTACAACAATAGTTGCAGGTACAGGTAATGCGATGATTTGACGTGAGCGCGTTGCTTGATTTGACTTGGAGTTCTTCTTCTTCTTCTTCTTCCATGTTGGTTGGGTTCCAGGCGGCAGCCTGGGATAGCAAGGGTGGATGTCATTTTATCGTTTGATTTCGTCCGTAGTCGGACCCTGTTCTTCTGAATGATGTTTGAGTATGTTATTGTATTTATGTGACTCTGATGTAGCTTGTGGTGAGTGTAAGCCAATTCCATATACTCATCTCTTTGTACATGTATTTGTAATGATATCCATTCTTGCGAACGCATCGAGATGCGCTTCTATCCCTGTCGAGGCCCTCGTGCCAAATGAATATAGGATCGCATCAAGGGCGTGACCAGTTGGTATCAGAGCTTGTAACGACCTAGGAGCCCCCTTGATTGATCGAACTTGGCTGAGTCGAGTCTAGTAAAAAACTGTTTTGAGTCTAGTTATATCGAAGAGTAGGTTTCTTTTTACTCCTCTTCTATGCTCTAGTGAGGTATTCGACTTAGCAATTTTGATTCTACTCCTCTTCTCGCTCAAATTTTTTTAGGATCACATGGGTATTTTAGAAACTATATGATGCCGATATGAAAGGGTTCTCTCTTGGTGCCTCCAGTTTGACTTGATTTCTTCCGGGGAGTTGAGCTCTAGGGAATGTTGGCACATCGTTATCATTCAGCTTCCTTGCTATCTCAGGACGGAGGATTTTTGGAATTGCTTCAATACTTATCGTGGTGAGATAAGGTCAGAGTCACCCAGTACTGGGGAGGCGTCCGGGGTACCACCATGGTTTAGTATCGTTGTGAGTTCGAGGATTCGAGATTAGACGAGTTTGCGAAATTTCTTGAATTATGGTGTGGAAGGTTGCAGATGCAGTTGCAGCGATTACCTAGGGTAGGTTCCTGATTCCGCAACCCGAATCGCATAAACAAGAAAGTTTTCGGAAGTTCTTAGGTGGGAATTCAAGTAGTTACCTAGAATTATCTTTCCAACAAGTGCATAGTGGGTATGTATTTGTTCTGGCTTGTTTCGTAAGCCTCATCCTTTGTTTGGTTTTCAAATATGGTAATTCGAGTTGCTTTGATGTCAAGTGGTGAATTCATATCTGGCTAAGTAGTGTTCTCATATTTCTATGGGATTGCTAATTCTTTTGCCCAATCAAGTTATCATATCAATTCTTTTCCTACTGGTGTGCTTCTCTTCAGACAATTCTATCCTCTCCAATATTGCAAGATCAATCCTCTATTCTTTGCCGAAGTTGTCTCATTTGTTCAACGTTTTCTTTGTTTTCCCACCCTCCCGCCCTTTTTCTTCAGTGATTAAATTCTCATCCTAGTGTCTTTTCTATTCATGTAATGTTGCAGATATGTTTTCTTCTATCTTGTTTCCAGTGATTCTTTGTGAAGATTCTCAAGAGTTTCATTCAAGATCAATCTTCATATTCCTTGTTCTCGTTGTTATTCTTCTCCAGTGATTCTTTATGAAGATGCTCAATGCTCAAGTTATCATTGATTAGTATTCATCTTTGTTTTCTTTTCCGGTGGATTCAATTCAAGTTTTTGGTGTTCATCATATCATTTTCATTCTCTTTTGCTCTCCCATGTTGGAATTCCCTTTCAAGCCTTTCTTGCTTATTCATATCTCTTTTCTGTCCGGAGTGCTGAAGATATCCCAGAAGACATTCTTTCTCATTCCTGTCCTCTTAAATTATTTCAAGGTCTCATATCATCAAGTTCTTAATTTGTACCGGTGCAATCTCTCTTGTAATCAATTGTTTCAGCAGTGGTTTCTTTTGAGTGGGCAGATAACCCATAGGTCTTTCCCCAGGATCCTACCTGACTCTTCTATTCTTTCCGGAGATCGCTTATAAATCATTTTCATGGTTGGCCCAACCTTTCTTATTCATTGTTCTGGAGTGTCTCAGTAATTCATGGTGTTGTTATCGTCTTCATTCTCTGCTCAAGATCGAAGGAGAGTTTCTCTCAAATCGTTGTTCGTTCTTCCAAACATTTTGATTTCAACTTGTTGTTATCATCTCAATTGTTTTGATCATGAGCAATTTCTCCCATATCTATCTGGTGCATTATGAATTGTTTTCATTTCTTGATCCTCCGAAGGCCATCATTTCAGAAGATTTGTTCGTTCTCTGCTTCCAGCTTTCGTTCTCAAATTCTTCTTCTGAACTATTGTCCCTTCGTTCGTATCTCAATTATTCCGGTGTCTTTTTAGTTTCTATTAGGAAAATCTGAATCTCTTCGTTCTCATGTGTCCTCTTTTGTTTCAAATTCTTTCTCGTGCCTTGTTGAAGTTTTCCTGTTAGGTGGATCATGCTCTCTTCGTTCTCTTGTTATATCATTCATTTGCTTTCCCTATTTCGTTTTGAATTCTTTCCGGTGTTCTCGTGCAAGACCTCTTCAAGTTTGTGCTCTATCTCTCTCTTCATTCTTTTTCAGAAGAATAAGTGATGTGTGAAATCCGTTGTTTGTCATCAATGTAACTTGATGAAGGATAGTCATATCATAATTCTTATTCTTGTTTCATCAAGTGATTTCAATTCTTCTTCCGGAGTTGTTCATCATATCAATTCTCGATTTCAAGTGTTCTCATCATTTCCGGAGTTCAAGTTGCTCAATATCTCTTTTTGAAGCATCATCTAAATCATTGGAAGTCCCAATCTTCTTCTTTTGCATCCATCAGTTCTTTTCTATCATCCTCTCTTTTCCGGAGGTTCTTCATGGTGATTCATCAAGATTTCTTTCATTTTCAAGTGTTCATCAAGATTCTTGTTGGAGGTGATCAATTGTCTTTATCTTGGATTTTAAGTTCATTTCCTTCTCCTTGTCTTTGAGATGGTGTTATTAAATTCTTGATTATGAGGAGTCTCGTAGGAAATATTGTCAAGAGTGAGATAGGTTACCCATCTTGTTTTCTTGGAGTTATCTTGGGTTGGATTTCACCACGATAGCAACAATCCTTATCATGGTGTCATAAATGATTCAAGTTTTCTCCTCCTCTTGGTGAAAGAAGTCTTGGATATGTAGTTGCTCTCAATCAATCAATTGTTTCTATTGTGGTAGGTTGTCCCCTCATAATTCTGATTTGTTCTCCATAAGTCCACAATAAGCTTGTTCTTCTTGTTGTTGGTGTTCCAACAACTCCGTTCAATATCTTCTTCCTTAATATGCTTCTCAAATCCATTTGTGCTGGAAGTTGTCATTTTCTTCTCAGTTCTCGTCTTCCCAAGGATCTAGCTTCTATTATTTTGTTCCGGAGGCCTTGTGTTGTTGCTCTATTCAATCCATCATTTTGTTTGATCAAGATCATGTTCTGTCTTGCTTATTCTTTTAACCGGAGTGCTGCCAATCTTTTCATGATCCTTCCATCTTATGAAGTTTTGATGTTATTCCAACCAAAGTTTGGTGTGTCTCTTTCAATTTCTTTCCATCATTTCTAATTTTGCCTCTCTTTCCTACCGAAGTGCTGCAAAAATTTCCTGTGAATTCTTGCTTCTTTTTCATTCTTATCTCTTTGCATCCTTCAAGATTCATTGGTTTCACTCGTTTCTCAAAGAAGCAACTGAGTTTTACCTTTTGCTCTTCCTCTTCCCCTTTTCATTCTAGATCTCGAGACGAGATCCTTGTGTAGTGGAGGAGAGTTGTGACAGCCCGAGACCGACTTTCCAGAAGATTCCCCTTTAGTTTCCATTCTCGGTTATGTTTTGTCTATGTGTTGCATTCATCATCGCATCATTCGCATCATATGCATTGCATCGTCACTCGTTTTCTAAAACTTGCATCCGTTTGTAGTCGCCGGTTCTTGTCGTCCTGCTGTTGCCCGTTCGATCACACACGCGCCCGCGGCACCATTAAAATAAAAACCGTTTTTAAACGCGCGCAAAAACATTCTCGGATTGAGTTGAAACTTGTCGTGCGGTCTTGTTATAGCATAGGTAGACCACCTGTCGATTTTCGTCGCGATCCGAGTTTCTTTGATGCCCCATCGGTCAGTCGTAGGAGAGAGGTCATCGGTAATCGTCGGACGTTTATTGCTGTTTTAAATCTTCGTTCCGCGCCGCACCGCTTCCATCTCTTCCCCTCCTGGTCCCTCTACACAGTCGCCGTACCCCGAGCCTCCGCTTCCGGACGTCGGATCGTCACCCGGCAGTCCGAAAACGGATAGAGCCGTAGACCCCAGCCCGAAACCCTATATATAGCCCCTAACCCACCTCGTTCCGCGTGCCAAACCAACCCTAGCCAGCCCCCACCTTCTCGCTCCTCCAGCCAGCTCGTCCGAGCCCATCTGGGCCCGTTCGAGCCCATCCGGGCCCGGATCTCGCATCCCGGAGCTCCTCCCGAGCTCATCCATGGAGGATCCCCATGCTCCCCGCAGCTCCCCTGCCCGCAGCCATGGCCAGCCCTCGCTGGAGCCGCCGACGGCTGGAGCCGGGTCGCCGGAGCCCCTGGCAGGAGCTAGCCGCAGCCGGCCTCTCCTCTCCCCTCTCTCTCTTCTTCTCCCTCCGGCTCCCTCTCTCCCTCTCACCCGCGGCCTCTCCCTGTGCAGGATTCGCCGCCGTCTGGCCTGCCGCGTCGCCATGGCCCAGCGTCGCCGGAGCTCCCCGCCGCCCCATGAGCTGACGCCGCCTCCCTCCGGCCGGATCCGGTCAGCCGCCACCGGATCCGCTGCCGCCGCCGCCGTCGCTCCTTCCATCGGGCTCGGGGAGGAGCACGAGCGAGCCGCTCCGCCCGTGTTCGTTACCGCTCCTGTGCCCACATGGACCACCTCCCGAGCCGGCCCACCAGCTCCCCAATGGCCCAGCCGCCAGGCCCAGCCGCACCTCCCCCTACCTCTGGCCCAGATCGGCCCAGGGTGAGCCAGCCCCTTTTGTTTTTTTTCTTTTGTGTTTTTTTATTTACTTTATTTACGGTATCAAAATGTCTATATATAATTAACCGTTAGTCGATTTAAAATACTTTCAACATGTTAAATATTCATAAAAATGCGTAGATTAATAATATGTCATCTTCACCCATGCATAAAATTATTTAACATGCCATTTTGCATATTTTCATTAATTGCATTTTCACAATTGATTAACGGTGCATCGGTATTAATAGAACTATGTATTAAAAATGTTCATCTCATCGTCATCACATTTTCATGCATGATAAAATTGTTGGCATGATGTTTGCATTAATGATTGCTCTAACGTGATTAGGCCTATTACCCGCAAATTTAATTGTGATTAATTTTCTACATAAACCTAAGCATATTATATATGTTTCCGGGGTAGAAAACCCCACAGAAATTATCTGTGCATTTAGTTTTGCCATTTGAGCATTTTGTGTGCATGTCATTTACGCCATGATCCCCTTTTGTCTTTTTCGTAGGAATTAATCCATGCATGATATGAATTAATTTTGAACATGAGATATGCTCTTGGATATGTGTCCTAGCCCATGGACATTTTGCTTGTCATAGATATGCATGTTCAGGTGTTGTTTTGCTGTTGTCAACATGCTATAAAATTCTGTTGTTTTGAGGGTCCTAAATATTTCTAAGTTTGGGATCTGTAATATTTTGTTGCTGTCTTGCCATGCGATTTGCTAGTGATCTAGAACTCTTTTGTGGTAGGTGTAATGGAATTATTTGTTGTTGACAATGTCCTTTAGTATGATGTTAAGTTTCATGTCATTATATGATTTGTAGCATATAGTTTCACTGCAGTCAATATGCCTTCGTGATAAAAACTGCACTATCAAAACCTGCTATTTTCACCAAGTCTGAAACTGTTTTCAAGTAGCCTTCTTGTGAGCTTCCTAGCAAGTGATCCATGCATGTTTTGAATGTGATTTGTGAAGATGAAATGAAGTGTATGTCGTATGATATTACCCATGCTTAGTTTGTGCATTTTGGAATATTGGAACTTGTTGTTTTCATATGTTTAAAATGCAATCTTGCTATTTTTGGCAAATTTCAACTAAAACTTGTTTTGATGATTGTGGTTGAACCGTAGCTCCGTTTTGGTCATTCCATATATGAAAATTGCTTAGAATCTCATGTAGTTTCATAATAACTTGCTGCATTCATGAGTTGAAATGTTTGTGGTGTTTTTTCCCATGCATTTGCATTCATGGCATGTGCATCTTGTATTGCTCATATCTTTTAGACCGTAGCTCCGTTTGAGATGTTCTATATATGTAAATCGACTAGAATGACGTGTAGAATAACATGGTGACATTTATTTTTCTGTTTAAAACTCTAAAATATGATTAGTTCAGATCTGGATCAATTTCGAAATTAACATATGAGGTCATTTCAGAAATGCTATAAGTTGTTTCCGACCTCATTTAAGTTGCCTAGATAGATAGTTTACTTATGCTTCACCTCTTGCCATGTTTAATAACATTTAATATTGTCGTGTACCTAATGGGAGTGAACTAAATATTTCGAATGTGGAGTTTCATCAATATGCAACTCGTTGCATATTGAGCTTCACTTAATATGTAGTATTTGATTGTTGTGATTTGACGTGCCTTGGATAATTAAACCAGACATGCATCATACTTGTTTGTGCATCATGTCATGCATATGTTGTGGTGTATCTTGTGATTGATTGTTTGTTTCGGATTGCTTCTTCTTGATAGAGTTTTGAAAGCGTTCAGAGTGTGAGGATTCGTTCGACTACGTTGGCTCGTCTTCTTCATGGACTCGTTCTTCTTCCGAGCGGGATCTCAAGCAAGATGACTCATTTCCCTGGATACCATTACTATCATTGCCATGCTAGTTGTCTCGTCTTTTATCGTTATGGCTCGCTACCTACCACCTGTTTGACAGGCCTCCCAACATCGCCATGAAAAGCCTCTAACCCCGCCACATCCCAGCAAACCTTTGTTTGGCTATGTTACCGCTTGCTCAGCCCTTCTTATAGCGTTGCTAGCTGCAGGTGCAATTGCTTACATGTGTTAACATGGACATTCTTTTGTTATATCACAATATTGCTGCTATTTAATTTAATGCGCATATATACTTGGTAAAGGGTGGAAGGCTTGGCCTTTTGCTCGGTGTTTTGTTCCGCACTTGCCGCTCCTAGTTACTTGTGCACCGGTGTTATGTTCCATAAATAAGCACTCCTAACATGCTCGGGGTTGTTATGGGGACCCCCTTGATTTTCGGGTGAGAATAAAGCTTGTCTGGCGAGGCCCAACATTGGTACTACATTTGCCTAATAATTAATGAACTTGCATAGGGGATTTTCCGGACCCCGTGGATAATTAATCAACAACCCGGGCCAATGCTCCTCATGAGTGTTGGTCCAAACTAGAGTCATGTGTGGGGCCAACCCGGGGCAACTCGGGAGATTTCTATCAGGCAACTATACACTGTGCTCATCTGGTCGTGTCCTGCGAACGAGATACGCGGCTCCTATCGGGTTCGTCAACGTGCCGGGCGGCCTTGCTGGATTTGTTTTACCTTTCTCGAACGTCTTGAGTGAGGAATTCTGATTATTCTTCGGGCTATCTCGTGGTGTTGGATTTCCTTTGGAATTGCCTAGGATGATCACGACATCCGTGGTTGAGGTTATTCCCGCTGCGTGTGGTTAATTTGTGATGGATAAGTTGGAGCACCCCTGCAGGGTTAAATCTTTTCAAGAAGCCGTGCCCGCGGTTATGTGGCAAACTTGGATACTTTGTTTAACACCCAGTCATAGCAAACCTGAAGTAAAGTCTAATAAAATACACCAACTGTGTGCGTAACCGTGACTGTCTCTTCTCGTGAGTCCTTGTCCGGAAGAGAACACGGTGTGGTTATGTTTGACGTAAGTAGGTGTTCAGGATCAATTAGTGATCATTACTAGTTCACGTACGATATGCGTAGACCACAATACTTTACTTTCTGTACTTGTAAATTAGCCACTCAAATAAATGCTTAGTCGTTTGCTGCATTTCAATGGCTCAAAGATGTCGACCAGCTTAGGAGCCGGCATCGTCTTGTCGTCCCCGAAAGGGGACCAACTCAAGTATGCGCTCCAGATCCTCTTTGCTGCCTCCAACAACATGGCCGAGACGAGACGCTCGTCCACCACCTCTGACTCGCCAAGGAAATTGGCCTCCGACGCATTCTCTAGTTTGACGACTCGGACCTCGTGGTGTAGCAAGTCTCTGGCGAGTGGGACGCCAGGAACACCAACATGGCCAGCTACTGATTCCTCGTCTAGTAGCTTACCAGCTCCTTCGAGGGTTGCGAGTTCTATCATGTCCCCCATGCGGACAACAAGGCGGCAGGTTCTCTGGTGAAGATCAGCTCCACCCGCCAAGCTATCCCATCCGGCGTCTCTCTCGAATGGCAAACCAAGTCGTCGATCAAGCTCTCTATGGAATCTGAATCAATCCTTGTTCCTGCGGACCCCGCTGGCTCTTTAGCCAACCCGGGGGATCCGCCCTCCACCAAATCCCTTAACTGCCGCTTCCGCGCCAGTCAGCTCCAACCCCACGACTGTCATGATGGTGCTCGACGCGCCCTCTGCCACCCTGGTCCCTGGGACTCGCGAGGTCATCTAGGGGACTGGCGAGCTGGACCCGAGGGCCCCGACAATGGGCCCGGGGGCTCCATCTACCCCTAACCTCCAGCTCAAGCCGGAGCCTGTTCTCGTCGAAGATCCCTCATGGGCCAATCCAATCTTGGCTTTCCTCTTGAGCGGTGAGCTCCCTCCTAACGAAGACAAGGCCGGACAGGTCTAGTGTCGGTCTCCTGCCTACATCATTATCAATAATGAGTTGGTCCACCGCAGCATGACCGGCGTGTTCCGGTGCTGCGTCGAGCCAGAGAAGGGCCTAGAAATCCTCCGCCTCGAGGATCCTGGTAGCCAAGGTGTTGCGCCATGATTTCTACTGGTCGATGGCCTTGGAGGAGGCAAAGCAGCTGGTCGACAAGTGCGAGGGATGCCAACGCTTCAGTAGGCACAACCACCTGCGAGCTATGGCCCTCCAGACTATCCCTCTCTCGTGTCCCTTTGTCGCCTGGGGCTGGACATGGTAGGAGCATTCGAGACCACGCGAGGCAGCATGACACATCTACTGGTGGCCGTCGAGAAGTTCACCAAGTGGATTGAGGTGAGGCCCCTCATGAAACTAGACGGCCCCATGGCCGTTCGGTTCAACGAGGACATCACGGCCCGCTATGGCGTTCAACAAAGCATCACCACCGACAATGACACCAATTTCTCCAAAGGCACGATGGCGCATTTCTGTGCCAAAAAGGCATACAGATCGATCTAGCATCAGTGGCCCAGACACAGTCAAATGGCCAGGCAGCGAGGGCAAATGTACTAATCCTAGCCGGCATCAAGCCCCGGCTTGTGGCGCCCCTCATGCACTTGGCCGACTGCTGGATCAAAGAGCTGCCGACTGTCCTGTGGAGCCTCAGGACCATGCCCAACCGGTCAACCGGATTCACTCCTTGCTTTCTCGTGTACGGGTCTGAGGCGATCATCCCCATGGATGTTGAGTTCGCCTCGCCTCGCATCACGTTGTACACGAAGACAGATGCGAAGGAGGCGAGAGAAGACAACGTCGACTTACTCGAACAAGCGCGCCAGCTAGCCATGAGCCGTATGGCCAACTACCAATTGAAGTTCCGACACTACCATAGCAAGTGGATCCGACCCCTCCCCTTCCGCGAAGCGGACCTAGTGCTCAGGCAGATCCAGCGAACAGCCGGCTAGTACAAGCTGTCCTCCCCATGGGAGGGCCCGTTTATAATCAGCAAGGCACTACACAACAAAGCATACTACCCGATAGACACGTACAAGCCATAGAAGCGCAAGAGATGCCTTTGGCAAGGAGTTGGAGCGCTCGTGGAACGCGGTGCTCCATTGTCCGTTCTACTATTAGAAAAGAAATAGTGTATGTATGTATCTCCCCACCCGTTTTGGCACTCAATGAATGCAATGGGTGTCCCAAGCTAGCACTTGGGGCACGCCCTTCTGATTTCACTAAAAGCAGGTCGCTTCTCAAAGAGAGCACTCGGATTCGTGTCCCCTAACCCGGGGGCTCGCCGGCTAGCCTAAAACCCTTCTCTCCGATACGGTCAAGTAATGTGGATAAGCAAACATCCCCCCCCCCCCCCCCGTCCGGCTACAAACCGACACTCGGTTGTCCGATTATTTAGTCTAGAAGAAAACTTACAACATGAAACACCGTTCGAAGAGCAGCGATCGGTTAAGTCTAGCCGGATCTTTCATTATGCAACTAGTCTCTGGCGGCTCACCTTATCCTGAGCCGGACGACCATAAGATTTGCGCATTTTCCCCAAGGATGATGCCCCGTCCCTGCCCCAACCGGCTCCCGGCTGGTCGGCACGCGGGGAAGAAGTCAAAAAGGAACTCGCGCGAAAGATAAAGGTCGAAAAGCAAAAAAGCAAAGGTTGAGCCATGAAGCAACATCCACTCCCTTCATTTGGTGAATCAAATATGTCGTAGGAGTTAGTTGTTACTAGTTTAAGTCTGGCAACACCTTCATCTTAACTGTAGTCGGAGTTGGAGTGATAGCTTCTCTCAGAGTGGTAGACGGATTCGGAGCCAGAAACCCATTCACCAACATGAGCTTGATGTTTCCTTCTTGAGTAGGTCTTGGTATACTTGTCCTTCTTCTCCGAGTCCCTACTTCTCCTTGAGGGTCTTCATTCATAACGATCATCTCTACTCCTTCTCTCTCTTCGAGGTGACTTGTGTCTTGAGCTTCATCTTCTTGGTGACTCTTCTTTCCTCTTGTAAGGAGCCGTGCACTCGTTTGAGTAGTGTCCGGGCTTCCCACAATTACAGTAGTTTCGGTCACAACTTTACAAACGCTTCTCTTCATATCTTGAGTCGGAGCTGCGATCTTTGCTTCTATTCTTGTAGAACTTGTTGAGTTTCTTGACCATGAGGCTTATCTCTTCATTTGTGAGAAGGTTGTCGCTTGAGGTAGCAGGAGCATTACTTGTGGCTCTGTAAGCACTACTTGACTTATGGTGAAGGTCTTCCTTGTCTTTGAGTTTCATCTCATGAGAATCAATTCTTTCAGTCACTTCTGTTGGCTTGAGATCTTTGTAGTTGGGAATCATTTGGATCAATGTTCAAACAGTGTCATATTGATCATCCAAAGCTCGAAGTATCTTCTTTACGATGAATTTGTCAGTCATTTATTCGCTTCCTAAGCCGGCAATCTAATTGGTAATGAGAGCTAGCCTAGAGTACATGTCAATGAATCCTTCACCATCTTTCATCTTGAACTTGTCAAGTTGAATTTGAAGAACATCCAACTTGGATTCTCTCACAGATTCTGTACCTTCATGCATATCAATCAAAGTATCACAAATATCTTTTGCATTCTCAAGACGGCTGATTTTTTTAATTCTTCTGGGCATAGGCAGTTGAAGAGAATGTCACATGCTTGAGCATTGAGTTGCAACATTTTCAATTCATTCGCAGTCACTTCACGGTCGAGTTCCCTTCCTTCCGCAAAGAATTCACCTTGCATGCCGAGACAAACAACATCCCAAACGGAGGAGTTATGACCAAGCAAATGCATTTTCATTTTATACTTCATAGTAGCAAAATTTGTGCCATCAAAGTACGAACCTCTAAAGTGATAATTTCCCTCATTAGAGGGCATACTCTCCTAGGTTGTGAGACCAATGCAATGGAGACCAAGGCTCTGATACCACCTATAGGGTCGAAAGTAGTTCTCGAGGGGGGGTGATTATACTACTTGACCAATTTTTTTACTTATTCCCCATTTTAATTCTTGACAGATTTTAGCATTCATAGTATGTCAAGTACACCCTACACATGCATGTCTAAGAGTATAGCAGCAGAAAGTTAAGACAAGCATGTAACTAAAGAGAGGGTAGGAAGATCAGACGCAATTGATGACACGATGATTTTTCCTGTGGTTCCGATAGGAGGTGCTATCGTACATCCACGTTCATGGAGTCCTCAACCCATAGAGGGTAACGGTCGGTAGAGTCCACGGAGGGCTCTACCCACGGAGGGTTCCACGAAGAAGCAACCTTGAATATACCATGATGGCCTATGTCCATGGAGAACGAGCCTTACTCGGGGTAGATCTTCACGAAGTAGGTGATCTCCTTGCCCTTGCAAACTTCTTGGCTCACTCCACAACACGAAGTAGGAGGCTCCCAAGCGACACCTAACCAATCTAGGAGGCACCAGCCTCCAAAAGGTTATAGGATCGATAATGCAATGAACTCCTTGCTCTTGTGCTTCAAGATGATAGACTTCTCAACACACAATCACTCTCTAACATATTTGTCTTGGTAGAAAAGATTTATTGAGTGGAAAGAAACTTGGGGAGGCTAGAAATCAAGATCCATATGGTTTGAGTGGAAGATCTTGACCTCAACACAAGTAGGTATGAGTGGGGAACTATTCTGAGTGCTTCTTTTGCTAGTGAGTGGTGGTGGAGGGGTATATATAGGCATCTGCAAAATTCCAACCATTACACACAATAAGTGAGACTCGTTGGAACCGATGTGTGAATATCGGTTGTACCGAAGTGACTTAAAGTTAGAAACTTTTGAACCTCGGTGAGACCGATATAGGAATACCGGTTGCACCGATAACGTGACCAACGATCATAATGCCAAATCTCGCTGACACTGATTCGACATTCTCGGAGGGACTGAAACTGTGAACTTGCGTAACAGAAAGTTGGCAGCCCAACTCGGTGGCACCGAATGCAGTATCGGTTGTACCCGAAAAGCTAGGGTTTGGCTGATTCTGTCTGGGGTTTGGAATCGGTGGCACCGAGTGTAAAATGTTGGTTGCATCGATTTTGAGTGCTTGGCTTTGGACAGACTTTTGTGGAAGAGCTTGTGCATTTATGTGTTGACTATCACTTGTGCACATATGAGCATTTTGCTCACCAACAAAACCTTACCCCCTTTTAATAGTATTGCCTTTCCTATGGACTCAATGTGATTTCTCACAAATGTAAAATGTAGAGTCCTTTGCTTGAAGCTTGGGCAATGCTATTCCTTGCATCTTGGGGTATTTGACAATCCTTTTGCCAACCCATCATTGAACTTTTCCCGAAACATAATTAGTGGAAACATTAGTTCAATGACATATATGTTGTTATTAATTACCAAAACCACCATGGGAGCAAATGTGCTTTAGGCTGCATCGTGGCCAGCCGGTCCAGGTTGATGGTAGTATACCATGATAGGGCGAACTTGAGAGCCATCTGTGCCCCAGACCTGGTCGTCGAGGCCTTCGAAGCGTCGAGCCATGCCACCGTGTGCTCGAGCCATAGCGCAACATGGTCGCCCCGGATCTCACGGCCTAGCCAGAGGGCCAAAATAACCCCTAGGCTAGCTGTGTGGAGTCGGTCCATGCAGCACTATAGAAAGGTCAACCGGTTCTCGGTGGCTAGCGCGATCTTCGGCAGGCTCCAGCCCTCGTTCGCGTCAGTCTCCGCCACGGCCCGCTCGGTGCGACACTGGGTATCCGGGAATCAATCTAAGAAGAAGAAGAGAATCAGGAAACAAGGCAAGACAGCCAGCAAAGTGAAAAGACTCAAAGGAAAAAACACTCACGCTGAAAGGCGTCGTTCACTTCCATCCCGAACTTAAGGCTCAGGATCCGCTCCTCCTCCAACGCCTTCTCCACCTGGGCGAGGGCGGCAACACTCTTCTCAAGCTCGCCCCCGAGGTGAGCCACCTCATCCTTGAGGGTAGTGGCCTGCTGGTTGGCGTCGGCCGCCTGCTTGCCAACCTCCTCCTTTGCCGCCGCCTCCTTCTGCAGCTCTGCATCGAGGCGCTCCCGCGCCGACTGGCCGTCAACAACCAGACTGCCCTGCCGGTCCCGCTTCATCGTGGCTGCCTGGAGGTCCCTCCCCAGTTGGTCCCTCTCGGAGGCCACCTAATACTGCTGCATCCAGACCTAGGTCAGGGTCTCCAGCTCCTCTGTACAAGACACAACCCGAGTCAACTAAGTACTAAAGATCCAGCCAGTAGACACACAGTCGGCCCGGATCTCGAGGCCTACACCTTGTGGGTGCACTCACGCACCCCCATTGGAATGTTCGTACCTCGTGCCTTCTTCAAATCCTCCTAGGCTTGGTATTAGCCGACCTTGCCCCGGCCGTGAATGGCGACTGCCTCGTCGAAGAGCGCGTGCCACTTAGCATTCTTGGCCTATCCCTCACCAAAAGAGGGGATGTCAGAAGCTTGCACAAAAAGATTCAATCCAACTACCACACGGCCGAGCAGCCGCCCCGAATCTCGGGGGCTACACCTAGTGGGTGCGGTCACATACCCCACTGAAAAAAAGACATATTTGAGAAGGAGTCTCACCTCAACCGCCTCCTCCACGCACCGGAAGTTGCTCTCGGCGGCCTTGGTGAACCTGGCTAGCCCCTCGGAGCAATGGGCCATGATGCGAGCTGGCTCCCCCGGCACAAGGGCCTGCCTGTCGGCTGACGAGGCCAGTGCAGCCAGACCATAGACCAAAGTCGACCAATCTCAACGGACATTGGCGATGTTCCTCCTCAAGCATTTTGGACTGCCGCCCGATGTTACCTCCAATGTGACGCCCATTGGCGGAGGTCGCGCGAGAACGACAACGGCACGAGTGGCAGCCCCAAGCTCCCTTGCGACCAACGCAGGAGGCTTCGCCATGAGCCGGCCCGCCTCAGCAGGCAGAGCAACTAGTGCGTCTCCCCCTCCAGGTGCAGCCTCCAGCGCGGTCGGGACAACCGGCCCCTCCATGGTGGCCGACTCAGCGAGGTACGCAGTCATAGCTGGCTCCGGCTGCTCCGCCGCCTCCACGAATGGCTCGGGGACCACATCCGCCGGCGGGCCGTCTCCACCACGGACTGGGCTACCTTCAACGCTGGCTCCCGTGGGTTGCTCGACAGCGGCTGAGACATCCTCGTCCACTCCGCCGCGTGCATTGAGTTTGAGAGCCGTTTTTGCCTCCAGTCGCTCGACGCTGCCGAGCGCACAGGAGCACTCTTTGATGTCCTCTTTGAAGCCCGCAATTTGGCCTGTCGCCTCTTATCCTCCCGCATGGTGGCTGCATGTCCTAGGCAAGTGGGCTGGCGGCATCCGCTGGCTCAATTGCCGACTCCATGTCTTGGAGCTCGAGGGCCTCGCTAGACAATAGAGGGGAGTCACCCTTAAACCTTGGTCAGGCCAGGACAAAAAATAAACAAGTGACAAGGAGAGTGACCTTAGCCAATGAACACGGGAAGGGGGCGCCTGGCCCAGGGTGGTGGCTTTGCGACGTTGACACGCGTTTTATTCCATACCGGCTAGAGCGCTGCCGGCTGCCCAACGACCGACCTCTTTTCCTTCTGGGTCGCGGCACCCGCCCGGCCCCTGGCCGGTAGCTCCTCGCTCCTTCCCTGCGACTCTCGTCGTGCTGTGGGGTGCACATCCAAGATCCGGACATCATCATCATCATTATGATCATTGACCCAATCTCTGATTAGGGGTGTAGTGTCAAACTCACTAGCTGCCCTGGACCCACCTGCTCCTGGATCGCCTATCGTTCTGTCTTCCTTGACCTCCCCGGAGGACTTGACCTCCTTCTCGAAAGCTCCCCCCAACTCAAAGTCCTCCAGATCAGAGTGGGCATGGTTCGCCACGAACACTTAAGGGTGTGGGTCGTCCAGTGTGTTCTGTCGCACAAAATGCTGCGGTCAGCGCGACTCGTGAGCAAGGAGGCCGGGAGGAGAAAAATGAGAAAGAGGAAAGACAATCGCAAGAAAACGTACCAGTGGTGCCGGGTCGAGCTAGCTGTATGGTTGTTTGCCGAAGTGCCACGTGCACATCTCCAGCTTAATGTTGGTGACAGAGTTCACCCGCTCTACCACTTAAACCGGTCTCAGGTCAAAGGTGGACAACCGGCATGGGTCGTGCCGGCCCGCCAAGTCGCAGATCTAGTGCAGCCTTTGCTGCAGGGGCAGCATTCTGTGGTCGATGAAAGGGACCACCAGGTCGGCCGCGACCATGCCTTCTTTGCTCCTCATGGAGTGTAGCCGGCCCAAAATGCTGGTAACCTCCTCGTCCGCCGCGTCCAACGACTAGTTCGCCCCCGTGGATGGGACATTGACGAAGGGCGGTAGCCAGATGTAGTCCCTCGCCGGGTCGATGTTCTTCATGTAGAAGAATGTCCTATTCCATATCTTGATGGACTCGATGAAGGTGATGCGAGGGAAAAGCGTCCCTTACACCATCGTCCCCCGCCAGGCGTACGACTCGTTGGTGTTCTTAAATGCCTTAAGATAAAACATGTTCCTCCATAGAAAGGGGAGGAGGGTGAGGTAGCCCTTGCAGAGGGGCATGAAACTGGAAAGCTGGAAGATAGAATTCAGCCCCAGATAGTGCGGCTAGAGATCAAAGGTGTCGAGGAGAAGCTTGAAGAATCTGCTCACCGACAGACCGAAACCGCGCAAGAAATACGCGATGAAGACCACAAACTCCCCCTCCTTGGGATCCGGCACCACCTCACTGCCCAGAGGACGGGAGGTGAAGCGGTCCGCCGAAGACAACATGCGGGCGTGGTGGAGGTACGTGATGTCCTCTGCTATCACGGCGGAGCCATCCCAACTGTCCGAAGGGCCGTCAGCCATCTCCGGGGGGATGTGCATGTTGGGGCAAGAACAGAGGAGACTCCTAGCACTGTAGATCCTGGCGATCCCCTGCCGGCGGCCGCGACTGGTGTGAGGAGGCGAGCAACAACACAACGATGCGGGCTCGAGGCGCGGAGCAGCAAGACCAAGATGATGATGGGAAGAGGGGAGTGCTAACTGCCTCCGCCTCTCCCCCTCCCCTTATAAATAAGGGGCGAAGGCTGGGGGACGTGGGGATTAACTACGCCCACACCCCTAAGAAGTCCGCCAAACGTGGGTAGTGCGGGCCCAAACAGCCGGGATCCAGCCGCAAAGGATACCCGGCCGATGGCTAGAGGCCTACTAGGTTAGGCCTATGGAAACTTCCCGTCGTGTCCCTAGGGGCAGTTCCCACGGTGCCCGGTACCCCACACGTGGTGTGCCACGGCCCGGTGTGCGCTACGAAGTGTCACCACGAATCCCGAGGCGCTAGGCGCAGCTACCAGCGCGTATGGCCTCCCGGGCCACCGCTCCAAAGCATTCACCACTTCTTTCAGGGAAGGATGAAGCCGTCGGCTCCCCTTCGTCGGGAGGACGCGGGACCGCGCTGACCTTGGGGACTACTGATGGAGATAAGACCCGTTGGTATTCCGAAGAAGGGAGTTCAATCTCTTTTCAACACAATATGGTCGACTGGCGTCCCGCGGGCTGGCGTACAATTGGCTCGCCCACGGCCGGCTGGCATGTGGCTGGCTGGTACGCGGCTGGCTGGCCTGCAGTCGGCTGGTCCAGAGCTGGCTAGTGTGTGGCCGGCTAGTCCACGGCTGGCTGGCCTGCAGTCGGCTGGTCCACAGCCGACTAGCGCATGGCCACCTGACGAACAGCCGGCAGGCGTATTGATGACCATCTCTCACGTTGACCCCCGGGCGAGCAAGCACCGGTCTCCTCCCACCGTATACGCATACGGTGACAAGATGCGACCTCCAGGACAGGTACCGCGTGGCTGCAGTAACCGCTGACGAGCGAACGTGTGTGGCTACAGTTCGAGCTGTCGTACCACTGGCCACGGTTGATCGCGACCGGGCGAGGCGACAATGCCGACCATACCGAAGACAGCGGCTGGCTTCCGCAAGGTGACGACGCATAGTGTGGCCTGTGTCGGGGCAGGTGGCTTCAGATCAATAGCGGAGACCGTACAGCGGGCTCCAGCGGGGCCCCACAATCGGCGGGCCCTATAAGCGATGAGACTGCTCAGCCGGTGGGTCCCCCGACTGGCTAGAGAGGCTATCAGCCGTCTCCTCCACCCCAGTACCATCCATGGATATTGCATGCCGGGGGTTGTCCTATAACCCCCCGGTGCCCCACATGCGAGGGGGCAAGAATTCTCACCATCTTAACACACTCACCTCCACACACAAAGAAGCAGGAAGAGACAACTAGCTCCTTCTTCCTCCTCTACCCAACAGCTCAAGGAGCACCATTTTCGTCCTCTTAGTTCATCAACTAGACAAGTAGGACTAGGGTGTTACCTCCCACGGAGCGCCCCGAACATGGGTACATCAGGTGTCTCACACTGCTTGTTCCCGATCCCGTTACCGGAGTCCACCGGCGTACTTCGGCCCCAACCACACTCGATAAGCCACCCCATGGCATCTGTCATGAGAAAACGACGACATAAGTTTTTTTCCAAGGTTTGGTGTCCCTAGATATCTAATGACTGATGGTGGTTCACACTTTATTCATGGTGCTTTCCGTACAATGCTTGCTAAATATGATGTTAACCATACAACTGCATCACCCTATCATCCTCAATCTAGTGGTCAAGTTGAACTTAGCAATAGAGAAATAAAATTCATAATACAAAAGATTGTCAATAGGTCTTGGAAGACTTGGTCTAAGAAATTAGATGATGCCCCTTGGGCCTATAGAACCACTTATAAAAATCCTATGGTTATGTCTCTATACCAGATGGTATACGGGAAAGCTTTTCATTTTCCTCTATGTTAGAACATAAAGCATTTTGGGCAATTAAAGAACTAAATTATGAATTAGAACTTGCCGGTGAAAAGAGGTTATTTGATATTATCTCATTACATGAATGGAGAACCCAAGCTTATGAAAATGCCAAGTTATTCAAATAAAAGGTTAAAAGATGGCATGACTAGAGAATCCAAAAGCAAGAATTCAAAGTTTGAGAATATGTTCTGTTGTATAATTCTCGTTTCAGATTTTTTGCAGGAAAACTTCTCTCCAAATGGGAAGGATCCTATGTCATCAACGAGGGTTATCGCTCTTGAGCTATTAAGATTAATAATGCCGAAGGAACCGATCCGAAGGTGGTCAATGGACAAAGAATTAAACAATATATCTCAGGATCGCCTATTAATGTTGAAATCAATGTTATCCAAACCATGACACCACAGACACACATAAAAGAAACCTTCTGAAACACTCCAGAATTGTGAAAATTAAGAGGTACGTGATACGATATGTAAACGTACTCCGAGAAATCCGCAAAAATATTTTTATTCAGTTTTGGAATATTTAAGAATTATAGGAAATAAAAAATAAACCAGAAGGCAACTGAGGAGGGGCTGGTCCACTAGGGCACGGTTGCCATCCCTCGCGCGCCCTAGTGGAGGGTTCCCACCTCGGGAACCTTCCCAACTCCGTTTTCCATTCGCTTGCTTGGTCTCCAAGAATAAAAATTCTCTCTATATACCCCTAATTGTTTTGACCATCGCATCGCGAGATTTTCCCATGTCTTTGTTTTGTGCTGTTTTCCTGGCAGAATTGAAAATATATCGTCCCAAGATTCTAAGGGCGAGAGCTATGCGTCAAATTATGTTGATGATCCAAAGTTCTTTGGGAACATTTACCCCTACTTGAGGACTTCTAAGGAAGAAGAGTACAGCGATCTGAAGGAAGTAGAAGACGTTGGACCAAAAAGTAGCCCAAATGAAGATGAACCTCCACTACCTTAACTTGGAGATATGCCCAATACTCCTTTTTTTTCCTTCTCGTTTTCTACAGGAGATCAAGGCAGGTCTATGCAAAAGGATATTGAAACCTGAACAAGAGAATGATGATTTGAGGGAAGAAAACTTCATCCTCAAGCATAAATTTGCAAAGAAGAACAACGTCTCATCACCACAACCTTCATCGCCTTCACTACAAAATGAGAGATGAGTACACGGGTATGGGCACTCCCATTGGCTTGATCCAAGCTTTGGGGAGGTGCCCCGGTATCGTACCACCATCACTTTCTGGATGTGCATCTAGTGCCCCTTAGTGATTTTAGTGTATTGAAGACTTATAGGTTAAGAGACTGATGGGTTTGTAAGTGTACACAAGCTCTATAAATCGCTGAGGAGTTTGATATATTCGGAGATTATCGACCCCTAAAAATGAATGTCTTCAACTGAAGACTTTGGTGAAGACTTTGCTGAAGACTTTGGTATTCCCTGGAGACTTTGAAAATGATGAAGTTGGTGTGACCTTTAAGATATGAACAAGGACTATGAAGCATGAAGACTTTGCTGAAGACTTTGGTATTCCCTGGAGACTTTGAAAATGATGAAGTTGGTGTGACCTTTAAGATACGAACAAGGACTATGAAGCATGAAGAATCTGATATTAGCCTTGGTGATCCTGAAGAACGGAGTCAGGAGCTGGCAATGCTCATGAGGAAATTCCATAAGTTCTCAAGGAGAGGCCGTTTTGGAAAGTAATCAAAAAGTGGCTTGAAGAAATCAGATTCCTCATAAAGGGACTACAAGAAGAGAACTTGTCACAAATGCAAGAAATCTGGTCACTTTATCTCTGATTGTCCTGTTTGGGAAAAAGAATCAAAGAAGAAGAAGTACAAGGATGACAGTTCTGATGACTCGAAGAAGAAGAAGAAATCTTCAAAGTCCTCATCGCACAAGAAGAATGGTTCCACAATGTAACATCCCAAAACTTCATTTTGGAATGTTATGAAATATAGCTATGCATCCATCATCATCATTGCCTGAATATATGAAATAGTTGAAATGTTTCTTCTAACTTTCTGAAAGTCCCTTTCTATTTTCAATGTGTTGCTTTCACCTATTTGAAAACCTTGGAAAAAGTTCAAAATAAGAGGGGAGTAACATGACACTCCACACTAGGGTCTTCTTGGTGATATATTTGAATACTAAGAACCAGGGGGTCTTTTGAAAAATATTTGCAAAAGGTTTTAAAAACAAATATGCAATTTCTGAAAATATTTTTTTTTCAACGTATTCAAATGACAGAGGAAAAATGTTCATTGAATAGCATTAATTCTCCTGATCATTTTGATATATATGTTGCCTATATTTGGAAATGTTTTGAATGCTTTTAAAGAGGTTTTACTGCCCTGGATTTAAAAAAGGAAATAGATTTATATTTAAACGGGCCGGCCCACGAGCATTTACTCGCAGATTCATTACGAGCCAGCCGACCGACGACCTGCAAGCCCCTCCCCTCTCTCTGACAGCGGGCCCCGCCCCGACCAACCCTGGATCAGCAGGGTCATCGTCTCCCTCGCGCGCGCGCCGCCGTCGCCGAAAACCTCTCCACCGGATCTCCCTCCTCCTTCCTTCTCTCGCTCTGCCTCGCCCCTATATAAGAGCGGCCACCTCCGCACTCCATTCCCCCCCCTGAACCCCTCTGTCCCCCTATCCAGAGCGCTGCATCGAGCTTGCTGGAGTTCCTCGACCACCGAACCTCCCCGAGCACCTGGCCGTTGACTCCCTCGCCCTCAGCTCTGTTCGTCACCACCAATCGACTTCGGACGATCACCGTTGTCGCCTGGACCTCTCCGACATCCTCCTCGACCATCGGAGCAACCTCCGCGACCAGCTTCGACCACCGGCCGGCGCCGTCCTCGCCGGAGACCACCTCCTCCCCTTTGTAAGTCGTCGGATCCTCTCTTATCCGTTCGATCAAATATCGACGATCCAGATTAGAACCTTTATAAGTGTTAATCGTTTTCCCTTATGGATCGGTCGACCGCCCAGTTTTTCCCCGCATTCACGCTAGCAGCCAATAGGGAGTTGCCACGTAGCCTCGACCGTCCGTTAGTTTATTTTTTCTATATTCTGTTTTGTTTTAGTTAACAGAAGGTTTTCTGATTTTGTTTTGTTTATATCTTTTAAACTATTTAGTGTTTTGAATTGATTCTTTTTGCATTAGTTCACATATTTCATGTAGTTTCACCCTGTAGTCTTAGAATTTAAATTTGACCTCTAAAACAGAATCTGCCTAGTGTTTGGTATAGTTTAGCTAATTTAGTTTTTAGTTAGTTTAAATCAGATTTGGTTATAATTGTTTTACTAGGTTCTGTTGCTTAAACATTAGGTGTTTTACTTGATGATAATAATAATATAAATTGCTTAGTTTATTTCTTGATTGTTATAGGAATCTCAACTCATTTTCAACTAGGTATAATTTGTTATAAAACAAACTAGTTTAGTAGTAGTTAGTTTAACCAAGTTTTAGATAATGAAATTCTGTTTTATAAGAGAGTTTTTAGTAAATTCTTTTTCTGTTAATATAATGTTTATTAATTAATAATAAGTTTTGTTTTACTCTTTGTTAGTAAAACTATAGTTACCTCATATAGTAGTGTTTATCAAAACTTTTAAAACCCTACTAAGATTTTTCTTAACAAAAATTTAAATGGATTTAATTCTGTTGTGAAGAAAATATTTTATTATTCACTTTCTGTCAACTATTGTTTTGTTCATACAAGTAGTTTTATTATGTTAGTAGTGGTTTACCCATCACCTTTTTGAAAACAAAACTTTGTGTGTTTTCTTGCTTGTGATTTGTGCATTGCTTTGTCTTGATTGTTTACTAGTTCATTTCTGATTTTGTGAGTTACAACATTTTGTTGTATGCTTATTGAGTGCTCTTGTTTGCTTTGTTAGATTATCCGGAGTGCGAGGCTTGTTACATAGAGTCACTCACGTACGAAGATCATCAATCAGGCAAGTCACTTTGATCATCTTTACCCATGTTTTTATTGCATTAGTTCTACCCCCCCCCCCCAATTGCATGCAAAGTAGGTAATTGGAAACTTGGTTACTGTTGTAGTATCATGTGGTAGGTACCCCCTCAACCCTTGACACATTGGCCCCGGGAAACGTTGTTTTACATTTTGCTATGCTCCTAGTAGACGGGGTTGGTTGTGTGATTCATGAGAGTTGTGAGATTGATTACAAGACCTACATAATGATCAAGACTTCAAGACTCCGAGTTTTCGACATACCTCTGGGTGGATGATGGTTGAACGGCGCCCTGGAGAAACTAGTGGTTAGCCTAGATGATGCTGGAGATGTGCCAGTATTCATGCAGAAAGGTCTACCCAGGCACAAAGAGATGGATGGATGCTTCAAGACCCAAGGCTTACCTGCACAGCCACAAGTCATTATGGGCTCTGGCTTGGTTGGATATCGTGGTGGCCCTGGACAGGCGGTGCTACGAGATGTAGAAGAACGGTAGGAAAGGATGGGCACCGACAGAGTCGCAGGGAAACCCTTTGGAAGACCATGTTTTGGTCATCCGTTTCTCAAACACCCTGAAGTGCGAGAAATCAAACGGAAGCGACCAAATATTGTGGGGAACGTGTGCAAAACTCTGCAGAGTACTCAACCTAATCGATTAGCCGTGTCCACGGTCATGGACGACTTGAGCCAAAGGAACTGAAACTTCCGGAACCCTCAACACAATTAATATGATGATGTGGGTATTAATAACTTGGGTATGGGAATTGGTTGGTGGAACCATCTCATTAATCAACCAACTTAGTAATTATTTTGCTTAGCCCTCTCTTGATGTAGGAAAAATTGGCTTTACGCAAAAACTTACTACCCCACCTGCCATGTATGCATGTAGATTAGATGATTATCTTTTTCACCCCTCTCTTTTGACTTTGCCGGCATATTCCATATGCTGACCTACACGTCTGCAACGTATCATGTTGCAGAGTACTTTTCCGACCAGGAGTGAGGATACGCTCTACGCTCGGTGAGATGCCCTTGGAGTTAGATGGACTCATCTACCTTCGATGCTTCCGCAAGATTTATATATTCTCATGAGTTGGCCTTCAGCCACTTTATTGTAATCTTTATTGTAATAAAGGACTCGATATGAGATTTACGATTAATAAATGTTGTGTGATTTCCCTTTGATATATACATTGATGTACCGTGTGTGTACCAGCATGATCTTGGGATGGTACGGAAACACCGAAGATTCGACCTTTCAGGTCGGGTCGCTACACAGAAAAGCTCGGGCTATCATTGGCAACGAAATGGATTCTGAAGAAGAATCTGAAGAATATGAAGAAGAGCAAGAATCTAAGGTGGAGTCAGAATCTGGTGTTGCTAGCCTTGCTCTTGCTACTGCTTTCATTAGCAAGTCCATCTTCAATGATGAAGAAAATGACTTTGACGCCAGCAATGATGATTATGCTCCCACCTATTGCTTCATGGCTAAAGGTTCCAAGGTACACAAGCATAATTCCTCCTCTGAATCAAGTGAAGGTGAATCTGATGAATATGAGAAACCTAGCTATTCCAAACTTGATAATATTGTCACTAAGAAACAAAGTGCACATGAAAAGCTTCAGAATCTGTTAGACAAAAGCAATGAACTATTGAGTGAGAAAGTGGATCGGACTCAAACTCTGACTCATGATCTCAAATTTCTTTAGTTAAAGTATGATAACCTTCAAAGTCATCATAATGGTCTCTTAGTCAATCATGAGAAGCTTTGTTATGAATTTCTTCAAATAAAGCAAGATCTTGAGAAACTAAGAGTGTCTCATGAGGATCTCCAAAGGGAAAATGATTCCTTACTGTCTCAAAAGACCAGTACCGCTCAGGAAAAATTTGTTACACCTTGTTTGAAATGCATTGACCGTGAAACTGCTAATTCTTCACCTGAATGTTGAAATGCTTCTATTGCTGCAAATTCTTCAACTATTCCCATGGTCACAAATTCCTCATCTGAGGATGCCACAAGTATCACTAACGAAAATGCAGGGTTGAAGGACTTGTATGTGACAGGCATATACAAAAGTCTCAAAGGGCATCAAACCGTTTGTGATGTTCTCAAAAAGCATATCCTGAACAGGAACCCTAGGAAAGAGGGTATCGCATTTGGGAGGAAACTCAACACTGATGGATACTACTCGAAACCTAAGCAATACCCTAAAACCTCATGGGTTGCTGCAAAAGGACCTCATGTATATCCATCCACTTTACCTGGCTTTACTTGTGCAACTTCATATTCCTCTGATAAGTCAACTGAGTCCAACTATTCTTCAAAAATCAGAATGGTGAAGTATTTGCTAGATTTGTTGGAACTAACTGCAGGAACGGTTCACCTATCAGGAAAATCTGGGTTCCCAAGAGCTGCTTCGAAAATATTCAAGTGAATGTCCTCACGACACCACCTATGAAGAAAAAGAACTCCAAATCAAATTCCTCATATGGACCAAAGTCTTCGCTTAGACAAAATTCCTCAAATGGTAAAAAGTATCATTCTCGTGTTAATGCATCTGTTTTGCCGGGAAAATCTAAGAGTTCTGAATATGTGCATTATTCTTCAAATCATTATGTTCATAACTCCTTGAAGAATTTCTCTGCTTAGTTATATGAGTACTCTAACCCTCGTCCTGTGAAACGAAGTGCACTAGCTTCAATGCCTCCTTTCTCATATGGAGCTTGTAGAATGATGAACTCTTTACCACCCCTCCAGATGTGGGTGGTGAAGAAATTGAACTAATTTCTTATGTAGGGTCAGGTCTCTAGGCAATCTTGAATGTCTAATGAATTTGCTAGAGACCTGAGGAAATGCTTGAAAGGACGCAAGCTAATCATGCAGAAATGAATTCCTCATTTCTCACGTCCTCACATTGTTGTACTTACTATGTTGTGTGATATGGTTGTCATCTCAATATCCATCTCAATATCCGTCTCAATGGCTATCTCAATGCTTTGTGATCTTGATATGATGTCATTTCCTCAGACGATCCTTAGTCTATTGGTCCTCGAAGAAGCAGAACTACGTGTCACTATCTACTGTTGAAGTAGAGTACATTGTTGCTGGTTCATGTTGCGCTCAGTTGCTACGGATGAAGCAAACCCTCAAGGACTATGGCATCAAGAATTTGCCTCTCTACTGCGACAAGAAGAGTGCTATCAAGATTGCTTACAACACAGTTTAGCACTCCAAGAGCAAGCAGATCCAGATTCGTCATCATTTTCTTCGAGATCATGTACTCAAGGGCAACATCTCCATCAACCACATTCCCCCCTGAAGAACAACTGGCCGATATCTTCACAAACCGTTGGATGAAAAGAGATTTTGCAAGTTGTGGTGTGAGCTAAATATATTAGAATCTTTGATTGTTCTTTGAAAAGATACACATCCTTACACTTATGCAAAATTGATGACTTAGATGTGCAACACACGAAGTGAAGTTTTTCTTCAATCACTGAGGAATTTGAAGTGTGAAGAAATTAATGAGGAATTTGATTCTCAAAACCCTACGACATTGTACGCGGTGTATGAAATCATCATTCTTATATGGTGGGTCACGCCACCAACAATTGTTGAAATTCTTCAAAGTTGACTTTTTCATCATTTTGCAAATTCTTCAAATTTTCAAATTCCGCAAGTTTGCAAAATCCTCAAACTTTCAAATTCTTCAAACAATGAAATTGATGTTCTTAATTGACTATATATATATATATATGAGTCTTCAATGTCCTCAAGAAAATTCACTTATTGCTAATTCTTCATGTTGATTTTCATCTAAGTGAATGTGATCGGACTCGTTCCCCCTCTATGCTAAACTCAACAATGTTGTTCAAAAATTCTTCATATGCGTTCTACTTTGAAAATCGTTCAAAGTCTTCACTATGTCCTTGACAGCTGAAGAATTTGCGAACGGAAACTTTAAAATTTTCACTATCAAAATTTTCGGCGCTTCCCGCTCAAACTGTTCCGACTCCCATGAATGGATAACCCAAGATCCCCCACCATCTCCACTACTGAGAACGTGGGTGACACATGTCGCTTGCAAAGCAAGGTTCAAGGGAAACCTGGTCAAAAATCTTCGGGCCGGCTGGTTTTCACCACAACTTTAAATACCCCTTCCCTTTCACTGTGCTATAGTTACTCCTCAGTCCCTCACTCTCCCGAGCTCAAACCTAGCGCCACCATTACAATTATCACCGCGGGAGAGGAAGAGCTTCACTGCCTCGACCTTGCCGTCACCGTACTCGCATCAGCCGTGGAAGTATTCACCCCGCCACCGTTGTAGCTGTCTCCCTCTGCCAAGCTAGGGTGTGGGATATCTGGACGGATGAGCTTCCCCGATTTCATCTCAATATTCGTCGTGTTCTTCATCAGGGTAAATAAAATCTAATGTTACTACCCTTGGTTGATCTTCTTGTTTTCCACAAAAATCCTCAAAGGTGTTTATTCTTCAAGAATCGTCTTCTTAAGAACTTTACATGCTTCATTCCTTGATGTTTTTCCTAAGTTAACGGTTTTCTTCAAGATTCCTCAATTGTGTGGATCCTCAAAATTTGCACAACTCTGGAACCTAAGAGAAGAACACTTAGTGAAATTCCTTGAGAACCTATGGTCAAAATCCTCAACTTGATGTATTTTCAAAAATTTCTGAGAACGCATATGACCTCTTCAAATTCCCCGCACCTATACTCTGTTCACATGTACAAAATGTTTGCTGATGAATCACTAGGTTCTCATCAACTTAACTCATTTGCAGCGTTCCTTGAGGAAAAATTGTATACATCTTCAGAATCATCAAGAGTTCAAAGTCGTCAAGTGAAGAAAATGGCAGATGGTAAAAGAACTCAGAAAGGTGGAAAGGAGGCTGAACAGAACACTGCTTTTCAAATACCTGAGGATTTGTATGCTGGTTACTGTACTCCTGATGAAGCCATGCATGGGAAAGAAACCAAGGAGCATAGGAACATCAAAATTCAAAGGATTGAACGGAGGTGGGTGAAGGAATGGAGAGACTATCACTTTGTCACTCCTAAGTACAAGAAGAAATTTGCACTCAAACCTCCTTGCAGAAGGGCACCTCCTGCTGATGATCAAATGGTTGATCCCACAAGTGTTTCTCATGGTGAAGACTTTCCATCTGAATGGGCAAAACATCAACGAAAACTTGAGAGAACTGCCAAAGCTGCCGTGAAGCAATTCAATGAAGATTCTACTATTGCTACCTCTGCCAGAGCCTCTACTATTGCTCCAAAGAAATCAATGGTGATGATGTCTGCAGTGAAGCCAAAATCCTCAACTTCAAAGTCCTCACTTCAGAATCCTCAAGCAAATTCTTCTAAGGCCACTTCAATGCCTTCAGTAACTGCACAATCATCAGATGCTGACACAAAGTCCTCAACACATGTACATCCTGCAACATGTTAGAGGACTATAGGCTTCTCAATTGCTTCAGCGGTTTCTGCAAGTTCGTCAGCCCAAGCACATCCCTCAACCATTCCTTCTCTGCTGAAGATGAAAGCTACTACTGCATGAGGAGCTCGACCAAGTTCTAACCCCAAGAAAGTTGTGTTCCAAGTTCCATCAGATTCTTCAGATGATGAAGCAGATGATGATGAACTTGAGGCAATCATCAAAAACAACCAAGAACGAGTGGCTCAATTAAAAGGCACTCAAATTCCTCTCTGGCTGGATCCTAAGATGGTGCTTAACTTCATTGACATCTGGAACAAGGATCCCAACACTCCAATTGATGACTTGAAACTGCCTCCTAGACCAAATCATGTCCTCACTGCCTTCATAGCTAAAGAAAAATCGAAGTATGAGAAGGTGAGACAAACCAAGAAATCTCAGTACAAGAAAGAACATTTCTTGAAGTGTAATGTTCCAAAGCTTTCTCCTGAACAACTTGTGACCATACAACCTGAGATCAAAGGACTCAGTGATGAATTCAACCAATACTATACTAATTGGCAAGGCGCTAAGGTCCGGTTCGTCAAAGTGGCTGACAAAGCCATCAAGGACCACAACAAGAGGGTTGCAGCTCAATCGCAACCGCAACTTCCTCAGGCTGAAGGATCTTCTCAGCCTGCTGAAGAAACTGCAAGTGCACCTAAAGAAATTCAGGCTGCTGAAGAACCTGTTAAGGCAACCTCCATTGTTGCGCTTGAAGAAATTGCCAGGCCAGCTGAAGCTTTTGCCACACCTGATGAAAATTAGACTACCAGGACGACTGCATCATTCATGCCTGCAGAAACTGCTACTCCTTCACCCTCTGCTGAAATTGCAAAATCTTCAAGGGTGAAGAACATCAACCTTCCTTCTGCATCAGAAGTGAAGAAAACAAAGCTGCGGAGAATAAGGCTGCACAGAAGAGAAAAGCATCAAATTCAGATTCCTCAATAGTGAAGAAGTTGAAGACTCTGCCTAGGTCTTCAACTGATCCAATTGATGCAACTCCTATCAACTCCATGCGAGCCTACGAGTTTGTATCGTTTGGTGTTGACTATGTCATCCCAAATAATGAAGAAGATGACAAGGATCAGTCTGCTGCTTCCTCAAAGCAGATTGTTGAAGAGATTGAAGTGGAAGCAAATGCTTCAACACCCCTGGTATCGCCGCCCCAGCCCGGCGTTGAAGAATTGGAAGATGATGTGGACATTGGAAACACAACTCCTATCATCACTGATGAATATTGGGAAGCTGCACACCCAAATTCACCAATGACCACTCCCCTCACCCAAATTCCTCAGTCTCCAGCCCAGACTGAAGAAATTCATACATGATCTGATGACTTGGCCGCACTTGCTACTTCAATCCCTCAGAATATTCCAGCTGCATCACCTGAACAAATTGCTTCTCCTACTGCAACTGAGGAAACTACTGTTCAAACTCCTCAGTCTAAAGAAGTTCCTCCAATGCCCAAGGAAGTTGTGGGCTACTTCAAGCACAACCTTCAGCCGAAGCCTAAGATGCCATTCAAAGGCTCAAAGCGGCCCAAATTCGTCAAAACAAATTTCTTCAATGAGCACATATTCTTCACATGGCCAAATCCATATGATTCCGCAAGGGCCAGTCGTACCAGATTTTGGACACCCACGCAGATTAATTACTATGCATCAGTGTTGTTTGACAAGGAGAAAGTCTTCGAGCACCAAAAAATTCCTCATGCGGATATGGAAACTATCACATGCTTCACACGAGTGCTCGCAGCTCTTCACGATGCTGGAATTCTTCCATTCTGTGTGGACATTTGTGATTGGAATGAAGAGCTAAGTCTTTAATTCTATGCCAGCTTGCACGTCACATGTGATGCTTCTGATGTCACTTCTTTGTTTCCTGACTATATGATAGGATCAACTCACTACACTGCCCCAGCCTCAGAATTTCTTCGAGCTGTGCCAATCCCAATTCCCTCAGAAGGTGCAAGATGCCTATTTGATGAACCTGCACTGCCCAATCACATGATGCAAATGTTGATGAAACTATTGGCTCCTGGAAATCCTCCAAGGACTACCTTCCTAGTGAAGGATTTGCTCTATCTTCCCAGGACCATCTATTGCATTCCGATCAAAACCCTCACTCCTCAGAGGGGTCACAACTCTAAAGAAGAAGGGGTGGATGGAATCATGAAGAATATGTTGTTCAACATCATTCATGGGATTCCGATAAACTACCTTGATTTCTTCTTCAGGACTTTGGCCAATGCAGCTTCAACCCCATTTGAATGTAAGCTTTACACTCCCTGGATCATGAAATTCATCAGATCAAGGTCTTCATTTCCCTTCAAGGCTGACTTTTAGAATCACTTTGGCTTTCTGCCTCCTATCAAAGTCATCAAGCACACATTTTCTTTAATTGAGGGCAAAGGCAAGGCTGTCATTGATGAAGGTACTCGTCCATTGGATGGTCAGTTTCTCAAAGCTGCATCTTACTCCACCAATGATGACTCTGCTAACCAAGACTCTGCTGCAAAAGCCCCAACACAAAAGCCTCGAGAAACTGCCCCTCGTGTGATGAGTGATCGTGAGCTCCTTATAAGTCTTCATCATAAGGTTGATCACAACCACAAGTGGGCAAGCGTCAGTTTGGTTCACTTCTTCGAGACATGACTAGCACGCACAACACTATGAGGAAGAACCAATACTACCTTCACGAAGTCTTAAACCGCACTTGGGCCATTCTGTCTCACCTCAAGACTCATGAAGAACTAAAGGAGATGAACCTTGAGAAGAACCTTGACTGGGATCGTCCTCCTCTAAAGAAATTCAAGAAAGTTCAAGTTCCTCAACTAGTTACAAGCTCATATTCTTCATTGCGCGAGGCGGATGAAGCTGAGGAAATTGACGATACTATTGCGGGCCCTGCATCGAGAAATGACCCCGACAACACTGGCGCTCCTCCATCACCTTCAACATGAAATTCTTCAAGGCGCGTTAGTCCTCAGTTTTCGTCCCTTTTGGTCTTTGAAGACAAAGGGAGAGAAAACTTGAGTTAGTATTCAGGCATATCTCTATATATGGGATTTTTTTGTTTAAGTTACAACTCTCGCTCTTCTGAAGCTTTTGTTGGTTGAGTTGTAAACTTAAGTCCGATGGTGGTCTGACTCTTTTGAACTGCTTTCAACATGATATTTCCTCAAATTACCTTGATGCATACATGCTTTCGTCAGACATAGTTTTCATCATGCATTTCAAATTCTTCATATCATATGTTAAATGCATGTATGAATTACAAGATATAGGGGAAGTTCTCCGTGTTTTCAACCTGTAATGTGCATTTGTAGTCTGAAGCAAATTCCTCAAATATGCACATCTTGAGGGGGAGTTCTTCTACATCTTGCAATCAAATTCCTCAAACTCAGTACTTACACATCATAATTTTTATCCCCGTTGAAAACTTAACCTATTTGTCATCAATCACCAAAAAGGGGGAGATTGTACGTGCATCTAGTGCCCCTTAGTGATTTTGTTGCATTGAAGACTTATAGGTTAAGAGACTGATGTGTTTCTAAGTGTACACAAGCTCTATAAGTCGCTGAGGAGTTTGATATATTCGGAGATTATCGACCCCTAAATATTAATGTCTTCAACTGAAAACTTCGGTGAAAACTTTGCTGAGACTTTGGTATTCACTAAGGACTTTGAAAATTAAGAAGTTGGTGTGACCTTGAAGATATGAATGAGGACTATGAATCTTGAAGACTTTTTTTGTAGTTTCATTTCCTTTCTTTGAGTCATAGGAAACAGCGTACTATTAAAGGCGACCGAGGTAATACTAAGGAAAATTTCCAAGTGATGCTCAACTCAAAAGCCTCAACCTATCCAATCCTTTGAGTGAAGCCTTTGGAAATCTCTTACGATTCAGTCAAGTTCTTCAGTGACAGACACGAAGTTCTCCTGGTCTCTGAGGAAATTGGTCGGACTGAGGAGTTAGGATTTCACGAGTGTGAATTGCCTACAAGTGACGAACATGATAAGCCTGAGGACTTCAATAGTTCGAAATTCCGACCGTTACTGTGGTTAGCACCAGCTGTCCCCACTCATCTTATCCACATAATGGTCATATCATTGGTGGCATTTATGTCTTATCATATCAGGTTGCATCCTGGCTATAAATAGCCACCCCCACAAGCATTAGTTGATTGGTTGCTCCCAGAGAGAACTGACACTTCTCATTTGAGAGCAACCCATCCTCTAAGGACTTTGAGAGAAAATCATCAGTGAGGAAAAACCCAAATCCGAACCACCAAACCCGAAGTGACTGAGCATCAATGAAGAGATTGTTCCTGTGTGGAACCGATGCTTGTTACCTTTGAAGACTATGTATCTTCCAGACGGTTAGGCGTCATGGTCTAGTGCATCCTACAGTTTTTTGGGGATCACGAAGTGACATTGGTATAGAGCATCCAATAGTCAATTGTGGATCGTTGGGTGACAAGTTTGTGAGGATTTTGGAAGTCTACCCTGAAGACTTACCATGAGTGTTGCGTGAGGACTTTGTGACCTTATCTGAAGGAGAATACGGTAAGGACTGTGCATCCTGGGACTGTGCGTCCTCTGGTTTAAATACCTGGCCGCTCGAAACCAGATGTAGGACTGTCACAATAGTTGGAACTCGGTCATCAAACCATTGTCTTGATCGAGCTATCTGGTTCTATTTCCTTAACCCTTTCATTTCCTCATATACTTGTTGATGAAATTGATCATTACTATTTGAAGAATTTGACTGAAGACTTTCTCAATTTCCTCACCTCAAATTCTTCAAATTACCTTGTTCCTCACCTTCTTATCCCGTATCTCGCTGCCTATAATCTGTGCATGCTTAATTTCATCATGATGACTATGCTACTGCTATGTTTCTCATGCACTTGAGGAATTATTCCGTTGCTAGTTATTCATCACATTTAAAATTCCTCAAGTTGAAATTCCTTAGTGATGAATTTCTAAAAATCACCTATTCACACACCCCCTCTAGTCGATATAACGCACTTTCAGTTCCTCGTACCAGGTCGTCGGTGCCACAACTAGCCTTCTAAAGACTTTGCAATAGGCACGTGGCAGGCTGAGGACCTGTAGAGAACCAACAATATACAAGTCTCCTCTCCTAAAGCCTTCGAAGACTTTGGATTTGTCCGACTCCATGATGACAACACAATGATATTTTCCAAAGATGAGAACCATATCAAGATCACAAAGCATTGAAACAGACATGAGGTTGAACCCGAGGGTGTCAAGATGACAAAGCATTGAGACAGACATTGAGATGAAAACCATATCACCCAACATAGTAAGTAAAGCAATGTGAGGATGTGAGAAATGAGGAATTCATTTCTGCATGATTAGCTTGCGTCCTTTCAAGCATTTTCTCAGGTCTCCAACAAATTCATCACACATTTAAGTTCGCCTGGAGACCTGACCCTGAATAAGAAATTAGTTCAATTTCTTCACCACCCACATCTGGAGGGGTGGCAAAGAGTTCATCATTCTATGAGCTTCATATGAGAAAGGAGGCATTGAAGCTAGTGCACTTCGTTTCACAGGTCGAGGGTTAGAGTACTCATATGAATAGGCAGAGAAATTCTTGAAGGACTTATGAACATAATGATTTGAAGAATAATGCACATATTCAGAACTCTTAGAATTTCCCTGCGAAACAGATGCATTAGCAGGAGAATGATACTTCGGTCCATATGAGGCATTGGAGCTGGGTTTCCTTTTCTTCATGGGTGGTGTCGTGAGGACATTCACTTGAAGATTTTGCAAGCAGCTCTTAGGAACCCAAATTTTCTTCATAGGTGAATCGTTCCTGCGGTTAGATCCAATAAATCTGGCAAATACTTCACCTTTCCGATTTTTTAAGAATTTGTAGTTGGAGTCAAGTGAATCATGAGAGGAATATGAAGTTTCACAAGTAAAGCCACATACAGTGGATGGATCTATAGGAGGTCTTTTTGTAGAACCCCATGAGGTTTTAGGGTACTGCTAAGGTGTCCAGTAGGATCCGTCAGCATTGAGTTTCCTATCAAATGCAATACCCTCTTTCCGAGGGTTCCTATTCAGAATCTGATTTTTGAGCACATCGCAAAGAGTTTGATGCCCTTTGAGACTTTTGTACATGCCTATCACATACAATTCCTTCAACCCTGCATTTTCGTCAGAAAAACTTGTGGTATCCTCAGGTGAGGAATTTGTTACCACGGGGACAGTTGTAGAATTTGCAGCAATAGAAGCTTTTGAACATTTAGGTGAAGAATTAGCAGTTTCACGTTCGATGCATTTCAAATAAGGTAGAACAAATTCTTCCTCAGCGGTACTGATCTGTTGAGCAAGTAAGGAATCATTTTCCCTGTCGATATCCTCATGAGATGCTCTTAGTTTCTCAAGATCTTGCTTTCTTTGAAGACGTTCATTGGAAATCTTCTCATGATCTACTAAGAGAGCATTATGATGATTGTGAATGTTATCATACTTTGTCTGAAGACTTCTGAGATCATCAGACAGAGTATCAGTCCGATGCACTTCCTCATTCAATAGATCATCGCTTTTGTCTAACAGTTTCTGAAGTTTTTCAAGTGCACTTTGTTGCTTAGTGGCAATATTAGCAACTTTTGCATAGCTAGGTTTCACATACTCATAAGATTCACGATCACTTGATTCAGAAGAGGAGTGATGCTTGTGTACCTTGGAACCTTTTGCCACAAGACAAAGTGAAGAAGATGAAGCAGGATTTGCCTCCTGGGTTTTGAGGAATTTCTTGAGTTAGATGAACTTGGGTTCATGATGAATGGGATAGACTTCATTAATGTCCACGGTCCTATCCTAGATGAGCCTGGCGTCTTGGAGATGATAGATGCCTTTGAACATGACGTTCGATCGGCTTGAGAAGATGATGTTCCTCGCTTGAGCATCAAGTTGGGTGTACTTGCGAATTTCCTCAGCATTTGCCATGTTGCAGAGTTCAGTCAGTCTAAGTTCAGTAATAGTCCATAGTTCACTGTTCATTGATATGAGATGCTTCTTCACCAGAAGTTTCCAACTAGGATATTCAATGTCTTCAAGATTGGGACATTCTGTGGCTGACTTGACACCTTTCGTCATCAAGTAGTAAGTAGGAGCATATTCATCATTGCTGCCATAAAATTCATTGGAGTAGCCATTTTCTTCATTGTTGAATATGGACTTGCTGATGAAGGCAGTGGCGAGAGCAAGGCTAGCAACACCAGATTCAGACTCCGCCTCAGATTTTTCCTCTTCTTCATATTCTTCAGATTCTTCTTCAGAATCCATTTCCTTGCCATTGAAAGCCCCAGCCTTTCTAGAACTATTCTTCTTGTGCGTTGAGGACTTTGCAGATGAGGACTTAGAACTTTTTTCTTTTTTCTTTGAGTCATCAGAAGTATCATCCTTGTACTTCTTCTTTGATTATTTTTCCCAAAGAGGCAGTCAGAGATAAAGTGACCATATTTCTTGCATTTGTGACAAGTTCTCTTCTTGTAGTAGCTTGAGAAATATGATTACCTCAAACCACTTTTTGATGATTTCCAAATCGGCCTCTCCTTGAGAACTTCTGGAATTTCCTCACGAGCATTGCCAGATCCCGACTCAGTTCTTCAGGATCACCAAGGCTACCATAAGAATCTTCTCCTTCGGATGAGCAAATTGCTTTTGCCTTCAGAGCACGAGATCTTCCATAGCTAGGCCCGTAGAGGTCTATCTTCTCAGCTTGTTGGAATTCATGAGTATTAAGTCTCTCAAGTATATCAATAGGATCAAGTGACTTGTAGTCTCCACGCTCTTCAATCATCAATGTCACATCCCTATCTAGCTTACTTAGGACAGCATGTGTGTGCATCATGTTTCACTTTTGCATCAATTTGAAATGGGGATTAAAAGAAACCCCAAACCCTCATTTGAATCAAACCAATTTAAAGATTGTGAAAAACCAACAAATCCAAAATGCCCATAAAAAATGTCCCCTATGTCTGATAAATGTGGATAGGAATATACAAGGGGTCATTCCAAATATTTGAATATTTATAGCATTTTAAAAATAAATATTAAAGCTGCTGAAAATGCCAAATAAAGCATTATAAATATTTCAGTTTTCAAAATATTCTGAAACTTTTTATGGAAGTTTGAAATATTCAAACTAAGTTCGTTAAAATATTTGGGATATTTTATACCTAGTATTTGTGCCTCAAAATAAATGAAACAAATGTCAAAAAAATAAAAAAAACTGGATTTTCGAAAAGAAAGAAAGGAGGAAGCACCTGGGCCGGCTCATCTGGCCCAGCAACCATCGTCGTCCTCCTGGCGGCCAGGAGGACGAGCGTGTGATCGACGTGCGCCCGCGCCGGTGCTGCCATGCAGCACCCTACGTGCCTCCATACCCCGCCGCGTTGGCGAGAGGATGAGGATGCCGCTGCCGTCCCTATCTTTCCCACTGTCTCCCATTTCGCCCCTGCTTCTTCCTCTCCTATGCTCCGCCATGGCCGATGGTCCTGCTAGCTCGCCGTCATAGTTGCAGCCGCTCCCGCGCCTCCCTGAGCCTGCCAAAGGCTCCGCCTCATCGTCCCCGTTGTCTGTGCCGAGCCACACATCGCCAGGAGCCCTAAATGTCGCCCTCGAGCTCATCTTCCTCCTCGGACCCGAGCTTCGCCGCCGTCGATTTGTCGCCTCCAAGCCCTCCCCGAGCAAGTTGTCGTCGTCTCTGAGCCCGCTGTGAGCTCCCGGCCCTTCCCCTCTCTTCCCTGGCCAGTTCCCCCTCTATAGGCCCCGGTTGCGTTGGCTCCCAAATGCCCCGCCGCACGAGCTCATCATCAGCGTTGCTTCGGTGACCATCTGGTCCATCCGTGGCCACCATTGAGCTAGTGGGGTCGCGTAGTGCCCGTAGGTGCTAAGCCCCGACCGTTTTGTGCCCTGGTTCCTCGACCTCGTGCTCGCTCGAGCTCCGGCAGCCGCCGAGCTCTGAGAGGTGTCGGGATGGACGCGCACATGAGGTTAGGCTCGCCTGGTGCCCTCCGCCGTACTTTTGGTCTCCCGAAGAGGGAGCCCGACCCCTCCACTGTCTCTGCAGCCACCGGCGGCTCAATGACGGTGGGTCACTGGCAAATGGGGCCGTGTCCTACTAATTAAGATGAGCATAATTAACCCCGTGGGTCACTACCAAGTGCGGCCGGGTCACTGACCAGTGGACCCCACTAGTCAGGTTTGACCTGTCAACGGTATGTTGACCAGCTGACGTCATGATGATGTCATGCTGATGCAATAATGAATTTCTAAATTAAAATAATTCTAGAAACTAATTAAAACTTAGAAAATTCATAGAAATTAATCTATAACTCACATTGAAATAATTTATATATGGAAATTTATCAGAAAAATCAAATGAATCCAATGGTGCTGATATCATGCATGTCGAGTAACCTATGTAGATGAACATTGACATTTACTAATAGGTTAACATATGAAATATGAAATGGAGAATGATTTTGAATCTATATTCAAAATCACTTCATTTAACTTGGACAGTAGTTGCATTAGGTCATCCATACATGCTGCCGTGTCATGATCATGCATCATATTGTAGCACTTGTCGTGTATTGATTGCTATTTATCTGCATTTCGGTAGGCCCTGCTTCTGAGGATACCTCGGAGTATTCCAACGAAGGAGAAAACCTTCCCGCCTCCTAGCAAGGCAAGCACCACTTTTGATCATTCTGATAACATCCCATCCTCTCACTCCTGCTCTTGATTATTGCATTAGGACGAATGTTCACTTGTCTGTCATACACGATAGATGAACCCATTCCTTTGCATGACCTGTCATTGTCACAGTAAATAGATAAACCTTGCAACCTAGCATACCTGGTAGATGCTTGTGCCATGATGTGTTTTGCTTACTTAGCCTGCTATGCTTGCTATACTTAGAGTTGTGTCAGGTCTGATTCATCTAGGTGATGAACTGTAGTGAAACAATATTGTTCTAATGTGATAAGCTTATGATGAACCCGATTTGGTAACGGTAGCGTTGAGATGCTATGTAGGAGTACATAGCTGGTTGTCTTATTGGGACCGTTCTTAGGAACTGAGTTCCGTGTTTGTGATCCAAGACTGGTTACTACCAGATGCTGTGCCCTGAAATATGACCCCGCTCAACTTATCGATCGCTTAGTCCCTGGTCCAGGAGTTGCAAGTAGTTTTTGGTGTTTATAGCATGCTGGAGGCCGTGCGTAGCACTAACCCTAGGGGTGGTTACGACGTGGTAGGCAGTGGCACGGTGTACCAAGGGTCACCCGAATGGTGGGCTTGGGAACCCTGCGCACATCGTTTGGGGACATAGCGCAAACTTTGGCCGGACTTCCGTGTGGGTTTAGTCTCAAATAGGCGATAGCCTGGACTAGAAGTCTTGTGTGATTGACGGTCGTGGCCGACACCCTCGTTGGGCTTCCGCTTGAAGGTTGCCGAGGTGCATGGTTTTATGAGCACACAGCGATAAGTGGCGAGAGCGTGTGTGAAGAAGTACACCCCTCCAGGGTATGAAACTATTCGAATATCCGCCTCCTTGGATATGGACTACTTGGAGAACTTATTCTGTTCATAGATAATTTAATGGATACTCATAAAAATATCAAGACAAGTGTGAGTATCGTGGATGGCACTCTCCTAGGAGACGAAAGTGAATCCAAGGTGGTGTATTGATGTGGAGTTAGTGGACTCGTGTGCGATATCTAAAATCTAAACAAAGGGTTAAAATTGTGTAGTATAGGTTATCCATGAGTCAAAGCTGGCATTGTTGCATAAACTCCACCACTCCCCTTGCTGATACTTGAGCATGAATAGTCTAGGTCTGATTTAAAGACTTGTAGATGAGATTAAGGACCCATCAGGTGGGTTGTATCTAGATGTCGATGATGCCTAATAGCCGGTGTCCCAGCTATGACCTTATGCTTTGTGGCGGCCAGTAGATAGTCAGGCCATGTGCCTTTTTACCCTTCCAACTGTCTGTACTCAGATAGCTTTATGCTTTCGCTTGGTCTGTATGAACTTGTTTGTATGACTTGAGTGTCGGGTCATGTGACCCCTACCTGTAAGAATATATTATGCAATGCTCTTCTGAGCCTCTTAAATAAAAGTTGTGTTTATGTATGGTTATGTTGTGATGCCATAGTTGTATATATGCATATCGGGCATGTCGTGCGTACGTGTGACATTCAACGGTATGTATGGGATCCGACACCTAGTCATGTGCCTTTACTAGTACTCTTTACGGAAAATTGCCTCTTTGTGCTTCCATCGAGTCTTGGTACCTTGCTACTGCTCCGGACACATTGATTGACCGACATGTATCCTTCTTTGCTGCTATGTCTATCCCTTCGGGGAAATGTCTCGCAGTGTAATGGAGTCCTTGTAGCCTGCTATGACTCGTCTACGTGAAGTGATGACATTCATGTCCGACGGTGTAATGGAGTCCTTGTAGCTTGCTATGACTCGTCTACACACGCTAGAGGCCGACACCTGAATTGTTGGGTTCCGTATGCCTGTTTCTGTACGGATGTGCCACTTGGGTTCCATGACTACTCATGTCGGCCCGGGTTCTCTATTGTTTGATTGGCAACGACATGTTCACATACTTGAGCCAAAATACGCAAATGGTCCCGGCTAAGGTAAGGCTGCAGCCATGGAGTTTACCGTGCGTGAGGCCGCAAAGTGATGTGATATGTTACATTCTAGAATCATATGACTTAGGATCGGGGTCCCGACAGCGTTAGTATCAGAGCATGACTGATTGTTGGACTACCAAGCTAAACCGGTCGAAGTTGAGTCTATAAATACTATAGAAAAGTAGGGGAATTGATTGTGGAAGGGAACATAAGGCTCTTTTTACTCCTGTTCCCAAGTTATTCTATTCTGAGTCACTCTCATCTTTTCTATGGGGATAAGAACTAGGCTTCTCACCTATTGCTTAGCATGATGAGTTACTAACCATGGACTATTAGCTAGCTTGCTCGCAAGTGAATTTCGGTACTCAAGTATTGTTGGTGTGACAAACAGTTGGAGAAGAGATTTGAGTCTAGATAATCGAGTGGTTATGCTTTCCAATCTTTTGCAGTTGTCTCAAAATCCTTTTTGAGCAATTACAACCATTATGTTGTCCAATTTATGCTAGAGTCTCTAATGTCTTTGCATCATTCTCTGTTTCAGATACCCCCTTGTCCTTCCCGTCAAGTGGTCCGTCTGACCAGGTGCATTGATGTACCGGGTCACACGACCATGTTGGTTAGAGTTATAATGGAGGCTGGTTATTGTTGGTACCTAGAGTACACAGTGGAGGAGCAGTATCGAGATTTCAACCAGAGCCAGTATCTATGTACTGTTAAGAAATATCCATCATATCCTAGAGCTGCAGATCCGCTTCATTGGACCTATGGATTAGGTGCCACCATAGACAGGGCAGTTCAGGAGGCCGCCTACACCATGATGACTATCATTAGGTTTCACCATGGTCTGCTTTAGAACACAGAGTTCTGTTATGTTCCTGCTTCGTTGGGAGGAGAGGATAGTTATCTTAGCGCAGCCTACTATGATCATTCTCATGAGGACCCTAGACTGCAGATGACCGCTTAGATGTTGGAGAACAGGGATCGCGATGCACGTGCCCTTCGCATGGAGCTATATGCTACTCGTGCACGTCTTTGGACAGCCCTGGCGCAGCTAGCACCTATCGCGCAGACAGGCTATGGATATTTGGGGATGTTGAACCCATCGCGGACTTATCTACCAGCACATGTAGACTGGCCCGATGTTGGAGGCATCACTCCTCTTCAAGGACCGCTGTTGCCACCAACAAGGGGACCGAGGCCACATCCGTGTCCTTATGGTTTCCAGAGATCACAGGCTAGGGTGTTTCCAAATCCTCACGTTCAGCTCCCGAGCCACAGGGGTAACCTGTATGAGGCATTCTACGGCGATGCTTGAGTACGTGGATGTTAGTACTAGTATGGTAGTAGTCGTATTGCCACAGTCCTGTGTGTCTTGTGGGATATGACTGAGGTTGAGAGCTGAGTTCCGAAGGTGTAGATAGATAGTGTATAGGAAGCTTGTAATGCCTCCGATGAGTTGTGTCATCTCTCTGTAGTTTGTATTTCAGCATGGACTTGTACTCAACTATGTCATGGTGTGTATGAATCATGGTGTTCATATGGCAGTTGTTATTACCGTGTTGATCGGGTGTTTACCCCCGCATGCCATGTTGTCCAATACATTCCTTATCTCATACCTTAGAGTTGATGTCCTCTATGTCTAAGTTGTGGGTTTGTTTTCCCAGGATGGTGGCAACTAGGAATAACCCCGTGCCTGCCCCCGAGCAGGGCGAGGGAAGCCAACCATGGCAAGAGAACCTGCCAGAGGTGCCTTCTTTGGCAGAAGTGATGCTCGAAGCTGAATGGAACAAAAGGGAGACCAACAGGCTGTTGGAACGTATTGAGCAGAACATAGCGTGTCCTCCCCACAATGATTGCAATGACGGTGTGTCTCTCACTGACTTCGTCAAGCTGTGTCCACCTAAGTTTCATCATTCGGTCGACCGGCTCGACGCGGATGACTGGCTGCCTAGCATGTACCGCAAAATCCGAGCTGCCAATGTATCTAAGGCTAACAAGGTGACCTTTGCTGCATACTTTCTGGAATGACCCGCCAATATTTGGTGGGAAAATTATGAAGCTATGCGCCCTGCAGGCCCCACACCAACTTGGGCAGATTTCAGTGAGGCATTCCATACCCATCACATCCCGGAAGAGCTACTCGATCGCAAGATAGAGGAGATATGTCCTTTCAACTAGGGCAGAATGACAGTGGATGCCTATAGCCGTGAGTTCGGCAATCTTGCTTGTTATGCTCTGGCGGAAGTGTTAACCGATGCCAAGAAACATGCTAGGTTTCGCAAGGGACTTAGTCCTGAGCTCCATCGAGATCTGCGCCTACATGAGTGCATAACCTTCCAGGCTCTTGTCAACAAGGCTATCAATGCCGAAACTGGACAGACTCACTACGAGGAAACTAGGAAGCACACCCGTGACTTCATCCTCGCATCTAGCTCGGGCTCCAACAAACGCCAGGTGTCGGTGCCCAACGCAGCTCTGCCACTAAGGTACACCATGAGGCCATCCTTCCAGGCGCCTCGCCCAGGTCAGCCCAACCCTCCAGCCACGACATTCGGAGGTCCTCCTTCCAATGCTTCCCCCCATGCCACCGTGGTCCACTACAAATGTGGAGAACCAGGACACTACTCCCGCGAGTGTCCTCAGAACAATGCTAAGCCGGCTGGATGTGGGAAGACGGGTAAAGACTTCTATGTGAAGCCAGCTCCTGCTCGTGATCGAGTGAACTATATTTCTGCTGAAGAAGACCTTAAGGATCCTGATGTTATCCTAGGTACTCTCCTTGTCAATAGTCATCCAACATTTGTTCTATTTTAGACTGGGGCATCTCATTCATTCATCTCAGAAAGTTATGCATAGTTGCATAACATGTCTTTTTGTGATATGCCTACTCCTTTAGTAGTTCAAACTCCTGGTTCAAAATGACAAACTTCTAGAGTAAGCCATGACAATGAGATTCTTGTGGATAAGCTAGTCTTCCTAGCATTTTTGATAGCCCTCAAGTCTTCAGACATCAATATCATCTTGGGCATGGACTGGATGGAAGCCCACTATGCTAAGACTGATACTCATACTAGGAATGTTCAACTTACACATCCCTCGGGTGAGATAGTTAATGTCTCCACTCAAGAAGCCAAGCGCCAACTCTATTATCTCAATGCTAGACCTCTTCCAAAATTAGAAGATATTCCAGTAGTCCGAGACTTTCCGGATGTCTTTCTAGAAGAACTGCCAGGAATTCCACCTGTCAGAGATGTTGAGTTTGTGATAGAGCTCATCCCACGGACTATCCCAATAGCCAGAAGACCCTATAAGATGGCACCCTTAGAGCTAGCCGAACTTAAGACTCAACTCGATGAGGCTGTGAAGAAAGGTTTCATCCGTCCTAATTCTTCTCCTTGGGCTTGCCCTGTTCTCTTTGTTAAGAAGGATGGATCGGATCGGATGGTTGTGGATTATCGGCCAGTGAATCTGGTCACCATAAAGAACAAGTATCTGCTCCCCAGGATCAACGATTTGTATGATCAACTCGCTAGATCCTCTATCTTTTCCAAAATGGATTTGAGGTTGGGATACCATCAAATCAGAATTAGAAACGGGGACATTCCAAAAATGGCTTTTGTTACTCGTTATGGCCAATATGAGTACTCTGTCATGTCCTTCGGTTTAACCAATGCCCCAGCCACCTTCTCTCACTTGATGAATTCGATCTTCATGGAGTATTTGGATAAATTCGTTGCGATTTACCTTGACGATATCCTCATCTACTCGAAGAACGAACAGGAACATGCCGAGCATCTAAGGCTGATATTGATGAAACTTCGAGAGCATCGTCTCTATGCCAAATTCTCCAAGTGTGAATTTTGGTTGCCAAAAGTGACCTACCTAGGACACTTGATCTCTGGTAAAGGTATTGCTGTCAATTAAGAGAGATTTCATGCCGTCCTTGATTGGACTCAACCTAAATTGGTTAAGCAAGTTCGGAGTTTCCTTGGCTTAGCAAGCTATTGTTGCCGCTTTGTCGAGAATTTCTCCAAGGTTGCCAAACCTTTGAGTGAACTCCTTAAGAAAGATAAAAAGTTAGAGTGGACTCCACAATGCGAGCACAGTTTTCAGGAGTTGAAAAGATGCCTGACCTTTGCTCCCGTTCTGGTGCTACCAGACTTCTCCAAGGACTTTCTTATCTATTGCAACGCCTCGCGATAAGGATTAGGTTGCATTCTCATGAAAGATAGTCATGTGATTGCATAAACATCTCTACCATTGCGACCACATGAGGATAATTATCCAACACATGATCTTGAGCTTGCAGCTGTGGTCCATGCACTGAAAACTTAGCGACATTACCTTCTGGGTAATTGTCACGAAATTTACACTGATCACCAAAGTCTGAAATATATTTTCACCCAGTCGGATTTGAATCTTAGGCAAAGACGGTGGGTTGAGTTGATTACAGATTATGACTTAGGGATAACTTACACCCCGGGGAAGGCCAATGTCATGGCTGATGCACTAAGTCATAAGTCTTATTGTAACAACTTGTTATTACAACAAGGTCAACCACTTCTCTATGAGGAATTTCAGAAGATGAACCTCCAGATTGTTCCTCAAGGATTCCTTTCCAACCTGGTGGCGAAACCTAGTCTGAGGGATCAAATAGTAGCTGGACAAAAGCATGATTAGGGTATTTCCCGGATCAAAGAGAACCTCGTTAGAGGTATCTCTAAGGATTTCTCTATTGATGAACAAGGTGTAGTGTTGTTCCAGAACCGTTTGGTGGTTCCCAAGAACCAACATCTTCGGCAGCTAATCCTTAAGGAGGATCATGATTCTCCTCTCACAATTCATCGGGGTAGTACCAAGATGTATCAAGAGCTACGCCAGAGGTTCTGGTGGACTAGGATGAAGAGAGAAATTGCTCAGTTCGTTGCTAACTGTGATGCTTGTCGTCACGTTAAGGCAGAACATCAAAGGCTTGTTGGCACCCTTCAACCTTTAGCTATTTCTAAATGGAAATGGGATAAGGTTGGTATGGATTTCATTCAGATTTCCCAGGACCAAGAGAGGGAATAATGCTATCTTTGTGATCATAGACCGCCTTTCCAAAGTGGCTCATTTTCTTCCTGTTCGGGAGAGTATAACTGCTAGCCATCTAGCGGAGTTATATGTTTCTCGAATTGTTTCTCTTCATGGTGTTCCATTGGAGATTAACTCAGACCGCGGAAGTATCTTTACTTCCCGATTTTGGGAAAGTGTCCAAAACCGCTATGGGGACTCATCTATCCTTTAGCACTGCTTTCCACCCGCAATCAAGTGGTCAAGTTGAGCGAGTTAATCAAATCCTTGAAGAGATGCTCCGAGCTTGTGTTATATCCTTCGAAATGAACTGGGAGAAATGTCTTCCATTTGCAATTTTCTTATAACAATAGTTATCAATCAGGCTTGGGCAAAGCCCCTTTTGAAGTTCTCTATGGACGAAGGTGTCTAACACCTCTTAACCGGTCAGAAACCGGAGAGAGGCAACTCTTTGGCCCGGATATGATCCAAGATGCAGAGGAGCAAGTTCGCATTATTCGTGGAAATTTGAAAACAGCCCAATCTCGTCAAAAGAGCCAATATGATCGTCATCATAAGGTTGTGACCTATGAAGTTGACGAGAAGGCTTATCTTCGGGTTACACCTCTGAAGGGTACCCACCAATTCGGTATCAAGGGCAAGTTGGCTCCTTGTTACATTGGACCTTTTCGCATTCTTGCTAAACGAGGAGAGGTTGCCTACCAATTGGAACTTCGCCGCATCTTTCCAAGGTTCATGATGTCTTCCACGTATCCAACTCAGGCGTTGCTTCTCGGACCCTGTCCGTGAAGTAGACCACGAAGCGCTTGATCTCCAAGATAACCTTACATATCGAGAATACCCTGTTCGTATTCTTGATCAAGTTGAGCGTACCACTCGGCATCAAAACATCAAGTTTCTCCAGGTTCAGTGGTCACACCGTTCTGAGAAGGAGGCCACATGGGAAAGAGAGGATCGTCTTCGACTAGAGTACCCCGCGCTCTTCCCAATGACTTCCAAATCTTGGGACGAGATTCTTTTGAGGGGTGACTTGTCACATCCCTAGCTAGCTTACTTCGGAAAACTTGTGTGTGCATCATGTTTCACTTTTTGCATCAACTTGAAATGGGGATTAAAAGAAACCCCAAACCCTCATTTGAATCAAACCAATTTAAAGATTGTGAAAAACCAACAAATCCAAAATGCCCATAAAAAATGTCCCCTATGTTTGATAAATGTGGACAGGAATATACAAGGGGTCATTCCAAATATTTGAATATTTATAGAATTTTAAAAATGAATATTAAAGCTGCTAAAAATGCCAAATAAAGCATTATAAATATTCCAGTTTTCAAAATATTCTAAAACTTTTTATGGAAGTTTGAAATATTCAAACTAAGTTCTATTAAATATTTGGGATATTTTATACCTAGTATTTATGCCTAAAATAAATGAAACCAATGTCAGAAAAATAAAACAAAAACTGGATTTTCAAAAAAAGAAAGGAGGAAGCACCTGGGCTAGCCCATCTGGCCCAGCAACCATCATCGTCATCCTGGCGGCCAGGAGGACGAGCGTGTGCTCGCCGTGCGCCGCACCGGTGCTTCCACGCATCACCCTGCGTGCCTGCATCCCCCATCGTGCTGGCGAGAGGATGAGGACGCCGCTGTCATCCCCATCTCTCCCTCTCTTTCCCATTTCGCCCCTGCTTCTTCCTCTCCTCTGCTTTGCCATGGCCGACGGCCTTGCTAGCTCACCGTCGTAGTTGCAACCGCTCCCATGCCTCCCTGAGCCCGCCAGAGGGTCCGCCTCGTCGTCCCCGTCCTCTACGCCGAGCCACGCATCGCCAGGAGCCCTGGAGCATCGCCCTCGAGCTCATCTTCCTCCTCGGACCCGAGCTTCGCCGCCGTCGATTCGTCGCCTCCGAGCCCTCCCCGAGCAAGCTATCGTCGTCTCCCAGCCCGCTGTGAGCTCTCGGCCCTTTCCCCTCTCTTCCCCAGCCATTTCCCCCTCTGTAGGCCCTGATTGCGCCGGCTCCCGGATGCCCCGCCACACGAGCTCATCGCCGGAGTTGCTCCGGTGACCAGCTGGCCCATCCATGGCCACCATCAAGCTCGTGGGGTCGCATAGTGCCCGCTAAGCCCTAGCCATGTTGTGCCCTGGTTGGTTGAGCTTGTGCTCGCCTGAGCTCCGGCAGCCGCCGAGCTCGTCGTCGATGTTGATCCTAGCCGTCTCAGCCTCTGAGAGGTGTCGGGATGGACGCGCACGTGAGCCTAGGCTCGCCTGGTGCCCTCCACCGTCCTTTTTGTCGCCGGAGGAGGGAACCTAACCCCTCCGTCGACTCTGGAGCCACTGGCGGCTCAACACCGGTGGGTCTTACCGGAGTTGACCACGGGGGGTTGACCCCCTGGGTCACTGACAAGTGGGGCCGGGCCCTGCTAATTAATATTAGCTTAATTATTTAATTAACTAATTTAATGAAGTTAATGGCCTACTGATTGTGGGACCTACCCTAATCTAACTAGTATTTAGTTAGTTAGTTAACTCTGTTAGTAGCTGGGTCACTGACTAGTGGACCCCACTGGTTAGGTTTGACCTTTCAACGGTCTGTTGACCAGCTGACGTCATGATGATGTCATGCTGACGCAATAATTAATTTTCTAAATTAATATAATTCCAAAAACTATTTAAAATTTAGAAAAATCATGGAAATTAATCTATAACTCAGATTGAAATAATTTATATATGCAAATTTATAAGAAAAATCCAATGAATCCAATTGTGGTGTTATCATGCATCTTAGAGAAACCTATGTAGATGAACATTGACATTTACTAATAGGTTAACATATGAAATATGAAATGGAGAATGATTTTGAACCTATATTCAAAATCGCTTCATTTAACTTGGACAGTAGTTGCATTAGCTCATCCATACATGCTGCCATGTCATGATCATGCATCATATTGTTGCACTTGCCATGTATTGATTGCTATTTATCTGCATTGCGGTAGGCCCTACTTCTAAGAATACCTCCGAGTATTCCAACGAAGGAGAAAACCTTCCTGCTTCCCAGCAAGGCAAGCACCCCTTTTGATCATTCCGATAACATTCCATCCTCTCGGTCCTGCTCTTGATTATTGCATTAGGACGAACGTTCACTTGTCTATCATACATGATAGATGAACCCATTCCTTTGCATGACCTGTCATTGTCACAGGAACTATCTAAACCTTGCAACCTAGCATACCTGGTAGATGCTTGTGCCATGATGTGTTTTGCTTACTTAGCCTACTATGCTTTCTATGCCTAGAGTGGTGTCAAGTCTGATTCATCTGGGTGATGAGCCGGAGTGAAATAATGTTGTTCTGATGTGATAAGCTTATGATGAACCCGATTTGGTAAAGGTAGCGATGCGAGGCTATGTAGGAGTACATAGTTGGTTGTCTCATTGGGACCATTCTTAGGAACTAAGTTCCGTGTTTGTGATCCAAGACTGGTTAATACCACATACTGGGCCCTGAAATATGACCTCGCTCGACTTAGCAATCGCTTAGTCCCTTGTCTAGGAGTTGCAGGTAGTTTCTGGTGTTTATAGCATGTCGGAGGACGTGCGCAGAGCTGACCATAGGGGTGGGTTATGACGCGGTAGGAAGTGGCACGGTGTACCAAGGGTCACCCGAATGGTGGGCTTGGGAACCCTGTGCACATAGTTTGGGGCCGTAGCGGAAACTTCGGCCGGACTTTCATGCGGGTTCAGTCTCAAATAGGCAATAGCCTGGACTAGAGGACTTGTGTGATTGCGGTCGTGGCCGACTCCCTCGCTGGGCTTCCGCTTGAAGGTTGCCGAGGTGCATGGTTTTATGAGCACACAATGACAAGTGGCGACAGCGTGTGTGAAGAAGTACACCCCTGCAGGGTATGAATCTATTCGAATAGCCGCGTCCTCGGATATGGACTACTTGGAGAACTTATGGTGTTCATAGATAATTCAATGGATACTCATAAAACTATCAAGACAAGTGTGAGTACCGTTGATGGCACTCTCCAAGGAGACGGAAGTGAATCCATGGTGGTGTATTGATGTGGAGTTAGTGGACTCGTGTGCGATATCTAAAATCTAAACAAAGGGTTAAAATTGTGTAGTATAGGTTAGCCATGAGTCAAAGCTGGCATTGCTGCATAAACTCCACCACTCCCCTTGTTGATACTTGAGCATGAATAGTCTAGGTCTGATTTAAAGACTTGTTGAGTACATTTGTACTCATGTTTGCTTAATAAATGTTGTAGTTGAGACTCAGGACCCATCAGGTGGGCTCTATCTAGATGTCAACGATGCGGAATAGCTAGTGTCCTAGGTACAACCTTATGCCCTGTGGCGGGCAGTAGATAGACAGTCCGTGTGCCTTTTTATCCTTTCAACTGTCTATACTCAGACAACTTTATGCTTCCACTTGGTCTGTTTGAACTTGTTTGTATGACTTGAGTGTCGTGTCATGTGACCCCTATCCGTAAGAACATATAATGCAAGGCTCTTCTGAGCCTCTTAAATAAAAGTGTTGATGTATGGTTATGTTGTGATGCCATAGTTTTATCTATGCATATCGGGCATGTCGTGCGTACGTGTGATGTGCAACGATATGTATGGGATCCGACACCTAGTTATGTGCCTTTAGTAGTACTCTTTATGGGAAACTGCCTCTTTGTGCTTCCATCGAGCCTTGGTAGCTTGCTACTGCTCAGGACACATTGATTGACTGGCATGTATCCTTCTTTGCTGTTGTGTTTGTCCCTTCGGGGAAATGTCTCACAGTGTAAGGGAGTCCCTGTAGCCTGCTACAACTCGTCTACGTGTAGTGATGACATTCATGGCCCATGGCATAATGTACTCCTTGTAGCTTGCTATGATTCATCTACACACGCTCGAGGCCAACACCAGCATTGCTGGGTTACGTATTTCTGTTTCCGTACGGATGTGCCACTTGGGTTCGTTGACTAGTCTTGTTGGTTCGGGTTCTCTGTTGTTTAATTGCCAGCGACATGTTCACATACGTGAGCCAAAAAACGCAAACGTTCCCGACTAAGGTAAGGCTGCAGCCGTGGAGTTTACCTTGCGTGAGGCCGCAAAGTGATGCGATATGTTACAGTCTGGATTCATATTTCTTAGGTTCGGGGTCCCGACAATCAAAGCCGGTGTGTCAAATGAGGAATCAAGAGATCTTGGCAGTTTCTTCACCACTTCATGGTCGGTGATGTCAGTGGCAGCCAGTGCTTGACGCTTGTTGGAGATATCAGTGAGACGATCAAAATTTTGCTGAACATTTTATTTGTCTAGTCTTTTGATGCGGTTGCGAAGCACATCAACACGGGAGTCACATTGTGTGGAAACACCTTCGTTGACTTTGGATAGCCTATCCCAAATAAGCTTAGCAGACTCCAAAGCACTCACTCTGCCATACCGACCTTTGCTCAGATGTCCACATATGATATTCTTAGCTTGAGAATCGAGTTGCTTGAATTTCTTCGTATTAGCAGCAGTAATAGTCGGAGAGGTTCGGGGAACACCATTTTCCATAACATACCAAAGATCGTTGTTAATAGCTTCAAGATGCATGCTCATCTTGTTCTTCTAGTAGGGGTAATCCGTCCCATCGAAGGTAGGACAACCTGCGGAAACCTTGATCATACTTGTAGTCAACATAACTAGAACAGCATGTGGTTAAATCACATAGAACAAGGGAGTACCTTGCTCTGATACCAATTGAAAGTGTGTTATATCGACTAGAGGGGGTGAATAGGCGATTTTTACAAATACATCACTTAGGAATTTCAACTTGAGGAATTTGAAATGTGATGAATAACTAATAGCGGAATAAGTACTCAAGTGCATGAGAAACATAGCAGTAATATAGTAATCATGATGAAATTAAGCATGCACAGATTACAGGTAGCATGATATAGGATAAACAGGTGAGAAACAAGGTAACTTGAAGAATTTGAGGTGAGGAAATTGAGAAAGTCTTCAGTTAAATTCTTCAAACAGTAACAATCAATTTCATCAACAAATATATGAGGAAATGAAAGGGTTGAGGAAATAGAACCACATAGCTCGATGTGGACATTGGTTTGATGACCCAGTTCCAACTATTGTGATAGTCGTACGTCTGGTTTGGAGTGGCCTGGTATTTAAACCAGAGGACACACAGTCCTAGGACACACAATCCTTATCGTATTTTCCTTGAGCTAAGGTCACAAAGTCCTTGCTTAACACTCGTGGTAAGTCTTCAATCTAGACTTCCAAAACCCTCACAAACTGGTCACCCAACGATCCACAATTGACTGCTGGATGCTCTGGACCAAGGTCAAATTGTGATCCCCAATTAACTATAGGATGCACTAGACCATGCTGCCTAACCATTTGGAAGATGCACAGTATTCAAAGACCTTTAGGTCACAAAGCGTCTGTTCCACACAAGAACAATCTCTTTAGTGATGCTCAATCACTTTGGCTTTGGTGGTTTGGATTTGGATTTTTCCTCACTGATGATTTTCTCTCAAAGTCCTTGGAGGATGGGTTGCTCTCAAATGAAAAGTGCCAGTTCTCTCTCGGAGCAGCCAACCAACTAGTGCTTGTGGGGGTGGCTATTTATAGCTAGGGTGCAACCTGACATGATAAGACATAAATACCCCCCAATGATATGACCGTTATGTGGATAAGATGATTGGGGACAGGTGGCGCTAAGCACATCAATGGTCGGAATTTCGAACTAGGAAAGTCCTCAGGCTTATCAAGTTCCTCACTTGTAGGCAATTCGCACTGGCGAAATCCTAACTCCTGAGTCAGATCTATTTCCTCAGAGACTAGAAGAACTTCGTCTCTGTCACTGAAGAACTTGCCTGAACCGTTAGAGATTTCCAAAGGCTTCACTCGAAAGATTGGATAGGTTGAGGCTTTTGATTTGAGCATCAGTTGGAAATTTTCCTTAGTATTACCGCAGCCCCCTTTAACAGTAAGGTGTTTCCTATCAGTCAAAGAAAGGAAATGAAACTATGAAAACAAAGATCTTCACACTTCATAGTCCTCGTTCATATCTTAAAGGTCACACCAACTTCTTCATTTTCAAAGTCTTCAGGGAATACAAAAGTCTTCAACAAAGTCTTCAATTGAAGACATTCATTTTTAGGGATCGATAATCTCCGAATATATCAAACTCCTCAGCGACTTGTAGAGCCTAAGTACACCTACAAACACATCAGTCCCTTAACCTATAAGTATTCAATACACCAAAATTACTAATGGAAACTGGCTGCACTTACAAGAACATGCTCACGCTCATGAAGAAAAAGCACGTGATTGGCATGGAAGGTGTCAAATTCCTGAAGGACTGCCTTTGTGGCGCTTGTGAGTCTGAAAAAATGACCAGATCCAAGCACCCTTCGAAGACAATCATGACCACTACTCGACCCATTGAATTGCTTCACATAGACCTCTTTGGCACCACTCATTATTCTACATTAACAAATTCTTCAAGTTTGTATGGCTTTGTTATTGTTGACGACTACTCTTTCTACACTTGGGTGCATATTATACTGTACATGTCCGAAGTGGAGGATGTCTTTAAACGATTTGCTTCATGGGCCTCAACAAAATTCGCCGTCAAGATCAAGCACATCAGGAGTGATAATGGGAGTTCAAAAACACCAATCTTGATGAATATCTTGATGAATTTGGTATTACTCATGAGCTATATGCCCCATATAATCCTTAGCAGAATGGCGTCATGGAGCGCAAGAACAAGACTCTTGTTGAGATGGCTCACACCATGTTTGCTGAATACAAGACTCCTCATCGCTTTTGGTCTAAGGCAATTGATACAGCTTGCCACATCATCAATAGGGTATATCTTCACAAATTCTTCAATAAGACTTCATATGAACTCATGACTAACAAGAAACCCAATATGAGTTATTTCAAAGTCTTTTGGTGCTAAATGCTGGATTAGTGATCCTCACCACAATTGTAAATTTGCACAGAAAGCACGTGAAGGTTTTATGCTTGGTTACGGAAAGGACTTGCAACTCCGCCTATGTTCTCTCAACATAGCCGGTCCCAAGCCCGGGTAAAGAGGAGGGTTGTGATAGGCTTGGCGAGCCAACGTGAAAACCCAAACACTCTTATGGAGATGAAACCCAAAAGATTTTTGATGGGGTGTAACCCTCTATGCGACGCGCCACATCGCAACCCTGTTGTGGTGGAAAATGGGCAAGGGCTGGGCCATCACCCCCCACGTGGCGCACCGTATCGTGATCTGGATACGGTCGCAAGTGAGCGAGGATCGGGTCGTCGCATCCTTAGTGGCATGCTACATCAGTGCCCGGGTGTAGTGGAAAATGAGCGAGGGTCTTCGCATTTGACTCGACGAGTGCGAAGGGTAAGGAAGCTAGCCGAGCCTAGGAGCATTCTATTAGGTAGCTGGAACGTAGGGTCTCTGACAGGTAAGCTTCGGGAGGTAGTTGATACAGTGGTGAGGAGAGGCGTTGGTATCCTTTGCGTCCAAGAGACCAAATGGAGGGGACAGAAGGCGAAGAAGGTGGAGGGTACTGGCGTCAAGCTGTGGTACACGAGGATGGTCACAAACAAAAATGGAGTAGGCATCTTGATCAGCAAGAACCTCAAGGATGGAGTGGTAGACGTCAAGAGACGTGGGGACCGGTTTATCCTGGTCAAGTTGGTAGTTGGGGACTTAGTCCTCAACGTTATCAGCGCATATGCCCCATAAGTTTGACACAATGAGAACACCAAGAGGGAGTTCTGGGAAGGCCTGGAGGACTTGGTTAGGAGTGTACCGATTGGCGAGAGGCTCTTCATAGGAGGAGACCTCAATGGCCACGTGGGCACATCTAACACATGTTTTGAAGGGGTGCATGGGGATTTGGCAATGTGTAGGACCGAAAGTAGGTCTAGAGGGGGGATTAGACTACTTGACCAAATAAAAGTTTTGCCTATACCAATTTTTAGGGTTGATAGTTTTTAGCATTTCATGGAAAGTCAAGTGCACCCTACACATGCAAGTCTAAGAGTATGTAGCAGCAGAAAGTAACAACAAGCATGTATAGAAGGGATAGGGTAGGAAGATCAAACGCAGTTGTATACACGATGATTTTTCCCGTGGTTCCGATAGGTGGCGCTATCGTACATCCATGTTTATTGAGTATTCACCCCCCGGAGGGTAACGGTCACGAGAGTCCATGGAGAGCTCCACCCAAAAGGGTCCACAAAGTAGCAACCTTGACTATTCCATACGGCTTCCGTCCACGAAGGACTAGCCTCACTATGGGTAGATCTTCATGAAGTAGGCGATCTCCTTCCCATTACAAACTTCTTGGTTCACTCCACAACATGAAGTAGGAGGCTCCCAAGCGACACCTAACCAATCTAGGAGGCACCACCCTCCAAAAGGTAATAGGCTCGGTAATGACGAAGAACTCCTTGCTCTTGTGCTTCAAGATGATAGACTCCTCAGCACCCAATCACTCTCTCACAGATTTGACATGGTGGAAGAGATGGGATTGGTGGAAATCTACTAGGGGAGGCTAGAAATCATTGGAGTGGAATATCTTGACCTCAGCACAAGGGTAGGTGATTCTCTCACAGAAAATTTGATAGGATAGGTATGGAATAGTTCTAAGTGCTTCTCTCTCAAGTAAGTGGGGGTGAAGGGGTATATATAGGCATCCCCAAAAATCCAATTGTTACACACAAAATGACCAACTCGGTGATACCGATCTGTTAATCTCGGTGGTACCAAAGTGATCAAAAGGTGGCAACTTTTGAATCTCGGTAAAGCCGATATAGGAAACTCGGTTGCGCCGATAAGGTGACCAACGGTTAGATTTCCAATCTCGGTGACACCGATCCAACATTCTCGATGGGACCGAAAATGTGAATTTGCGTAACAGAAAGTTGGCAACCTAAAGTCGGTGGCACCGGTATGGAATCGGTTGCACCGAAGTGGCTAGGGTTTGGCTGGAGTCTGTCTAGGTTCTGGAATCGGTGGCACCGGTGTGGAAAAGTTTGTTGCACTGATTTTGAGTGGTAAGTATAGAACAGACTTTGGTGGGAGAGTTTGTGGATGTTTTTTGGCGACTATCACTTGTGCACGTTTGAGCATATTAGTCACCAACAAAACCTTACCCCCTTTTAATAGTATTGGCTTTCCTATGGACTCAAAGTGATTTCTCACAAATATAAAATGTAGAGTCCTTTTGCTTGATGCTTGGCCAACCCATGTCCTTGCATCTTGGGGTTTCTCCACAATCTTATTTTGACAATCCTATCATTTAACATTTCCTGAAATATACTTGGTGGAAACATTAGTTCAATGACTTATATGTTGTTATTAATTACCAAAACCACCAAGGGAGCAAATTTGCTTTAAATCTCCCCCATTTTGGTAATTGATGACAACATATAGATCAAAGCTTCGACATATGATAAATTCAATGAATACAATCGTCGCTTTGAGAGGTATGTGATAAGCAAGATCTCCCCCTAAATTTGTGCATTATTTTGAATTTGCGTTTGAATGCAAATGCACATTCAATTAGGTATATGGGGCACTTCTTCCATGTCACATACAACTTGGTGGTGTGCGAGAATCATTTAGAATGAATAACGTGGCACAACACACAGAAGCAAAGGTGAATGATCATCTCATAAGCATTAAGATGATAGGAAATAGTTGCATCACACATAACAACGTGAAATAGTAGCATAACACACATTGTCACAAAAGTATCTCAAATCAACCAAAAGAACCAAATGTTTTCAAAAGCAATAAAAACCAAATTGCTCTCTCACTCGAAGCCTAAAGATCTATATACACTTCTCCCCCTTTGGCAACAAGTTACCAAAAATTTCAAAGGCATACATCTAAGCGTTCTTGGGCATATCTCCTCTGGTTGTTGACGAAGGAGTCGAGATAATAGTTTCGGCGAAGATCTCTGCAGATGTTGTGGATGGAGCTGGAATGGTCACTGATGGAGCAGAAGTTGATGGAGCTGATGGAGCTAATGGAGTGGCCTCGTATCATCTTGTCATCACCTAAATTCGGCATCAAAGTATGCATCAGTATGGTGTTCATCATGTGGAGGCCATCCTGGAGAAAATAGATGGATCCTAGCCTATGAGACTTCACATTTGCAGCAGGGATCTCCTTATACATTTCAGCCATAGCATTGTGGCTAGCCTTGGATTCTGAGTATACATTCAAGTCACCAACCTGTGCTTCAGGAACTCCTAAGATATCAACCCATTCCTTAATAGTTGATTCGTATCTCGCACCTTCAGTCATCCACACAATTCTACCATCTCCGTAGAAGTGTACAGTGGAGTAGAACTGTATGATCATCTCATCATTCCACGTTGTGAATTCTATGCCAACGAACTCATCCAGACCTATGCAGTGGAAGTTGTCCTGGACACTTGGAAAGTAGTCCTCATTCTCCTTGATGAACTTCCAATCAACGTAACGCATATCATTGACAGCTGGACTCTTGTCAAAGAGCACAGTCTCATAGAAATCCTATTGCTCCTTGGTGTAGAACCGATAGTCCACAGCTGTTTTCTTCCTCTGGGCATAAGGATCTATTGCTCTCCATGCCCTCAATCCAGAATCCTTCCTCTTCTTCATGTCCTCAGCTAGTGGGTAGTTGGCATTTGTGTACTAGACGGTGTGGTCTGAGCTTCATCAGTGTTGTCAAGTCATCCACATCTTCTACTCTGGAAGCACTTCCTTTGTTCTTCTCAGAAGCTGGAATTTGCCTAGTGGTCCTCTTAGGCTTCTTAGCAGCCTTCTTGGATGTGCTGGTATTAGGCATAGCATCAGACATCAGTTTATTTGCCTTCTTCTTGGGAGGTTCCTTTGTAGCTGGATCAACCTCCTCTTCCTCACCAGCATCACCAATTGCTTCCTCTAGATCTTCATACATGGAAGTAGGCCTGCCAGTCGCATGAATGATCCTCTTCCTTGACTTCTTCTCTCCTGCCTTCTTAGGCATAGCCCTCTTGGGGACCTCAATAGAGATTGTTTCTCTTGCAGTCTCATGAGCCTTGAAGGTAGAAGTAGGAGCATATATCTTGCTGACAACTCTTCGAGAGGAAGTAGCTTCAGTTGCAGCTTTCTTGTCAGCCTTCTCTTGCTTCTCAGCAAGAATCTCTTCAGGGATAAAGTCTGAATTCCCTTCATCCAAGTTCAGCCTTTTCCTGGTTCTAGTGGCAGCCTTGGGCAAACCATGAGAGTTGGGGGTGCCTCGGTCTGAGAAAGAACTAGCTTTTGGGCTTGTTCCAGAACTCATATCAACTGCCTGCTCCGGCAAATTCTGAATGTCCTCTGAGCCTGACATACTAACCCTATGAATAGAGTGTAGATGAGCAGAAGTAGATGAGTTATCACAAAATGAGGCTGGTTCTTCAAATTTGAGCACTGACTTTTCAAAAGTTTTGCAATTTGTCAAATACATATTGGTGCAGTCGAACAGAAATTTTTGGTGGGACCGAGATAGACTAACTCTTTAACAGAAACTGAGCGGCCTTTTCGGTAGGACCGAAAAGAGCAACTTGGTTCCTGTCGGGACCCCGATCCTAAGTCATATGAATCCAGACTATAACATATCACATCACTTTGCGGCCTCACGCACGGTAAGTTCCACCGCTGCAGCCTTACCTTAGCCGGGACCGTTTGTGTCTTTTGGCACACGTATGTGAACATGTCGCTGGCAGTCACACGACAGAGAACCCGAGCCGACATTACTAGTCATAGAACCCAAGTGGGACATCCGTACGGGAAAAGGCATATGTAACCCATCAATTCAGGTCTCGGCCTGAAGCGTGTGTAGACGAGTCATAGCAAGCTACAAGGACTCCATTACGCCGTGAGACATAAATGCCATCACTGCACGTAGACGAGTCGTAACAGGCTACAGGGACTCCATTACACTGCGAGACATTTCCCCGAAGGGACAGACACAGTAGCAAAGAAGGATACATGCCGGTCAATCAATGTGTCCGGAGCAGTAGCAAGCAACTATGGCTCAGTGGAAGCACAAAGAGACAGTTTCCCGTAAAGAGTACTACTAAAGGCACACGACTAGGTGTCGGATCCCATACATACCGTTGCACATCACACGTACGCATGACATCCCCAATATGCATAGATACAACCATGGCATCAGAACATAACCATACAACAACATGACTTTTATTTAAGAGGCTCAAACGAGCCTTAGATAATATGTTCTGACAGATAGGGGTCAAATAACCCGACACTCAAGTCATCCAAACAAGTTCATACAAACCAAGCGGAAGCTTAAGCTCTCTGAGTAGAGACAGACGAAAGGGGTAAAAAGGCACATGGCCTGACTATCTACAGCCCGCCACAGGGCATAAGGTCGTAGTTGGGACAACAGCTATTCGGCATCGTCGACATCTAGAAAGAACCCACTCGATGGGTCCTGGGTCTCATCTGCAACATTTATTAAGCAAACATGAGTACAAACATACTCAGCAAGTCTTTAAAACAGACCTAGTCTAATAATGCTCATGTATCAACAAGGGAAGTGGTGGAGTTTATGCAGCAATGCCAGCTTTGACTCATGGCAAACCTGCACTACTCAAATTTTAACTCTTTGTTACAATTTTAGATATCGCACACGAGTCCACCAACTTCATAGCAATACACCACCATGGATTCACTTCCCTCTCCTGGGAGAGTGCCATCCATGGTACTCACACTTGTCTTGATATTTTTATGAGTATCCATTTGATTCTCTATGAACAACATAGTTCTCCAAGTAGTCCATATCCGAGGACGCGGCTATTCGAATAGTTTCATACCCTGCAGGGGTTTACTTCTTAACACACGCTCTCGCCACTTATCATTGTGTGCTCATAAAACCATGCACCTCGACAACCTTCAAGCGGATGCCCAGCGAGGGAGTCGGACACGATCGTCAATCACATAAGACCTCTACTCCAGGCTATTGCCTATTTGAGACTGAACCCGCACGGATGTCCGGCCGAAGTTTCCGCAACGGCCCCAAACGATGTGTGCAGGGTTCCCAAGCCCACCATTCGGGTGACCCTTGGTATACCGCGCCACTGCCTACCGCGTCGTAACCCACCCCTAGGGTCAGCGCTACGCATGGCCTCCAACATGCTATAAACACCAGAAACTACTTGCAACTCTTGTACCAAGGACTAAGCGACTGAGAAGTCGAGAGGGGTCGAATTACCAGAACCCAACGTGTGGTAGTAACTAGTCTTGGATCACAAACACGGAACTCAGCTCCTAAGAACGATCCCAATGAGACAACCCGCCATGTACTCCTACATAGCCTCTCATCGCTACCTTTACCAAATCGGGTTCATCATAAGTCATCACATTAGAACAACATTGTTTCACTCAGTTCATCACCCAGATGAATCAGACCTTACACAACTCTAAGCATAGCAAGCATAGCAGGCAAAGTAAGCTTAGGACATCATGGCACAAGCATCTACCAGGTATGCTAGGTTGCAAGGTTTAGCTATTTTCTGTGACAATGATACGTCATGCATAAGAATAGGTTCATCTACCATGTATGACTCCCATGTGATTGTTTGTTCTAATGCAGTAAACAAGAGCATGAGGGAGAGAGTGGGATGTTATCGAAATGATCAATGGGGTTGCTTGCCTTGTTGGGTAGAGGGTAGGTTCTCTCCTTCGTTGGAATACTCGGAGGTATCCTCGGAAGCAGGGCCTACCACAATGCAGATAAGAAACAATCAATACATGCAAGTGCAACAATATGATGCCTGATCATGGCATGATAGCATGTATGGATGAGCTAATGCAGCTATTGATCATGTTAATTTGAAATGAGTTTGAATATAGGTTCAAAATCGTTTTCATTTCAAATTCCATATACTACCGTATTAGTAAGTGCAATGTTCACCTATTTATATTGCTCTAACATGCATGACAATAGCATCATTGGATTCATTGGATTTTTTTGATAAATTTTCATATATAAATTATTTTCATATGATTTACAGATTAATTTATATGGATTGTTGAAGTTTTGAATAATTTCTGGAATTATTTTTAAACTAGAAAATAGAATTATGACATCAGCGTGACGTCAGAGTGACGTCAGCTGGTTGGCTGACGAGGCTAGAGTCACTAACATGTGGGGACCACATGTCAGTGACTTAATCACATAACTGGATAATTAAAACTAACCCTAGTTAATTAGTATTTCTAGGCCCACTAGTCAATGAATAATTAGGTTAACTAACTTAATTAATTAATTTTTCTTAATCTAACTTAATTAGAGGGTCGGGCCCACTTGCAAGTTGACCTGGGGTCAAACCCCCGTGATCAACTCTGGCAAGACCCACCGGCATTGAGCTGCCGGTGGCTCCAGAGACAGTGGAGGGGCTCGAGATCCCTCCTCCGGCGACCAAATGGACGGCGGAGGGCACCAAACGGACCTATGCTCACGCGCGCATGCATCCCGACACCTCCCAGGAGCTGAGATGGTTGGAATCGATGCCGGCGGCGAGATTGGCGGCTGCCGGAGCTCGGGCGAGCACGAGACCATCGAACCAGGGTGCAACATGACCTCTACTTGGCACCTACGGCCTCTACGCAGCCTCACGAACACGATGGTGGCCTCTGATGGACCAGCTAGTGACCGGAGCATGACCTGTGTCGAGATCGAGCGGCGGGGCACCTCGGACCTTGATGGAATCCGGCGCTAGGGCACGCAAACGAAGGGGGAAAGAGGGGGGAAAGATCCAGGGGCTCACGACGGTTGTAGAGACGTCGAGAGTGGGCTCGGGGAGGGCCCGGAGCAGCGGCGAGCTTCACTTGCTTGCCGGCGGTCGGAGATTGAAGATGATAGTGATGTCAACGACAGGGAGCTCCCGGCGGTGCGTGGCTCGGCTAGAAGGAAGAAGGGATCTAGGCGGAGCCTTTTGTGGGCTCAGAAGGGCGCGAGGGCGGCTAAAACGGCGGTGCTACGGCGGCGAGCAGCTCAGCCATGGCGGATCAGAGGAGGGGAGAAAGAGAGGCGAGAGAGAGAGAGGGGGTGATGGGGAAGGCTCTGGGAGCTTATCCCCGTCGCGCTGGCGAGGAGGAAGCAGGAAGGCAGCTGCCGGCCTGGAGGCACGGCAGCGCGGGCACGCCGGCCACACTTCCGTCCTCTTGGCCGCCAGGAGGACAATGACCTCCCTGGGCCAGGTGGGCCGGCCTGACCTGGGCTTCTTTCTCCCTTTTTTTATTTTTTTCATTTCTTCTCTAATTTCTGACATTTGTTTAATTCTTTTGCAGGTACAAAATGACTTTACAATATATCCCAAGTATTTTCTATAATGGAGTTTGAATATTTCAAACTTATCTAAAATGTTTCAGGATATTTTGAAAACAAAAGTAATAATAATGCTTTATTTGGCATTTTTAGGAGCTTTAACATTTATTTTTAAATTGTTTTGGATGTTCAAATATGTAAAATGGTCCCGGTTATAATCATGTCCAAATTTATCAGACATAGGGAACATTTTTAAAGAGCATTTTGGATTTGTTGAATTTTCACCAACTTTGAATTGTTTTGAATCAATGTGAGCTTGGAGTTTCTTCAACTTCCCATTTCAAATTGATGCCAAATTGAAAAATGATGCAAAAATATGTTGTTCCTATGACTTCTAGCTAGGGATGTGACAACTCACCCCCACTGAAAAGAATCTCGTCCCGACATTTTGATGTCGTCGGGAAGAGCACGGGGTACTCTAGTCGAAGACGATCTTCTCTTTCCCATGTGGCCACCTTCTCAGAATGGTGTGACCATTAAACCCTGAGAAACTTGATCTTCCGACGCCAAGTGGTACGCTCAGCTTGATCAAGAATACGAACAGGGTATTCTCGATATGTAAGGTTATCTTGGAGATCAAGCGCTTCGTGGTCTACTTCACGGACAGGGTCTGAGAAGCAACGCCTTAGTTGCGAGACGTGGAAGACATCATGAACCTTGGAAAGATGCGGCAGAAATTCCAATTGGTAGGCAACCTCTCCTCGTTTAGCAAGAAAGCAAAAAGGTCCAATGTAACGAGGAGCCAAGTTGCCCCTGATACCGAATCGATGGGTACCCTTCAGAGGTGTAACCCGAAGGTAAGCCTTCTCGTCAACTTCATAGGTCACAGTCTTATGATGGCGATCATATTGGCTCTTTTGACGAGATTGGGCTATTTTCAACTTTTCACGAATAATGCGAACTTGCTCCTCTGCATCCTGGATCATATTCGGGCCAAAGAGTTGCCTCTCTCCGGTTTCCATCCAGTTAAGAGGTGTTCGACACCTTCGTCCATAGAGAACTTCAAAAGGGGCTTTGCCCAAGCTTGATTGAAAACTATTGTTATAAGCAAATTCGGCAAAGGGAAGACATTTCTCACAGTTCATACCGAAAGATATAACACAAGCTCGGAGCATGTCTTCGAGGATTTGATTGACTCGCTGAACTTGACCACTTGATTGCGGGTGGAAAGCAGTGCTAAAGGATGGATGAGTCGCCATAGCGTTGAAAACTTTCCCAAAATCAGGAAGTAAAGATACTTCCATGGTCTGAGTTAATATCCAAACGAACACCATGAAGAGAAACTATTCGAGAAATATACAACTCCGTTAGCTGGCTAGCAGTTATACTCTCCCGAACAGGAAGAAAATGAGCCACTTTGGAAAGGCGGCCGATGACCACAAAGATAGCATTATTCCCTCTCTTTGTCTTGGGAAATACGGTAATAAAATCCGTACCGACTTTATCCCATTTCCATTCAGGAATAGCTAAAGGTTGAAGGGTGCCAGCAGGCCTTTGGTGTTATGCTTTCAAGCGATGACAAACGTCGTAGTTAGCAACGAATTGAGCAATTTCTCTCTTCATCCTAGTCCACCAGAACCTCTGGCGTAGGTCCTGATACATCTTGGTACTACCCGGATGAATTGAGAGGGGAGAATCATGAGCCTCCTTAAGGATCAATTGTCATAGATGTTGCTTCTTCGGGATCACCAAACGATTCTCAAAGAAGACAACACCGCGATCATCTTCCAAGGAGCATCTAATATTACCCTTCTTAATGTTTTTCTTGATTCGAGATATCCCGGCATCATGCTTCTGGGCTTCTATAATTTGATCCATAAGTGTAGGTTTCGCCACCAAGTTGGATAGGAATCCTTGAGGAACAAGGTGAAGGTTCAACTTCAGAAATTCCTCATGGAGAAGTGGTTGACCTTGTTGTAACATCAGATTGTTACAATAAGACTTACGACTTAGTGCATTAGCCATAACATTGGCTTTCCCCAGGGTGTAAGTTATCCCTAAGTCATAATTTGTAATCAACTCAACCCACCGTCTTTGCATGAGATTCAAATCCGGCTGGGTGAATATATATTTTAGACTTTGGTGATCAGTGTAAATTTTGCAACGATTACCCAGAAGGTAATGTCGCCATGTTTTCAGTGCATGGACTACGGCTGCAAGCTCAAGATCATGTGTTGGATAATTATCCTCAAGTGGACGCAACTGTCAAGAAGCGTATGCAATCACATGATGATCTTGCATGATAATGCAACCTAATCCTTGTCGCGAGGCATCACAGTAGATAACAAAGTCCTTAGAGAAGTCTGGTGGCACCAGAACTGGAGTAGAGGTCAGTCGTCTTTTTAACTCTTGAAAACTGTGCTTGCATTGTGGGTCCACTCGAACTTTTTATCTTTCTTGAGGAGTTCAATCAGAGGTTTCGCAACCTTCGATAAGTTCTCGACAAAGCGGCGACAATAGCTCGCTAAGCCAAGGAAACTCCGAACTTGCTTAATAGATTCAGGTTGAGTCCAATCAAGGACGGCCTGAACTCTCTTGGGATTGACAGCAATATCTTTACCAGATATCATGTGGCACTGATAGGGCACTTCAGGCAACCAAAATACACACTTGGACAATTTGGCGTACAGACGGTGCTCTCGATGTTTTATCAATACCAGCCTTAGATGCTCGGCATGTTCTTGTTCGTTCCTCGAGTAGATGAGTATATCGTCGAGCTAAACCATGCCGAATTCATCTAAATACTCCATGAAGATCGAATTCATCAAACGAGAGAAGGTGGGTAGGGCATTGGTTAAACCGAAGGACATGATGGTGTACTCGTATTGGCCATAACGAGTCACAAAAGCCGTTTTTGAAATGTCCCCGCTCCTAATTCTGATTTGATGGTAACCCAACCTCAAATCAATTTTAGAATAGACAGAGGATCCAGCGAGTTGATCATACAAATTGTTGATCCTGGGGAGCGGATACTTGTTCTTTATGGTGACCATATTCACTAGCCGATAATCCACAACCATCCGATCCGATCCATCCTTCTTCTTGACGAAGAGAACGGGACAAGCCCAAGGAGAAGAGCTGGGACGGATGAAACCTTTCTTCAAAGCCTCATTGAGTTGGATCTTAGGTTCGGCTAGTTCCAAGGGTGCCATCTTATAGGGTCTTCTGGCTATTGGGACAGTCCCTGGAAAAAGCTCTATCACAAACTCAACATCTCTGACAGGAGGGATTCCTTGCAGTTCTTCTAGAAAGACATCCGGAAAGTCACGGACTACCGGAATATCTTCTAACTCTAGAAGGGGGCTAGCATTGAGGGAGTAGAGTTGGCGCTTGGTTGTTCGAGTGGAGACATTAACTATCTCACCCGATGGATGTGTAAGTTGAACATTCCTAGTGTGAGTATCACTCTTAGCATAGTGGGCTTTCATCCAATCCATGCCTAGAATGATATTGATGTCCGAAGACTTGAGGGCTATCAAAGATGCTAGGAAGACTAGCCTATCCACCAGAATCTCATTAGCATGGCTCACTCTAGAAGTGTGCCATTTTGAACCAGGAGTTTGAACTACTAAAGGAGTAGGCATATCACAAAAAGACATGTTATGCAACTGTGCATAACTTTCTGAAATGAAAGAATGGGATGCCCCAGTATCAAATAGAACAGAGGCTGGATGACTATTGACAAGGAGTGTACCTAGGATAACATCAGGATCCTCAAGGGCTTCCTCAGCAGACACATAGTTCACTCGTCCATGAATAGGAGCTGGCTTCGCATAAAAGGCTTTTCCTGGCTTTCCACGTCCAGCGGGCTTAGCATTATGCTGGGGCACTCACGTGAGTAGTGTCCCGGTTCTCCACATTTGTAGCAAACCATGGTGGCACGAGGTACAACATTTGCAGGCGGTCCTCCAAATGGCCTGACTGGAGGATTGGGCTGAGTTGGGCGAGGCGCCTGGAAGGATGGCCTCGCATTGTATCTTGGCGGCAGGGCTGTGTTGGGTACCCAGACCCGGCGTTTATTGGGACCCGAGCCAGATGCTGGGCTGAAGTCACAGTTGTGCTTTCTCGTAGCCTCATAATCAGTCTGTCCAGTCTTGGCATTGATAGCCTTGTCGACAAAAGCCTGGAAAGTGGTGCACTCATGCAGGCGCAGGTTTCGACGGAGCTCAGGATTAAGTCCCTTGCGGAACCTAGCCCGCTTCTTGGCATAAGTAGAAACTTCCTTAGGAGCATAGCGAGCAAGGTTTCACTACTCACGACTATAGGCATCCACTAACAGTCTACCCTGGGTGAAGGCACAAAATTCCTCTCTCTTATGATCCATCAGCCCTTCCAGGATGTGATGGGTACGAAATGCGGCACTAAATTCTGTCCAAGATGGTGCGGGGCCTGCTGGACGCATGGCTTCAAAATTTTCCCACCACAGATTGGTGGGTCCTTTCAGAAAGTAAGTTGCAAAGGTCACCTTATTGGCCTCGGACACATTGGCAGACTGGATCTTGCGGTACATGCTAGTCAGCCAGTCATCCGTGTCGAGTGGGTCGACCGAATGATGATACTTGGGTGTGCACAGTCTGATGAAATCACCGAGTTCCACGCCATCATTGAGTTCATTGCGGGGAGCACGTGCTGTGTTCTGCTCAATTCGCTCCAATAGCCTGTTGGTCTCTCTCTTGTTCCTTTCGGCTTCAAGCATCACTTCTGCAAGAGAAGGCGCATGTGGCAGATCCTCTTGCCTTGGCTGGCTTCCGTCGCCCTGCTCAGGGGCAGGCACGGGGTTATTCCTAGTTGCCACCATCCTGGGAAAACAAACCCACAGCTTAATCATAGGGGACAACAACTCTAAGACATGAGTTAAGTAATGTACTGGACAACATGGCATGCAGGGTATACACCAATCAATCATGGTAAAACAACTGCCAGATGAACACCATGATTCATACACACCATGACATAGTTCAGTACAACCCAAGCTGAAATACAACTACGGAGAGATGACACAACTCATCGGAGGCATTACAAGCTTCTTATACATTATCTATCTACACCTCCGTAACTCCACTCTCAACCTCATCATATCCCACAAGACACGCAGGACTATGGCGATACGATTACTACCATACTAACATCCACGTACTCAAGCATCACCGTAGAATGCCTCATATAGGTTACCCCCATGACCCGGGAGCTGGATCTAAGGATATGGGAACACTCTAGCCTGTGATCCCTGGGAACCGTAAGGACACGGATGTGGCCTTGGTCCCCTTGTTGGTGGCAACAGCGGTCCTCGAAGAGGGGTGATGCCTCCAACATCGGGCCAGCCTACGTGTGCTGGCATATGATTCCGCAATGGGGTCAACATCTCCAAATCTCCATAGCCTGTCTGCACGACTGGTGCCAACTGCGTCAGGGCTGTCCAAAGACGTGCACGGGTGGCATAAAGATCCATGCGAAGGGCACGTGCATCACGATCCCTATTCTCCAACATCTGAGCGGTCACCTGTAGCCTAGGATCCTCATGGGAATGATCATAGTAGGCTGCACTAAGATAACCATCCTCTCCTCCCATAGAAGAAGGAACATAACAAAACTCTATGTTCTGAAGCAGACCATGGTGAAACCTCATGATAGTCAGCATGGTGTAAGCGGCCTCCTGAACGGCCATATCTATGGTGACACCTAATCCATAAGTCCAGTGAAGCGGCTCTACAGCTCTAGGATATGAAGGATAAATCTTGACGGTACACAGATACTGACTCTGGTTGAAATCTTGATACTGCTCCTCCACTATGTACTCTGGGTACCAACAGTAACCAGCCTCCATCATAACTCTGACCAACATGGCCGTGTGACCTGGTACATCAATGCACCTGGTCAGACGGACCACTTGACGAGAAGGACGAGGGGGCATCTGAAATAGGGAATGATGCAAAGACATTATAGACTCTAGTAGAAATTGGACAGCATAACGGCTGTAATTGCTCAAAAAGGATTTTGAGACAACTGCAAGAGATTGGAAAAGCATAACCACTCGACTTTCTAGACTCAAATCTCTTCTCCATCTATTTGTCACACCAACAATACTTGAGTACCCACATTCACTTACAAACAAGCTAGCTAGTGGTCCATGGTTAGTAACTCGGCATCCTAAGCAATGCATGAGAAGCCTAGTTCTTATCCCCGTAGAAAAGATGAGAATGACTTAGAATAGAATAACTTGGGAAGAGGAGTAAAAGAGTCTTACGTTCCCTTCCACAATCAATTCCCCAACTTTTCTATAGTGTTTCTAGACTCAACTTCGACCGGTTTGGCTTGGTAGTCCTACAGTTAGTCAGGCTCTGATACCAACGCTGCCGGGACCCTGATCCTATGTCATATGAATCCAGACTGTAACATATCACATCACTTTGTGGCCTCACGCATGGGAAGTTCCACGGATGCAACCTTACCTTAGTCGGCACTATTTGCCTCTTTTGGCACACATATGTGAACATGTTGCTGGCAATCACACGACAGAGAACACGGGCCGACATTACTAGTCAAAGAACCCAAGTGGCACATCCGTACGGAAACAGGCATACGTAACCCAGCAATGCAGGTGTCGGCCTCAAGCGTGTGTAGACGAGTCATAGCAAGCTACAAGGACTCCATTACGCCATGAGACATAAATGCCATCACAGCACGTAGATGAGTCGTAACAGGCTATAGGGACACCATTACACTGCGAGACATTTCCCCGAAGGGACAGACACAGTAGCAAAGAAGGATACATGCTGGTCAATCAATGTGTCCGGAGCAGTAGCAAGCTACTATGGCTCGGTGGAAGCAGAAAGAGGCAGTTTCCCGTAAAGAGTACTACTAAAGGCACACGACTAGGTGTCAGATCCCATACATACCGTTGCACGTCATACGTACGCACGACATGCCCGATATGCATAGATACAACCATGGCATCACAACATAACCATACAACAACATGACTTTTATTTAAGAGGCTCAGACGAGCCTTGCATAATATGTTCTTACAGATTGGGGTCACATAACTCGACACTCAAGTCATCCAAACAAGTTCATACAAACCAAGCGGAAGCTTAAGTTGTTTGAGTACAGACAGACGAAAGGGGTAAAAAGGCACATGGCCTGACTATCTACAGCCCGCCACAGGGCATAAGCTCGTAGTTGGGACACCAGCTATTCGGCATCGTCGACATCTAGAAAGAACCCACCCGATGGGTCGTGGGTCTCATCTGCAACATTTATTAAGCAAACGTGAGTACAAACGTACTCAACAAGTCTTTAAAACAGACCTAGTCTAATCATGCTCATGTATCAACAAGGGAAGTGGTGGAGTTTATGCAGCAATTCCAGCTTTGACTCATGGCTAACCTGCACTACTCAAATTTTAACTCTTTGTTACAATTTTAGATATCGCACACGAGTCCACCAACTTCATAGCAATACACCACCATGGATTCACTTCCCTCTCCTGGGAGAGTGCCATCCATGGTACTCACACTTGTCTTGATATTTTTATGAGTATCCATTTGATTATCTATGAACAACATAGTTCTCCAAGTAGTCCATATCCGAGGACGTGGCTATTTCAATAGTTTCATACCCTGCGAGGGTGTACTTCTTCATACACGCTCTCGACACTTATCATTGTGTGCTCATAAAACCATGCACCTCGGCAACCTTCAAGCACATGCCCAGCGAGGGAGTCGGCCACGACCGTCAATCACATAAGACCTCTAGTCCAGGCTATCGCCTATTTGAGACTGAACCGCACGGAAGTCTGGCTGAAGTTTCCGCTACGGCCCCAAACGATGTGCGCAGGGTTCCCAAGCCCACCATTCAGGTGACCCTTTGTACACCGTGCCACTGCCTACCGCGTCGTAACCCACCCATAGGGTCAGCGCTACGCACGGCCTCCAGCATGCTATAAACACTGGAAACTACTTGCAACTCCTGTACCAAGGACTAAGCGATTGATAAGTCGAGAGGGGTCGAGTTACCGGAACCCAATGTGTGGTAGTAACTAGTCTTGGATCACAAACACGAAACTCAGTTCCTAAGAACGGTCCCAATGAGACAACCCGCTATGTACTCCTACATAACCTCTCATCGCTACCTTTACCAAATCGGGTTCATCATAAGTCATCTCATTAGAACAACATTGTTTCACTCAGTTCATCACCCAGATGAATCAGACCTGACACAACTCTAAGCATAGCAAGCATAGTAGGCAAAGTAAGCTAAGCACGTCATGGCACAAGCATCTACTAGGTATGCTGGTTGCAAGGTTTAGCTATTTACTGTGACAATGATAGGTCATGCATAAGAATAGGTTCATCTACCGTGTATGACTGACATGTGATCGTTTGTCCTAATGCAGTAAACAAGAGCAGGAGCGAGAGAGTGGGATGTTATCAAAATGATCAATGGGGTTGCTTGCCTTGCTGGGCAGCGGGAAGGTTCACTCCTTCGTTGGAATACTCAGAGGTATCCTGGGAAGCAGGGCCTGCCGCAATGCAGATAAGAAACAATCAATACACGCAAGTGCAACAATATGATGCATGATCATGGCATGATAGCATGTATGGATGAGCTAATGCAACTAGTGATCATGTTAATTTGAAATGAGTTTGAATATAGGTTCAAAATCGTTCTTCATTTCCAATTCCATATACTACCCTATTAGTAAATGTCAATGTTCACCTATTTAGATTGTTGTAACATGCATGACAATAGCATCATTGGATTCATTGGATTTTTCTGATAAATTTTCATATATAAATTATTTCCATATGATTTGCATATTAATTTATATGAATTTTTGAAGTTTTGAATAATTTCTGGAATTATTTTTAAACTAGAAAATAGAAGTATGACATCACCCTGACGTCACAGTGACGTCAGCTGGTTGGCTGACCAGGCTAGAGTCAAACCTGACATGTGGGGACCACATGTCAGTGACTCAATCGCTTAACTGGATAATTAAAACTAATCTTAGTTAATTAGTATTTCTGGGCCCACTGGGAGTGACTAATTAGGTTAATTAACTTAATTAATTAATTTTTCTTAATCTAACTTAATTAGAGGGTCGAGCCCACTTGCCAGTTGACCTGGGGTCAAACCCCCATGGTCAACTCTGGCAAGACACACCGGCATTGAGCCGCCGGTGGCTCCAGAGACGGCGGAGGGGCTCAGGATCCCTCCTCCGGCAAATGGACGGCGGAGGGCACCAAACGTACCTATGCTCACGCGCGCGTCCATCCCTACACCTCCTAGGAGCTGAGATGGTCGGAATCGACGCCGGTGGCGAGCTTGGCGGCTGTCGGAGCTCGGGCAAGCACAAGCCTGTTGAACCAGGGCGCAACACGACCTCTCCTTGGCACCTACGACCTCTACGCAGCTTGACGAACACGACGGTGGCCTCTGATGGACCAGCTGGTCACCGGAGCATGGCCAGCGTCGAGCTCGAGCGGTGGGGCACCTCGTACCTCGATGGAATTCGGCGCTAGGGCACGCAACCAAAGGGGGAAAGAGGGGGGAAAGATCCAGGGGCTCACGACGGTTGCAGAGACATCGAGAGCGGGCCCGAGGAGGGCCTGGAGCAGCGGTGAGCTTCACTTGCTTGTCGGCGGCCGGAGGTTGAAGACGACGGTGATGGAAGCGAGAAGGAGCTCCCGGCGGTGCGTGGCTCGGCTAGAAGGAATAGGGGATCTAGGTGGAGCCTTTAGATCTAGGCGGAAGCTTTGCACCTGTTGCTAGACTTGAAGCTATCACATATTGCCTGCTTGTGCTAACCATCTTGATATCATCTGATATCAAATGGATGTGAAAAGTGCATTCCTCAATGGTAAGCTTGAGGAAGAAGTATATGTTGCTCAACCCCCAGGTTTTGAAGACCCTAAGCATCCTGGCAAAGTCTTCAGACTCAACAAGGCCCTCTGTAGCCTCAAGCAGTCCCCTTGGGCGTGGTACGACACTCTAAAGGAATTCCTCATGAAGAAAGGCTTCAAACCCAGTTCACTCGATCCAACTCTATTCACGAAATCCTATGACAATGAATTATTCGTGTGCCAAATATATGTAGACGATATTATCTTTGGTTGTACTGACAAACGTTATAGTGATAAATTTGCCTATATGATGAGTTAAGAATATCAAATGTCTATGATGGGGGAGTTCAAATTCTTCTTACGTCTTCAAATTCGTCAACAACACAATGGCATCTTCATCTATCATGAGAAATACCTCAAGGATGTTCTTAGGAAATTCAACATGCAAGACTGCAAAGGCGTCAAAACTCCAATGCCTTCAAAAGGCCATCTTTGCATTGATGAAAATGGTAAAGATTTTGATCAGACGGTATATCACTCCATTATTGGCTCTTTATTGTATCTATGTGCATCTAGGCCAGACATTATGCTGGGTGTTTGCATGTGTGCCCGATTCCAAGCAACACCAAAGGAACCACACCATAAGGTTGTGAAACATATTATTCGATACTTAGCTCACACACCAACACTTGGATTATGGTATCCCAAGGTCTCAAATCTTCACCTCGTCGGATACTCACATGTAGACTATGCTGGAGATTGTGTGGATCACAAGTCAACCTCAGGCACATGTCATTTCCTCGGACGATCCTTAGTCTGTTGGTCCTTAAAGAAGCAGAACTGCGTGTCACTATCTACGACTGAAGCTAAGTACATTGCTGCTGGTTCATGTTCCACTCAGTTGCTTTGGATGAAGCAAACTCTCAAGGAATGTGGCATCAAGCTGAAGAATGTGCCTCTCTACTATGACAACGAGAGCACTATCAAGATTTCTTACAACCCAGTTCAACATTCCAAGATCAAGCACATCCAGATTCGTCATCATTGTCTTCGATATCATGTACTCAGGGGTGACATCTCCATCGACCACGTGGACACTAAAGAACAACTAGCTAATATCTTCACTAAGCCCTTGGATGAAAATAGATTTTGCAAGTTGTGTTGTGAGCTAAATATCTTCGAATCTTCGAATGTTCTTTGAAAAGACACAGATCCTAACACTTATGCAAAATTGATGACTTAGATGTGAAACACAAGAAGTAATATTTTTCTTCAATCAATGAAGAATAGCCCTCTAAGTGTGAAGAAACTAATGAAGGATTTGATTCTCAGAACCCTATGATAATTGTACGCGGTATCTGAAATCATCATTCTTATACGGTGGGTCACGCCACCAACAATAGTTGAAATTCTTCAAAGTTGAGGTTTTCGTCATTTTACAAATTCTTCAAATTTTCAAATGCTTCAAGTTTGCAAATTCCTCAAAATTTTCAAATTCTTCAAACTATGAAACTAATGTTCTTCATTAATTAGATACAGATATATTTGAGTTTTCAATGTCCTCAACAACATTAACTTATTGCTATAAGTTGATTTTCATCTAAGTGAATGTGATCGGACCCGTTCCCCCACTATGCTAAACTCAACCCAGTCTGTTCACAAATTCTTCATATGCATTCTACTTTGTCACTCGTTCAAAGTCTTCATTGTGTCCTTGACAACTGAAGAGTTTGCGAACGGAAACGTTAAAATTTCACTTCCAAAATTTTCGGCGCTTCCCGCTCAAACCATTCCGATTTCCATGACTGGATAACCCACGATCCCCATTATCTCAACTACACAGTACATGGGTGACACATGTCGTGCGGAGAGCAAGGGTCAGGGGCAATCTATTCCAAAATCTTTGGACTAGTAAGTTTTCACCTCAGCTATAAATAGCCCTTCTCTTTCTCTTTTGTAGCGACCCGACCTGGAAAGGTCAAGCCTCTGTGTGTTCTGTGCCATCCCTGGATCAGTATGCTGGCACATTTAGTACATCAATGTATATATCAAAGTGCAATCACATGTAGTTAACGTAAAACTGATATATACCTTATAATCTCAACGGAAACAGTCAACGAGAGTGGAGTCCCAATAAACACCAACGACAGGTTGAGTGTAGACCGTAACCCTGAATCGTACTCTTACTCGTCGAAGAAGAGTATCTGCAACATAGGACGTTGCAGCCGTGTAGGTAAGCATTTTGAATATGCCGGCAAGTCACAAAAGAGGGGGTGAAAAATAATCCTCTATACTATATGCATATATGGCAGGTGGGGCTATAAGTTCAAGTTTTGCGTAAAGTAAATTTTTCCTACAACAAGAGAGGGCAAACAGAAGTTATTACTACGATGTTGGTTGTTTAATGAGATGGTTCCACCAACCAATTCTCATACCCAAGTTGTCATTAATACCCACATCATTATAATTCTTTGTGTTGAGAATTCCAGATAGTTTCAGTTCCTTTGGCTCAAGTTGTCCATGACCGTGGACACGGCTAATCGATTAGGTTTGAGTACTCTGCAGAGTTTTGCACACGTACCCCACAAGATTTGATCGCCTCCATTGGATTCCTCGCACTTCAGGGTCTTTGAGGAACGGATGATCAAAACATGGTCTTCTAAGGGGTTCCTCTGAGACTGTGTTGGTGCCCATCCTTTCCTACCGTTCTTCTACATCTCGTAGCACTGCCTGTCCAGGGTCACCACAATATCCAACCAAGCCAGAGCCCATAATGGCTTGTGACCGTGCAGGTAAGCCTTGGGACTTGAAGCATCCATCCATCTCTTTGTTCCTGGGTGGACCTTTCTGCGTGAATACTTGCACTTCTCCAGCAACACCTAGGCTAACCACTGGCTTCTCCAGGGGGCCGTTCAACCATCATCCACCCATAGGTATGTTGAAAACTTGGAGGCTTGAAGTCTTAATCATCATGTAGGTCTTGTAGTTATTATCTCACAACTCTCATGATTCACACAACCAACCCCGTCTACTAATAGCATAGCAAAATTAAATCAACGTTTTTCGGGGCCAAAGTGTCAAAGGGGTTGAGGGGTGCCTACCACATGATACTACATCAAGTAACCAAATTTCCAAGTACCTACTTTGCATGCAATGGGTGGAAGGTTGAACTAATGCAACTTGAAAAACATAGGTAATAACATGGTCAATGTGAACTTGCCTGGTATTACTTGATGAAGATAGTCGCTCTCGCAATCTGGATAATTCTACTCGTCTCACTCCGATAAATCTATCGTAAGCAAATAACATTCAATAAACATTCATGCCAAAACAAAGAACCAAAAAACGCAAGAACAAAACATGTCTTGGTGCGAAAATAACAACATACTAAGGTTAAATAAGAAAAGATAGGTTCTAGCTGTGTTGTAAAGTGAAAGTGGAGGAATCAACTCAAAAGAGTTAATGGATGATGAACTATTGCTATATAAGCTTAGGTTGGAGAGACTACAAAAGACGATCCATAGTATGGGAGAACAACATGAACGTTGTTTGACAAATCGTATAACACATAAGAATTTATTTGTAGAAAGAATTAATTGAAAAGGTCAAAAGAAGTTGAACTGTAAATTCAAGTATGAATTGAATCTGAATTCACAAAGGTCAAATGAAGTTGAACCAAAGTACGATGGTTATGAATAGAAATATATGACACGAGTATTTAGGGGCAAAAGGAATCAATTGAAAAGGTGTTACAGTTTGCAAGATATGATCAAATCAAGGTTCGGATTCAAATTGAATCGCTCAAATTTGAAAGGTTCAAAGATTGAAACTAATTATGTTACTATATATGGCAAGTCAATATGAACGTGTATAAAAAAGAATTACTAGGTTCAAAATGACGGATCAAAAGTTATAAGCAATTCAATATGGTATTGAGTTAGCTTACTACAGTGTGTGAACACATTTTGGGAACTAATAGAGAAGTATGAGCAAGATCAAAATTATATGGTGAAATGATAGCGCTAATGATGTGAACGGAAAGATTACTTCGATACGGATCCGACGCAATTGGATTCATCGAAAACGGAGCTACGGATAAAAAGATATGCTCAAAAGAAGTTTGAATATAATCTGAATAAGTTTCGAAATTTGAAAATTTGAAAAAGTTGACGTGATAGGTTGATTGGATAGGCGAGGTCAAGATGAAAATCTAGGCATTGGTTTCATCTAATTCTGATAAACGAGTAGAAAGTTACGGCTATTTGAAATTTTTTGGGCCAAGCTGTTTTACGGAAGAAAAATGATATGTCTAAAAGAATTCTAGGGCTAATGAGTAAATACGAAGACTAATTAATAATCTAATTACTCTATCGTATATTAGTATAGAAATAGTAGTCTAGGGATATTAAACTACGGGAGTATAAAAGAAAATACGAAGAGAATACCTTCAAAATGCGGAGAAGATATAAATCCAAAGAGGAGACGACTTTCCAGAAATCCCGCCAGAGAGAAGAAAATATTTTTATTTTAATAAACCTAGTCAAACCGAAACGATTCGATTCAACCCGAAGTGGATGATTTTTAGGTTCACTTATGGGTCTATATTTATAGGTGGAAGGGAGGATTAGAAGTCAAAGGCTACGCAATGTGGGATTAAACAAATAGACTAGAAGTGGACTAAAATTGAAAGAAAAGAGCGAGGGACGCATGGGCTGGTTCAGCCGGCCGCCCACATGGGTGCTGCCCCTTTTTTTTATTTTGATTTCTCGGATGAACAGTGTTTTCGGTGTGAATAGTGTTTCCTGTTTTTTTTCCTTTTTCTTTAAAAACAGCGAACAAAAGCAATTAAACAAAAATAGAAAAACATTTTATATAGACATATTATATATCAAAATTTTCATAAAAATAAACTCTAAAACATGAACATATTTTTAAGAATTTTCGGAATACTTAAGAAAATCATTATTTTTGTAATAACTCCAAAATGAAAAGGAATTTTAATTTCAAATAAATGGCAAATAGTTTTTATTTTAAAATTTGAGTCCAAACATTGTATCTGATTTTTTAGTGCCATTTACCTCCTCATTTGATTTTTTTATAAGATGGTTTTGAAAATATTCGTACTCAAAATTGAATAGGCATTCGAAATAGAAAATTTTGGGAAGTCATTTTATTTCCTCTCATTAAAATTTCAGAAGTTTCAAAATTCCACTCAATTTCACACAATCAATAACACAACATTCAAACATACCATCATTCTAATATTTATTTAATATAATATTCCAAAATTTAGAATTTTGGGATGTTACATCTTTGCTATAGTTACTCCTCACTTCCGTCTCTCCCGAGCTCAGACCTAGCACCGCCGATAAAATCATTGCCGCCGGTGAGGAAGAACTTCACTGCCTTGACCTCAAAGTCGTCGCACTCTCATCGGCCGTGGAAGTCTTCACCCCACCGCCGTTGTAGCTGTCTCTCTCTGCCAAGCTAGGGCGTGGGAGATCTGGATGGAAGAACTCCTCAGATTTCATTTCTTTGTCCGTCGTGTTCTTCATCAGGGTAAATAAAATCTAATTTTGTTGCCTTAGTTTAATCTTCACGATTTTCACAAAATCCTCAAAGGTGTTTCTTCTTAAAGAATCATCTTCTTAAGCACCTCATATGTTTCATTCCCTTGATGTTTTTCCTAAGTTATGATTTTCTTCCAGATTTCTTAGTTTTGTGGATCCTCAAATTCGCACAACTCCGGAACATAAGACAAGAACACTTAGTGAAATTCCTCAAGAAACCTATGGTCAAAATCCTCAACTTGATGTATTTTGAAACAATTCTGAGAATGCATATGACCTCTTCAAATTCCTCGCACCTATACTTTGTTCACAAGTACAACATGTCTACTGATGAATCACTAGGTTCTCATCAACTTAACTCATTCGCAGCATTCCTTGAGGAAAAATTGCATACATCTTCAGAATCATCAAAAGTTTGAAGTCATCAAGTGAAGAAAATGGCAGATGGTAAAAGACCTCAAAAGGGTGGCAAGAAGGCTGAACAAAACAGTGCTTTCGAAATCCCTGAGGATTTATATGCTGGTTACTGTACACATGATGAAGCCATTCATGGGAAGGAAACAAAAGATCAGAGAAAAATCCGAATTCAAAGGATTGAACGGAGGTGGGTGAAGGAATGGAGAGAATACCGATATGTCACCCCAAATACATGAAGAAATTTGCCCTCAAACCTCCTTGTAGAAGGGCTCCTCCTGCTGCTGATCAAAAAGTTGATCCCACTAGGGTTGCTCATAGTGAGGACTTTCCAGCTGAATGGGCTAAACATCTTAAAAAGCTTCAGAGGATGTCCAAAGTAGCAGTGACGAAATTCAATTAAGACTCTGTTGCTATTGCAGCAGCCTCCTCTGCTGCTACCCCTACCTCTGCATCTGTTGCGCCGAAGAAATCAAAGGCAAAGTCCTCAACCTCAATGCCCTCCCGACCAAATTCTTCAAAGCTTGGTTCAAAGTCCTCAAAGGCTGCCCCTATGCCTTCAGTAGCTGCACAATCGTCAGTTGCTGCCACAAAGTCCCCAACTCCTGTACATCTTGCAACATGTCACAGGACTACTGGCTTCTCAATTGCTTTAGGGGCCTCTGCAAGTTCATCAGCCCAAGCACATTCCTCAACTAGTCCTTCTGTGCTGAAGAAGACTACTGCTGGACGGGGTCCTCACCCAAGAAAGTTGTGTTACAAGTTCCTTCAAATTCTTCAGATGATGAAGCTGATGATGAGGAACTTGAGGAAATCATCAGAAACAAGCAAGATAGAGTGGCTCAAGCAAAGGGAACTCAAATTCCTCTCTTGTTGGATCCAAAAACTATGTTAAACTTCATTGACATTTGGCACAATGACCCCAAAACTCCACTTGATGATTTGAAACTGCCTCCCAGACCAGATCATGTCCTCACTGCTTTCATTGCTGAAGAAAAGTGGAAGTATGAGAAGGTTTGACAAACCAAAAAGGCTCAGTACAAGAATGAGCACTTCTTGAAGAATAATGTTTTGAAGCTTTCTCTAGAACAACTAGTGACTACGCAATCTGAGATCAAAGGCCTCGGTGATGAATTCAATCGATACTATGCTGATTGGCAAGGTGCCCAAGCCCGCTTAGTCAAAGTGGCTGACAGAGCCATCAAGGACCACAACAAAAGGGTTGCAGCTCAATCGCAACCATAAATTCCTCAGGCTGAATCCTATGCTCATCCTGCTGAAGAAACTGCAAGCGTAGTTGAATAAATTCAGGCTGCTAAAGAAACTATCAGGGCAACCTCCACTACTGCACCTGAAGAAATTGTCATGCCAGCTGAAGTTTTAGCTGCGCCTGAAGAATCTACTCCTCCTTCACCCTCTGCGAAAACTGCAAAATTTTGAAATGTGGAGAATATCAGCATTCTTTCTGCATCAGAAGTAAAAAAAACAAAGGAAGCGGAGAAAAGAGCTACAAAGAAAAGGAAAGCATCAACTTCAGATTCCTCAGCTATGAAGAAGTTGAAGACTATGCCAAGTTCTTCAACTAAGCCCATTGATGTTATATCTCCTCTGTGCCTACTTATGAGATAGTTCCATTTGGTGTTGACTATGTCATCCCAAATGATAAAAATGAAGAAGATCATTCTTCTGCTTCCTTAGAGCAGATTGATGAAGAAATTGAGGTGCAAGCAAATGCTTCAACTCCTCTGGTGTCATCACCCTAGCCTCAGTTAACTGCTGAAGAGGCCGACGTTGAAGAAATTGAATAGGATGTGGACGTTGGTAATACCAGTCCACTGATCAATGATGAATATTGAGAATATACACACCCCAATTCTCCAATGACCACTCCCCTCACACAAATTCGTCACTCACCAGCCCAGACTGAAGAAATTCAAACAGGATTTGATGATTTGGCCACACCTCTGACTTCAATTCCTAAAGAAATTCTAGCTGCATCATCTGAAGAAATTCATGCCTCAACTGCACCTGAGTAAATTGCTGCTCAAATTCCTGAGTACCAAGAAGTTCCTACCATGTCAAAGGAAATTGTGGGCCGCTTCAAGCCAAATCGTCAGCCGAAGCCTAAAATGCCATTCAAAGGCTCAGAGTGCCCCAAATTCATCAAGGCAAATTTCTTCAATGAGCACATATTCTTCACCAGGACGAATCCATATGACTCAGCAAGGACCGATCGCGCCAGATTCTGGACCCCTTTAAATATGAATTATTATGCATCAGTGTTGCTAGACAAAGAGAAAGTCTTCGAGTATCAGAAAATTCCTCATGTGGATATGGAATCCATCCCGTGCTTCGCAACGGTGCTCGCAGTTCTTCATGATGCTGGAATTCTTCCCTTTTGCGCTGACATATGTGATTGCAATGAAGAGCTATTCTTCAATTCTATGCAACCTTGCACATCACAGGTGATGCTTCTGATGTCAATTCTTGGATTCTGGAATGGGTGACTGGATGCACTCACTACACCACCCCAGCCACTGAATTGCTTCGGGCTATGCCAATTGCAATACCCTCGGATGGAGCAAGATGCATGTTTGATGAACCTGAATTGCCCAATCACATGATGCATGTGACGATGAAGCCTTTGGCTCCTGGGAAACCTCAAAGGACCACCTTCCTCGTGAAATATTTGCTCTATGTACCCAAGACCGTATACCGCATACAGCCCAAAACCCTCAGTCCTATCAAGCGTCATAACTCTGAAGAAGAAGAAGTTAAGGGAATCCTGAAGAATATGCTCTGCAACAACATTCATGGGATTCCCGCAAATTACCATGATTTCTTCATGAGGACTTTGTCCAATGCTGCTACATCACCATTTGAATTTAAGCATTATGCTCACTGGATCATGAAATTCATCAGATCAAGGTCTTCAATTCCCTTCAAGGCTGACTTTCAAAATCACTTGAGCTTTCGTCCTCCAATGAAAGTCCTCAACAACACATTTTATTCAGTTGAGGGTAAAGGCAAAGTTGTCATTTATGCAGGTACTCGTCCATTGGATGGTCAATTTTGGAAAGTTGCATCCTATTCCACCAATGATTACACTACTACCCAAGATTCTACACCAAAAGCCTTAGCTCAAAATCCTCAAGCTGCTACCCCTCGTGTGATGACTGATCCCGAGCTTCTTTTAAGTCTTCATTAGAAGGTTGATCGCAATCACAAGTGGGTTAAGCGTCAATTTGTTTCCCTTCTGTGGGACATGACTATCACGCACAATTATATGAGGAAGAACCACTATTATCTTCATGAAATCTTTTATCGCACAAAGGCCATTCTATCTCATTTCAAGACTCCTGAAGAACTCAAGGAGATGGACTTTCAGCAGAACTTTGATTGGTCTTATCCTCCAAGGAAGAAGTGGAAGAAAGTTCAAGCTCCTCAGGTGGTTACAAGCTCATATTCTTCATCATACGTGGCGGATGTAGCTGAGGATATTGACGACATTGCGGCAGGCCCTGCATCAACATACGGCCCCAACAACACTAGCGCTCCTCCACCGCCTTCAAGATGAAATTCTTCAGGGGCGTTAGTCCTCCTTTTTTGTCCCTTTTGGTCTTCAATGACAAAGGGGAGATAATTTGAGTTAGTCTTCAAGCGGGTCTCTATATATGGGCTGTTTTTTGTTTAAGTTACAACTCTCGCTCTTCTAAAGCTTTTGTTGGTTGAGTGGTAAACATAAGTCCGATGGTGGTCTGACACTTTTGAACTGCTTCACGCATGTTTATTTCCACAAGTACCTTAATGCATACATGCTGAATTTCGTGAGCCACCATTTTCATCATGCATTCAAATTCTTCATATCATATGTTAAATGCGTGTATGAATTACAAGATATAGGGGGAGGTATCCATGTTTTCAACCTGTAATCATTTGCAGTCCGAAGCAAATTCCTCAAATATGCACATCTTTAGGGGGAGTTCTTCTACATCTTGCAATAAAATTCCTCAAACTCAGTGCTTACACTTGATATTTTTATCCCCGTTGAAAACTTAACCTATTTGTCATCAATCACCAAAAAGGGGGAGATTGTACGTGCATCTAGTGCCCCTTAGTGACTTTGTTGTATTGAAGACTTACAAGTTAAGAGACTGATGTGTTTGTAAGTGTACACGGGCTCTATAAGTCGTTGAGGAGTTTGATATATTTGGAGATTATTGACCCCTAAAAATTAATTTCTTCAACTGAAGACTTTGGTGAAAACTTTGCAGAGACTTTGGTATTCCCTGAAGACTTTGAAAATGAAGAAGTTGGTGTGACCTTGAAGATATGAACGAGGACTATGAATCTTGAAGACTTTTTTGTAGTTTCATTTCCTTTCTTTGAGTTATAGGAAACAACGTACTGTTAAAGCCGTCCGAGGTAATACTAAGGAAAATTTCCAACTGATGCTCAACTCAAAAGCCTCAACCTATGCAATCCTTCGAGTGAAACTTTTGGAAATATCTTACAGTTCAGTCAAGTTCTTAACCGACAGAGAAAAGTTCTTCTGGTCTCTGAGGAAATTGGTCTGACTGGGGAGTTAGGATTTTGCTAGTGCGAATTGCCTACGAGTGAGGAATATGATAAGCCCTGAGGAATTTGACAGTTCAAATTCCAACCATTTGTGCTTAGCGCTAGCTGTCCCCAATCATCTTATCCACATAACAGTCATATCAATGGGGGCATTTATGTCTTATCATGTCAGGTTGCACCCTGGCTGTAAATAGCCACACCCCCACAACAACTAGTTGTTGGCTGCTCGGAGAGAGAACTGACACTTGTCATTTGAGAGCAACCCATCCTTCGAGGACTTTGACAGAAAATCACCAGTGAAGAAAAAACCCAAATCCAAACCACCAAACCCAAAGTGATTGAGCATCATTGAATAGATTGTTCCTGTGTGGAACCGATGCTTGTTACCTTTGAATACTGTGTATCCTCCAGGCGGTTAGGCATCATGGTCTAGTGCATCCTGCAGCCAATTGGTGATCATTGAGTGACCGTGGTCTAGAGCATCCAGCAGTCAATTGTGGATCGCAAGGTGGCCAGTTTGTGAGGGTTTTGGAAGTCTACCCTGAAGACTTACCATGAGTGTTGGGCGAGAACTGTGTGACCTTAGCTCAAGGAGAATACGGTAAGGACTGTGTGTCCTGGGGCTATGTGTCCTCTAGTCTAAATAGCAGGCTGCTACGAATTAGACATACGACTGTCACAGTAGTTGGAACTGGGTCATCAAACCATTCTCTTCATGGAGCTACCCGGTTCCATTTCCTCAACCCTTTGATTTCCTCGTAGAGTTGTTGATGAAATCGATACTTACTATTTGAAGAATTCGACTGAAGAATTTCTCAATTTCCTCACCTCAAATTCTTCGGTTACCTTGTTCCTCATCTTCTTCTCCTGTATCACGCTACTTGTAATCTGGGCATGCTTTATTTCATTATAACGACCATGCTATTGATATGTTTCTCATGCACTTGAGTATCTATTCCGCTTCTAGTTATTCGTCACATGTTTCTCATGCACTTGAGTATCTATTCCGCTTCTAGTTATTCATCACATTTCAAATTCTCAAGCTGAAAATCGCCTATTCACCCCCCTCTAGTCGATATAACACACTTTCACTTTCTACCTTTTCTTTTTTATTTCGATCCATAGCCTTTTCATGATTTAGTTGAATAAAAGTTTAGTATGATCTATTTTAGAGTGCTAGTTTCCTTATCTATCTATCTATGTAATAGAATGAGCGTTACATAATAAATTTTAGTTTGAGCTTTTGCCCCTTTTACTTTCTTGTTGCAATTATGATAAAATAAAATAAATGAAAAGGATCATATGCTAATCTTATGGTGAGTAATGGCATCACAATAAAGAAAAGGATAAGTGGTAAAACTTATTGGAGATTGGTAAACATAGCATTAGTCAATGATGCAATTCATGAAAGAATAAATTAGGGAAGAGAAGATTCCCATGCAAATATACTATCATGGACATCTTTTATGATTGTGAGCCCCCATTAAATATTATATGAAAAAATTGTTGACGTTCAATAATATGTCTCCAACGTATCTACAATTTATGATGTATTCATGCCATGTTTACCATAATTCTATATGATTTTGGTATTATTTTATTAGAACTAACCCGGACTGACGTTGTTTTCAGCAGAACTACCATGGTGTCATTTTTTGTGCAGAAATAAAAGTTCTCGGAATGGTCTGAAAATTTAGTATGATTTTTTCTAGACCAAAAGAGACCCCCAAAGCATTGGAGGTGGGACAGAAGATCCACGAGGAGGTCACGAGCCCGCAAGGCACAACCACCCCCCAGGCCGTGCCTAGCAGGCTTGTCACCACCTCGTGGCACCCCTTGACTTGATTCCAACGCCAAAAATTCCTGTAAATATAGAAACCTCCGAAAAGAACCTAGATTGGGAGTTCCATCGCCGCAAGCCTCCAGAGCCATGAAAAAACAATCGGGAGCCCATTCCGGCACCCTACCGGAGGGGGAAACAATCACCGAAGGCCATCTTCATCATCCCATCGGTCTCCATGACGAGGAGGGAGTAGTTCACCCTCGGGGCTGTGGGTATGTACCAGTAGCTATGTGTTTGATCTCTCTCTCTCTCTCTCTCGTGTTCTTGACATGGCACGATCTTGATGTACCATGAGATTTATTGATATAGATAAATCATATGTAGTTTTCCCCTCTCTATCTTGTTGTGATGAATTGAGTTTTCCCTTTCAAGTTTTCTTCTCGGATTGAGTCTTTAAGTATTTGAGAACACTTGATCTATGTCTTGGGATGGGATATCCGTGGTGACAATGGGATGTTCTATTGATCCACTTGATGTATGTTTTGGTGATCAACTTGTGGGTTCCATGACCTTGGGAATATATGCATAGGGGTTGGCACACGTTTTTGTCTTGACTTTCCGGTAGAAACTTTGGGGTAATCTTTGAGGTTCTTTGTGTTGGATTGAATATGATGAATCTGAAATTAAGTGATGCACATCGTATAATCAAGCCCATGGGTACTTGTGCTAACATTGGAGTATCTAGGTTACATTAGGGTTTTGGTTGATGTGTATCTTAAGGTGTTATTTTAGTATGAACTCTAGGGCTGTCCATGACACTTATAGGGATAGCTCATAAGATTGATTAGAAAAGATAACTTTGAGGTGGTTTCGTACCCTACAATAATTTCTTTGTTAGTTCTCCGCTATTTGTGACTTTGGAGTGAACTGTTTGACGCACGAGAGGTACTTACATATGATTCAACTATGTCAATATTGTTGAGAGAAATTGCACTAGTGAAAGTATGGACCATAGGCCTTGTTTCCAAGCATTTATACAATGTTTTGCTTGCTGTTTACTATTTGTTACCTTGATGTTTTTATGTTTTCATATTACAAAATCTATATCTACCATCCATATTGCACGTCTATCGCCGTCTCTTCGCCGAACTAGTGCACCTATACAATTTACCATTGTATTGGATGTGTTGGGGACACAAGAGACTCTTTGTTATTTGGTTGTAGGGTCGTTCGAGAGAGAACATGTTCATCCTACACCTCCCATAGATTGATAAACCTTAGGTCATCCACTTGAGGGAAATTTGCTACTATCCTACAAAACTCTATGCTTGGAGGCCCAAAACGAGTCTACAAGAAGAAGGTTGCATAGTAGACATCAAGCTCTTTTCTGGCGCCATTGTTGGGGAGGTGAGTGCCTGAAGGTATATATTTAGATATTGTAATTAAATCTTTGACTTTCTTGATTTTCACTAGTTTGGTTTTATAAAATAAAACTACAAAAAAATGGAATGGAGGTTCCCTCATATGCTTCATCTTTTTAATGTCTTTTGTGAAAATGATGGAAAGGAAAATTGTGCTCAAGTGCTAGAAGAAGAAGTTACTAAAATGTTTGGCACTAAGTACCTGAATGATGAGAATGATTTCAATATTGTTAGTAAGAATTCTCTGAATATTAATCATTCTAATGAAATGCAAAGCCACAAGCTTGGGGATACTATGTTTGATGAATATGATATTTTAGTCCCCCAAGTTTTGATGAGCAAAACTATTATGATGATAGCATGCCTCCTATATATGATGATTATTGTGATCACATGTATTATATAAAGATTAGTGACCACCATGAAACCTATTATCACGATTCTAATATTCAGTGTGGTTATGTCAATCAAGTGTCACATGATAGTTATTTTGTTGAGTTTGCTCCCACTACTTTGCATCAGAAGAATTTTGCTTGTGTTGGTATTAATAAAAAAAATTATGCTTGTGAATCATGGAAATAATGATTTATGTGCTGGTTATATTGTGGAATTTATTCATGATGCTGCTGAAAATTATTATGAGGGAGGAATATATGCTTGTAGGAATTGCAATAATATCAAGTTTCCTCTCTATGTGTTCAAGTTTTTGAAGTTATGCTTGTTTTGCCTTCCTATGCTAGTTGATTCTTGCTCCCATAAATTGTTTGATCACAAAATCCCAATGCATAGGAAGTGGGTTAGACTTAAATTTGCTTGTCATGTGATTCATGATGCTCTTTTGCATGTCTCAAATACTATTTCCTATACGAGTGTCATTGAAATCATCATGCCTATCTAAAAGGCATTAAAGAAAAGCGCTTGTTGGGATACAACCCAACATTTTTACCTAATGTTTTGATGTGTTCACATGATTTATATATTGTAGTAATCGTGTTTTGTGTCTTTTATTTCAATAAAGTGCCAAGTAAAGCCTTTGGGATAGTGTGGATACTTGCTTGTTTGATTCTGTGCAAAAACAGAATGTTTTGCGTCAAGTAAATGAATTATCTGATTTTACTGGAGCATCAAATAATTTTGAATTTTTTACACAAACTTTATATGCGAATTACTTGAGTTGTCATAATGTTTCAGAATGTTTAGATTCAGGTAAGTGGTGACCATTCAAATCTTTACAAACTATTTTGTTTTTGACAGATTCTATTTTGCATTCATAGTTTGCTTGTTTTAGTGGTCCCATAGATTATACTCGATGATACAAATTGTGGGAATGATGGAATACAATAGGTATAATGTGGGAATAATTATGAATCTTATCTTGACAGTACCTAAGTGAATGATTTATCTTTACTAAGTTTTGTGTGATTGAAGTTTTCATGTTTTGGGTGAGACACCGATATGAGGAGAATAAGGAGTGACAAGAACCTAAGCTTGGGGATGCCCAAGGAACCCCCAAGGTAATATTCAAGGAAGACTGAAGCGTCTAAGCTTGGGGATGCCCCATAAGGTATCCCCTCTTTCGTCTTCAACACTATCGATATATTTCACTTCGAGCTATATTTTTATTCGTCACATAATATGAGTTTTGCTTGGAACATCATTTTATTTTGTTGTTATCTGTTAGGTCTTATTTATAATCTAGTTTTTCAATAAAAGTTCAAATAATTGCCTTTAGAATGCTTGAATTGCATGTTTGATGTGTGTTGTGTAAAAAAAGAAACTTCTATTGTTGTGTTTGAATTTTCGTATTTTACAGGAACGTGGGAAGTTTCTGAAATTTTTCACAATATTTTCATATAAATGTTATAGCATGTACTAAATTTTCATAATTTTATGAGTTACAAAAGTACACTGTTTTCATAAATTTCTACAGACTGTTTTGTTTTGATAGATTACTGTCATAGTTTTGTTATCTACTTATCCTATAGTTTCCATAGCCTATATTGGTAGATATAACTTGTGTAAATGATAGTATACAATACCTAATGTTTGAAAATTGTTACTTGTCTTGGCAGTACATGAAGTGTTGATTTGTTCTCATGTGTACTAACCTATCTCACGAGTTCTTTTTGAGTTTTGTGTGGGCACCCCAAGTGAACATTTCAAGAAGTCTCAAGCATCTAAGCTTGGGGATGCTACGCATCCCATCTCTATTCATCAACAATTAGTGGTTAGCCTATGTTGAGCCTAAATTTTTATTTCTTCACATGATGTTTGCTATTCTTGGAGTGCTATTTTCATTTTGCTTGCTGTTTAAATAAAATAATCATATCTGAAAATCTATATTGAGAGAGAGAAAGTCCCCACATAGCCACTTAATTGTTTGACTACTCATTGATCTTCACTTATATGTTTTGGAGTAGTTTTGTCATTTACTCTCGGGCTTCACTTCTATCATATGAGTAAATGGTTGAATGAACTGAATATCATAAATCTAAAATTATACATGTTTTATATGCTTATCCCGTGGGGATTAATGACGTCACATATAAGAAGTATAGGTGGTAAAATTTATTGTATGTTAGCAAACACCGCATTGGCACTTGAACCATTCATGAAAAAATATTGAACGAAGAGAGATTTCACATATAAATATACTATCTTGGAAATCTTCTATGATTGTGATTACCCATTAATTATGTTCAAACTTGAGGAAATTAGTTGAAGTTGGACAAGGAAGACAACATAATGAGTTATGGTTGCGTATATTTGTACAGAAGTTATATTGTTATGGATCCTCCAACATGTGGTGCTTGCTTCCACCTCATACTAGCCAAAACTTCTTCACCAAGTAGAAATACTACTTGTGCATCCAAACACCCTTAAACCCAAAAGTTGTTCCATATGAGTCCACCATACCTACATATATGTGGTATTTACCTGCTGTTCCAAGTAAATTTGTGTGTGCCAAACTCTAAACCTTCAAATAATATTCTGTTTTCTATGCCCGAATCGCTCGCTCATATAATGACTAGAGGCTGTCAGTATCTTCCATGCTAGGTGGGTTATTCTCACGATATGTGTTGATTCACTATCATTCATGAGAACGTGGCAGGTAATAGGGATTCCGTGTCCACAAATCAAAGAAAAAAATGCAAATAATTAAACAAAACTCCCACAGGAATGTTGTTGGTATGGATGCTACCCGTGGATTTGGCTTGCTGTGGAGTGTGATTGATTGGTGGAGGGGGAGTAAAAACTTTACTATTCTGTTTGGGAACAGCCTATAATGTATCTAGCATGGAAGATACCGAGATCTCTCGGTTGCTATGGTGACAATGAAAGCATGCCACTCAAAATTATTATTCATCTCTGTTTTAAAAGTTCGAGCTCTGGCACCTCTGCAAATCAATGCTTCCCTCTGCGAAGGGACTATCTTTTACTTCCATGTAAGTACCTTTATGCAAGAGTTATGGTGATTCACCACTTCCTATATTTCTCCCTTTTCTCTTGGCAAGCGTCATGTGTTGGGGAAAGATCCAAGCATATATGGACATTCAAATATATTTGATCATGACTTATTATTGTTGACAATTATCTATATGATAAATAAGTTAGGAGGCAAAACTTTAAGATCATATCTTTCTCTGTGTTCGACGGATGCCATTTGCTTTAAAAATATTCTTTGAGTGTTAGCAATCATGGAAGACTATATGATAGTTGAGTATGTGGAATTTGCTAAATGAAAGATCTTACATAGACCCTTCCTGAAAATTAGATGAATTTCAATTGTTTGGTGGCTAAAAGCATAGTTTGTTAGTCTATACTTTAACATGTGGATTGCTTGTTACTTTATCATGAGAAATTTTATGAGATGAGCTACTCTTTATGATATATAATGATGTTAGAAAAAGTGTTTGGAATTATAATTGATCAAACTTGTGCACTTGCTAGCATTCACACTTCATAAATTATTTCTTTTAACATTTACCTACTCGAGGACGAGCAGGAATTAAGCTTGGGGATGTTGATACGTCTCCAACGTATCTATAATTTATTAAGTATTCATGACATGTTTACAATAATTCTATATGATTTTGGTATGACTTTATTAGAACTAACCCGCACTGACGTTGTTTTCAGCAGAACTACCATAGTGTGATTTTTTGTGCAGAAATAAAAGTTCTCGGAATGGCCTAAAATTTAGTATGATTTTTTCTGGACCAAAATAGACCCCCGAAGCATTGGAGTTGGTCCAGAAGAGCCACGAGGAGGTCAAAAGCCTGCCAGGCGCGGCCACCCCCTAGCTGCACCTAGACGGCTTGTCACTGCCTCATGGCACCCCTTCACGTCATTCCAATGCCAAAAATTCCTAGACATATAAAAACCTCCGAAAAGAAACCTAGATTAGGAGTTTCGCCGCCACAAGCCTCCAGAGCCACGAAAAACCAACCGGGAGCCCGTTCTGGCACCCTGCCGGAGGGGGAAACCATCACCGGAGGCCATCTTCGTCATCCCATGGGTCTCCATGATGAGGAGGGAGTAGTTCACCCTCGGGGCTGAGGGTATGTACCAGTAGCTATGTGTTTGATCTCTCTCTCTCTCGTGTTCTTGAGATGGCACGATCTTGATGTACCGCGAGCTTTATTGATATAGATGAATCATATGGAGTTTTCCCCTCTCTATCTTGTTGTGATGAATTGATTTTTCCCTTTGAAGTTTTCTTATCGGATTGAGTCTTTAAGGATTTGATAACAGTTGATTTATGTCTTGGGATGGGATATCCATGGTGACAACGGGATGTTCTATTGATCCACTTTATGTATGTTCTGGTGATCAACTTGCGGGTTCTGTGACTTTGGGAATCTATGCATAGGGGTTGGCACATGTTTTTGTCTTGACTTTCTGGTACAAACTTTGGGGCGCTGTTTGAAGTTCTTTGTGTTGGATTGAATATGATGATTCTGAAATTATGTGATGCACATCGTATAATCAAGCCCATCGTATAATCTGAAATTATGTTTACTATTTGTTACCTTGCTGTTTTTATATTGTGAGATTACAAAAACCTATATCTACCATCCATATTGCACTTGTATCATCATCTCTTCACCGAACTAGTGCAGCTATACAATTTACCATTGTATTGGATGTGTTGGGGACAAAAGAGACTCTTTGTTATTTGGTTGCAGTGTTGTTCGAGAGAGAACATCTTCATCATACGCCTCCCACGGATTGATAAACCTTAGGTCATTCACTTGAGAGAAATTTGCTACTGTCCTACATAACTCTGCGCTTGGAGACCCAACATGAGTCTACGAGAAGAAGGTTGCATAGTAGACATCATTGGACAAGGAAGACAACGAAATGATTTATGCTTTTTCATATCCACACAGAAGTTATATTGTCATAGATCCTTCAACATGTGGTGATTTCCCAATATCTTTGCTAGCCAAAAACTCCGCACTAAGTAGAGATACTACTTGTGCATCAAAAAACCCAAAACACAAACTCATGTTTGAGAGTCCACCATACCTACATATGTATTTAATAAGATCCTTCAAGTAAGTTGTCATCGGTGCATTAAGATAATAAAAATTGCTTCTAAAAGTGTTGGATCAATTAGTGTAAGAGAAAATTGAGCGTTGCACGAACTTGTGACAACAAAGTAATAAAAGTGACAGACTATATAATAAAGGTTGCTATCACAAGAGGCAATGCAACACAATGTTCTTCTGTGCTAAGGACATTCTTTTGCGCTAAGGGATTTGTAATACAAACTAAAAAGCGCATGAAAACCTCTGCTTCCCTCTGCGAAGGGCCTACGATTTAATTTTACGTATTTACTTTTATGCAGGAGTCAAATTATTCTTCTCTATTCCTTTTTATTTTTCTCCTTTGTCACACATCATGTGGTGAGGAAAGATCTAGGCACATAAGTCCAGTTGGATATCAGTGAGCATGAGTAATTATTGTTGACATCACCCTTGAGGTGAATACGTTGGGAGGCAAACTATAAGCCCCTATCTTTCTATGTGTCCCGTTGAAACTTTTTACTCATGGCTATGTTGTGAGTGTTAGCAATCACACAAGACTAAATGATGGTTGAGTACGGGGACGTGCCAAAAGGCTCCTACATGAGACCCTTCTAGAAAATATGATGAATTTAACTTGCAAAGTTGACTGAGAACATAGTTTGTTGGCTTCCAATAAGGTTTATGCTTTATACTTCCACATTGTGATGAATTGTTACTTACTCATAATAACATATATCACGTTGTTATCAAATAAAAGTTCTGTGAGAAAGTTTTATGTTAACTTTTTTTGTTGTTATAATAATAAGCATGATGCTACTATGTCCGTATCTTTTTAATCGACACCTCTCTCTCAAACCATGTGGGCATGTTCTTCGATATTGGCTCTCGCTTGAGGACTTGCGAGGTCTAATCTTGGGGGACTTGATACGTCCATTTTGCATCATGTTTTACTACTATTATTTATAATGTTTATGCATAATAATGCTTTGGCGAGTAATTCTAATGCCTTTTCTCTCACAGTTTGCTAGGTTTACACCAAGAGGGAGAATGCCGGCAACTGGAATTCAACACGTGAAAAAAGCACGATAGAGATACCTATTATGCACATCCCCGATGAAGCTGAAAATTTACGGAGATTTTTTATGCAATAAATAAAAATTACTGGAGCTGAAAACTATTGGAGGGGGGCCACAAGGTGGCCACCCTCCACCAGGGCACGCTAGTCCCCCTAACCGTGCCCTAGTGGAGAGTGCTCACCCAGGCCCACCTCCAGAGCCCATCTTCTAGTATAAATTCCCAAAAAACCTAAAAAAATTAGGAGGAGAACTTTCAGGACGATGTGCCGCGCCTCGAGGCGGAACTTGGGCAGGAGCACTTTTGTCCTCCGGGAGAACTTCCCTCCCGGAGGGGGAAATCGAAGCCACCGTCATCACCAACAACCCTCTCATCCTGTGGAGGCCATTCTTCATCAACATCTTCTACAACAACACCTCCTCTCAAACCCTAGTTCATCTTTTGTGTTCAATCTTTGTATCGGAACCTTAGATTGGTACCTGTCGGTGACTAGTTGTGTTGATTACCTTGTGTAGTTGGTTGCTATATGTTTTATTTGGTGGACGATTATATGTTCAGATCCATTATGCCATTCAATACACCTCTGATCTTGAACATACTTATTACTTGTGAGTAGCTAACTTTGTTCTTGAGGTCATGGGAGAAGTCATGTTGCAATTAATGATGTGAATTTGATATGTGTTCAATATTTTGATGATATGTATGTTGTGATTCCCTTAGTGGTGTCATGTGAACGTCGACTACATGGCACTTCACCATCCTTGGGCCTAAGGGAATGCATTGTGGAGTAGTTATTAGATGATGGGTCGCTACAGTGACATAAGCTTAAACCCTAGTTTATGCGCTACTTCGTAAGGGGCTGATTTGGATCCACATGTTTAATGCTATAGTTAGAGTTTGTCTTAATTATTTTCTCGTAGTTGCGGATGCTTGTGAGGGGGTTAATCATAAGTAGGTTTTTAGTTCAAGTAAGAACATCACCTTAGCACTGGTCCACCCACATATCAAATTATCAAAGTAGCGAACACGAATCAAACCAACATGATGAAAGTGACTAGGTGAAATTACCGTGTACCCTCAAGAACACTTTTCTCATAATAAGAGATACTTTTGGCCTGTCATTTGCCTTAAAAGTATTGGACTACCTTGCTTCACCTTACTTATTGTTATCGTTACTTTGTCGTTACAAATTACCTTTCTATCAAAACACTTGCTACTTACAATTTCTGTGCTTACAGAAATTACCTTGCTGAAAACTTCTTATCATTTACTTCTGCTCCTCATTGGGTTCAACACTCCCACTTATCGAAAGGATTATGATTGATCCCCTATACTTGTGGGTCATCAACCTTCTCCGCCAGGTCTCGCGCCTGCTCCAGTCTGCCTCTCTGCCATGGCTCCCAAGAAGGAGAGGGGCCAGACTTCGATGACGTCAGGGCCTCGGCCAGGGCTGAGGCCCATGCTGGTCCAATCCACCATGCTCAATCTCAAGGGGCTGGACAAGGTCTGGCGAGCAATTGCCGCCGACACCAACGAGTGGGTGCGATGACGATCTGGCTCGCCTCCCGGTGTTTGATTGATCCGAGGGCCACTGACAACCCCTTCACCTCCATGCCCTCTTCTCTGGCTTGCTGCAGCCATTTTCAAATGTCTTGAATGCCATGCTCACGCACTACCAGATCCACCCATTACATCTTAACCATGTTTCTGTATTCCTCCTCTCCGCCTTCGCATTCTTCTGCGAGGCCTTCATGGGTGTCTGTGGCCCTGCTCCACCATTTCTTCTCCCTCCATATGGTCAACAAGGGATAATGCTCGGGATACGTGATGCTCCGAGTGTTGGATTTGATGGCGGAGATGGTCCTTGACGTCGAGCTCCATCCATACGTGGAGGCCTTCCGGAGTCAGTGGGTGTTCGACGACGCCACCGTGAGCAGCCCCTGCTCCAAGTCCCGGTGGAGCCGAGCTCGGTTTGGGGCCAGCCGAAGCTTGTTGACCCGCAGCTTGCGCAGGTCACCGCCAGGTTGATCAGCCTCAAGAAGGTGGGTTTGATGATGGTGATGGTGGTGAGGGAGTTCATCCGCCAGTGAATCGCTCCCCTCTAGGGCCATTCCTGTCCCATGTGGACCTTCATCGTCCTTGGTAATGTCAAGAGGTTTCAGGTGTCTTCTCTTTCTCCTGGCACGCTGCGAGAGGCGCTCAGCCTTATGACCAGAGGGAAGCCTCCTGAGCTTCCTATGTAGGGGCTCCCCTGGTATCTCTACAAGTATGAGAGAGCCTTTGCCCTGAAGATGACATGCCTCGACGAGTGGGGGATGCTTCCTGAGGGTCTCGTTGGGCCTCACGATGACCCCCTTGGTGCCCCATGCCCTGGAGATCCCGAGGTTTGTGCCCTTCGAGCGGTCATGGAAGAGAGTCCCGAGCCCCTTGTCCATTAGGCGTCCACCAACGCCCTTCCAAGTGGCGAAGGAGATGCCTTGCCAGGAGGCACGACGGACCCCCTGCCACGGGGTGTTGTTCGCCAGGAGTTGATGGGCCATCCCCGGATCCTCACAGGCGCCAGTGGAGGAGAGAGTCCGGGGTTCGTAATGCCCCGATTTTGTGGCGTTGGTGGAAAAGGAAGTGGGTCGTCGTGTTTAAGGAAGTGCATGGCCTTCCTTGTTTCCCACACTATGCACATCTCTGAATCCTTGCTCTCCAGGGCCCCTCCTATTGAAGGGACGGGTGTGCCTCTACCACTGCCTCCCGAGGTCGTTGGGCCCACAACGACCCAGTACCTCAAGAGGCGCGTGGCGGTGCACAAGGAGACACCCATATCCACGCCTGATCCATCCCCAAGGGCCCTCGGGTCTGGGCGTCCAGCATCTTCCTTCAGGCGAGGCCCCCAGCCAGCGGGGGCAGGGCCGAGGCCTCCCTCAGTAGTCCTTTCCAGCGACAGGGCCCTCATGCGTCGGTGCCTTCTTCAAGTGGTGGGGTCAATTCCCGCGAGGCCCAGTCCCGGACTAGAGGTCGGACCATGGAATCTCAGCCCTCGAGTTCCCGCCTGAGATGGGTGGGCTTTCGTGCACCCTTGTTGCCGCCTAGAACCCTGGTTTAATGCTGGAGCTTTCTTGTGGTCACAACACCGTTCGGCATGGTCTCCTTCAAGAGGTGTGAGCGTTGGGTCATCTCGGAACAGACCTCGACGATGTTGACTCATACCTCGAGGCGGAGCATTAGCGCCTGGCGCGTGAATGGCGCCAACTTGAGTTCGCCATCAACTTTGATCGTCTGCAAGGCGAGCGCACTCGCATGGAATCTGAGGAGTCCCTTGCCGTGGGGAGGAAGGCCTGCGATCGTGCCCTTGAAGAGGCACAAGCTGCGGATGGCTGACACGAGGCTGTAGAGAAGCTCGGGGAAGAGCTTCGGGCTTCCAATGCCTCCCTCGAGCGGCAAGTTTAGGCCTGCAAGGCCGCGCTAACCGCCTCGGTGGGCGGGCCATTCGTGGCTGAAGCGGGGCTCCATACACTTGAAGATACACTGATGCTGGAGAGGATGGAGCAAGGCCTGGAGCGCGAACGACTGGAGGTGATGGAGCGTCAGGTGGCTGTTGCCTTGGACTCTCTCGTCGCTTGTGAGGTGAGAGTCCATGGAGAAGTCGACGAGGAGGTGGTGGGGGGTCCATAGAACTCTCGCCAAGGACTACCATGATAAGCTGAAGCGACAACAGTCCCACTGCTGAAAGCGGCGCGACAAGCTGAAATCTGAGGCAGACGGCCTCAAGAAAAAGTTAGCAGCGGCGAAGCGACGCGAGAAGGCTGCGATGGATGCCCATACCAATGCCAAGGATGAGTTGTGTTTCCTTTATAAGTAGGTGGAGAATGTCGCTTCTTGCATGGAGAAGGCCTCGTAAGAGGAGAACCGAGCCCGGGAGCTGCAGCACATGCGCTCAAAGATGTTCTGGGCTCTTGACGGGAGGGCCAACCGGGCCGTGAGCAGCATCTGCGACGAGAGCGTCTCAAGCCCGCTTGTTGCTGACGACGCTGGCTACTCTCGGATTTCAGGCTCCGAAAAACCCTTAAGGTTTGAACACAAGGGCGTGTGCGAAGGTTTCATGATGCCTCACCAAACCTAGCTCGCTACTCAATAGTTACTACGGCAAACTCCCTCGAAGACGAGGAAGAAGGTGGACACGGTAGTTTACCCAGGTTCAGGCTGCTATGAAGCGTAATACCTTACTCCTTCTTTGGTGGATTGCCTCTTGTGGAGGTTTGGGTGGATGAACTAGTACAATGGGCTTGTGCCTCGCAAGAGCACTCAAGAAGTGTTCTTGGTTCTCTCCTTGCGGTGGTGCGTATAGTGGCTAAGTGTTCGATCCCCCTCTATGGTGCGGCCTAGCCTCTATACATAGTGGCAGCCCGGGTCCTCTTCCCTTATCACAATGGTAGGAAAGAATCCGAAAATGGCCTACTTTGAAGGGGGACAGGAGTACGTCTGCGCCCTGTCCAAAGGTGCTCTTGGCCTGCAAAGAAGCTCTTGGTGATGCGTGGTGGGCTCGGCAATGACATCCCTCCTGTGGGGCTCATGTTCGTGGTCTTGTTGGACCGGAAGGGAAACCTTTGGGAGGCACTTTGGGAAACCGCATACGTCCTTGCTCCCTTCGCACCAAAGAGAAAACTGCGCTGCCAGGCGTGCTGGCACCCGTCTGTCCTTCCTTCAGTCACCTTTGACTCCTGAGGCCGAGCTCTTCATAGAGATCTCCGTTGCTCGAGAGGGGGTCTTGCGAGGCCCATCCTTTCTGATGTTGATGCCATCCTTCCTCGCGAGCCCAAGGTCCTCGCCATGGCCTTGTCTTGAGTAATGCCGCGCCAGGCTAGGCCTGGCTGACGAAGTGGGCCATGTCTGGGGCCGCAGGCAGGCAGGACTAGGTATCCCTGTTCCCAGAACGCCTATAGTAGCCCCCAGGCCCAAGGCATGCTCGAGCCGGCCTCAGGGGGAAGCCTTGAGGATGGCCAGGAGTGCCGCAGACCCTAGATGCCTGTAGGGCCAAGACTTGCACCCGTCGTGCGTCTAACGTGGGGCATCCTTGTGGCCACCGCCCGAATCGACAAAAGCCTGACTTCCAGCGATGGGACATTATTGCTTTCCTCTTCTGTGCACTTTGTCTTGCTCCTAGATCCCAGGCTTATCTAAGACCCCTCTAGATCCGGCGTCACTCCGTTCTCCCTCTAAATGTCTCTCGCCGGCAAGGCGAAGCTAGAGGCATAGGTTTCGGCCTCCGCTCCCATCACGCCAGCGCTCTTCGAGTCCACCATCACCAAGGATGGTGACCTAGTCCTGGTTCTCCCGTGGACGGCGGACGGGACCAACGAGCACAGGCGTACTTTGATACGGGGCGGCTCCTTAGAGAGGCGGCCCTTATCCAGGTCAGCCTACCCCTTCTTCCTCCATAGCATCTTTGCCGGGCTCGTCCCTCCTTTCCCCTCGTTCTTCATCGCCATCCTCGATCACTATGGGATCTAGGCCCTTCACCTTCAACACAACTCCATCCTGCTCTTGTGAGTATTCGCCTTTTATTGTGAGGCCTTCGTGGGCGTGAAGCCTTCGATAGATCTCTTTCGGCATTTCTTCAGTTTGCGCATGCACAACGGTACTCAACGATCGGCATGCGTCTCCTTCGTTGCGGTCCAGAGTGGTAACATGCTCTTCAAAGCCGGGAAGAAGGTGGAGAACTTCCGGAACCATTGGGTCTTCATGGATCCTATGAGTCCTAACTCTTGCTTGGAGTTGCCGAAGGGGCTGCCAGAGAGGACTACTGCTTGGAGCTCCACAAAACTTTCGGACCCCCGGCCAAGCCCGTCCTGGAGCGGATCTCCCGTGACATCAGCTCCAGGAAGCTGACTTGGGGATGATAGTAAAGGAGTTCTTGACGGAGCGCTTGGAGCCCCTCTAGTCTCACTCTAGGCCCCCATGGGACTATCAGGGCAGCGACGTCAACCTCAGGCTTCGGTCCGCGTCGATAACCCCTTAGGAGCTGGGCAGGGCTGTGGTGACCCTGCTCAACAGCGAACCCGGTGATCTCCCCGAGTCCTGCGCCCCGCTGTACCATCGCAATGACATGGCCTCTTTGGGTGCCAAGCTACCCACCTTTGATGACTGGGGGCTCTCCCCAGTCGAGGGCCCTGGCTTCCCACTGACGGTGTCCTCCGGCGATACCTCAAGCGGGGAGGATTCAGAGAAGACGTCGGATGGTGACCCGGCAAGGGCGCCCCCCCCCCGTCGTAGAGCTTGCTCCCGCACGATCTTGAGGACGACGATGACACTGGTGAAATTTTTGCTGGGGGCTCTACGTGTCCCACCATGGTTCCTAAGGGGCTTGCGCCAGCCCCTCGAGTCACGCGGTCCTCCTTCCTGACGACCCCTAGGAAGCAAGGGGTCGAGTATCGTTCGGTGCACCTTGCCTCAGCAGGCATGGTGGTCAAGGAGCCGGCCTCGCCCCTGTCCGAGTTGCAACCTGTGGGCCAGGTGGGCGAGGCCGCAGCTGTAGCGATCCCTCCGGTAGTTGTGCTGCCACATGTTGCCCCTGTCCCTCGCTGCGTCGCTGCCCTCACCGAGGGTGGCGAGGGCGTCAACGTCGTCGGAGCAAAGGGGAAGAGGAAGATGGTCGACGTTGAGGAGTAAGTACCCAGTTCGACCATGCCTGCCCTTCGATAGCTTGGGCGCTAATGGTTCTTCCTTTGCCTGATGACTAGAAACGTCCCCGCACTGAAGATGAGGAAGAACAAGGCAGGCATCAAGCCAGAGCCGTCCTCCAACGCTCGGCCTACTCCCGTCGTGCCGATGTTGTCTAACAAGGTTCCTGCAGGCGAGGGGGCGAAGGCTCGTGAGGCAACCCTCCTGCCCACCATCACGAAGCGCCCTGAGCCCCGGATTACCGTTGGTGTGGTCGCTCCTATTCCTGAGGGTGCACTTGTGCCTCTTTCCGAAGGGCCAGCCCCCGAGGGCTAGCTACCCATCCATCTGTATGCGTCCGTCATTCCCTTGGTTGTTGAGCGGCCTTCGGAGCCTACTCCTCCTTGTGCTAGCGTCTCCCAGGAAGCGCCACTTGTGGTCGTGCAGGCGACTCCTCCGGAGGGGGCATTGGTGCCCCCATCACGCTATATTGACATCCTAAACGAAGTTCGGGAGACCCTCGCGGGTGCTAACGATCGCCTTGCGAGCGGGCTTCTAGGGCTCCTCTCCGGGTGGCTTCGAGCCAATGCCTCCATCGTGGCATCCTCTGAACCAACAAAGGCTGCCGTGCCGAGGAGCGAGAAGGAGGCCGCATCGGCCAAAGTGGCCCTTGAGGCGGCGCTAGCCGGCGCGGCGTCTGCTGAAGGGTGCCGCAACGAGGCGGAGTCCCGCTAGAAGGTCGTTCAAGAAGAGAAGTCCGTGCTCGAGGAAGAACAGTGTGGGTAGCGGGAGGCCTTCAGGACCTACAAGGCCCAGCTCGCCGCCCGGGACTCCGAGCTATCCTAGGCGAAGGCGGATGGTACCACGGCGTGAGGCTGCCTAGACGCATGGGAGAAGGAGGCAGCCCTAGAGAAGGTCTAGCTCGAAACCGCGAAAAAGGCTTTAGCTGAGGCCGGGAGGAGGAGGGCCGCGAAGCTTATTGCCCTTCCCCCATCGAGCTCAAGATTCACAGAGCACTCCATTCCCTCTTCCGGGAAGGGTTTGAGGAACCTCTGGTGGCTCCGAAGAGCAGCTTCGCGGAGCTCGTTTCGAGGTTCATCAAGGTGCTAGAGGGTGTCGTCCCCAAGGTGGAAGGGGTCTTGGATAGAGATTGTCGTGACATCTTTTTTGAAGCTGCAACGCGCGTCTTCAGCCATTTTCTCCTCCACGAGCCAAGGTTCGGCTTCAACTATGTGATCCGCCCGGTAGCTCCCGAGATCCGCAGCAATGCTACGGAAGGAGTTAAGGCTGCCGTGGAGACGCTGGTGAAGAGGTTCACACGCCTCACCGTTTAGCCGCCCCCTGAAGTTGCAGAAGTTTGTGGTGAGGAGGATGATGCCGGCGATGTCGATGACGAGTTCTCTACGGACGAGGCGCGCGATGGCGAACGCTCCTCCTGATTCCTCTTCCCTGTTTCTTCCTTGCACCATCAACATGCCTCTTGGAGGCGTTAAACTAGATGTATTCACAAAAACTTTTAATGTTAGTAATAATTGTCGAACAGCATGATTGCCCTCTTCGCCTTGTTTCCTTCTTGCTTGCTATGTCACTCTATGTCGGCAGGGCCCGGCCCCGTGCATACCTCTGATGCCATTGGGGCCAACTAGATCACCAAGGATGGTCCCAAAGGGTGAGGGGTGAGGGGCCAGTGAGGCCCCTGAGTCGCGATGCTCAGGGGTCCCCCTTGACGCACGAGCAGCCCTCATGAAGGGAACATGGTGAAGTTAGGTTGAAGTTGGAAATTTTGAAGAACTTATGCTCTACGTCGATAGAGCCCGACCCCATGCATACCTCAACAATCGTTGGGGCCAACCGGATCACCAAGGACGGTCCCAAGGGGTGAGGGGCTATGGGGCCAGTGAGGCCCATGAGTCGCGATGCTTAGGGGTCCCCCTTCATGTACAAGCTCCAGTATCCTCCCTAATGTTTCGAGTTGCGCACTGAGCTCTGCGTCGGCAGGGCCTAGCCCCGTGCATACCTTATCTGCCGTTTGGACCAACCGGATCACCAAGGATGGCCCCAAGGAGTGGGGCTACGGAGCCAGTGGGGCTCCTGAGTCGCGATGCTCAAGAGCCCCCCATGACGTACGAGCAACCTCCATACCTTTCCTCGCCAGCTTTTCCTAAGAGAGGCGCGTGAAGACTAGGTTTGGCAGACCTGGGAAGGTTGCGAGTACCAGGCCCGGACCGGTAGTAGCCCCCATGCAGCTCCCTCACGCATACATCCCAGGGAATGCAGCGAGACAGGTCCGCAAGGAGCCCTCCTGAGGTTGGATGCTACCGCTGGGGTGCCCTCAGTTGTTTATCCCCAGCACTGGGCATAGGGCTTCCACATTGCATGGGCATAGACATTGGTGGGCAGTGTTGACTTCTCTTCCAGCATAGAGTTGTGGCTTCCACATTGCATCAACATAGCCATTGGTGGGAAGTGTTGACTTCTTCGCCAACATGGAGTTGTGGCTTCCACATTGCATGGGCATAGCCATTGGTGGGCAGTGTTGACTTCTCCGCTAGCATGGAGCTGTGGCTGCCACATTCCATGGGAGAGAACCCCTCTGCGTCCTCTGGGGGCTCCGGGCATGTACAACCCATTGATTTCATACGCGTGGCTAGCACGGTAGAACTGGGAGGTGTATTCGGGAGCTCACGAGGGCGCTTTGGCCTCGTGACGTCCCTACCGCAAGGCAGGTTGTGCCTGGGTCTTCCTGTTGATGGCTTTATCGGAGGTCTTGGAGTCTTCATTGCAGCCTCCAGCGAGCGTCCTCCCTAAGGCCATGGGAGGGTCAAGCACCAGTGACCCCAGGAGATGAAGTGAAGGGGACTGGCCCACCAAACAGAGCTCAGTCACTGGATTTCCCGACGCTACAGGGACGCACCCGAGCACAGTCCCCATGCCAGCCCTCTCGTGAGGCGGCCAAAGGTGGGCCTGCTCAGGAGTGACGCCATTCACGCCGACAAAATGTCGTGTCGGCAAAAGGAGAACGTTAGGAAACAGGTTGCATGCATGGAAAAAAATACTAAAATATGAGTAAAGACGACGGTTGCAAGGTTACGCCCTGGTTTCCTGAGGACGACACAGACCAGAGGGTGCCCTTAGACGAAACAAGCCAAAAAGTTATTTGGCACAGATCAACAAAAAGTCACCTGGCGGCCATGCCCGAGGGGCCTGCTTGAGGCCATGGAGGGACTTGTTTAGTCTGAAGACTTTGTGAGGATGCTTAGGGTCTTCAAAACCTGGGGGTTGAGCAACATATACTTCTTCCTCAAGCTTACCATTGAGGAATGCACTTTTCACATCCATTTGATATAAGATGATATTATGATGGTTAGCGTAAGCAAGTAATATGCGAATACCTTCAAGTCTAGCAACAGCTGCAAACCTTTCATCAAAGTCAATTCCTTCAACCTGTGGGTAGCCTTGGGCTACAAGACGAGCCTTATTCCTCACCACGAGCCCATTTTCATCTTGCTTGTTGCGATAGATCCACTTGGTACATATGATGTTATGTTTGCGAGGATCTGGTCACTTGACAAGTTCACACACGTTGTTGAGCTTGAACTGATGCAATTCCTCTTGCATAGCTTGAATCCACTCAGGCTCCTTGAATGCTTCATCAACTTTGGTGGGCTCTATGATAGAAACAAAGGCAAAGTGCCCACAAAATTTAGTTAAATGTGAAGCTTTTGAGCGTGTGAGAGGACCTGTTGCGTTGATGTCATCGATGATTTTGTCAATCTACACTTCATTTGCTACTCTTGGATGAGCAGGTTGAGATGGCTGAAGATTTTCATCAGCACCAGTTTCTTCAGGTATATTAGTATGAGAGTCTTCATTTGTTGGAATGATTTCCTCAGTGGGTATAACATCTTCAGTTGCCTTCAGCTTGATGGATTCTTCAGGAGACTGTTCGTCTAACATAGAAGGCAGGAGCTCTCTTTGAGAGCCATTAGTTTCATCGAACCGCACATCTACAGTTTCAACCACCTTGTGATGGTAGGTGTTGAAGACTTTCTAGGTGTGCGAGTCCTTTCCATAACCAAGCATAAAACCTTCATGTGCTTTCGGTGCAAACTTAGAATTGTGGTGAGGATCTCTGATCCTGCATTTTGCACCGAAGACTTTGAGATCACTTACATTGGGTTTCTTGCCTCTCATGAGCTCATATGAAGTGTTCTTGAAGAATTTGTGAAGATATACCCTATTGATGATGTGGCATGCAGTATCAGTTGCTTTAGGCTAGAAGCGACGAGGAGTTTTGTATTCGTCAAGCATGGTGCGAGCCATCTTAACAAGTGTCCTGTTTTTGTGCTCCACTATGCCATTCTGCTGAGGAGTATAAGGGGCAGATAACTCATGATTAATACCAAGTTCATTAAGATATTCATCAAGATTAGTGTTCTTGAACTCAGTCCCATCATCACTCCTGATGTGCTTGATCTTGACGCTGAAGTTGGTGGAGGCCCTTGAAGCAAATCGTCTGAAGACGTCCTGCACTTCATTTTTGTACAGAATAATATGCACCCATGTCTAGCGAGAGTAATCATCAACAATGACAAAGCCATACAAACTTGATGCATTTGTTAGTACGGAGTAAAGAGTGGGGCCAAACAGATCCATGTGAAGCAATTCAAAGGGTCGAGTTGTGGTCATGATTGTCTTCGAGGGATGCTTGGATCTGGTTATCTTCCCAGATTCACATGCACCGCAGAGGTGGTCCTTGAGGAATTTGACACCCTCGATGCCAATGACATGCTTTTTCTTCACGAGTGTGTGCAGGTTCCTCATACCAGCATGTCCAAGTCATCGATGCCACAACCAGCCTTCTGAAGACTTTGCAAGTAAGCAAGTGGCAGTTTGAGGACCTATAGAGAAATCAACAATATATAAGTCTCCCCTACAAAATCTTCAGATGAATTAGTACAACTTACAAACTCATATGCTTCAGAGTGAAGAATATGACATCAATTTCGTCAGACAGAATTTCATCACATAAGATAGTAAGCAAGTAGAGTGAGGACGTGAGAAATGAAGAATTCATTTCATCATGTTTAGCTTGCGTCCTTTCAAGCATTTTCTCAGGTCTCCAGCAAATTCATCAGATGTTCAAATTCATCTGGAGACCTGACCCTGCATAAGATGTCAGTTTCATTTCTTCACCACCCACATCTGGAGGGGTGGCAAAGAATTCATCATTCTACGAGTACCATATGAGAAGGGAGGCATAGAAGCAAGTGCGTTTCATTTCACAGGGCGAGGGTTAGAGTATTCAAATGAATAAGTAGAGAAATTCTTCGAGGACTTATGAACATTTGAAGAATAATGCACATATTCATAACTCTTAGATTTTCCCTGCGAAACAGAGGCATTAGCACGAGAATGATGGTTTTGACCATTTGAGGAATTTGGTCCAAGTGAAGACTTTGGTCCATATGAGGAATTTGATCTGGGATTCCTATTCTTCATGAGTGGTGTCGTGAGGACACTCACCTGAAGATTTTGTAGGTAGCTCTTGGGAACCCAGATTTTCTTCATAGGAGAACCGTTCCTGCAGTTAGTTCCAACATATCTAGCAAATACTTCACTTTTCTGTTTTTTGAAGAATCTGTAATTGGAGTCAAGTGAGTCATCAGAGGAATATGAAGTTTCACAAGTAAAGCCAGATAAAGTGGATGGATCTACACGAGATCCTTTTGCAGCAACCCATGAGGTTTTGGGGTACTGCTCAGGCATCTAGTAGGATCCATCAGCGTTGAGTTTCTTCACAAAGGCTATACCCTCTTTCCTAGGGTTCCTGTCCAGAATCTGCTTTTTGAGGACATCGCAAAGGGTTTGATGCCCTTTGAGACTTTTGTATATGCCTGTCACGTACAATTTCTTCAACCGTGCATTGTCATCAATGATACTAGTGGTATCCTCAGATGAGGAATTTAAGACCACGGGAATAGTTGAACAAATTGCAGCAATAGAAGCATTTGAACATTCAGATGAAGAATTAGCAGTTTCACGTTCGATCATTTCAAACAAGGTGGAATGAAATCTTCCTCAAGAGTACTAATCTGTTGAGCCAGTAAGGAATCATTTTCCCTTTGGATATCCTCATGTGACACCCTCAGTTTCTCAAGATCTTACTTTCCTTGAAGAAATTCATAAGAAAGCTTCTCATGATTAGCTAAGAGGTCGTTATGATGACTCTGTAGGTTATCATACTTCGTATGAAGACTTTTGAGATTGACAGACAGAGTTTGAGTCCGATCCACTTCATGGTTCAACAGATCATCGCTTTTGTCTAGCATTTTTTGAAGCTTTTCAAGTGCACATTGTTGCTTAGTGGCAATTTTAACAAGTTTAGCATAGCTAGGTTTCACATATTCATCAGATTCACCTTCACTTGATTCAGATGAGGAATGATGTTTGTGTACCTTTGAGCCTTTTGCCATGAAGCAATAAGTGGGAGGACAATCGTCATTGCTGACATCAGAGTCATTGGAATAGTCATATTCTTCATCGTTAAAGATAGACTTGCTGACGAAAGCAGTAGCAAGAGCAAGGCAAGCGACACTAGATTCTGATTCCTCCTCAGATTCTTCCTCTTCTTCATATTCTTCAGATTCTTCCTGAGAATCCATTTCCTTGTCGATGAATCCTCTAGCCTTTCTGGAACCATTCTTCTTGTGCTTTGAGGACTTTGAAGATCCTCACATTTGTGACAGCCCAAGTGTTGTCCCTACCTTATTTGGCATGTAACCCCATGTATGAACCTTGTGTCATGGGCTTATGAGATGTTTTCCAACATGGCATCATGTGTGGTTTGCATTCATGCATCATGTCATCATGCATTCCTTTCATTTTTTTCTTGCCTTGTGTGTTTCATGTGCCTTGTTGTGATGAGATGGTGGTGTATGTTTGCTATGTATGTGTGAGGTGTTGTGTGTGGTTGGATCCATGTGTGCTCCTCCTCTTTTCTTCCCCTCTCTTTTCCTTTGCAACATCCCATTCCAAAACCCTTTCTTACTATTATTATTCATCATCAGATTAAGTTATTTTAATTTTTTTTTAAATGTTCATGAGGTGGCCCCATATGTTTGATGAATTGTAGGTATGTTTGGTTGGGTGTTTGCATCTTGTTTGCTTTGTGTTTTAAATAAAACAGGAGCCGCCATTTTATATATTAAATAAATTACATGCTCTATAAATCAACTTAAGATTTCTATTAAATAGGACTCTTTATTTCATCCACAAAAAGATTTTAGTTTTCTCTAAAACCCTTTTCTTCTCTCAAGGTTTTATTTTGTTGTGGCTGGTTTTATTAAATGGGGAAAACCCTTTGCTTCTTCTGTTTTATTTGAGAGAGAGTGGGAGAGAGGATAGTGGGCCGCGGCCCAGCCAAGAGGGGCAGAATGGCCGTCTGCCTCGTCTCCCTCCTCCGTTAGTCATCGCGCGAGCAACAGAGAGCAGCGAGCAGAGCGATGTCGCCGTCGCCGTTAGCTGTTCACGGACGTCAAGGCGCTCCCCTCCTATTTAACCTGGATGTCCGCGCCCCTCTAGGGTTTCTCCATCGCCGCCGCCGCCGCCTTCCTCTCCTTCTTCCTCCTTCCTCCCCCTTCTCTATCAGAGAGCGCATGTGAGATTTAGAGAGTGCAGAGGCGCTGGTGCTCGCCACCATTGTCGCCTCTGACGACCTCGCCCCCGGTGGTGATGGCGTGGAGCTCGCCGCTGTCGCCGGGCCTTCTTCCTCTTCGCGCGCGTCGTCTGCGCCTCTCCTTCCCCTTCGTCCCTGTTGCTCGCGCCTCCGCGTCTCCGAGAAGCCCCCGGTGAGCAGCCGATCCCCGCTGTCCCCTCTCCTCGCCATAGCTCGCAACATCGTCGTCGTAGCACCGTCGCCGCCGCTCGAAAGTAATGAGCTTGAGCTCGCCTCAGGTCCCCCTCATCGCAAGATGAGACGAGGGATGGATTCTCCATAGTACCCTTTTCGATTCCGCCCGTTCCTGTCGCCGGAGATCCCCTGTAGTGGCCGGAGTGGTCGCCGCCATTCCCTGTCGTCGGTGCCTTGCTGTGTCTTCAGTTTCGTTAGAGTGCTCGTTTCGGTGTGTGTATAAGGTAGGTCGATCCCCCCTTCTGTTGAGAAACGGCAGCGTAGCGCAGTGGTAGCGCTCGATGGGGATGTCCAAGAGGACTCGGGTTCGATCTCGAGCCCCTCCCTATTTTTGTGTGTTTTGTTTTCTTTTTCTTTTCTTTCTTTTGTTTTTCTCTCTTGCTAACATGAGTGTTTGTGCATATGTTCATGAGATTGTGGTGTCTCCTTTTATTTTTGTTGTATGTGTGAGTGTAGAATGCATATGTGTGTTTACACATGTGCATGGGGGCACATATGTATGTGTGTGTATGCTATGCATACACACATGAGTGTGTGTGTGTTTTGTTTCATGATGCTCATGTGAGTGTAGTGTGCTTATGTTTGTGAGTTGTGGGTGTGTGTGTATTCTATGCAAACATACATATGTATGTGGGTGTGCCTATACACACCATGTGCTTGTGTAGATATGCATGTGTAGGTGTGTGGGGTTATTCTTCTTGCATGTGCTGCCATGCTTAGTGTAGATGAGTAAGGAGTGGATGCTAGACCTTGTGCATGTGTAGATCTATGTATGTGAGAGCTCTCATGTGTATATGTGCATGTATGTCTCTCCTAGCTTGTTTTCTTTTCTTGTTCTTGATGTTATGCTATGCCTAAGTACTTTATTCATGCCTCTTTACCTTTTCCATCAAGTGGCCAATAGAGGGCATGCCAATTTTGGCCTCTTACATAAATGTGAGCAAGTGACATAAGTCATCCATGCTGTTGTGGTGATTATTTCGACCCCCCTTATCTCCCTCTTGCTCCAAGCAAGTATAGGGGTATGAGTAATGCATTTGGGGTAGAATCAACCCAGGAATGCATCCGAGAAGTCATATTTGACTTTGGGGGCAACTTCACAAAACTGCATTTTTATGTTGTGATGTCATTTTGTCCATTTTATATGATTTACTCCATGTATGGTTTTAAGTTCTTGCCAATATGGAAGTGGTAGTTAAAGTTGCTGGGAATGTCCTAGTATTTTTGTTATCTATGCTAAGTCACCAGATCAGTGGCTACCTTGCTGTTAAGTTGCTATGATGATGTTGTTTCCTGCCAACCTGAAATTTGACCAAGTCTTGGAAATCTTTGTTATTGTTTTGCCATGTAGAGTGTGCAGTGTGCAGTCACGTGCCGGAGGTCGTTCAAGGTGAGTGTGCAGTCACAGGTGCCTTGGAAGTTGGCGACGAAGCGTGTGCACAGGTCTTGCTAGGAGGTGATGGATCCTACCGGGAGGTTGAGGAACCAGGAGAGCGCGCTGCCCTTGAGCGCCATGGGGAACCATCATGCCATGACCTTGTTGTCTCCTCCGGCATCCCAGACTCTTAGCGAGTAGAGTTGTAGGAACTCGACAGGGTCCATAGTACCATCATAGCGAGGCGGCAGATCGGGTTTGAACTTACATGGCCATGTAGTTGGATGGAGCTCTGGCGCAATGGCGAGGCATCCCATTGGCTCGACGGGTGTTGCTACACGTGTGGGTGGGATCTGGTCTTGATGTTCTTGAGGGGCCGCCCCGATCGGGGCCCGGTTGCGATGCTGGTTCGACAGCGCGGGGAGCGTGTGCGTGTCGACGTGCGGTCGGGGCACCACTTCACAGCTCACTTCATCCCTTGCCCTTGCTCGTGGCCTGTGGGGTTGGTCATGTGGGCGCGCTTCACGCCTGGGTTCGGGGTCGACGTCGCGATGTGGAGGAGGTAGCGGCGCATCACGGGCCCCCGTCGTCCGCCAGTGAGGGCTGGGGTTGGAGCGAGTAGGAGAAGACTAAGGTGTCGACGGCAGCACTAATGAGTTGTGCGATGTGCCAAAGCCAGTCATCGTAGCGGACGGGGGCGGGACGGTAGTAACGGACGGGGGCGGGACGAGGTTGCCAGTATCGCGCACCGGCTAGGTCGGACGTGGGAGGACGACTCGGTCGCTGGGACGATCGACGGAGTGGTGGTGCTGCCGTCATGCTGTGAGGTGGGAGGCTGGGAGGAGTCTTGTTGTTCATGGGCATCTAGGTCCTTGGCGGCGTTGGCCGCAGGTGAAGGGGACCGACATGTGCCGGCGCGGCCTACGGGTGCGGTCAGGGCGACGCAGGCAGCTCGGCGCTCGTCGTGGGATTGGCGGACATCAGCCATCGGAGCGGCAACATTGAAGAAGAACTTGGCTTGAGGAAGACTTTGACTCGCCCCCTACCTGGCATGCCAGATGTCGGATTTTGGGCTCCGCAAAACCCTTAAGGTTCGAACATAGGGGCGTATGAGAAGGGTTCCTGCAGCCTCACCCAAGCTAGCTCGCTACTCGATGGTTACTACAGCGAACTCGCTCGAAGACGAGGAAGAATGTGGACACAACAGTGTACCTAGGTTCGGACCGCTGTGAAGCGTAATACCCTACTCCTGCTTTGGTGGATTGCCTCTCGTGGAGGTTTGGGTGGATGAACTAGTAAAGTGGGCTTGATCCTCGCGATAGCGCTCAAGAAGTGTTCTTGGTTCTCTCCTTGCGGTGGTGTGTCTAGTGGCTAAGTGTTCAGTCTGCTTCTATGGTGTGGCCTAGCCTATATATATATAGCAGATCCCCATGTCCTCTTCCCTTATCACAATGGAGGGAAGGAATCCCACAATGGCCAATTTCGAAGGGGGACAGGAGCACATCCGCACCCTGTCCAAAGGTGGCTTCGCCTGCAAAGTAGTTGTTTGTCATGTAGTGGTGGGCTCGACAATGACATCCGTCCTACGGGGCTCGTGGTCGTGGTCTTGTTGCACCGGAAGGGAAACCTTTGGGTGGCGCTTTGGGAACCCACGTACGTCCTTGCTCCCTTTGCACCAAAGAGGAAACTATGCCGTCTGGCGTGCTGGCGCCCGCCCGTCCTTCCTTGTGTCACCTTTGACTATTGAGGCCGGGCTCTCCATACAGATCTCCACTGCTCCGGAGGGGGCCTGGGGTGGACCATCCTTGCTGGTCTTGACATTGTCCTTCCTCACGAGACCAGGGTCCTTGCGAGGGCCTTGTCTTGAGTAGTGCCGCGACATGCCATGCCTGGCTAGCAAAGTGAGCCATGTATGGGGCCGCAGGCAAGGTGGGTACCCCCATTCCCAAAATGCTGATAGCTACCTTAGCTTATTCACTAGGATTGTGGAGTGCCTTGAGGGTGGTGTGGAGAAGGTCCACCAACTTACGAAGGAGAAGTATCGCGACCCCCATGCACGAGCATCTTCACAAGTCTTGAGCCACCTTCTTTGCTTCGACCCCAACTTTGACTTCTAGACCGTGACAACCCCCATGCCCGAGGTGATCGAAGGTGCCATGGGGGACTGGGTGGAGGATCATGTGGATGACTTGATCATGGAGTTCGGCTCTGCTGAAGGCGAGGGCCAACCAGCTATCGGGGAGCGGGGTTCCGACGACGGTGACAGCAGCGACGACAGCAGTGGGGATGACGGTGCATCTCCTTAGGTTGTCCTTCCTTGTTCTCCTGTAAAGATTTTGAACATGACCCCACGGGGATGTGACCGTACCATGGAAGAAACTCCTTTATGATGTATTAAATAACATTGTACTCCTTTGCGCCGTGTTCCCTTGCTTATCATGCGCTCGCGGACCTGGAAGAGGGGCAAATCGTTATCGACACGCTGGATCATGGCCGTCCGACCAAGCCTACTGGCTCACTCGAGAGATTCGCGCATGGACTCATACGCCAAAGCCTTGGCGAGGTGTGTGCGTGGGCAGGCCCATGGTCGTCATTTCCTGGGCCCTTAGGCGGGGGGGGGGGCTCATTGCGGCCCTCAATGCCGCTGCGGCTGGCTTAAGCGTGCAGATCGTGTTCAGCCCCCTGATGACCCAAAAGTATAAGGGATCTATCTTAGTCCTTTTGATAATTAAGAGTGTCGAACACAATGAGGAGAAGAAGGAAATGAAAAGCGGTTTTCAGTAAGATATCCTCTACAAGCACCGAAATTATCGACAACATATAGTTTTGTGATAAGATAATTGGTAACGAGTAACAAGTAACAAGTGTAGCAAAGGTGCAACAACGTAGCCTAATCATTTTTGTAGCAAAGGACAGGCCTAGACAAACTCATATATAAAGTGAAGCGCTCCCGAGGACACATGGGAATTTCTGCCAATCTAGTTTTCATCATGATCACTTGATTTGCGTTCGTTACTTTGATAATTTGATATGTGGGTGGACCGGTGCTTGGGTGCTTCCCTTACTTGGACAAACCTCCCACTTATGATTAACCTCTCTCGCAAGCATCCGCAACTACGAAAGAAGAATTAAGAGAAATCTAACCATAGCATGAATCTTATGAATCCAAATTAGCACATTACGAAGCAATGCATAAACTAGGGTTTAAGCTTCTGTCACTCTAGCAACCCATCATCTACTTATTACTTCCCAATGCCTTCCCCTCGGACCAAATAATGGTGCAATCTTATGTAGCCGACATTCACATAACACCACTAGAGGAGAGACAACATACATCTCATCAAAATATCGAACGAATACCAAATTCACATGATTACTTATACCAAGACTTATCCCATATCCTCAGGAACAAAAGTAAATACTCACAAAGCATGTTCATGTTCATAATCAGAGGAGTATTAGTTATCTTAAAGGATCTGAACATATGAGCTTCCTCCAAGTAAACCAACTAGCACCAACTACAACGAGTAATCAACACTACTAGCAACCCACGGGTACGAATGTGAGGTTTGAGACAAAGATCTGATACAAGAGATGAACTTGGGTTTGGAGAGGAGATGGTGCTGATGAACATGTTGATGGAGATTGAGCCCTATCGATGAGAGGGTCGTTGATGATGACGATGGCATCGATTTACACCTCCGGGAGGGAAGTTTCCCAGCAGAAGAGCTCCACCAGAGCTCTACATTGGTTCTGCCCAAGTACCGCCTCAAGACGGTGGTGCTTCATCCTGAAAGCTCTCTTATGATTTCTTTCCAGGTTAAAACCCTTCATATAGCAGAAGTTGGGCATCGGGGACCAGCCAGGTGGGTCACAAGCCACCTAGGCACGGCTAGGGGGGTGGCTACGCCTCGCAGGCTTGTGACCTCCTGGTGGGCCCCCTCTAGTATTTGTTTCGCCCAATATTTTTTATATATTACAAAACAATTCTCCATAACTTTTTAGGACTATTGGAGTTGTGCAGGATAGGTCTCTCAAATTTGCCCCTTTCCCAGTCCAGAATTCCAGCTGCCAGCATTCTCCCTCTTCATTTAAGCCTTGTGAAATAAGAGAAAAAAATCCATAAGTATCATACCATAACGTGTAATAACAGCCCATAATTCAATAAATATCAATATAACACCATGATGCAAAATGGACGTATCAACTCCCCCAAGCTTAGACCTCGGTTGTCCTCAAGCGAATGCCGAGATCAATAAGTATGTCCACATGTTTAGAGATAGAGGTGTCGACAAAATAAAATACAGACATGAGGGAATCATGATCATCTTTAGAACAACAATACTTATTGATATATAATTTCTTATGCTGGAATACCAATTCATTCACAAAAAGAAAGTATGAACCAAGAACTGTATTGACAACTGACAAACTGTGCTCTCAGTCATTGAAACAATTTGCAATTTATCATAACATCGGAAAGAGTCAATATAATAGCTTGTAAAGCAAATCCACATACTCAATTATCTTTTAGTCTGTCATAATTGCTAACACTCATGCGGTAGTCATGAGATCAAAGCTTCAGTTGGACACATAGAAAGATAGGGGTTTATTTTTTTACCTCCCAACTACTCACCTCAAGGGTGATGTCAACAATAATAACTCATGATCACCCACATCCTAGTGGATATATGTGTTCAGATCATTCCCAAATACATAGTGCTTGCCAAGTGAAAAAGGCAAAATATTGGAAGTGGTGAAGATCACCATGACTGTTGCATAAAGGTAAGTACTTATAAAGTAAACGTAATAGATAGGCCCTTTGCAGAGGGAAGCAGAGGTTGTCATGCGCCTTTTGTTTTTTGGATGTGCAAACCCTTAATGAAAAGGAACACCGCATTGTATTGCCCTTTGTGATAGAAACCTTTATTATGCAGTCTGTCACTTTTATTTCTTTACTATCACAAGTTCGTACAATGCTTATTTTCCTTTACAATAAAATATCATACATATTTAGGAGCAATTCTTATTGCTTTTTGCACCGATGACAACTTACTTGAAGGATCTTACTCAATCCATAGGTAGGTATGGTGGACTCTCATGGCGAAACTAGGTTGAAGGTATATGGATGCACAAATATCATCTCTACTTGGTGCGGAAGTTTTGGCTAATATGAGGTGGAAGCAAGCACTATATGTTGGAGGACCTATAAGAATATAACTTCTCTTCGGAAATAAGAAAACATAACCCATTATGTTGTCTTCCTTGTCCAACATCAACTTCTTAGGGTAAAATATTTTAATGAGTGCTCACGATCATAAAAGATGTCCAAGATAATATATTTATATGTGAACCTCTCTTTCTATATTACTTCCTTTCAATTGCCCCAATGATCAATCGCTATGTTTGTCAACTCCCAACAAATTTCATCCGACACACCTCTTATATGTGAAGTCATTACTGCCCATAAGATCATAATATATACTATTTGCTTTTATTTTATTCTTCATTTATTTCTTGTTTATTTTTCTCAAGATCATAGTAAGCAAGAAAGTCCCTCACACCAAAACAACTATTTATTATATAACTGTCGGACTCGCTTACATAAGGGGAACAAAAAGGCAAAAACTCAAAGCTAGATCATACTAAAATTTTATTCTACTAGATCAAGATATAACCAAAAGGATCGAACTAAGAAAAACATGAAAAGGAAAAGGTGTTATGGTGATACGATACCGGGGCACCCCCCAAGCTTGGCACAATTCAAGGGAAGTGCCCATACCCATGTGTTTAGATGTCCTTCTTCGGAGGTGATGGTGGTGGAGTAGGATCTTTAAGCTTGTTCAGTTTCCTCTTAAGCATAAAGTTTTGTTCCCTAAGATCATCTACTTGTTTCTCAAGCTTCAATATCATTTGACATAATTCTTCCTTGCTCTGCTGCAGAAAACGACAAGGGATAAATAGAAACTTGGGTTTTCTCCTTGTGTTTGGGATGTTTGATTTCCTGACCTCCACGTGCATATCTCCTAGTTGATACAGGGGAGTCTCCTCTTCATCTGAGCTTTCTTCCCCATACTTTTCTTCTTGTGAATCCTCTGAGAATAATCCATAAGGATCTAGGTCCCCATAGTTCTTGGGATAGGAAAGATAATGCAATATGTAGCTCTCCCCATCAGACTCTTCGCAAGACATCTTGCTCTAAATCTGCTGCAGAAACAGCTCAAAACAAAGACATTAGGTATTGTCGTGATACAAGAGTCCGAACCATTGGGAGATTATACAATGAATTTTTACTGACCCAAAGGAGTATATCACAAGAAAACGGAGTCCACAGGGTGCACGAGGTGATCACAAGCCACCTACGCACGACTAGGGGGGTGGTCACACCTGGCAGGCTTGTCGCCTCCTCGTGCATCTTTCAGACTACTTTAATTTTTTTCTAATTTATTAAATATTCCAAAAATGAGAAAAAATTCTATTGGGAAAGTTCTGGAATCAGTTTGGTTACCATACCACATACCTATTCCTTTTAGAAGAGTGAAATGTTTCGGTAGGTCTCCCAAATATACTCCTGTAGAGTTATGGTATTAATAATATTTGTTTCAACATTTATGAGAGTACCTAAGATATAATGTTTGATTCTTTGCCCGATTTGTGCCTTCGGTGTTGTTGATCTTGATGGCACCAGAACGATATACTTCCTCGACAATGTAGGGCCCTTCCCATTTGGAGAGAAGTTTTCCTAGAAAAAATCTTAAACGAAAATTGTATAGAAATACATGGTCACCTTTTGAATTCATGCTTCTGTATCCTTTTATCATGCCATATCTTAAACTTTTCTTTAAACAACTTAGCATTCTCGTAGGCCTGGGTTCTCCATTCATAAAGTGAGCTAATTTCAAATAACCTCTTCTCACTAGCAAGTTTGAAATCATAATTGAGCTCTTTGATTGCCCAATAAGCTTTATGCTCTAGTTCTAGAGGTAAGTGACATGCTTTACCATAAACCATTTTATACGGAGACATACCCATAGGATTTTTGTAAGCAGTTCTATAAGCCGATAATGCATCGTAAGGTTTCTTAGACCAATTCTTTATAGATATTTTAATAGTCTTTTGCAAGATCAATTTAATTTCTCTACTACTTAATTCTACTTGACCACTAGACTGAGGATGATAAGGAGATGCAATTCTATGATTAACATCAGACTTAGCAAGCAATTTACGGAAGGCACCATGAATAAAGTGTGAACCACCATCAGTCACTAAATATCTAGGGACTCCAAATCTAGGGAAAATAACTTCTTTCAGCATTTTAATATAAGTGTTATGATCAGCACTACTAGTTGTAATAGCATGTACTCACTTAGTAACATAATCAACAACAAGTAGAATATGAGTATACCGGTAGGGCATTGGAAAAGGTCCCATATAATCAAAACCCAAACATCAAATGGTTAAATAACAAGAGATTAATTCATAGGCATTTCCTGACGTCTACTAATATTGCCAATTCTTTGACATTCATCACATGACAAGACAAACTTACCAGCATCCTTGAAGAGAGTAGGCCAATAAAAACCAGATTGTAATACCTTGTGTGGAGTTCTATCTCCAGCGTGGTGTCCTCCGTAGGCCTCGGAATGACACTTGTATAGGATTTGTGCCTGTTCATGCTCAGGAACACAATCTCTAAAAACACCATCTAATCCTTCTTTATAAAGGTGTGGATCATCCCAAAAGTAACGTCTTAAATCATAGAAGAACTTTTTCTTTTGTTGGTATGTGAAACTACGCGGTATAAATTTAGCAACAATGTAATTAGCATAATCAGCATACCATGGAGCATTACATGAAGCATTTATGACAGCTAATTGTTCATGAGGAAATCTATATTTAATAGGTAGTGGGTCATGAAGAACATTTTCTATCCTAGACAAGTTATCCACTACGGGGTTATCAGCAGCCTTTCTATCAACAATATGCAAGTCAAATTCTTGTAGCAGAAGGACCCATATGATAAGTCTAGACTTAGCATCTTTCTTTTCCATAAGATAATTAATAGCAGCCTGATCAGTGTGAACAGTTACTTTGGAATAAACATTTTATGTTCTGAACTTATCACAAGCAAACACAACTACTAAAAATTCCTTTTCAATGGTAGCATAGTTTCTTTGAGCGTTGTCTAGAGTTTTACTAGCATAATGCATAACATTTAATTTCTTATCAATCTTTGTCCTAGAACAGCACCAACGGCATAATCACTAGCATCACACATAAGTTCAAAGGGTAGGTTCCAATCAGGTGGTTCAAATCAAGGCATTCTAAAGAATTTCAAATGCTTCTACACAATCATCATAAAAAAGAATGGAGCATCTTTTTGCAAAATATTAGTGAGAGGCCTAGAAATCTTAGAGAATTATTTAATAAACCTCCTATAGAAACCAGCAGGACCAAGGAAACTTCTTATACCTCTGATATCCGTAGGACATGACATTTTTTCAATAGCATCAACTTTGGCTTTGTCAACTTCAATACCTCTTTTGGAGATTTTGTGTCGACAATACCTTCATTCACCATAAAGTGGCACTTCTCCCAACTCAAGACAAGATTAGTTTCTTCGCATCTCTGCAAAACTCGATCAAGGTTGCTCAAACAATCATCAAAAGAAGTTCCATAAACGGAAAAATCATCCATGAAAACCTCAACTATCCTTTCACCAAAATCAGAGAATATAGCAGTCATACATCTTCGGAAGGTAGCAGGTGCATTGCATAAACCAAAAGGCATATGTCTATAAGCAAAGTTATCGAAAGGGCAAGTAAAAGTGGTCTTCTCTTGGTCCTCTTTTGACACAAGTATTTGAGAGAAACCAGCATAACCGTCCAGAAAGAAAAAATGTGTGTGTTTAGATAATCTTTCTAGCATTTGATCAATAAAAGGTAGACGGTAACAATCTTTCCTATTAGCTTTATTTAATTTCGTAAAATCAATTGTCGTTCTATACCCTGTAACAATTCTTTGCAGGATCAATTCATTTTTATCATTAGGAACTATGGTAATACATCCTTTCTAAGGAACACAATGAACAGGACTAAACCATATACTATCAACAATAGGATAAATAATACCTGCCTCCAAAAGCTTTAATTTTTCATTTCCAACCACTTCTTTCAATTTAGGATTTAACCGTCGGTGGTGATCAATAACTAGTTTAGCATCGGACTCCATATTAATTTTATGCCGACATAGAGTGGGACTAATGCCCTTAAGATCATCAATAGTACATCCAATAGCAGCAAGGGTCTTCCTCAGAGTTTTCAATAATCTCTTTTCTTCATTCTCTGAAAGGTTAGCAATAATAATAACATGATATATCTTCTTTTCATCAAGATAAGCATATTTTAGAATATCTAGTAATTGTTTAATCTCAAACACGGGATCACCCTTGGGTGGAGGAGGATCACCAGTATTTCAACATGCAAGTTGTGTTTCAAAATAGGATGCTGATCAAATAAAATCTTATATATTTCATTCCTTTCATTCATATGCATATCCTTTTCATGGTCTAGCGGATATTTTTCTAAGGGGTCATTAGTAGGCATAACAATAGAAGCAAGACCAATAATTTCATCCTTACTTGGCAATTTTTTGTCATGGGGTTGTCTACGAAATTTAGAGAAGTTAAACTCATGAGACGTGTCCCCAAAACTTATAGTAACAATTTCCTTCTCACAATCTATCCTCGCATTAACAGTATTCAAGAAAGGTCTACCAAATATAATGTGACAAAAATCATCTTGTGGGGAACCAAGGACAAGGAAATTAGTAGCATATTTTATTTTCCCACACAAGACTTAAACCTCTCTAACAATCCCAACTGGTGCTATAGTATCTCTATTAGCAAGCTTAATTGTAATATCAATTTCCTCTAACTCAGTGGTGCAATATCATTCATAATTTCTTTATATAGGGTAAGGGGAATTGCACTCATACTAGCACCCACATCATATAATCCATGATAACAATGATCTCATATTTTAACAAAAACAACAGGCATGCCAACAATAGGTCTATGTTTATCTTTAGCATCTGGTCTCGCGATTCTAGCAGCTTCATCACAGAATTGAATAACATGCCCATCAATATTATCAACCAAGATATATTTAACCATAGCAATACTAGGATCAACTTTAATTTGTTCAGGAGGTGTATGTGTTCTAAAATAGCTCTTACGAACCACAGTTGAAGCTTTAGCATGTTCCTTTATTCTAACAAGGAAAGGTGGTTTCTCAATATAAGCAACAGGAATAACAGGATCAACATTATAAGTAATAGTTTCTTGTTCAACTTTAATAGGTTCAACTACTTTCACTTAAATGTGAGGACTATATTTAAACCACTTCTCCTTTGGGAGATCAACATGAGCAGCAAAATATTCACAAAAATAAGCTACTATCCGTATTTAGTGCTAAATTCAAGAAAAGCATCGGTGTCTATGATGGATTTACCACCACCAAACTTAAGGTTTATACCTGACTCCTTACCGTCATTGAGTTCCCAATCTTCAGAGTTGCATTTAATTCTTTGCAATAAATCCCATTTGAAGTCAATATCTTTCTTCATATAGGAACCAACACAAGAAGTATCGAGCATGGATTGATCATTACGAGAAAGCCGAGCATAAAAATTCTAAATAATAATTTCTCTCGAGAGATCATGATTGGGGCATGAATATAACATTGACTTAATCCTCCCCAAAGCTTGAGAGATTATTTCTCCTTCACGAGGCAAAAAATTATAGATATAATTCTGATCACGATGAACTAGATGCATATCATAGAACTTCTGATGAAATTCCATTTTCAATCGGTTTTAGCTCCACGGTCCAATATCATTACATAACCTATGCCATGTCAATGCTTTCTCCTTTAAACATAAAGGAAAGGTCTTTTTCTTGACGTGATCCTCGGGCAGACCTGCAAGCTTAAATAATCCACAAACTTCATCCACATAGTTTAGATGCAAATTAGGATGTGGTGTTCCATCTCCTTCATAAGGATTAGCCAGCAGTTTCTCTATCATACCCGAAGGAATTTCATAAGAAATATTTTTAGTAGGTTCAGTAGGATGAGGGGCAAATATTTATGCTTCCGGTCGAGGTGAAGATACCCCAAAAAAGCCCCTCAAAGGATTACTTTCCATAGTAACAAGTGACAGTAAATTTCAGCACACTATATAAATTTTTCCTTACCAAATTCCACTTACCAAAGGTGCTTCACTCCCCTTCAACGGTGCCAGAAAAGAGTCTTGTTGACCCACCTTTCGATAAGTAAGGGTGTTGAACCCAATGAGGAGCAGAAAGAAATGACAAGCGGTTTTCAGTAAGATATTCTCTCCAAGCACTGGAATTATTGGTAACAGGTAGTTTTGTGATAAGATAATTGGTAACGAGTAACAAGTAACAAGTGTAGCAAAGGTGCAAAAAGGTATCCCAATCCTTTTTGTAGCAAAGTATAGGCCTAGCCAAACTCTTATATAAAGTGAAGCTCTCTCGAGGACTCATGGGAATTTCTGTCAAGCTAGTTTTCATCATGCTCACTTGATTCGTGTTCGTTACTTTCATAATTAGGTAGGTGGGTGGACCAGTGCTTGGGTGCTGCCCTTACTTGGAAAAACCTCCCACTTATGACTAACCTCTCTCACAAGCATCCACAACTATGAAATAATAATTAAGATAAATCTAACCATAGCATGAAACATATGGATCCAAATCAGCCCCTTACGAAGCAACGCATAAAGTGGGGTTTAAGCTTTGATAACTCTAGCAACCCATCATCTACTTATTACTTCCCAATGCCTTCCCCTGGGACCAAATAATGGTGAAGTGTTATGTAGTCGATGTTCACATAAGACCACTGGAGGAGAGACAACATACATCTCATCAAAATATCGAACGAATACCAAATTGACATGATTACTTATAACAAGACTTATCCCATGTCCTCAGGAACAAACGTAACTACTCACAAAACATGTTAATGTTCATAATCAGAGGGTTATTTATTATCATAAAGTAACTGAACATATGATCTTCCACCAAGTAAACCAACTAGCATCAACTACAAGGAGTAATCAACACTACTAGCAACCCACATGTACCAATCTAAGGTTTAAGACAAAGATCAGATACAAGAGATGAACTCGGGTTTGGAGAGGAGATGGTGATGCTGAAGATGTTGATCGAGATTGACCCCCTCTCGATGAGAGGATCACTGGTGATGACGATGGCTTCGATTTCCGCATCCAGGAGGGAAGTTTCCCCGAGAGAACAGCTCCGTCGGAGGTCTAGATTGGTTCTGTCCAAGTTCCGCCTCGAGATGGCGGCGGTTCGTCCCGAATTCTCTCTGATGATTTTTCCAGGTAAAAACACTTCATATAGAAGAAGATGGGCATTGGGCACCTGCCAGGTGGGTCACAATCCACCTAGGCGCAGCCAGGGGGTGGTCGCGCCTGGCAGGCTTGTGACCTCCTGGTTGGCCCCCTCTGGTATTTGTTCTGCCCAATATTTTTTATATATTCCAAAGCAATTCTACATAACTTTTCAGGACTTTTGGAGTTATGCAGGATAGGTCTCTCAGATTTGCCCCTTTCCCAGTCCAGAATTCCAACTTCAGGCATTCTCCCTCTTCATGTAAACCTTGTAAAAGAAGGGAGAAAGGGCACAAGTATTGTAACATAATGTGTAATAACAGCCCATAATGGAATAAATATAAATATAAAAGCATGATGCATAATGGGCGTATCACCCCCGCTCACGGGGTGCATGAGAGGGATGGAGTTGGCATATGCCAAACCTCTTATAAACGAGACTTAAGACGCAAATGCTGCAGGAGAAAAGTCCCCCCTTCAAATAAGACAAAAAAATTCAACTTATTTCAAAAAATGGCAAATTCGGTTACAAAAAAGAGCGAGGAACACCCGCGTCTGGCACCTAAGCTAGTCTTCCCCCAGCACGGAGCATGGGGCCTCCACAAGGCCTGGGCATAGTCCTTGAAAGATAGTGACGTCCGCTAGCGGGGAGCATGGGGCTTCCGCTTGGGTGTGGGTGGGAGCCTCTCCGAGGCCTCATACGACGCTCCTCGAGGGGCTCCGGGTGTGTACAAGCCACTGATTCTTACGTGATAGTGTCACATTGGAGATAGTTGGGCGGGCACCCCAGGTGCAAGGCCCCGGAGCTCCCGGTCCGGTTCTTGAGTCACCGCATGCATTTCGGCACTGTTACGCACTCCTACGACCCATACATAAGTGCATTGCTCCCCGCTCGACCACGGGATTACTCTCCCGCTGCCCAAACATGAGCGCAACACACCCCGCGCGACCGTGGGAGTATTGTGCTGGTGCAGTCACCTTAGGAGGCACTATGCCGCTAGCCGAGCCATACCCCCGAGGCCTTGCAAGCCCCCAAGCTTACCACCTCGCCAGCCCCTGTGTACAGTGTCAGCGCTCCCTAAGCTGCGGGGCATGCGAGGCCCTTTGGAGCGTGACTCTATTGGGGAAGCTTCCTCATGGCATCGATCGCGGGTGGCCCGTGCCGCCTGAGCCTTGCCAACCTTCTGGGCGATGAGCTTCTGCAGCCTCATCGTTAGGTGACGTGTTCCCGGCTCGTGAGGGCGACCTCGTGGTGCCACCTTCGTCACACCAACCGGACCAGGTGCTCCCATGGTGGAGGCCCCTAGGCTTGGTTTGTTGTGGGCCACCGGGTGCACCCTCCTACGCCGGGAGGGCGCTGGTGCCAGCGGCGGGTATGAGACCCACGATGGTGGCGTTCACCACGACACCGCCTAGATTGTAGGCTAGCGTGTTAGGGCTTGCCTTTCCTCCTGGTACTTCACTGCAAGCCCCATGGCTGACCTCCCTAGGCAACAATGTGACGCTATCCTGGGCATGTGTCCCACGGACACGCCTGCACCGAGCATCCTCCCAAAGTTGTCCGCCTCCTACTCCACCATGAGGTTGGTCGCACCCATCTTGGCGAGGGTTACAGCCGTAGTCATGCCACATGCCCCGTCCTGATCTCCTCCATGCGCGGCTACGCGGGCTGTCCGATCCCTGTGCCCGTTGGCATGCTTGCGTCGAGTGGTCGCAAGCGGGCGGTGGTCCTCCATCTTATGGGCTCGCGCGTTGTGGCAGGAGTAGGACAATCCTTCATTCCCCTCGGGCACATCGCCATTGGGGCCAGGCAGTGGTTCAAACTGTCCACCGAAACCCTAAGGCTATAGCACGGGGCAGACCCTACTTGGGATCCATGGGTTAGGGGCCTTGCGTGTTAACACACGACGGCGGAGGCGGTTGGCTGGTCGATCCTTCCGCTCCTTTCGCCGAGGGCCGTAGAGGAAGGTAAGGAGCTAGGGACCTCCTTGCGATAGTGACCAGCTCGGCAATGTGGTCCGCTTAGGCGTTGTAACCCCCTTCCATTGGGTACTGCGAAGGATCTTGCTCGCCATGAGGAGCGTGTCATGTGCATTTAGGTCCCCCATGTGGACAGTGGCCGCGGGAGGCGCGGCGGAGCGGTCGCTCGGGCGCTATTGTGGGCATGAGGATCCTTGCTTCGCACAAGTGGTACGAGCGGCGGTGGTGACGGTGAATACGTTGGTGTCTTGATAACGGCCATCCGACACGGGACCGTCGGGGCGTGAGCGCCCGGAGCTGGCCATTGTGGCGGCAAAGCAGGAGTAGGAGGTGGCCAACCACCGGCGAAGCAGGAGTCGACAAAACTGAAGGGCGTAGGCGCGCCCCTACCTGGTGTGCCAAATGTCGGAATCAGGCCTCCACAGACCTAATGAGGTTCGAACACTGGGGTGCGCTCATTCTCCAATCCCGCTCAACCTCACAGCGTCTCAGTGATTCTTCGGTGGTTCTCACAAGGGAAACACACGGTTTTTACTCAGGTTCAGGCCACCTTGCGGTGTAAAAGGCTACTCCCGCCTATGGTGAATTGGCATCATGAGGAGGCTAAGGGTGAACTAGTAAAGTGCTTGGGTGGCCTCATGAGGGCTCTTGGCGGTGATGAATTGGTGTGTCCAACCTGCCTTCTACGGTGGGAGCTAGTCCCTATTTATAGTGGCCATGGTCTTCTTCCCTTATCGCACAGGTGGGAAGTGATCCCAGAACGACCAAATTTGAAGGGGGACAAGGGGTACATCCTATCCAAACTAAAGGTGGTCTTCTCCTACAAAGCTTCTGGGTGTGACGCAATGGTGGGCTCGGCGATGACATCCGTCCTGCCGAGCTCGTTGTCTCGGTCCTGTTGCACTAGGAAGGAAACCTTAGGGGCGTTCCTTGGGAACCCACGTACGTCCCTACCTCCTTAGCATGAAAGTGGAAATTGTCCCCCTCTACGCCTGCTGGCGCCCGCCTGGCTCGGCCGCCAGAGCCAACATCATATCGGCCTCACGAGGCCGGGTACCTGCATAGGAATGTTTGCTCCTCGGGAGTCAGCCTGGTGGAATGCCACTCGTCCAGAGGTCTTGGCATTGTTCTCCTCACGAGGCAGGGGCTCTCACGAGGGCCTTGACTTGAGGGGCTTTTTGCTGGGCTGTACCGGGCCATCATGGTGGGCCATGTGTTGGGCCCCAAGCAAGCAGGTCTGGTTACCCCCGGTCCCAAAACGCTGACAAAATGAACCCACCAAAAAAAAAGAAAAAATATGATAAAACAGGAAAAAAATAAAAAAAAATTGAATGAGAGAAAAGGAGAGAAGGGACCTTGGTACTATCCTTTACCACACTTGTGCTTCAAAGTAGCGCTGTGTTCTTCATATAGAGAGTCTCCTGATTTATCACTTTCTTATACGTGTGGGAATTTTTCATTACAAAACTAGGCTTGTATATTTCGATGATGGTCTTCCTCAAATGCCCGAGTTCTTTTCGACAAGCAAGTTGGATGCACAACCACTTAGTTTCATTTGAGATTTCATACATTTATAGCTTTAGTGTATCCGTTGCATGGCAATCCCTACTCCTTGCATTGATATCCATTGATGGGCATCTCCATAGCCCATTGATCCGCCTAGTTGATTGTCACACCTTGTGTTTTACCTCATGAAAAAGTTAACATGACTCAAAAATTAGGGCCAATTAAAACTTTTTGGAGTGCCTAGGAATGCTTTACTTGTGTGCTATTCGCTAGCTTGTTTGTTTACTTGCTGGTGCTCTATATTCATAAAGCTCCCTCCTACTCAAAAATTGTTTCCTTGATATAAACTCTTGTCCCATGATCATACCATGTGTATCGGACCTAATACTATTTTTATCAAATATTATTTTGGACAAAAAGCATTTATTCAACTTAGGTTTTCAAAACCCCATGAATTGAGGTTTGTACTACCAGTCCTTAAATTGGGTGGAATAATTTGCGCCAAAGGATTTATTTGGAACCTACTATATATATAACTTCCCAAAACCACAAAATATTAAATTCTAAAGATTATTTTTTTATTTTATTTAAAAGATTTTTCTTAAGGCCAGAATTGGTCTTTTATTAGGAAAAAATATTTTTATGCTTTCAAAATATTTGGGAAAATTTAGGAAAACTGAGTGGACATATATTGTCCATATATAAGAGTTTAAACCCATGGTTATGTTCAAAATAGTGGACAAAACCCTTCAAAACCATTTCTTCCTATTTCAAGAATTTGAAATATTTCTATAATAAATATTCTCAAATAAATACAAGAATTTTCTAGCATGTCACATATGACATATGGGATGATCTTGCCAAGTATCATATCAATCCCAATTTATTTGGTTCACCAAATTATCCCAAAACCTCTCTATCCAGATCCAAATTTGACGAACCCTACATTGCCAATTGTCTCCTATTGATCCCAAAATTTGTGGACATGTTCTAATACTTCAATAATGCATCCACACCAAGTGGTGCATCAAGGAGAATGGATTTGCATAGCAAGATCTAAGAACCTCCATTTCACCACATTTCCACGGTTTACCAAGTTTACATGGGAAACCTTCTTCATAGGAGTTCACATTTGGTGAAAAGCCTCATTCATATCTATTATTCACTCTTGTTAAGTTTCATAGCAAGTACAAGTTAGCTAGCTCAAGTCCATCACAAACACCTTATGGCAGAAAACTAAAACTGATCTTTTCATCTCGTCCATTGATCTCCTTGGCCTGAAAATTTTACCACCATTCTCAGATGAATACTTTTACCTCCAGTAAACTTGGTATGGTCATATCTCAATTATTGACATGGTAAAACTCTCCATTTACCTATTTGGACAGCAGATTCCTCCCTCTCTCTTGACATGTCCTCTCCCCTAAGGCACCTCAAGCGCACCTCTCGTGCATTTGCTCCTTGTTTGCACTCCTAGATACCCCTAGACACCATAGGACGCGCCAAAGAGCCATGAACAATTCCATGGCATGCAGTGGCCATGCTTTGGAGCGCGCTACAGTGCGCCCACGCATTGTAGCGACAGCCATCCCGAGGCTCCGGACAACATTGGGCTTCGGGACCATGTCCCACGTGGTCGCCTTAACGCCCTCTACATGCCAGTCGGTTGGGCTCCTCCTCCCCAGCTTTGCAACGAACTCCACAACGCGTGCACCCAGCCACCCGGATCGACCACTCCCTGCCCAAGCTCACCGCCCCCCAAGCACTCCCCGCTCCCTCTTTCTCTCCCTGGACCCAGACCTTGCCAAGGATGCCCATAGACGTGCTTCGAAGCGGCCCCGTGGTCCCTACCGAGACTCATGTGTTAGAGATACGCCCTAGAGGCAATCATGTACGATGACATTTCCTATGTGTTTATGACTTGTTCGTGACTTGTTCGTGACTTGTCCATATTATCATTGATGTGTATTAACAAGTTCGTGACTTGTTTGTGAGACAATTCATTGTATAATAACTGTCCTAAATGGTCCCTAGTCCAACGGGTTGTGTGGACGCACAACTAATCAGACTAGCATATGACACGGTGGATGGTCCGGTCTCACCAACCATGTAGCATTGGATGCTAGCCGGATAATATGGACTCAGAAAGGTCTGGTCGGATTCGACATAGTCAGATCCAAGTCGACATAAGTTCTGAGTTGGATAGACCCAACTATGAGACGCAGTGATAGGTCATCTGTGAGTCTCTAGCACAAAATACGTTCTATGTCCTAAGACCTGAGCTAGCGTATGTACTCGGGATGGTGACAGACTTTCTTTAGGCCGACCAAACGCTACTCCGTGACTGGGTAGTGACAAAGGTAGGTTTCGAGCATGTCCAGACCCATGCTGCAAGACATGGTTGAGCAACATCGGATTTGCCCCTCCTACCAGGAGAGATATACTCTGGGCCCCTCAGGTGATCCCACCTGGATAAGCATGCCCATGCTATAAGGATTATGAGATAATCCGAAGTGTTGGTCGGATTCACCTGAACGAGAAAGAAGTCGTGTTGCAACAAGGATGAGCATGTTGCCTTCTGCACGACAACATATATCGTGTGGCAAAGGGAACAGAACTCTGAAGTACACGCTCACCTAACCAGCTTCATCGGATACTTGGAGTCGGCACGTCTTGCTAGAGGCCGCTACCGACCGGTTGAGTCGGATGTCATCTAACTCGGGAAGAAGTGGACGAGATTAAAGGGTCGTGCGGTTAAGGGAAGGAACATGTGGGCTTTAGGATCTGTGCGAGGCCCAAGAGTTGAGCCTATGCCGGATGCCTATATATAGTGGAGGAGGGGCACACCCATCCGGTTGATCGCTTTGCCGCCGCCATTAGGGCTTTGCATAAGTTGCAACTAGCCACCTCCACTTGCTGTTGCCGACCGTGTGATCGGACCTAGCAGTCCGCCGCATAGGTGTTCCTCCTGCACGCATGGATATCGTTAGAGGCGGTGCACTTGCGCCACTCCGGCGAACCTATACGTGGGAAGCGGCGACCGGCTATTTGAGGGAGATTGGAACGACTATTTGAGGGAGATCGGACGAGGAGGGGACGGACCACACGAACGTGCTGCCCCAACTCTACTTCTGCTGCACGGCATTGCGTGTCTTGTGGTAACGATATGTGATCCATCTCCGTAGCATGTTCTTGGATGTTCTGCGTGTAGGAAATTTTTAATATACATGCCATGCACCTACGGTAGAACCCAATAGTTGTATCAGAGCCTCTGCTATGGGTTTTGGATTTAGACCGGTAGCATATGTAATATGTGGTAGTGGCGGATGTGATATGTCGTCGTTCATGAGATCGGCTATGTGCGCGGTTGATGAGATCAACTGCACATCAGGATCGTTTAGGCTATGTTTTCTGTCAATCGGAAGTGATGAGGTCGTGACACAACAAACACCTACCGGTTGGTATCCGCTATCGGGGTTAACCGTGAAACGTAAATCCGAATTGGGTTCACGATGATCGATGAGATCGGTCAGATCAGAAAATTCGGCTTGATTGGAGTGCAGATGCGATCTGTGATTTCCGAAAATGTGAGTAGCACCTTTTATTTCGTACACGATCACACAAACAGGTAGAATGCGATTCTATGCATACGTTTGTTTTGCAGGTTTGATGTGAATAGTATGGCTCATATGTATGTGATGCATGTGTGTAATTTAACATGACCTGCGTGTCATGATTGTCAGCCGATAGGAGCCAAAGTGTTGTCATTATATTGTATAACGACCCGCGTGTCGAGTTGTGATTCTCTGTAAATTCATTACTAGTTGTAGTAGTTGGAGGACAGAGATCAAGTTCGAGGCATTGGCGTCCTGGCGAGACGGACAAGATGGAGTTCCGCCTTGGTCATCGGAGTTGGAGCCGACCTAGAAGGATGTCCATGAAGGAGCCATACTATTCACATATTTATGTTTATATGTGATTGATATTGCTTATTGTTTCTATGCATGTTAGTATGGTAGAAATATCCCTCATTAATATCAAGCATATTGCCATTCCGGATGTTGCACCTTCGCACGTCAAGTACGTCTAGTGGTGGGCTCATAAAATTGAGGTGCTACTAGGTGTCCTTGAACTGGAGGGTTCGTGTCAGACACCGACATGCACTGCATCGGGTTAACTTGACAAGGCTATCAAAACGGTTTTGGACCTTGTGGCAAAGAAGGTTGGGAGCCGAGGTATGAGATACCTACCCAACCGATAGGAGTCGTATAGATATACGATTAACAAGGAGTTGCTTACCAAATAGGCAGGTTGGCTAGCAGTGATGCTAAAGCTCACTAGTCGCTCGCGCTAAATGGGTCTTGAATCACTGAGAGTTTGTGGAGGGATGCTGACTTTAGTGGGAGTAGTTCTGTTTAAGGCTTAAATTACTCTACATAAACACATTGCTTAGTGATTGCATACTTTCTGTTGTAGATCAGTGGCACCACCTGCTCAACCCAACTTTGCGTTGAAATCAATTCTGGAAAAGGATAAATTGAATGGAACAAACTTGACTACCTGGGATAGAAATCTGAGAATTGTTCTCAAGCACAATAAATAGGAACATGTTCTAGATGATCCACTTCTAGAGGAACCTTCCGAGAATGCCAATGCCACAACCGAGAATGCCCACCAGAAACTCGTTGATGAATCAAACAAGATCAGCTGCCTCATGCTGGCTTGTATGGAGCCCGATTTGCAACAACATTTCGAAAACATTCAGGCTTTCGATATGATCGAGAGTTTGAAGAGCATGTTTTAGGTACAGGCTAGGACCTAAAGGTTCAATGTCTGGCAGTCCTTGACGGATTGTAAGATGAAGGAGGGTGATCCACTAAGCTCGCATGTGATCAAGATGATCGGGTACGTGCAAGCTTTGGATCGGTTAGGCTTCCCACTTGGGGACGAGCTGTCCACGATGCAATTTTGGGTTCTCTTCCACCTAGCTATGGGATGTTTGTCTCGAACTATCATATGCATGGCATGGATAAGAAGCTCGCTGAATTGCATGGGATACTCAAGGTGGCAGAGCAAGATATTAAGAAAGGCACGCATCAAGTGTTGATGGTGCAGAACTCGGCTAAGTTCAAGAAGAGTTGGTCCAATAAAAAGGGCAAGGTAAAGGGCACGGAGAAGGCTGTCTCCGCCACCGAGCCTAAGTCTGGACCGAACCAAAGACCATTTGCTTTCACTGCAAGGAAGCTGGTCACTAGAAGAGGAACTGTAGCAAGTGGCTTGCTGAGCAGGGCAAGAAGGCCGGAGATGCTTCTTCAGGCAAAGGTACACTTGTTACATATGTTATAGACATTTACCTTGCTGACATACCTAGTAGCTCTTGGGTATTTGATACCGGATCGGTTGTTCATATTTGCAACTCGATGCAGGGGCTGGTAAGAACTAGGCGTGTGGCACAAGGGGAGATTGACATCAGGGTCGGCAACAAAGCAAGAGTTGCTGCGTTGGACGTCGGCACGATGCAGCTCAAGCTTCCTTCTAGATTTATTTTGCAATTGAATAATTGTTATTACATTCCCGCACTTAGTCGGAACATTATTTCTGCTCATGCTTGATGAGTCAAGGTCATGAATTCATTATAAAGGACAATGGTTGTTCATTTTATTTGAATGGAATGTTCCATGGCTATGCACCCATTGTAGATGGGTTATTTATTTTGAATCTAGAATCCGAGCCAGTCTATAACGTGAACGTTAAGAGGCATAAGCCTAATGAGATAAATCCGACATACTTCTGGCATTGCTGGCTTGGACGCATTAGTTTGAAATGCATGAAGAAGCTCCATGATGATGGACTCCTAACTTCGTCCAAACTTCGGGTCATTCAAGACATGCGAATCATGCTTGCTAGGCAAGATGACTAAGTCTCCTTTTGGAAAGAGTTGTGAGAGGGCATCCGAGCTATTGGAGCTTATACACAGTGATGTGTGTGGTCTAATGAGCACAACGGCCAGAGGTGGCTATCAGTACTTCGTGAGTTTTACCGATGACATGAGTAGATATGGATATATCTATTTGATGAGGCACAAGTCGGAAACTTTTGAAAAGTTCAAAGAGTTTTAGAACGAGGTTGAAAATCAGCTCGGCAAGACGATAAAAATTCTATGATCATATCGTGGAGGTGAGTACATGAGCCAGGAGTTTGATAACCACCTGAAAAGCCGAGGTAGAGTACCTCAGCTCACACCTCCGGGTACACCACAGAGAAACGGTGTGTCAGAACGGAGAAATCAAACCTTGTTGGACATGGTCCAGTCGACGATGAGCAAATCGGATTTACCCTTGTCATTTTGGGGATATGCTCTAGAAACTGTAGCTTTCACACTTAATAGGGTGCCATCTAAATTCGTAGACAAGACACCACATGAGATGTGGACTAGTAAGACTCCTAGTTTGTCTTTTCTAAGGATTTGGTGTTGTGAAGCATTTTTCAAGCGACTCATGTCGGACAAGCTTACACCCAAGTCAGATAAATGCATATTTTTGGGATATCCGAGGGAAACCTTGGGATATAACTTCTACAATCGAGAAGAGAACAAAGTATTTGTTGCTCGGAATGGTGTTTTCCTCGAGAAAGAGTTTCTTAGTCGGGAGGCCAGTGAGAGAATGGTGCGACTCAAAGAAATTCAAGAGCCACTCGGGGACAACTCGGTTGGTGATGAGATCACACCGGAGTCGGTCAGAGAACCCGCAGTGGAGTCAGCACTAGAGCCACGGAGGTCGGAAAGATTGCGCGGAATGCACGATGTTTTGTTGCTGGAAAGCGACGAGCCGGCCATGTATGCGGAAGCGATGGTGAGCCTAGATTATAAGGCATGGCTAGAGGCCATGAGATCCAAGTTAAAGTCCATGGATGAGAATCAAGTCTGGGACATGGTTGATCCACCACCTCGCATAGTTGCCATTGGTTGCAAATGGGTCTTTATGAAGAAAACCGATGTGGATGGAGTTGTTGCTAAAGGTTAAGGACAAGTTCAAGGAATTGACTATGATGAGACCTACTCGCCGGTAGCGATGGTGAAGTCGGTGAGGATCATACTAGCTATAGCTGCATATTTCCATTATGAGATATGGCAGATGGACGTCAAAACTACTTTCGTTCATGGAAATTGAAAAGAGGATGTATACATGATACATCCTGAACGTTTTGTCAATCCAACTAACACTGGTAAAAAATGCAAGCTCAAGAGATCCATTTATGGATTGAGGCAAGTAGCTCGGAGTTGGACCATTCGTTTTGATGAAGTCATCTTTGACCTTGGTTTCATCTATAACGAAGAGGACTATTGTTTATACAAGAAGTCTAGTGGGAGCTCGGTTGTATTTTTGATCTTGTATGTGGATGACATACTGCTGATCGGAAATGATGTTTCGATGCTGAACTTAGTCAAGGAATAATTGAATGGAAACTTTTCGATGAAAGACCTTCGAGAGGCAGTGTACATTTTAGGCATCAAGATCTATAGAGATAGATCGAGGAGGCTGCTTGCCTTAAGCCAGATCACGTACTTAGACAAAGTGTTGAAGAGGTTCAACATAAGTGGGGCCAAGAAAGGGTTCTTGCCCATCTCACATGGCGTAAGGCTAAGCAAGACTCAGAGTCCTACGACTTCTTATGAGCAAAACCGGATGAGTAGGATTCCATATGCCTCGGCAATTGGATCCATCATGTATGCCATGCTATGTACATGGCCTAATGTTGCCTATCCAATAAGCCTAACAAGCGGATACCAGGCCGACCCAGGTGAGAGTCACTGGGCAGTGGTGAAAACTATCTTGATGTACCTGAAAAAGACTAGAGAGATGTTCCTAGTTTATGGAGGTGAGAAGGAGCTCTGCATAAAGGGTTACGCTGATGCTAGTTTCCAAACCGATAGAGATGATTTTCAATCGCAAACTGGATTCATGTATGTCATGAATTGAGGAGCAGTGAGCTGGACGAGTTCCAAGCAAGATACGGTGGCCGACTCCACAACAGAGGCCGAATACACTACGGCTTGTGAAGCTGCAAAGGACAGTGTTTGGATTCAGAAGTTCCTGGAAGATGTTCGTGTGTTCTCGGGCTGGTCAAAACCTTTAGAACTTTATTGCGATAATTCAGGTGCCATCGCACAGGCCAAGGAGACGAGACAACACCACAAGACTAGGCACATAGACCGAAAATATCACTTGATACAAAAGCTCGTAGATAAAGGTGATACTAATTTGTGCAAGATTCATACGGATGCAAATGTTGTAGATCCGTTGACTACGCCACTTCCACAACCCAAGCATAAGGGGCACGTTAGAGATATGGGCATTCAATGTCTATTTGATTGACTCTAGTGCAAGTGGGAGACTGTTGGAGATATGCCCTAGAGGCAATCATGTATGATGATATTTCCTATGTGTTTATGAATAAAGATATTCCTTGGACATTATCATTGATGTGTATTAACTGTGACAATATCATTGATGTGACATTATCATATGCCCTAGATGCAATCATGTACGTGACTTGTTTGTGAGACTATGCATTGTATAATAACTGTCCTAAATGGTCCCGAGTCCAAAGGGTTGTCTGGATGGACAACTAATCAGACTAGCATATGACACGGTGGATGGTCCGGTCTCACTAACCATGTAGCATTGGATGCTAGCCGGATAATATGGACTCAAAAAGGTATGGTCGGATTCGACATAGTTGGATCCGAGTCGAGATAAGGTCTGAGTTGGACAAACCCAACTATGAGACACAGTGATAGGTCATCTATGAGTCTCTAGTACAACATAAGTTCTATGTTCTAAGACCTGAGCTGGCACATGTGCTCGAGATGGTGACAGACTTGCTTTGGGACGACAAAACTCTACTCCGTGACTGGGTAGGTACAAAGGTAGGTTTCGGGCGTGTCCAGACCCATGCTACAAGACATGGTCGAGGAAGATGGGATTTGCCCCTCCTACCAGGAGAGATATACTCTGGGCCCCTCAGGTGATCTGACCTGGATAAGCAAGGCCATGCGATGAGGATTATGAGATAATCCGAAGTGTTGGTCGGATTCATCGGAACGAGAAAGGGGTCGTGATGCAACAAGGATGACCATGTCGTCTTGTGCACAACAACATATATCGTGTGGCAAAGGGAATAGAAGTCTGAAGTACAGGTTCGCGTAACCAGCTTCATCGGACACTTGGAGTTGGCACGTCTTACTAGAGGCCCCTACCGACCGGTCGAGTCGGATGTCATCTGACTCGCGACCAAGTGGATGAGAACCTAAAGGGTCGCGCGCTTAAGGGAAGGAACACGTGGGCTTTAGGATCCGTGCAAGGCCCAAGAGTTGAGCCCGCGCCGGATGCCTATATATCGTGGAGGTCCGGCACACCTATCTGGTTGATCGCTTCGGCGCCGTCACTAGGGCTTTGCATGAGTTGCAGCTAGACACCTCCACACGCTACCGCCGACCGTGTGATCGGACCTAGCAGTCCGCCGCAAGGGTCTTCCTCCTACAAATGCGGATACCGTTAGAGGCGGTGCACTTGCGCGGCTCCGATCACACGGTCTTCCTCAAATGCCCGAGTTCTTTTCGACAAGCAAGTTGGATGCACAACCACTTAGTTTCATTTGAGATTTCATACATTTATAGATTTAGTGTATCCGTTGCATGGCAATCCCTACTCCTTGCATTGATATCCATTGATGGGCATCTCCATAGCCCATTGATCCGCCTAGTTGATTGTTACACCTTGTGTTTTGCCTCATGACTAAGTTAACATGACTCAAAAATTAGGGCCAATTAAAACTTTTTGGAGTGCCTATGAATGCTTTACTTGTGTGCTATTCGCTAGCTTGTTTGTTTACTTGCTGGTGCTCTATATTCATAAAGCTCCCTCCTACTCAAAAATTGTTTCCTTGATATAAACTCTTGTCCCATGATCATACCATGTGTATCGGACCTAATACTATTTTTATCAAATATTATTTTGGACAAAAAGCATTTATTCAACTTAGGTTTTTAAAACCCCATGAATTGAGGTTTGTACTACCAGTCCTTAAATTGGGTGGAATAATTTGCGCCAAAGGATTTATTTGGAACCTACTATATATATAACTTCCCAAAACCACAAAATATTAAATTCTAAAGATTATTTTTTTATTTTATTTAAAAGATTTTTCTTAAGGCCAGAATTGGTCTTTTATTAGGAAAAAATATTTTTATGCTTTCAAAATATTTGGGAAAATTTAGGAAAACTGAGTGGACATATATTGTCCATATATAAGAGTTTAAACCCATGGTTATGTTCAAAATAGTGGACAAAACCCTTCAAAACCATTTCTTCCTATTTCAAGAATTTGAAATATTTCTATAATAAATATTCTCAAATAAATACAAGAATTTTCTAGCATGTCACATATGACATATGGGATGATCTTGCCAAGTATCATATCAATCCCAATTTATTTGGTTCACCAAATTATCCCAAAACCTCTCTATCCAGATCCAAATTTGACGAACCCTACATTGCCAATTGTCTCCTATTGATCCCAAAATTTGTGGACATGTTCTAATACTACAATAATGCATCCACACCAAGTGGTGCATCAAGGAGAATGGATTTGCATAGCAAGATCTAAGAACCTCCATTTCACCACATTTCCACGGTTTACCAAGTTTACATGGGAAACCTTCTTCATAGGAGTTCACATTTGGTGAAAAGCCTCATTCATATCTATTATTCACTCTTGTTAAGTTTCATAGCAAGTACAAGTTAGCTAGCTCAAGTCCATCACAAACACCTTATGGCAGAAAACTAAAACTGATCTTTTCATCTCGTCCATTGATCTCCTTGGCCTGAAAATTTTACCACCATTCTCAGATGAATACTTTTACCTCCAGTAAACTTGGTATGGTCATATCTCAATTATTGACATGTTAAAACTCTCCATTTACCTATTTGGACAGCAGATTCCTCCCTCTCTCTTGACATGTCCTCTCCCCTAAGGCACCTCAAGCGCACCTCTCGTGCATTTGCTCCTTGTTTGCACTCCTAGATACCCCTAGACACCATAGGACGCGCCAAAGAGCCATGAACAATTCCATGGCATGCAGTGGCCATGCTTTGGAGCGCGCTACAGTGCGCCCACGCATTGTAGCGACAGCCATCCCGAGGCTCCGGACAACATTGGGCTTCGGGACCATGTCCCACGTGGTCGCCTTAACGCCCTCTACATGCCAGTCGGTTGGGCTCCTCCTCCCCCGCTTTGCAACGAACTCCACAACGCGTGCACCCAGCCACCCAGATCGGCCACTCCCTGCCCAAGCTCACCCCACCCCCAAGCACTCCCCGCTCCCTCTTTCTCTCCCTGGACCCAGACCTTGCCAAGGATGCCCATAGACGTGCTTCGAAGCGGCCCCGTGGTCCCTACCGAGAGTCATGTGTTAGAGATACGCCCTAGAGGCAATCATGTATGATGATATTTCCTATGTGTTTATGACTTGTTCGTGACTTCTTCGTGACTTGTCCATATTATCATTGATGTGTATTAACAAGTTCGTGACTTGTTTGTGAGACAATTCATTGTATAATAATTGTCCTAAATGGTCCCTAGTCCAACGGGTTGTGTGGACGCACAACTAAGCAGACTAGCATATGACACGGTGGATGGTCCGGTCTCACCAACCATGTAGCATTGGATGCTAGCCGGATAATATGGACTCAGAAAGGTCTGGTCGGATTTGACATAGTCAGATCCAAGTCGACATAAGTTCTGAGTTGGATAGACCCAACTATGAGACGCAGTGATAGGTCATCTGTGAGTCTCTAGCACAACATACGTTCTATGTCCTAAGACCTGAGCTAGCGCATGTACTCGGGATAGTGACAGACTTTCTTTAGGCCAACCAAAGGCTACTCCGTGACTGGGTAGTGACAAAGGTAGGTTTCGAGCATGTCCAGACCCATGCTGCAAGACATGGTTGAGCAACATCGGATTTGCCCCTCCTACCAGGAGAGATATACTCTAGGCCCCTTAGGTGATCCCACCTGGATAAGCATGGCCATGCTATAAGGATTATGAGATAATCCGAAGTGTTGGTCGGATTCACCTGAATGAGAAAGAGGTCGTGTTGCAACAAGGATGAGCATGTTGCCTTGTGCACGACAACATATATCGTGTGGCAAAGGGAACAGAAGTCTGAAGTACAGGCTCGCCTAACCAGCTTCATCGGATACTTGGAGTCGGCACGTCTTGCTAGAGGCCGCCACCGACCGGTTGAGTCGGATGTCATCTATCTCGGGAAGAAGTGGACGAGATCCTAAAGGGTCGTGCGGTTAAGGGAAGGAACATGTGGGCTTTAGGATCTGTGCGAGGCCCAAGAGTTGAGCCTATGCCGGATGCCTATATATAGTGGAGGAGGGGCACACCCATCCGGTTGATCGCTTTGCCGCCGCCATTAGGGCTTTGCATAAGTTGCAACTAGCCACCTCCACTTGCTGTCGCCGACCATGTGATCGGACCTAGCAGTCCGCCGCATAGGTGTTCCTCCTGCACGCATGGATATCGTTAGAGGCGGTGCACTTGCGCCACTCCGGCGAACCTATACGTGGGAAGCGGCGACCGGCTATTTGAGGGAGATTGGAACGACTATTTGAGGGAGATCGGACGAGGAGAAGACGGACCACACGAACGTGCTGCCCCAACTCTACTTCTGCTGCACGGCATTGCGTGTCTTGTGGTAACAATATGTGATCCATCTCCGTAGCATGTTCTTGGATGTTCTGCGTGTAGGAAATTTTTAATATACATGCGATGCACCTATGGTAGAACCCAATAGTTGTATCAGAGCCTCTGCTATAGGTTTTGGATTTAGACCGGTAGCATATGTAATATGTGGTAGTGGCGGATGTGATATGTCGTCGTTCATGAGATCGGCTATGTGCGCGGTTGATGAGATCAACTGCACATCGGGATCGTTTAGGCTATGTTTTCTGTCAATCGGAAGTGATGAGGTCGTGACACAACAAACACCTACCGGTTGGTATCCGCTATCGGGGTTAACCGTGAAACGTAAATCCGAATTGGGTTCACGATGATCGATGAGATCGGTCAGATCAGAAAATTCGGCTTGATTGGAGTGCAGATGCGATCTGTGATTTCCGAAAATGTGCGTAGCACCTTTTATTTCGTACACGATCACACAAACAGGTAGAATGCGATTCTATGCATAAGTTTGTTTTGCAGGTTTGATGTGAATAGTATGGCTCATATGTATGTGATGCATGTGTGTAATTTAACATGACCTGCGTGTCATGATTGTCAGCCGATAGGAGCCAAAGTGTTGTCATTATATTGTATAACGACCCGCGTGTCGAGTTGTGATTCTCTGTAAATTCATTACTAGTTGTAGTAGTTGGAGGACAGAGATCAAGTTCGAGGCATTGGCGTCCTGGCGAGACGGACAAGATGGAGTTCCGCCTTGGTCATCGGAGTTGGAGCCGACCTAGAAGGATGTCCATGAAGGAGCCATACTATTCACATATTTATGTTTATATGTGATTGATATTGCTTATTGTTTCTATGCATGTTAGTATGGTAGAAATATCCCTCATTAATATCAAGCATATTGCCATTCCGGATGTTGCACCTTCGCACGTCAAGTACGTCTAGTGGTGGGCTCATAAAATTGAGGTGCTACTAGGTGTCCTTGAACTGGAGGGTTCGTGTCAGACACCGACATGCACTGCATCGGGTTAACTTGACAAGGCTATCAAAACGGTTTTGGACCTTGTGGCAAAGAAGGTTGGGAGCCGAGGTATGAGATACCTACCCAACCGATAGGAGTCGTATAGATATACGATTAACAAGGAGTTGCTTACCAAATAGGCAGGTTGGCTAGCAGTGATGCTAAAGCTCACTAGTCGCTCGCGCTAAATGGGTCTTGAATCACTGAGAGTTTGTGGAGGGATGCTGACTTCAGTGGGAGTAGTTCTGTTTAAGGCTTAAATTACTCTACATAAACACATTGCTTAGTGATTGCATACTTTCTGTTGTAGATCAGTGGCACCACCTGCTCAACCCAACTTTGCGTTGAAATCAATTCTGGAAAAGGATAAATTGAATGGAACAAACTTGACTACCTGGGATAGAAATCTGAGAATTGTTCTCAAGCACAATAAATAGGAACATGTTCTAGATGATCCACTTCCAGAGGAACCTTCCGAGAATGCCAATGCCACAACCGAGAATGCCCACCAGAAACTCGTTGATGAATCAAACAAGATCAGCTGCCTCATGCTGGCTTGTATGGAGCCCGATTTGCAACAACATTTCAAAAACATTCAGGCTTTCGATATGATCGAGAGTTTGAAGAGCATGTTTTAGGTACAGGCTAGGACCTAAAGGTTCAATGTCTGGCAGTCCTTGACGGATTGTAAGATGAAGGAGGGTGATCCACTGAGCTCGCATGTGATCAAGATGATCGGGTACGTGCAAGCTTTGGATCGGTTAGGCTTCCCACTTGGGGACGAGCTGTCCACGATGCAATTTTGGGTTCTCTTCCACCTAGCTATGGGATGTTCGTCTCGAACTATCATATGCATGGCATGGATAAGAAGCTCGCTGAATTGCATGGGATACTCAAGGTGGCAGAGCAAGATATTAAGAAAGGCACGCATCAAGTGTTGATGGTGCAGAACTCGGCTAAGTTCAAGAAGAGTTGGTCCAATAAAAAGGGCAAGGTAAAGGGCACGGAGAAGGCTGTCTCCGCCACCGAGCCTAAGTCTGGACCGAACTCAAAGACCATTTGCTTTCACTGCAAGGAAGCTGGTCACTGGAAGAGGAACTGTAGCAAGTGGCTTGCTGAGCAGGGCAAGAAGGCCGGAGATGCTTCTTCAGGCAAAGGTACACTTGTTACATATGTTATAGACATTTACCTTGCTGACATACCTAGTAGCTCTTGGGTATTTGATACCGGATTGGTTGTTCATATTTGCAACTCGATGCAGGGGCTGGTAAGAACTAGGCATGTGGCACAAGGGGAGATTGACATCAGGGTCGGCAACAAAGCAAGAGTTGCTGCGTTGGACGTCGGCATGATGCAGCTCAAGCTTCCTTCTAGATTTATTTTGCAATTGAATAATTGTTATTACATTCCCGCACTTAGTCGGAACATTATTTCTGCTCATGCTTGATGAGTCAAGGTCATGAATTCATTATAAAGGACAATGGTTGTTCATTTTATTTGAATGGAATGTTCCATGGCTATGCACCCATTGTAGATGGGTTATTTATTTTGAATCTAGAATCCGAGCCAGTCTATAACGTGAACGTTAAGAGGCATAAGCCTAATGAGATAAATCCGACATACTTCTGGCATTGCTGGCTTGGACGCATTAGTTTGAAATGCATGAAGAAGCTCCATGATGATGGACTCCTAACTTCGTCCAAACTTCGGGTCATTCAAGACATGCGAATCATGCTTGCTAGGCAAGATGACTAAGTCTCCTTTTGGAAAGAGTTGTGAGAGGGCATCCGAGCTATTGGAGCTTATACACAGTGATGTGTGTGGTCTAATGAGCACAACGGCCAGAGGTGGCTATCAGTACTTCGTGAGTTTTACCGATGACATGAGTAGATATGGATATATCTATTTGATGAGGCACAAGTCGGAAACTTTTGAAAAGTTCAAAGAGTTTTAGAACGAGGTTGAAAATCAGCTCGGCAAGACGATAAAAATTCTATGATCATATCGTGGAGGTGAGTACATGAGCCAGGAGTTTGATAACCACCTGAAAAGCCGAGGTAGAGTACCTCAGCTCACACCTCCGGGTACACCACAGAGAAACGGTGTGTCAGAACGGAGAAATCAAACCTTGTTGGACATGGTCCAGTCGACGATGAGCAAATCGGATTTACCCTTGTCATTTTGGGGATATGCTCTAGAAACTGTAGCTTTCACACTTAATAGGGTGCCATCTAAATTCGTAGACAAGACACCACATGAGATGTGGACTAGTAAGACTCCTAGTTTGTCTTTTCTAAGGATTTGGTGTTGTGAAGCATTTTTCAAGCGACTCATGTCGGACAAGCTTACACCCAAGTCAGATAAATGCATATTTTTGGGATATCCGAGGGAAACCTTGGGATATAACTTCTACAATCGAGAAGAGAACAAAGTATTTGTTGCTCGGAATGGTGTTTTCCTCGAGAAAGAGTTTCTTAGTCGGGAGGCCAGTGAGAGAATGGTGCGACTCAAAGAATATCAAGAGCCACTCGGGGACAACTCGGTTGGTGATGAGATCACACCGGAGTCGGTCAGAGAACCCGCAGTGGAGTCAGCACTAGAGCCACGGAGGTCGGAAAGATTGCGCGGAATGCACGATGTTTTGTTGCTGGAAAGCGACGAGCCGGCCATGTATGCGGAAGCGATGGTGAGCCTAGATTATAAGGCATGGCTAGAGGCCATGAGATCCAAGTTAAAGTCCATGGATGAGAATCAAGTCTGGGACATGGTTGATCCACCACCTCGCATAGTTGCCATTGGTTGCAAATGGGTCTTTATGAAGAAAACCGATGTGGATGGAGTTGTTGCTAAAGGTTAAGGACAAGTTCAAGGAATTGACTATGATGAGACCTACTCGCCGGTAGCGATGGTGAAGTCGGTGAGGATCATACTAGCTATAGCTGCATATTTCCATTATGAGATATGGCAGATGGACGTCAAAACTACTTTCGTTCATGGAAATTGAAAAGAGGATGTATAAATGATACATCCTGAACGTTTTGTCAATCCAACTAACACTGGTAAAAAATGCAAGCTCAAGAGATCCATTTATGGATTGAGGCAAGTAGCTCGGAGTTGGACCATTCGTTTTGATGAAGTCATCTTTGACCTTGGTTTCATCTATAACGAAGAGGACTATTGTTTATACAAGAAGTCTAGTGGGAGCTCGGTTGTATTTTTGATCTTGTATGTGGATGACATACTGCTGATCGGAAATGATGTTTCGATGCTGAACTTAGTCAAGGAATAATTGAATGGAAACTTTTCGATGAAAGACCTTCGAGAGGCAGTGTACATTTTAGGCATCAAGATCTATAGAGATAGATCGAGGAGGCTGCTTGCCTTAAGCCAGAGCACGTACTTAGACAAAGTGTTGAAGAGGTTCAACATAAGTGGGGCCAAGAAAGGGTTCTTGCCCATCTCACATGGCGTACGGCTAAGCAAGACTCAGAGTCCTACGACTTCTTATGAGCAAAACCGGATGAGTAGGATTCCATATGCCTCGGCAATTGGATCCATCATGTATGCCATGCTATGTACATGGCCTAATGTTGCCTATCCAATAAGCCTAACAAGCGGATACCAGGCCGACCCAGGTGAGAGTCACTGGGCAGTGGTGAAAACTATCTTGATGTACCTGAAAAAGACTAAAGAGATGTTCCTAGTTTATGGAGGTGAGAAGGAGCTCTGCATAAAGGGTTACGCTGATGCTAGTTTCCAAACCGATAGAGATGATTGTCAATCGCAAACTGGATTCATGTATGTCATGAATTGAGGAGCAGTGAGCTAGACGAGTTCCAAGCAAGATACGGTGGCCGACTCCACAACAGAGGCCGAATACACTACGGCTTGTGAAGCTGCAAAGGACAGTGTTTGGATTCAGAAGTTCCTGGAAGATGTTCGTGTGTTCCCGAGCTGGTCAAAACCTTTAGAACTTTATTGCGATAATTCAGGTGCCATCGCACAGGCCAAGGAGACGAGACAACACCACAAGACTAGGCACATAGACCGAAAATATCACTTGATACAGAAGCTCGTAGATAAAGGTGATACTAATTTGTGCAAGATTCATACGGATGCAAATGTTGTAGATCCGTTGACTACGCCACTTCCACAACCCAAGCATAAGGGGCACGTTAGAGATATGGGCATTCAATGTCTATTTGATTGACTCTAGTGCAAGTGGGAGACTGTTGGAGATATGCCCTAGAGGCAATCATGTATGATGATATTTCCTATGTGTTTATGAATAAAGATATTCCTTGGACATTATCATTGATGTGTATTAACTGTGACAATATCATTGATGTGACATTATCATATGCCCTAGATGCAATCATGTACGTGACTTGTTTGTGAGACTATGCATTGTATAATAACTGTCCTAAATGGTCCCGAGTCCAAAGGGTTGTCTGGATGGACAACTAATCAGACTAGCATATGACACGGTGGATGGTCCGGTCTCACTAACCATGTAGCATTGGATGCTAGCCGGATAATATGGACTCAAAAAGGTATGGTCGGATTCGACATAGTTGGATCCGAGTCGAGATAAGGTCTGAGTTGGACAAACCCAACTATGAGACACAGTGATAGGTCATCTATGAGTCTCTAGTACAACATAAGTTCTATGTTCTAAGACCTGAGCTGGCACATGTACTCGAGATGGTGACAGACTTGCTTTGGGACGACAAAACTCTACTCCGTGACTGGGTAGGTACAAAGGTAGGTTTCGGGCGTGTCCAGACCCATGCTACAAGACATGGTCGAGGAAGATGGGATTTGCCCCTCCTACCAGGAGAGATATACTCTGGGCCCCTCAGGTGATCTGACCTGGATAAGCAAGGCCATGCGATGAGGATTATGAGATAATCCGAAGTGTTGGTCGGATTCATCGGAACGAGAAAGGGGTCGTGATGCAACAAGGATGACCATGTCGCCTTGTGCACAACAACATATATCGTGTGGCAAAGGGAATAGAAGTCTGAAGTACAAGTTCGCGTAACCAGCTTCATCGGACACTTGGAGTTGGCACGTCTTGCTAGAGGCCCCTACCGACCGGTCGAGTCGGATGTCATCTGACTCGCGACCAAGTGGATGAGAACCTAAAGGGTCACGCGCTTAAGGGAAGGAACACGTGAGCTTTAGGATCCGTGCAAGGCCCAAGAGTTGAGCCCGCGCCGGATGCCTATATATAGTGGAGGTCCGGCACACCTATCTGGTTGATCGCTTCGGCGCCGTCACTAGGGCTTTGCATGAGTTGCAGCTAGACACCTCCACACGCTACCGCCGACCGTGTGATCGGACCTAGCAGTCCGCCGCACGGGTCTTCCTCCTACAAGTGCGGATACCGTTAGAGGCGGTGCACTTGCGTGGCTCCGGCAAACTGTACATGCGATCCGGTGACCGGTTGTTCGAGGGAGATCGGAATGGCTGTTCGAGGGAGATCGGACGAGGAGGAGATGGACCACACGAACGTGCTGCCCCAACTCTACTTCCACTGCACGGTACTACGCGTCTAGTGGTAACAATCTATGATCCATCTCTATAGGATGTTCTTGGATGTTCTTCGCGTAGGAAATTTTTAATATGCATGTGCTGAACCTACAGTACAACCATGGTGAAACCACGCCCGACTATAAGAAGCAACCTGAGCACCCCTCCTCTAGCCTTTCGTTGTCTCTCCGCCTCCTATAGACATCCCGGACCACCCAATCCTCCTCATGTGCCCTCTCCCCCCATGGCTGCCATGACGCCACCTCGGCCTCGGTCATATTCCCTTGGAACTAACGCGCTCGTCGCCCATGGTCTGCACCAGAGCGTCACCACCGTCTTCAAACCTTGCCTCGCACTTAATTTTTCCCTCTCTGGTTGCCACATCGCCATGCCCCCATCACCATCAGCACCCTTCGCCGTGGATGACTTTGCGCTCAACCCCGGCCTTCCCAGAGCCAAAAACCATCTAGGGCGACGGGGGGCTCTCCCCAGAGCTTGCCGGTGTGCTAAACTTCTCCGTAGATGGAGGGAGCTGCCAGAGCAAGCACTGGTGCCGGCTCTGTCCCACCTCCCATGCCTCTCCAGCCGGCGCAGGCGCGAGGAAGGAGATGGCCCTGCCAGTGAGGCCAGTGACCCCACTGGTCATCCTCTAAGTTGTCCGCCCGGGCCTGCTGTCATGTTAAGTGGAAACAGCTTCCATGGGAAAAATTCTTCCCGAATGGAAAACGTATTCCGCGAAGTATGCCTTCGGCGTCACCAGGGACAGTAGCACGGTTGAGCAACTCGGCCGGCCCAGTTGCCTCCGCTCACCGTCCGGCCCGTTTGTTATAACCCCCTTTTTCCCCTTTTTCTTTTTAACCACAATTAAATAAATACAACTCCCAATTTGTTGATTCAAATTTCTGTAGATTTATAAAATCTTGTGTTATCCAAATATGTGCATTTCACATTTTTCCATATAACATTTTTCTCCTCCACCAATAATTTGGTCATTACTTTTATTGTAAAGCCCACATTGTAAAATTCGTAGAGAGTCAAAATCAAATCCAAATGAGGTGGTTCAAATTTCTAGATGATTCTACAATCATTCCCTTTTTATATAGCCCTGATGAATATTTTTCTATGCCTTGATTCTATTGGTCTAGTAAATACCCCTATCTTCCATTTACTTCACCTTGAGAAATTCATAGGAAAACCACGCCTACTCCAAATCCAGTGAATCCACTTCCCAAATGTTTCTAGAATTGTGCCCTATTTGTTGGGTGTGTCCCCTCATTTTTACTAAAATATTTTCTATAGACTTCCTACATGATCATAATGCCTCTATTTCAAATATTCAAAACCCACTTTGATCCACATCCAATGAAACCTCCTTTGTTGTTTTTCTTATGACCACAGATGTCCAAGAAAAATAAAAGTCATATTTATAGTGCACTTTTATTCCTCTGCATATTGTGTTACTTATTGCGGTTGTTTCCGAAGATAGTTGACATAGTAGACGAAGTGCTCAGAGTGGACGAGAAGCGTGTGAAGACCTCGAAGACTTGGATAAGCCAGGCAAGGAGCCCTTTCACCATGTTAAGAAACTTTTCATGCATCCCATATAGCACTTGTTGTTCCACTGAATTGATCAAAGCAGGGGAGGCCCACCGGTGAGCGGTGGTGGACCTCGTTGGCTTGAGTCTTGTGTTCTTCATCCGGAGGCCAGGAGCTGGAAGATATGGGAGCACGGCGGCTGGTTCCGTAGCTGGTCAACGCTTCGCTGGACCCCTTGAATGCCTCGACAAGCAGAGGAGACACGCCACCTGGGGAGCGCAGAGGGCCGTGGCCTGACAAGCCACGCGGAGGACAAGACCAGACTGTGGGGAGGGGCCCACTCCGATAGTGGCCTTGCCCCGCACGCGTGGATCTTTTGTTTCTCGGGCCGTCGGTTGGCATTCTCGGTGCATTAAGGCCCTTCCCCCGCATGGCAGAGGTAGTGGGGATCGTGCACAATGGATCCGCTCCCCACTACCCACCACACGGTGTTTAAATGGAGGAGGGAGAGGAGTAGAATGACTCATTCTCTCCCTTTGCCCCAGGCACATCATCTTCGTTGCTCCTGCCCTCCCTGGTGAGAGAGAGAGAGAGGAAAAGCACATGCCACGCAATCGCCGCTCCGCAGCCCGCCGCCCTCGGAGAGCCGCACTACGACTAACCCCTCATGCCCGCCGCCATGACCGCGAGACCCTTGGGATCCGTGACGAGCAAGGGTGCTTGGGACGGCAGCGACGTAGACGAGCACTTCATTGAGCACCTCCACCATCGCCACAAGTTGCCATCAGAAGAGCACCTAGAGGCGCGCGTCGCCGGGGCGGAGAACGCTCCAGCTCCGCGAGAGGGCGAGGTGGTGCTTTTCATTGAGAACTTGCTCCGTGGGCAAGAGCGGCCGGCGAGCACATTCTTCTGGTGGTTCCTCCCGCGGTTCGGCATGGAGCCACATCATGTCGCTGCTAACACCGTCTTGCAGCTGGCTGCATTTGTCACCCTCTACGACAGGTTCTTGGGGGTGGATCCACGCCTCGACCATTGGTGCCGCCTCTTCTACCTCGAGCGCCAAACGGTGAAGAATCTGACAACTGGCCAAAAGGTCATAACAACCTTCGGAGCCACCCTAATTCACTTCTCAGCCAGAGCCGGATTCCCGCAAGTACCCTTGCAGGATTCAGTGAAGAACTGGCAAAAAGGGTTCTTCTATGTGAAGAACATGAAGTTGGAGGAGGACTATATCAACCTTCCCGACTTTATCAACCAGCCACCGATCGAGATGCTGAAGTGGAGGCCGGCTCCACCCCAGTCACCCGAGAGGGCAGACTGGCTCTGCGAGCGCCTGGTGGTGATGACCAGGACGGAGGGGTTAACGGCTTCGGACCTCCTGGCTATGATGGTGGAACGCCGGGTACAACCGCTGTAGAGCCGACCGCACCTCATCTGCCTGATGGGAAGGTGGCGTGACTTGTGTCGGCTCTCCACCAAAGAGCTGAAGACGGTGCAGGTGGCAAAGAGGGTGAACGCCATTTTGGCCGCCAAGATGGACGAGGGTGGATGGCCATGGGGGATGGCCCCGTATAGCCAGGACCGTCCGGCTCCGCGAGTATGTGATGAGTCGTCCCCCACCCTTTATTTTTTTCTTTTGGAGCCGGTGCCCTTCCTCGACCTGACGAAGGACAGCTTCTCTTGCATGCATGACTTCTCGCAGCGGTAGAACTATGAGGAGCTGGTAGCCGACGTGGCGGAGTTGGACCCCGAGGATGTTGAGGACGCCGACGATGTGGAGCCAGTGGAGTCGTACCGAGATGGAGCGTCCGAAGCTGGCGAGGCGGAGACGGAGACGGATGCCACCGAGTCAGCGGATGAGTTCCTCCCCTAGTCACTTTTGCAGGATTGGACCGATGACGACGCTGAACCGGAGAGGATGTGCAATGTAGCGCCCCCGGAGGACCCCAAAGCCTCGAGGGAAGACATCACAGCGCCGAGGAGGCGCGTCTGCCACGCCGACCGTGAGCCTAGCTAGGGTGACGGGGTAGTAAGCGACAAGGGGAAGCAGCCAACTAGATCTAGGCTAGACCCCATGCGGGCAGCCAGGGAGCAGTCGGGCGACAGTCGCAGAGGCGGCAGGAAGAAGCAGCGGGACAGCCGGACCGGCCCCACTAGGCGTGCGTTCCGCTTAGTCATCGGGCAAGTTTTGTTTTCCTTGTATCCTTGCTTGTTTTTTAGTCGACTCCCCCTTCTCATCTTGTTCCTCTAGAGAGCAGCACGCCCTGGAGAGGGCTATGGCCATTGATACGGTGGGCACGGTGCCGCCAAAAATCGCCGAGGAGGGGCATCGCCAGGCGTGGCAGGACCTCGAGGCGGCCGGGAGGGAGCGGCGCAAGGAACAGCATCACCCGTGTGAGGAGGTGACATGGAACCAGCCGCCGGGGAGGGCCAGCATGGAGGCGGCCGGCTAATCATGGGAGCCTTTCTCCATTGGCCGAGAGAGGCGGACCAAGGACAATCACTACCCCGCACGGCGGGTAGAAGCGGACGTGGAGGTCAAGGAGGAGACCCGCATGGCCACAAATGCGGCTGGTGCCGCCAAAGCGGCGGTGTCGGGCGGCAACACGACCCTGTTGGGGGTGGATAACATGCCATCATGGTCGGAGGAGCCCCTAGAGGTCGTCATACAAGATTCGGCTCTGGAGGTTCCGGCTCAAGAGATTTTGGCCCTTGAGGCTCTAGCTCCGGACGCGAGCCACGGAGGCGCTGCCAGAGGCAGAGCGCCGTAGATTCAGAACGCAACGCCCGGGGGGGATGCCCTGGGCTCGTCAGTGGGGACATCAAGCACCGAGGGGCCGGGATGGGTGGGCCCCCGGTGATCACGGCAAGGGTGGACCCGCCGACGGGGGTCGACCGCAGGAGACCTGGGACGCGGTCGAAGGCACGTCCATCGATGATGCGCACAACGCCCTTGGAGCCACGGTAGCGACCATCATCACGGACTTTGCCGCTTGTCGTGCCCAGACGGCGTAGGACGCCCAGGCCACGAGCAACAGGCTGGTGCGACTTGACCAATCTGTCGCGGTAAGAGTTCGAGGCTTTTGTACTTTGCTTTGATTTTTGGCGCACACCCACTAGGTGTACCCCCCGAGGCTGGGTTGCAGGCTGGTCAAGCCTAATTGTTTTTTCTTTTGTCACCTTTGCAGGCTGGACATGATCGTCGGGTGTCTGCATACAACATGTTGCTAGGCTTGTACCGTAGAGCCGAAAACCAGCTGTCCGTCCTGTCCATGGATCTATAAGGTAATGTTCTTTTGAATTTTAAGTGGGGGAGCGCGAACGCACCCACTGGGTGTAGCCTCCGGGATTCAGGCCGGATGCTCCGGGGGTGGGCTGAATCCCTCTCTTCTTTGCTTTTTGACAAAGGCGTTTTCGCCCTGGGTAGCCACCCATGCTGAGACGGTTAGCCTCCGCCGCCAGGTGGTGCAGCTCAGGGAACAGCAGGACTTCCTAACCGCGGAGTGCAACCGGCTCCGCCAGGAGACGGAACGGTCACATGCGTAGAACGATGAGCGCGAGGCGGCCCATCGCCAAGATCTGGAGGAGCGGGAGGCGGCTCTCCGCTGGGAGATGGAGACCAAGGAAGTCGCATAGGCAAAGGCGGCCAAGGAGGGGTGGACGGCCCAGGCCGAGCATGAGCACCGGGTCAAGGAGTGGTCACCCGGGAGCTCTGTCTACAGGAGTAGGGGCACGAGGTTGACTGGCTGCTGACCAGTGAGTTTTGCTGTCTTTGTGCGGTTGTTCAAAGTTAGAGTTTCTCTTCGTTACTCATTTTTCGTCCTTCTTCCCCTTAGAGCTCTTCCCAAGAATGCAGGGAGTCGCTAATGCGGCCGTGGAGGCACACCATGGGGAATAGCGAGCGCAGGGGACCGCCATTGAGCAGCACGCCGCCTGGACCCTAGACGAGGTGGGGATTGCTGCCAAGGTGCGCCTGACCGAGTGGTCCGGTCACTAAAGCGGCTCTAGGCGGCCGGCACCGCGCTGGTTCGCACCCTCTGGCCGGTTGCGGTTGAGCCGGACTCCATGAGCTCATTGTCGAGGTGGCTCGAGTTTGATACCGTGCGAGTGAACGCCAGGAGGGCCTCCGCCGCGCACGCTGGAGCGGCCATGGCATTGCGCATCGCAAGGTCATGGTACCCTGAGCTGGACTTGGGGCTGCTCATGGCTCAGCACGTCGGCACCGATGCGGAGCTGGAGGCGGTTGCCGCTACGCTGGCCGTGCGGACCAGTGACCTTGCTTGCTTCACCGCATGGGAGAAGTACATCCTGGAGCGCATAGCTGAAAGCACAACATGCTCCCTTGGTGGTTTTGCTAATTCATGACAACATACATTGTCTCTTGGACTAATACTTTTATTTAGTGTGTTTCAGATAACAGTCCATGGAGAGTTGGGTTGGCAGAGAGATTGTGGAATACCCCAAGATGCAAGTAAATAGGTTGGCTAAGCTTCAATCAAGAGGACTCTACATTTTATATTTCTGAGAAATCACTTTGAGACCATAGGAAAGCCAATACTATTAAGAGGGGGTAAAGTTTTGTTGGTGAAAAAATGCTCATACGTGCACAAGTGATAGTCACCAAAGACACCCACAAACTCTCCCACAAAAGTGTGTCCCAGGTCAAACACTCAATCGGTGCAACTAACATTTCCATTCTGGTGCTACCAATTCTAAACCCTAAACAGACTCAGCAAAACACTAGCCACTTCGGTGCAACCGATTCTATACCGGTGCCACAGAGTTTAGGGTGCCAACTTTCTGTTACGCAAGTTCACAATTTCGGTCCCTCCGAGATTGTTGAATCAACATCACCGAGATTGACAATTTTTACTGTTGGTCACCTTATCAGTGCAACCGTGATTCCTATATCGGTCTCACCGACATTCAAAAGTTGCCACCTTTTGGTCACTTCGGTACCACCAAGATAAACACATCGATGTCACCGAGTCTGACTTATTGTGTGTAACATTTAAATTTTTGGGCATGCCTGTATATACCCCTCCACCACCACTTACTCGATAGAGAAGCACTCAGGACTATTCCATAACTATCCTATTAGTTTTCTGAGAGAGAACCACCTACCCTTGTGTTGAGGTCAATATCTTCCACTCCAACCATATGGATCCTGATTTCTATCCTCCTCAAGTTGCTTTCCACCAATCCCATCTCTTCTACCAAGCCATATTTGTGAGAGAGTGATTGTGTGTTGAGGAGTCTATCATCTTGAATCACAAGAGCAAGGAGTTCATCGATATTATCGATCCTATTACCTTTTGGAGGGTGGTGCCAACTAGATTGGTTAGGTGTCTCTTGGGAGCCTCCTACTTCGTGTTGTGGAGTGAACCAAGAAGTTTGTATGGGCAAGGAGATCGCCTACTTCGTGAAGATCTACCCATAGTGATGCTAGTCCTTCGTGGACGGAAGCCGTTACGGAGTAGTCAAGGTTGCTACTTCATGGACCCTTATGGGTGGAGGTCTCCGTGGACTCTCGCGACCGTTACCGTCCATGGGTTGAAGACTCCGTAAACATGGACGTACGATAGCACCACCTATCGAGACCAAGGGAAAATCCTTGCATCTCCAATTGCGTTTGATCACCATACCTCTACTCTTTACTTCATGTGAAATGTCTTTGCATTCCGCTGCTATATTTTTTGACATGCATGTGTAGGGTATATAGACTCGCTAGCCTTGCTAAAACTGTTAAAATCTGCCAACCAATTAACTTGGGAAAAGAATAGGTTTTAATTTTCTGCTAGTAGTCTATTCACCCCCCTCTAGACAATCTTCTAGTGATTCCTCAATTGGTATCAGATCTTTGGTTTCCATTGCATCGGTTTAATTACCGAGGAGGAAGATGGATGTGTCTAGTATAGAGAGTTTGTATTGTAGAGTGCCCATTCTTGATGGAGAGTACTATAGTCAATGGAAGAATGCCATGATTGATCTATTTGACAAATTCCATTTGCGGAAAGATATTGAAAACCCCTGTGTGCTCCCTATTGATGAATTGTATCCCACACACGAAGAGGAAATTAACATGCTTGGTAACCTAAGAACTATTAATCTTATTGTTATAGGTTTACCGAGATTCACGCTTTCTCAATTGAAGGACTTTGCATGTGCCTATACCTTGTGGAGTGATTTGGAGAAACAATATCCAAATCTTTCATTACGAAGTCTTGATGAGATTCTTCATAAACTTGTTGTTTTTCACAAAATGAAGCCTAGTGATCCAAACTTTGGTAAATGCCTATTTGAGCTCCGTGATATTATGCGTGCTAAAGGAGATGTCACCACTATCAACAACATTATGTTTGAATCCATTCACATTCATAAACTTGAACATTGTCATGATCACAATTCTAACGAATCTCTTGTTCTTTATCACAAGGATTTCCCACTTGATGATGACAATGTGGAACATGACTACCTTGGTGAAGATGAGTTGTTCGACATTGAGCATGATAAAATCATGAAGAATCTAAGTCTAATGGCAAACTTCAAGGATTATATGTCCAGAGGAAAAGAGTAGATTCTCGACAGTGGATGTACGGATCACATGACTGGTGATAAAGACATGTTCCAAGATATCATGCCTAACCAAGGTCCTCGAAGGTACGTGACCTTTGGAGACAACTCTAAGGGTAAGGTACTTGGCCTTGGTAACATGGCAAAATCTCATGATAGCTCAATTCAAAATGTGATGCTTGTTGAATTCCTTGGGTTCAATCTCCTTTCCGGATCAAGACTAGCAGACTTCGGTTTCAATGTGCTATTTACTAAACTAGATTGCCAAGTGTTTCGATTTGATAATCATAAAATTGTCTTCATCGTTATTCATAGAGGTGATCTATACATTGTTGATTTCACTAAAAAGCCCCAACCTTGTACTTGTTTAATTGCAAAATCCTCTAAAGGTGGGCCATGGCATAGAAGGCTTGGACATGTAGGCATGTGTAATTTAGACAAACTTATCAAAGGTGATCATATACTTGGTGTTAAAGATGTTATCTTTGACAAAGATAGACTTTGTAGTGCTTTTCAAGCTGGAAAGCAAGTAGGTGGAAGTTATCCTGTTAAGAATATCATGACTACTAGAAGACCACTGGAGTTACTTCATATGGATCTTTTCGGTCCCAATGCTTACAAGAGTCTCGGTGGAAATTCCTATGGTGTAGTTATAGTTGATGATTTTTCCAGATTTACGTGGGTATTCTTTCTTGATGATAAGTCGCAGGTTCAAAAGATCTTCAAGAACTTCGTTCGCAAAGTGCAAAATCACTTTGAAGTGACGATCAAGAAAGTTCGGAGCGATAACGGATCGGAGTTGAAGAACACCCATGTGGATACCTTTCTTGACGAAGAAGGTGTATCACATGAGTTCTCGGCTATGTACATGCTTCAACAAAATGGAGTCGTTGAGAGGAAGAACCACACGCTTATTGAGATGGTGAGAACAATGCTTGACGAATATAAGATGCCAAGACACTTTTGGGCAGAAGCCTTTGAAACAACATGTCATGCCACAGACCGACTTTACTTGCACAAGCTTCTCGGTAAAACGACATACGAGCTACTCACCGGTAACAAACCCCAAGTTGGATTCTTTTGGGTATTCAGCTCAAGTGCTACATTCTTGACAAGCATTGTCTTACTAAATTTGCTCCCAAATCTCATGAAGGATTCCTACTTGGTTATGGATCGAACTCTCACACTTATCGTGTCTACAACCACTTCACTAGAAAAGTTGAAGAGATGGTAGATGTGAAGTTTGATGAATCTAATGTTTCGCAAGTTGAACAATTGCCAAATGATGTAGGTGATAAGGACCCTTCGGAAGCTATCCTAGATTTACCCTTCGGTAAGATTCGTCCCATGGAGGTGAAGGAAACTACTTCATGAAATCAAGTGGAAGCCCCTACTTCATGACAAGGCGAACCACAACATGACATGGAGGCATCCACAAGCGGTGCACGACAAGATGATGTTGAGGAGGAAGTACATAATGAAGATCCACCACAACCTCCTTCACCACCACCTCAAGGAGATGAACACGTTGACAACAACAAAGACAAAGGAGATGATGATGAAGAAGAAGCTCCACCATCCAACAATTGGAAGTTGACCCGAATTCGAGCACAAGTGACCAAGAACCATCCCCTAAACCAAATCTTTGGGGACATCCAAACCAGGAGAATCATTCGCTCTGAAACTCATCTAGATAACTTTTGTGAGCATTATTCATTCATATCTAGCATTGAGCCTTTGAGGGTAGAACAAGCTCTTGAAGATGGGGATTGGGTGAACCCTATGCATGAAGAACTACAAAACTTCGGAAGGAACAAAGTGTGGACACTCATGGAGAAACCCGAGGATGATCACAACATCATTGGAACCAAATGGATGGTCCAGAACAAGCAAGACGAAGACGGTGAAGTCATATGCAACAAGGCACGTCTCGTGGCCCAAGGATATACTCATGTCAAAGGTATGGACTGCGGTGAGACATATGCCCCCATTGCTAGACTAGAAGCTATTCGAATTCTTCTTGCCTATGCTCACCACCATGATATCATGCTTTATCAAATGGAACTTAAAAGTGCCTTTTTAAATGGTGAAATTGAAGGAGAGGTTTATGTTAAGCAACCACCTGGTTTTGTGAATCTTAAGAAACCTAATCATGTTTACAAGCTTCGTAAAGCCCTTTATGGTCTCAAGCAAGCCCCTCGTGCTTGGTACGAATGCTTAACTAAGTTTCTCATTGAAAAAGGTTTTGAAATTGGTAAAATTGATGCAACCTTGTTCACTAAGAGAGTTAATGTAGAATTATTTGTGTGCGAAATCTATGTGGGTGATATTATCTTTGGTTCCACTAACCCTCAATTTAGTGAAAGATTTGGAAGGTTGATGTCCGAGAAGTATGGGATGTCCATGATGTGTGAGCTGAAATTCTTTCTTGGATTGCAAATCAAGAAATCAAGAGAAGGAACTTTCATCTCTCAAACTAAGTATACCAAGGACTTGATCAAGAAGTTCAACATGCAAGAGTGCAAAGGTACTTGGAAAAACTTCATTCCACGAGATTGCAACCAACTCCAATTATAAGCAATCTTGTCTTGACCAAGTATCCACAAACCCTCTTGACGATGGAAGGAAGAAGACAATAAAAATATATCCTTGACATATACTTGATCATTATTGCAAAATGTCAGTTGGTAACATGTCAAATGGATATACCTATTGTTCTTCCTTACATGACTAACCCTTGTAGGTAACAATTATACTAGAATGAGAAGGATTGCTCCCAACTCAAGATCTTCTTCATCAACCTCGATCATCCTCAACAAGTTCCCCTACAAGCTACATGATCAACATCACCCAAAGGTATGCTCTCATATCCTTGAAAGGGCTTTACTCCAAGACATGAGCTAAATCAACTCAAGTAATATGAAGACATTAAAATGCTTAATCGAAAAATGGTAACTCCATTTTGATCTTAACATAGAGTATGACCTATGATCAAGTATTCTTGCTTGGCTCCTAAGTCAATATACTCTAATATAGGTGACCTAGTCACCGCCCATCACTAGTTAAGAATCTCGTGTACTTTGTTCTCTACTTGCATGATCTCTAGTAACCACTCAAACCTTTTCTAGATGATGCCTTTCTCTTTTCTTTTGAAAATATTTTCTTTCAACTCTTTGAAAACAGAATCTTGGTCTCTCATTCTTTACATTCTTTTTGAGCCTCGGAGTCACCGACTCAGATATCTCGGTTTACCGAATTTGCACATAAGCTGCACTACAAAATCTCGGTACCACCGATCTATTTGGCTTGGAGTCACTGATTTGTCTTTCTAATCTTATCTTTGCTTCTTCTGTTCCTTCGATCATCCCTCTTAAAAAATAAAAACATTAGGGGGAGAATAACAAGAAAAACTTAGGGGGGGAGAAATTCTTTATTCCAGGATCAATAGCTCAAAGGAGGAGAACACTAATATTTGCCACAAGGAGAGAAGTTGCATTCAATGATTCCCTTAGTTCTTTTCCGAAACCTTACTTTCAATGACCCTTGTTCTCAAGGATCCCTTCCTTGTCAATGACCCCTGTACGTACTCCTAAATTTGACCTTTTTGGAAATTAGTGCCAAAGGGGGAGAATTACAAAGCTTCATGCTAAAGGGGGAGTTACATGCTTATGCAAAGGGGGGGTTATGATTTAGGGGGAGAGGAGGATGTCAAAAGTTCACACTTATATAAACAAGGGGAGAATACCAAAGTAAGGGGGAGAAAATTCTAAGCTCAATAATATTCTTGCTTATTTTATTTGACTGTTCACTTTAGAATTTTCTCACCCTATCCAATACTAATATCTACATGCCGAGATACAGGGGGAGAGGATGAACTACTACTTTCATACCTAAGGGGAGAAAACTCTAAAGGAATTAATGCCAAAGGGGGAGACATATCAATTCTTGAGGAATACTATCTTCTGTATGTTCTCCATATCTTGGTATCTTTGAATTCTATTGATTTTGAGTGGTAGAATACTCTTGTGTTTCCTAACATTGTTTTCCCAAGTGTATTTCTATTGCTAAAACACTCAAGAACTCAGGGTAAGTATATGCATCATATGCTTGATCAAGATGATCTCTTGCTTCTTGCACATATTGTTTGCAAGAGTGAAGTCTTGAATAAGGATACGCCTCATTCATATACATTTGATGCATATAGCCAAGATACACATGACTTATCTTATCCCTTCTACTACATGTCTGCCCATGCATTCCAAAACATCTATCTTTTAAAAGGATTGCACACATTTAGGGGGAGAAAATCAAAGTCATGTTTCTCTCAAAGTCGTCATTATATCCACGCATATCTTTATTTGAAGCTTTGATTGTATGTTGTCATCAATTACCAAAAAGGGGTAGATTGAAAGCACAACATGCTCCCTTGGTGGTTTTGATAATTCATGACACCATACATTGTCTCTTGGACTAATAATTTTATCTAGTGTGTTTCAGATAACAGTCCTGGGAGAGTTGGGCTGGCAGAGAGATTGTGGAATACCCCAAGATGCAAGGAAATAGGTTGGCTAAGATCAAGCAAGAGGACTCTACATTTTATATTTGTGATAAATCACTTTGAGTCCATAGGAAAGCCAATACTATTAAAAGGGGGTAAAGTTTTGTCGGTGAACAAAATGCTGATACGTGCACAAGTGATAGTAACCAAACACACCCACAAACTCTCCCACCAAACTCTATCCCAAGTCAAACACTCAATCGGTGCAACCAACATTTCCATTCCGGTGCCACCGATTCTAAATCCTAGACAGACTCAGCCAAACCGTAGCCACTTCGGTGCAACCGATTCCATACCGGTGCCACCGAGTTCGGGTTGCCAACTTTCTGTTGTGCAAGTTCACAGTTTCGGTCCCTCCAAGATTGTTGAATTGGTGTCACTGAGATTGAGCATTCTGACCGTTGGTCACCTTATCGATGCAACCGAGATTCCTATATTGGTCTCACCGACATTCAAAAGTTGCCACCTTTTGGTCACGTTGATACCACCGAGATTAACACATCAGTGTCACCGAGTCTGACTTATTGTGTGTAACGGTAGGATTTTTGGGGATGCCTATATATACCCCTCCACCACCACTTACTCGACAGAGAAGCACTCAAGACTATTCCATACCTATCCTATCAGTTTTCTAATAGAGAACCACCTACCCTTGTGATGAGGTAAAGATCTTCCACTCCAACCATATGGATCTTGATTTCTAGCCTCCGCAAGTTTCTTTCCACCAATCCAATCTCTTCTACCAAGCCATATTTGTGAGAGTGATTGTGTGTTGTGGAGTCTATTATCTTGAAGCACAAGAGCAAGGAGTTCATCGACATTAACGAGCCTATTACATTTTGGAGGGTGGTGCCTTGTAGATTTATTAGGTGTCACTTGGGAGCCTCCTACTTCGTGTTGTGGAGTGAACTAAGAAGTTTGTAAGGGAAAGGAGATCGCCTACTTCATGAAGATCTACCCATAGTGAGGCTAATCCTTCATGGACGGAAGCCATTCTGGAATAGTCAAGGTTGCTACTTTGTGGACCCTTTTAAGCTCTTTTGTGTATATAAGTTATTATGCTTTTGGTTGCCAAAATGTTTGTGCATACCGGCTCGGCCTTAGACTTTTTGCCCTTTTGGTTCTGTCTTCCCGAAGCCTTGTCCCCTTTGGTCTCAGCCCCGCCAGCCGGACAATCGGGAGCTAGTCTATAGGTGGGACAGGGCATCCTCCTCAGGGGAGTCAGTCACGAGTTTGGAAACCACAAGGGTGTTTCGGCTAAGGTGAGTGGCATAGGCTAAGAAAAAGTATTGCGGCTATCCCTAGCCTGTCACACCCTGTGATTTGCCTCTCTTGACTAAGTTATCATGACTCAAAAATTAGGGCCAATTAAATTTTTTTAAGTGCATATGAATGCTTGACTTGTGTCCTATTTTGCTTGCTTGTTTGATTGCTTGCTAGTGCTCAATATTCATAAAACTCCCTCCTACTCTCAAAACTCTCTTCCTTGATCTAAAACTCTTGTCCAATGATCATACCATGTGTATAGGACCTAAAACTATTTTTATCAAATATTGTTTTGGCCAAAAAGCCTGTATTTAAATTAGGTTTTCAAAACCCCGTGATTTGAGATTTGCACTGCAAGTCCCCAAATTGGGTGGATCATTTTTCCCCAAATGCTTTATTTGAAATCCAATATATATAAGTCTTCGCAAAACCCCCAAATATTAATTTTAAAGATTATTTTACTATTTTATTTAAAGTTTTTTTCTTAAGTCCAGAAATGGTCTTCTATAGGTAAAAATTATTTAAATGCTTTAAAAATATTTGAATTTTTTATGAAAACTTAGTGGACATATATTGTCCATATATAAGAGTTTCAACACATGGTCATGTTCAAACAATTGGACAAAACCCTCAAAAACCATTTCTTCCTATTTCAAGCATTTGAAATATTTCTATAAGAAATATTCTCAAATAAATCCAAGAAAATTCCAGTATGTCACATATGATATATGTGATCATCTTGATAGGTTTCATATCAATCCCAATTGTTTTGGTTCACAAAATTATCCCAAAATCCTCTCTATCCACATCCAAATTTGAGCAACTCTACATTATCAACTTTCCCCATTTGGTCCCAAACTTTTTGGGCATGCTCTAGTCACCAAATTATGCCACCACGGCAAGTGGATTATCAAGGAGAATGCTTTAGCATGATTAGATCTATAGATACCCATTTCTGTCCATTTTAGGGTTTACCAAGTTTGCATTGGAAACTTTCATCATATAAGCCCAAACTTGGTGATAAACCTCGTTTCCACCTATCAATTGATACTGTCAAATTTCATATCAAGGAGACCCTTTTAACCAGCTCGTAACCAGCACAAACACCTTCTAGCAAAAAACCAAAACTGTTGTTTTCACCTCTTCCATTGATCTCATTAACCTCAAATTTTTACCATATCCTATTGTAGATACCTTGCACCCCCAGTCAGAATTTCAAGCCTCAGCTCCATGGTTAAGTGGGGTAAAACCCCATTTTCCCCCGTGGACAGCAGTAAAACCCTCCTCTCTCCCCTCCCCTCTTATTCTATCAACCTCCCAAGGCATCCAATGCTAGTGTACACTATCCTAGATCCCCCTAGACCCCATAGACACTAGTGTACGCGCACAAGACGCTGTTGGCATGCCATGGCATGCCAAACGGGTGCTCCAGAGCACGCTACAGTGCGCTCCTGCACTGTATCCACCGCCCAATGGTTCCTCCCGACAACCTTGGTCTCCCCTTTGTGTCCCCTGAGATGCCCTCGATGTACGCGTCCCTCCAAGCTGTCGGCGCCCTCCTCTCTCTCCTCCTCCCGCACGTGCTCGAAGTTGCCCAACTCGGCAGTGGCCAGCCTCACACGTGTGAGGTGCTGGCGCACCCCTGCTCCACCTCTTTCTTTCCCTGGACATAGGCAATGCCCAAAAACTCCATTGACTCGCCCCAGAGCTCTCCCGTGGCCCCTAGCTCCGCATGTACCACTGCCGTGGAAGTTGTCCATGGTAGCTCGCGCGCTGGCCATATAAGCGAGCCCCGAGCTCCCGTCGGCTCTCCACGCGTTACCTCTCTCTCCCATACGCTACCTGGAGAGGTTCCCCCATACTCCCATGCCCTGCATCATCCCACATGGCCGAATTCGAGCTTCTCAATCTCTCCCTTCCCCTATCAGCCCCATCAGGAGAACCCCTGCATCCCCATGGTCCTCTCCCGCTCTTCATGACCTCCTCCCCGTGGCCAAGGCTCCATGTCCATCGCCGTCATCGGCGTCCTCCGCCATGGCCGGCGTTGCGCCTGTCCTTGACCTCCCTGGGGTCCATGGCCTCACAGGCAGGTGCATCAGGCCGCCCCAAGACCACTAGTGGACGGATCACCGCCGGGGGTGGCTGGAGTCAACGGGCCTGGTGCCCGCTCTGCTTTGTCACACCTCCTCTGCCTCTCCTAGCTCGATCGGGAGGTGGAGGACGGACCCAACAAGTTTAAGTGGAATCCCCCTTGACTCCTGCTTCCCCGTCGAGGAGACGTGCTCCTAGGAGTATGCCTTAGGCGTGGCCTCACACGCGTGCCGGCGAGCTGATGGGCTGGCCCAGTCCAGTAGCCCCCCCCCCTTTTTTTGCTTCACTCAGGGCCTTGAGGCCCATTACGTATATTCTTTTTACATTTTTCATTTCTTCACAGATTATAAAATTCAAAGAGAAATCATTTCAACTCTAAATTGAATGATTCAAATTCCTATAGCCTTATAATAAATCCAGCTATTATTTGGCACAAACTGCAAAAAAATTCATCACAAGTTTCTGCCTTGTTTAAATTTGATTTCAAATTTGAACTATTTGGAGCACCTTGTAAAATCCCTAGAGCGCTCATATCAACTCGAAATGAAGTGATTCAAGTTCCTATGTGTATCTAAATTCATGCACTAAGTGGAGAGAATTTTGCCTTACACTTATTCTGCTATGTCAATTATTGGGCACGTTCTTCACTTGTGACCCACTTTACAGATCCCTAGGAAAATCATACCAACTCCAAATCAAGTGAAACCACTTCCTACATGTTTCTAAAATCAGGACCTATTTGTTGGGTCCATCCACACATTTTTTGCAAAAATATTTCCTATGGACATCTTATGGTACCATCGTTTCCTGCATGTCCACCATTCAGAACTCCCCCTTGACCAACACCCACCAAAACCTCCTTGGTTATTTTTCACATGACCAGAGGTGTCCAAGAAAAATAAAACTACTATTTATAGAGCACTTTTATTTTTTTGCTTGTTGTGTTCCTTATTGCAGTTGTTTCTGATGATAGTTGACAAAGTAGATGAAGTGCTTGGAGAGGACGAGAAGCGTGTGAAGACCTCAAAGACATTGCTAAGCCAGGCAAGCAGCCCTTTGACCATGTTAAGAAACCCTTTTTATGCATGTCATATAGCATTTTGTTTTGATGTGTTGATCATGTTGTCGTGGTGACCACTATGGTGGGATGCCTTTGATACTTTTACCATTGATACTTGCATTGTGCATGACCCTACCTCCTTATGACGGTTGTGTGGGTGGGAATAGCAAGGTTTCTAGTAGATGCTACGCAAGTGGGATCAGGATTATGCATGGTGATGGAAACAAAGAAATGTTTTCAAAGACTTTTCAAAAACCCCGTTGGGTGCCACTAATGCCCGAGGGAGATGGTGATGGGCTAGGTAACCAATTGATAAAGAAGTGATGTACCGGAGCAAGTGGAGGGTCTATTTTCGAAAATGGATAGTTTTAAGATTTGATGACCACTCTACCCCTATATGGGAAGGGACTCTATGTTTAGTATCACCATGGGAAAGGCATTGTTCGGCTGGTTACCTCGGGTATGTAATACACCGCGAGTCGTTGATGCCATGGAAGTTCCTCGAGTCTTGTGGGTAAAGCACGCAACCTCAACAAAGTGTAAAACTACTCGAATAGCCGTGTCCATGGTCATGGATAGTTGGAAGTCCTCCTTAAACTCCGATGATGTTTTCACAAACTTGGCGTGTGTGTGTGGATGACACAGAGGTGATGCTTGAGATAAGTCAGATGACTTGACGTGATGACAGAACATGAGATGTTCAACCCCCTGTTTATGAAGATATCCGTAATTTTTTCATATGGATATCGACCAACTGTTGGTGCATTCTCACAAAGCTACTTGATCATGTCATTGCATTCAAAATTAGCTTTCTGCAAACTACCTACTTAGTGCTATAACATGCATATTTATTACCTTGTTCCAACATGGGTTGCTTGCGAGTACATTCAAAGTACTTATTGAATTGCCACTTGTTATTTAATTGGCCACACATGGAAGAGTAGGTATATGGTGATGAGTTCGTTGGAGAAGAACATGCGAACTAGGATGCTTCCGAGTCGGAATGTCTTTAGGGTAAGGCAGATGGCATGGGTTCACGCTCTCGTTGAAGATTTCCGCTGCAAGTATATGAAGTGTAGGCCTTAAAAACTACATTTGAGCAAAATGGTATGTAATGAATGTAAGACTCTTGTCATTCTGTTTCTATGTGTTCAGTGAGCATTTATCTTTGGGATCACTGTGCACGTACATTCGGTGACCACGACTTATGAGTCAGGGTCCCCATAGAGCTGGTATCAGAGCCATCCTAACTTTAGGAAGCCCTTAGTTAGCATGGACATTAGTTAGGACAAAACCTTTTTCCCAAACCCTTCAAAATCATTTACAAACCTCTATATTACTCACCTCTTCTAAATCTTCAAAGGAATCAAAGGTTTTTGCCTTAGCATTTCCACAATTTTTCTCTTAACTCCCCTCGTCTACTTTTTCAAAACTTTGCAAATGGTCGCTACTACCCTTGTGCCCCTGACCACAGGATTCCTTGTAATCCTCGTGGGTAATCTGGAAGGAAGCCACCTTGTCAGATGATTGCCGACATATCTTGGACCCGAGTTGGCAACAATAGACAAGGAGCTACCAATAGAAGATACCTTCTTGAAGGATGAGGATGTCAAGACTTAGATGATAGTGACACCCTCAACATAGCCCCAGGATGATGCAACATTGGCCTACGATGACCAGAGCATAAGATATGCAAGATCATTTTATGCATCACTAATGGAGCAATCCTGTCAGTACCAATGACGTGTAGACAACCATCAGTGGAAGAGAACCTCGCCATTTGGTATGCCTCACTATACTGAGAAGGAAAACGGTTCTCATCATGACCCGCTCTTGGTGCCGATGATATCGTCAACGTGACCGGTAGGATACAACTCTACAATGCATTGTTAATGCAATTGCACAAAAGGTTGCCTACCTGGAATGCTCGACGTCTCAGAAGACAAGAAGGCATTGTCACGATCACGAGGACACCAGAAGACCCTGTCAACAACAACTGTGAAGAATAACCTTCATCGTGAACTCACCAGACCCGAAGTCGTCAAGGACTCTTCTCGCGCAACCATGATCGTTTTGATGAAGGACAACCAGAGGCATAGTCATACGTGAAGAAGACCCAAAAGCCTGAGCAGACTCCTCTCCAAGACACAAAACAAGCACGAGTAATGAGTCCGAAAACCCCTAGGGTAGGATAGGTCGTGTGTCCCCTACTCAAAGTTGAGTTCATATGATGATTCAAATGGAACCACGATGTGTGTTTCTTGATTTGGTTGTTTGTGCTTTGGTATAAGTCACACTTTTTTCCTAGGCAGCAAGTGCGCGAATATACCACCTACCTTACCTAGATGTTTGTGTTTGGCCTTTTCGACACTTGCTTGATTGCACTTGCACTATACCACCACCTTAGGAACTCTCCTCTATGCTGTTTTCCCTCTTCCCCCTCTCGTCAACCAAAGACTGGCAAGGCAATATACACCAAGGATCCACCTCGACAAACAACTACCATTGAAGACATTTGAGGACAATCTATTCAACCAGACACAAACCCTTAGGGATTAGGCTCTTCCCTCAAGACTAGAAACCCCTCCCCAGACCAGCCTATAACTCACGAGCTTCCCTAGAACAAGCCTCTGATCACGTGTTTAATACATGGATTTGCCAAAGCACTTGTTGAGCTTCTATAACCCCTGCTTAGCATTGGTTTCATTATGAAGCTAGTGATCGTAGTGAACACATGTAACATCCCAAAATTTCATTTTGGAATGTTATGATATATAGCTATGCATCATCATCACTTTGTTTAAATGTAATGAATTGGTTAAAGTGCTTCTTTTGAAATTCTGAAAGGCCCTTTCTATTTTTCCATGTATCTGTTTCATCTATTTGAAAACCTTTGGAAATGTTCAAAGAAAGAGAGGAGTAACATGACACTCCATACCAGGGACATCTTGGTGGAATATTTGAGCAATTAAACTAGGAGGTTACTTGAAAATTTATCTCAAAAGGATTTCAAATAAATTAGGCATTTTCTGAAAATAAATTTTTAAAAAGATATTCAATATGACAGAGGAAAAATGTTCATTAAATAGCATTAATTCTCTTGATCATTTCGATATATATATATATTTATTATGTTTGGAAATGTTTTGAATGCACTAAAAGAGTTTTTACTGCACTCGAAATAGAAAAGGAAAGTTTTTAAAACGAATCGGGCCGGCCCATAGTAGTTAACTCCGGACTTCAATTCGGATCGGGCAACCGACGCACTAACCTCGCCTTTTCTCTCACTGGCACGCTGGAACCACTGGCCGACGGCGTCATCCGCATGCCCGTCTCCTTCCTCGCGCGTGCTACCGTCGCCGGAGATCCCTCTCTCCGGATCTCCCTTCTCTCTCCCTCCCCCGACCCCGTACCTGGCCTATAAAAGCCCCAGCCCTCGCCGCGCTCCATTCCACCCCGAGCCCTCACTCTACCTTGCCAGAACACCACCGCACCACCTCGCCGGAGTTCGGACTCCAACCGAACCCTCCCGAGCTCGAGGCCGTCGCCTTCGTCGTCCCCAGCCCCGTCCGACGCCGCCAATTGACGCCGGAGCTTCGCCGCCGTCGCCTGAGCACTTCGGACGTCGCCCCCGACCACCGCACCGTCGACTCTGACCACCTTCGACTTTCGGCCGCCGTCGACCTCGCTGGAACCTTCTCCTCCCCTCTGTAAGCCACCAGACCCCCTTGGACCGTTAGATGCAAATCCAACGCTCCCGAGTGTAAGATTTAAACAGTGAAACGTTTCCCTCTACGCTTCAGTTGTCCGCTCGTTAGCTCTCTCGCGCACGCCCTCGTGGCTAATCACAACCTGACACGTAGCCCCTAACCGATCGATATTAGTTTCTCTTTTTCTCTTTCTGTTTTGGAACACAGAATGTGATCTGATTTTGTTTTTATCATATCTTTTAAAATACTTAGTGTTTTTAGTTGATTCTTTTTGCATTAGTTCACAAATTTGATGTAGTTTATGTCTGTATACTTAGATTTCAAATTTGAACTTTAAATTTTGAATCTAATCAAATTTGTTTAAATTACTAAAATCTGTATAACTAGAGTTTAAAAATATATTTTTGAGTGAATTTTTTGGCCACTGTTTGGTATTAGTTAAACCTATCATTCTACATAATTTGAGAATTTTTAGAATGAATTTGGTTACTGTTTTTAACAAAAACAGAATCTGTTTAGTTCTTAATAGATTTTAACTAAATTGATTTTTATTTAATTTGAACCTGAATTAGTTTAACTTTTGTTTTTAGATTTCATTAGGTTCTCTTGATTCAACTTTAGGTGTATTTTTTCTGTTAATAAAATATGTTTTTCAAATTGTTTTGTGCTCTAGTTTGAATAGGTTTATATTGTTTAGAAGAAGTTTTGTAGTACTTCTTTTAGCACAATACTTTTATAATGAAATACTTTCTATTTTCAAATAAAATTTTATATTTACTTTTTTGTTATCTAAAATTTCTAGCTGTTCAAAACCAATTTTTTGACTTGTATGTCTTAGAAGGGATTTTGACCCCAATATTTTTATAGTCTTATACTTTAAGTGATTCTTCTTTTGATTGTGATTTTGTTTGTTGAAGCATTTGTTTACCTTACTGTTGAATAGATTGTATTGTGTTTATGCTTATGGTGTGATCTTGTTTGATTCGTTAGATCATCCGGAGTGCGAAGCTTGTTATCTAGAGTCACTTGCTTACGAGGATCGTCAGCAAGGCAAGTCACTTTGACCATGTATACCTATGTTTTATTGCATTAGTCCTTCCATCTCCCCAATTGCATGCAAAGTAGGTAATTTGGAAACTTGGTTACTTGTTGTAGTATCATGTGGTAGGTACCCCTCAACCCTTTGACACATTGGCCCCGGGAAACATTGTTTTACATTTTGCTATGCTATTAGTAGACGGGGTTGGTTGTGTGATTCATGAGATTTGTGAGTTAATAATTTCAAGACCTACATGATGATCAAGTCTTCAAGACTCCAAGTTTTCAACATACCTCTGGGTGGATGATGGTTGAACGGCGCCCTGGAGAAACCAGTGGTTAGCCTAGATGATGCTGGAGAAGTGCCAGTATTCATGCGGAAAGGTCCACCCAGGCACAAAGAGATGGATGGATGCTTCAAGACCCAAGGCTTACCTGCACAGCCACAAGCCATTATGGGCTCTGGCTTGGTTGGATATCATGGTGACCCTGGACAGGCGGTGCTACGAGATGTAGAAGAACGATAGGAAAGGATGGGCACCGACAGAGTCTCGGGGAAACACTTTTGAAGACCATGTTTTGGTCATCCGTTTCTCAAAAACCATGAAGTGCGAGAAGTCCAACGGAGGCGATCAAATCTTGTGGGGAACGTGTGCAAAACTCTACAGAGTACCCAAACCTAATCTATTAGCCGTGTCCACGGTCATGGACAGTTTGAGCCAAAGGAACTGAAACTATCTGGAACTCTCAACACCATAAATTGTACTGATGTGGGTATTTTAATGTTAACTTGGGTATGAGAATTGGTTGGTGGAACCATCTCATTTAATCAACCAACATTGTAGTAATTATGCTTTTGCCCTCTCTTGTTGTAGGAAATTTTTGGCTTTATGCAAAAACTTACTATCCCCACCTGCCATATATGCATATAGACTAGATGATTACTTTACCCCCTCTCTTGTGACTTTGCTAGCATATTCAATATGCTGACCTATATGGATGCAACGTATCATGTTGCAGAGTACTTTTCCGACCAGGAGTGAGGATACAGTCTACGCTCGGTGAGATGCCCTTGGAGTCAGATGGACTCAACTACCTATGGAGCTTCCGCAAGTTTTTGGTTTAGTTTATCTCATGAGTTGGCCTTCAGCCACTTTATTGTAATCCTTATTGTAATAAAGGACTCGATATGAGATTTCGATTAATTAATGCTGTGTGATTTCCCTTTGATATATACATTGATGTACCGTGTGTGTACCAGCATTATCTTGGGATGGTATAGAAACACAGGAGATTCGACCTTTCAGGTCGGGTCGCTACAACACACATCCTTCATTCCTACTATAGCACTGGAACCTTGATGCCATAGGAAGGATCATTCTGAGGGTATATGATTTGAGGATAATGATTTTATTTAGCCATAATAGATCTCTTGAGGAAGCAGTTGAGACCCTTTGGTGGATTACGAGGCTTCATGTTGGAACATGAACTTGGTGGGTCAAGAATGATAGAGTAGCATAACTTACTTGTCCCTTGAGGAAATTGGATTAGTAGGACAAGTAGGGTCACAAGATGAAAATCTTGGTGGATAATGAATTGATTTTGGCAAGTCATGACGATAGTGGATTAATGGTGATATGATAGTGACTGGAGTAACTAGTAGGAAATTCTTACTAGATTTAAAACTTGGATTCATATAGGTGATCCTAATTGGTGCTCGAGATCAATTAAACCACATGGTTCGAAGTAACTTGCATTTAGTCCAATGATGTTGATCATGATACCATGTTTCTCGGTGGATGATAGTAGAAGGAATCAAATGATGTTAGGGATAATTTAGGGATCTATATAAGCTCGACCTTGGAGTTTGGTTGGCCATGAGATTGGAAGTTCATGGATATACTGTGATATTAGTCCTGGCAATGACATGTCAATTATATGAACTCGAGGAGATTATGTTGGACACCATCGATGCTGGATTTATAGCAGTAATGGATCAGGTAATAGTGGATGATATACGTGATCGATGAAATTGGATTCGTAAGAAGGAAACAAGATCTTGGAGTGATTTATTACATGTTTACTTAGCATAGTAATGCAATACCTTAGACCTTGGATAGGTCAGAAGGACACTTGGATGGGTAGTGTCGTGATCAAGCCTAGCGGCTTATAAATTATCCTGAGGATTTTTATATAGGGGTACATGTGAGTTAGCTATAGTATACATATGGGATTTTCAGCATAGTCCTTCTCTAAAAGCCTTGGAGATATGAGTAGCATATGTACTATTGGAGTTTACTTATATGAGATGATACCTTTGAGGATATAGGGTGATTTTGTTTGGAGTAATAGGCAATACTATTGGCATCTAAGAACTGTGCTCAAGGATAAGATGTTGGACGTTCACTCACATCCTAAGCTCCTTGAAACCCCAAAGCTTTACCAAGCCATAATATGGTCGGATTATGACCATCGGTATTGGCTCTCAGTCATTAGACTATGGACAATACTCCACCTTTACCACCACCAATCCTATTCATATGGAAGGTGGACACAAAGAACTAGATTATGTTGGATCAGGAACCCCTGAACTGGTGACCATTCGGGACGAATGCCCTCTCCTCTCACATATCCCATGAGCATTGTGTTTATGTGATACTTCGGGAAATAGGTTGTTGTCCTCTGGGATGACATACTTATTTACCCAATGAGAGGAGGAACACCTTAGTCCTGTTTGGACCAGCCCTAGGAACACCAATTACCATGACTCTTGAGTATAAGGTTTCACCTTCAAGGAATTGGACTCCACGAAGCACCCACCCTTCAAAAGAACACATTCTTGCTCAATCAAGATGAACAACCACTATGGTTAGGGAGCCAGGAAGACGAAGAGGATGACACAAGATAAGTCAACCACCCGCCCTCTATGGAGTCTACATCCACTAGGTTATATCAAGAAGCACCGACGCCCAAGCACGACGAAGCCCTTGCACATTAAGAGGGTTTAAGAACTCCTTGTTATGACTGGTCATGCATCAGTTCCTGACTGGGAAGGAACCGAGGAGTGGATAACACCCCTCACTCCACCACTTTGATAGTGTATGATGAGCATGACGTCCCTACTCTGTTCAGACGCCTGGAATGTAGTGGACGACGGTCACAACTTTGTTATCAACCCTTTTTAAACAATCTAGGGCGTAAACCGTGACTCGATCATGGTAAGCCACCTGTCAAAGGTAGTTCACCCCACTTGCCAAGCGTCAGACCTTGGGGATTAGATGTATGATCTTTACTCTGAATAGTCAGCTTATCTTGAACCCCACTGAAACACTCCCACATGGTAGAACCCGTTTTGACACCAAGTCTCTAATCTCAGTATTACGGACGAGACTTAGCACAGACATTGCCACGGAGAAACGAGTAGACCAAACACTCAAAGACCCTCCAGAAAAGTGCGTCCATGACGATGAAGACAAACTACCAAAGTAGAATGAAGAATCTACCTAGGCAACCTACTCAAGCAGAAGGTCTCGACAAGAATCCCACGATCATGCGCCTCAACACTCTCAAGGATGAAGACCACCTGCGACTGAAGATCTCTTTCTTTAAGAAATATAAGGACTTCGCCATCGATGAGAAGCCTACACCAACAGACTTCGATGTCCTTACGATTGAAGATCCACGAGCACCGAAAGATCAACCGCTCCAGCAAGTCGACGATTCCCCATTACCAGGAAGCTACACCAAGAATCAGAATTTCTATTCTAACTTGAGACATCTGGATGTCACTAACCATCACGAGCAAGCCCAGAATCAGCACTCATACGCACTATTTTTCCCCGTATTCCGACTTTGGGATACACTCGTCAGCCAAGCTCTACCAGAACCTTGTTCACCAAACCCTTGACCGTTAGGCGAGCCTAGCATTTTACGAGAACCCGTTCATCCTTAGATGAAGTCAATGGTACACTCACAGACATAGCATTAGGCACTTCATTATCCACAAGGACAACCACGCTGGAGGAGAAGCAACATGGGAGTGTGAATTCTACCTCACATCTGAATCTCCGTATCATTTCAACACCTAGCCTCGGAATCTCGGGGATGAGATTCTTGTAAGGGGGTAGGTCTATCACACCTTGTGATTTGCCTCTCTTGACTAAGTTATCATAACTCAAAAATTAGGGCCAATTACAACTTTTAGAGTGCATATGAATGCATGACTTGTGTGCTATTTGCTTGCTTGTTTGATTGCTTGCTAGTGCTCTATATTCATAAAAATCCCTCCTACTCTCAAAACTCCCTTCCTTGATCTAAAACTCTTGTCCAATAATCATACCATGTGTATAGGACCTAAAACTATTTTATCAAATATTATTTTGGCCAAAAAGCATTTATTTAAATTAGGTTTTCAACCCCCCCCCTAATTCGAGATTTGCACTGCAAGTCCCCAAACTGGGTGGATCCTTTTTCTCCAAATGCTTTGTTTGAAAACCAATATATATATAGGACTTCCCAAAACCACCAAATATTATTTTTAAAGATTAGTTTACTATTTTATTTAAAGGCTTTTCCTTAAGGCCAAAAATTGTCTTTTATAGGGAAAGATTATTTAAATGCTTTAAAAATATTTGAAAAAAATTAGGAAAACTTAGTGGACATATATTGTCCATATATAAGATTTTCAACACATGGTCATGTTCAAAATATTGGACAAAACCCTCAAAAAAAATCTCTTCCTATTTCAAGCATTTGAAATATTTCTATAACAAATATTCTCAAATAAATCCAAGAAAATTATAGCATGTCACATATGATATATGTGATCATCTTGACAAGTTTCATACTAATCTCAATTGTTTTGGTTCACCAAAATATCCTGAAATCCTCTCTATCCAGATCCAAATTTGAGCAACTCTACATTGTCAAGTTTCCCCATTTGGTCCCAAACTTTTTGGGCATGCTCTAGTCACCAAATTATACCACCACGGCAAGTGGAGCATCAAGGAGAATGCCTTAGCATCATCAGATCTATAGTAACCCATTTCTATCCATTTCTATGGTTTACCAAGTTTCCATTGGCAAATTTCATCATATAAGCTCAAACTTGGTGATAAACCTCATCTCCACCTATCACTTGATACTGTTAAATTTCATATCAAGGAGACCCTTTTAACTAGCTCAAACCCAACACACACACCTTCTGGCCGAAAACTAAAATTGTTGTTTTCACCTCTTCCATTGATCTCCTTAACCTCAAGTTTTTACCACAGCCTCTTGTAGATACCTTGTACCCCCAGTAAGAATTTCAAGCCTTAGCTCCATGGTTATGTGGGGTAAAATCCCATTTTACCCCCTGGGCAGCAGTAAAACACTCCTCTCTCCCCTCCCCTCTTATACTGTCAACCTCCCAGGGCATCCAATGCTAGGGTGCCCAAGCCTAGATCCCGCTAGACCCACTAGACACTAGTGCACACGCATAAGACACCATTGGCAAGCCATGGCAAGCCATGGCAAGCCAAACAGGCGTTCTAGAGCGCGCTACAGTGCGCTCCTGCACTGTAGTCGCTCCTGACAACCTTGGGTCTCCCTCTTGTGTCCCCTGAGATGCCCTCGACGTCCATGTCCCTCCAAGCTATTGCCCCCGCCTCTCTCCCCTCCTCCCGCGCGTGCCCAAAGCCACCCGACTCGGCCAGTGGCCGGCCTCACACGCGCGAGGTCCTGGTGCACCCCCACTCCCCCTCTTTCTCTCCCTAGACATAGGCAACAACCACAAACTCCGTTGACACACCCCGGAGCCCTCTCGTGGCCCCTAGCTTCGCATGTACCGTTGTCATGGACGCTGTCCATGGTGATCTCGCGCGCCAGCCATATAAGCGAGCCCCAAGCTCCCCTCGGCTCTCCTCTCGCTACCTATTTCTCCCATATCCCCCTGGAACGGTTCCCTTGTCCTCCCATGCCATGCATCATCCCCAATGGCCAAAGACCCCCCGCCGACCGCAGTTCGAATTCAAGCATCTAGATCTCTTCCTTCCCCTCTAATCCCCATCAGGAGAACCCCTGCATCCCCATGGTCCTCTCCCGCTCTTCATGACCACCTCGCCATGGCCGAGGCACCATGTCCATCGCCGCCGTCGGCGCCCTCCGCTATGGCCGGCGTTGCGCCTGGCCTCGACCTCCCTAGGGTCAAGGGCCTCATAGGCAGGTGCGGTAGGAAGCCCCGAGGTTACCGGTGGCCGGATCACCGCCGGGGGTAGCCGGAGCTACCGGGTCGGGCGCCGGCTCTGCCCTGTGCTGCCTCCTCTGCTTCTCCCAACTCGAGCAGGAGGTGGAGGTCGGACCCGACAGGCGAACCCCGCGTGTCAGTGACCTGTCGGCCGACCCCCACCAGTTTATGTGGAAGCGCCCCTGACTCCCACCTCCCTGTCAAGGAGACGTACTCCTAGGAGTACGACTTCGGCATGGCCTCACGCGCGTGCAGGCTTGCTGATGGGCCTGCCTAGTCTAGTCGCCCCTCCCTTTTTTTGCTTCGCTTAGCGCCTTGAGGCCCATTAGGTATATTCTTTTTTCATTTTTCAATTCTTCACAGACTATAAAATTCATTTCAAATCCTAATTGGAATATTCAAATTCCTATAGCCTTATAATAATTCCAGCTTTCATTTGGCACAACCTCAAAAAAAATTTGTCACAAGTTCCTCCCCTCTTTAAATTTGAATTCAAATTTGAACTATTGGGAGCTAACTTGTAAAATCCCTAAAGAACACATATCAACTCGAATTGGAGTGATTCAATTTCCTATGTGTATCTAAATTCATGCACTAAGTGGAGAGTATTTTGTCTTACACTTATTCTGTTATGTTAATTAGTGGGCCATTTCTTCACTTGTGACCCACTTTGCAAATTCCTAGGAAAATCATACCAACTCCAAATCCAGTGAAACCACTTCCTACATGTTTCTAAAATAATGACCTATTTTTTGGGTCCATCCACTCATTTTTTGCAAAAATATTTTCTATGGACATCTTATTGGACCATCATTTCCTTCGTTTCCACTATTCAGATTCCCCACCAACATCCACCAAAACCTCCTTGGTTATTTTTCACATCACCAGAGGTGTCCAAGAAAAATAAAACTCCTATTTATAGAGCACTTTTATTTTCTGGTTGTTGTGTTGCTTATTGCGGTTGTTTGCGGCGAAAGTTGACGAAGTAGATGAAGTGCTCGGAGAGGACGAGAAGCGTGTGAAGACCTCGAAGATGTTGCAAAGCCAAGAAACAACCCTTTGACCATGGTAAAAACCCTTTTTACGCATGTCATATAGCACTTTGTGTTGATGTGTTGATCATGTTGTCATGGGGATCACTATGGTGGGATGCCTCCGATACTTTTATTGTTGATACTTGCATCGTGCATGACCCTACATCCTTATGAGGGTTGTGTGGGTGGGAATAGCTAGGTTGCTAGTAAATGCTACACAAGTGGGATCGGGATAATTCATGGTGATGGAAACAAACAAATTTTTTCAAAGACTTTTCAAAACAAACGTCGGGTGCCACTAATGCCTGAGGGAGATGGTGATGGGCTAGGTAACCACTCGATAAAGAAGTGTTGTACCGGAGCAAGTTGATGGTGTGTTTTCGAAAACGGAGAGTTTTAAGATTTTCTGACCGTCCCAACCTTACATGTGTGAGCACTCTACTCCTATATGGTAAGGGGCTTTGTTGATTACTATGGTTCGTGCTAGCAGGGAGCCCGCATTACCAGTGACGAGAGTGGAGTGGTCACTCTTGAGACGGGGTCGTCCCGGATTGGAAGGCCATGCGTTGTCTTTACAGGCACCGGGCACACCATTGCGTGCCCTCATGGATGATACATGTGATGTATATCATGAGGGATGGCACCAACAAGTGGAATCTTTGTTTAGTATCACCATGGGAAAGGCACTGTTCGGGTACTTACCTTGGGTATGTAATATACCACGAGTCGTGGATGACACGGAAGTTCCCCAAGTCTTGTGGCTCAAGCGTGCAACCTCTACAGGGTGTAAAACTATTCGAAGAGCCGTGTCCATGGTCATTGAAAGTTACATGTCCTCCTTCAACTGTGTACGATGTTTTCACAAACTTGGCGTGTGTGTGTGTGGATGACACAGACGTGATGCTTGAGATAAGTCAGATGACTTGATGTGATGATTGAACATGAGAAGTTAAACCGCTTGTTTATGAACATATCTGTAATTTGTTCATATGGATATCAACAAACTGTTGATGCATGCTCACATAGCAACTTGATCATGGCATTGCATTCAAAATTAGCTTTCTGCAAACTACATAGTTAGTGCTATAACATGCATTGTTATTGCCTTGTTCCAACATGGGTTGCTTGCGAGTACATTCAAAGTACTCATTTTCTTGCCACTGGTTATTTAATTGACTAGGCATGGAAGAGTAGGAATATGGTGAAGAGTTCGTTGGAGACGAACATGCAAACTAGGACGCTTCCCAGTTAGAATGTCTATAGGGTTAAGGCAGATGGCATGGGTTCACGCTATCATTGAAGATTTCTGCTGCAAGTATATGAAGTCTAGGCCTTCAAGGCCATATTTGAGCAAAATAGTACGTAATGGATGTAAGACTCTTGTTATTTAGTTTCTATGTGTTCCGTGAGCATTGATCTCTGGGATCACCGTGCACGTATATTCGGTGACCACGACTTATGAGTCAGGGTCCACATAGAGCCGGCGACCCCTTATGACCGTTTTTCGTGTGTGTTAAGTTTACCGCCCCGAGGACCCATCGTCCGGACAGCCGAGAGGCGGTCTGTGGCTAGGGGGGGGGGTTATTTAGTACACACTACTTAACCGGCTTCGGGGAGCAACGTCAAGGCTAGCCGGCGAGCCCGCAGGACTGTGGGACTGGGTCCGTGAGCCGGTGAGCAGCGAAATGCTTTGTAATGGAACGAAAGGGGCGTGCTCCAAGAGCTGGCTTGGGCCACCCGTTGCATTCATGAGCCCTAAGGGGAGGGTATGTACATACACTGGTCTTTAGCAGTAAAACTGACGGAGTAGCGCCACATTCCACGGGTGCTCCATCTCCTTGCCGGAGGCGTCTCTTTTGCGCCTCTGCGGCTTTTGGGCGTCTATTAGATAGTATGCCTTGTTGTGCAGTGCCTTGCTGACATTGAATGAGCCCTCCCATGCGGAGGACAACTTGTGCTGGCCGGCTGTTTGCTAGATCTGCCTAAGCACCAGGTCCCCCCGCGAAAGGAGAGGGGCCGGATCCGCTTGTTGTGGTAGTGCGGGAGCTTCTACTGGTAGGTAGCCGTTCGGCTCAGAGCCAGCTCATTGGCCTTCTCGAGGAGGTCGATACCATCTTCTCTTGCCTTCTTTGTGTCCGCCTCCGTGTACAGGGTGACCCGAGGCGAGTCATACTCCATGTTCGTGTGGAGGGCGGCCTCGGACCCGTACACCAAGAAGAAGGATGTGAAGCCGGTTGACCTGTTAGGTGTGGTTCTAAGGCTCCACAAGACAGCCGGCAGCTCTTTGATCCAGCAGACGGCTGACTGTACAAGCGGTGCCACGAGCTGTGCCTTGATGCCGGACTGGATCAGGTTGTTTGGCCTCTCGGCCTGGCCGTTCGACTGTGGGTAGGCGACGGAGGCCAGGTCGAGCCGGATACCTTGCATGGTGTCGTAAGGCCAGTCGCAGTCGTCCAGGGTCAGAGCCACTATTTCCCTCACTGTAGCCATGCGGGCGCTGACCCCCAATGCAATGAGGGGGGGCACTGTAGCCACGCACGCCCTGGCCGCGGTATCCAATGCATGGCTGGCTAGAGCGCCAGCCCTCTCCGCCTCTAGCCTGCAAGCCTATCGCAGCCGACAGCATGGCGCCGGGCTGTAGGGGGAGGCGGCTCGCCCTGCAGCCGTTTCAAAAACTTGGGGTAAAGAGCAGGCTGAGGCTACCCTGGTGTTATCCCCCCGTTAGGATGCTTAGTATATGCTAAACAAGTGGGATCGGGAATGTGGATGGTGTCGGAAAGAAAATGATTTCAAAGAATTTTCGAAACCCCCATCGGGTTCCACTAATGCTCGAGGGAGATGATGACGAGCTAGGTAGCCACTTGATAAAGAAGTGTTATACCAGAGCTAGTGAGTGTTTGTGGTTTTCAAAAATGGATTGGTGTAAGTTGCAATCATCATTCAACATGTACAACCATGATACCCCTTATGGGACGGGGCTTTGTTGATTACCTTGGTGAGTACTAGCATAGAGCATGCATTACTAGTGATGGGAGTGACGAGGTCGCTCTCGATTCAGGGTCGTTCCTGGTAGGGTGACCATGCTCTATCTTTACAGGCACCGGGCACACCATTGCGTGCCCTCATGGATGATACGTGTGATGTACATCATGAGGGATGGCACCAACGAGTGGACTCTTTGTTTAGTATCGATAGGGGAAAGGCATTGTTCGGGTACATATCTCGGGTATGTTATATACCGCGAGTCATGGATGACATGGAAGTTCCCTGAGTATGCTGGGTAAAGTGTGCAACCTTTGCAGAGTGTAAAACTATTCGAATAGCCATGTCCACGGTCAAGGACAGTTGGATGGCTGCTCTTGTGCTACGTACAATGTTTACTAAACTTGGTGTGTGTGTGTGACAAAGAGATACTTGAGCTATGTCAGAAGACTTGATGGAACGATTCAACATGCGATGTTCAAACCCTGCTTATGTTGATATCTTCCACTTGTTCATATGGATATATGCAACCTATTGATGCATGCTTTTACAAGTTGATTGAACATGTCATTGCACTCAAACTAGCTTTCGGCAAAATTACCTATTAGTGTTATATCATGCCCTGTTTTACCTTGTTCCAAACATGGTTTGCTTGCGAGTACATTCAAAGGACTCATTGGCTTGCCACTAGTTATTTTATTCGTCAGGCATGAAAGATCAGGTTATGAAGAAGATTACCTTGGTGACGAACATGCGAGTTAGGATACTTCCTAGTCATAATGCCTATAGGGTTAAGGCAGATGGCATGGATTCACATTATCGTCGAAGTTTTTCCGCCGCAAGCTTGTGAAGACTTGGTCGCAGAGGCCATTTTTGAGTACAACGGTATTTAATGGATGTAAGACTCTTGTTATCTAGTTTCTATGTGTTCACTGAGCACTGATCTCTAGGATCATTGTGCACGTTCATTCGATGATCTCAACTTATGAGTCGGGGTCCCCACATTGATGCGAGACTTTCTTTCCACTTAAACTCCTTTGATGTCAATTAGAATACTATATTCCACCTATATGCTATATCCCTGGCTCAAGCTCATGTATTGCATGGGAGTTTAAAATGGTGAAGCACGTTAGAAGTATGAGTCAATCTCTTGGTTCGACACCAGGGTGCTCATTATTTATACTTTATGCTAGGAAGACTAAGCATGCCATGCTATATAATATTGTAGAGATATCATTATTTATCATTTTTATTTTGAAACGACATGATTGTTTGCTATTAAACTTGAGTATGGATGTATTTTTGTCAAGTGATAGACTATTGCCTTGAATCACTTGTATCTTAATATTCATGCCATGATTAGATATTTTTTCAATATTATATTAGGTAGCATTCCATATCAAAAATTACCATTTTATCATTTACCTACTCAAGTACGAGCAAGAATTAAGCTTGGGTATACTAATACGTCTTCGTCTCATCTATGATTTTTGATTGTTTCACGCCAATACTCTACATCTTTCATATACTTTTGGCAGCATTATATAGTATTTTTGGGACTAACTTACTAATCCAATGCGTAGTGCTAGTTCCTGTTGTTTTTGCACATTTTGCAGAAAATTGAATGGAGTACAAACGCGATAAAATTTACAAAGATTTTATTTGGAATATATGTGAATTTTGGGAAGAAGAATCAATGCAACATGGTGCCCGAGGTGCTCCCAAGCCAACATGGCGTGACTAGGGGTGGATGTGCCCTGATGGCTTGGAACCACCTTGTAAGTAGGTTGGGGCCCTTATTTTGCTCCATGAAAGATAATTTCATGAGAAAAATTCCATCAAATTTTTATCTCAATCGGAGTTACGCGTCTCTGGATAATTAAGAAATGGTGAAGGGGTCAGAATATGATCGCGAAAACATGAGAGAAACATAGAGAGATCCAATCTCAGAGGGGCTCTTTCTCTCTGGGGCCATGGTGGTCATCGACAAGAGGGAAACTCTCCCCCCATCTAGGGGAGACCAAGGAACAATAATATGGAGGGGTACTCTCTCCCCCTCTCGCCCGGTGGCACCAGAACGCTGCTGGGGCAACCATCGTGACTGCGATCTATACCAACAACTTCTCCGCCGTCACCACCAACTCTCTCCCCTTGTATGCAATGGTGTAAATCCTCTTTTACCCTGTGTAATATGGACCTAAACATGGTGATTAATTGTATATATTATTACCCAATGATCTGTGGCTATACCATGACACTACAGGAATCATGCACTTTGTCGTCTGCCATGGCAGACGGCAAATGCACAAAGGCGGACGGCAAAGGACTTTGCCGTCCGCTAGCGGACAACATAAATTTAGGCCTAGATAGCTCCAACAAAGGGGTTCTTTGCCATCTGCTTCGGCCCAGCGGACGACAAAGGATTGTTGTCGTCAGCTTGTAGACGGCAAATGGCAATGACGGCAAATACTGACGGAGTCGCCATTAGAGGTGGCTAATGGACCTCACCACTTAGCCGTCTGCCACCCCTTTGCCGTATGCCACCTACCCCCACATTTGTTGGCTGCCGCCTACCCTCACCTTTGCCATCTGCCGCCCTCCCCTTCTTTGTTGTCTGCCTCCCTCCCTATCTTTGCTATCTGCCTCCTCCCCCTTTGTCGTCTGCCATGGATGACAAAGAGACAAAATGTCCCCAGCCTGGGCTTCCCAGGTTTCATAGGTGGCCGCCACGTGGAAACTTTGCCATATGGGGCAGACGACAAAGAGCCCTTTGACGTTGATGGATAAATGCATCATCATCACTATCAGGAGCAACATGTGGAAGGCCTCCATTATATAATAGCTCAAGCATTGAGAGGTCATCCGCAACAATAACCTCTTATTCTTCCGTCTCTTCTTGTTCTGACTTAGGGGTGAAGTCGGATTCACTATAGCTGTCTACCTCAATGTTCTGGGGTGAAGTAGAGCGGTTCTTGAAACGTTTTTTTGGAAAGACGTGTTTCTTGGAAGAATTCTCCTTCATATGTGTCTGAGTTAATGTGAGGTTCATAATCATCTTCATTCAGGGGAGGTGGTCTAAAATGTGGCGGCACATCATAAACGACATCCCAACCATTTAGATTTGGATTAGTTTGGCAGACCCATGGTAGATAGAAAACTTGGGTCGCCTGTTGAGCCATAACATAGACGTCGGGAACATATAAATAGGTGCTTTGTTTGATTTTGACTAGCCCTATATGTTCATGAGTCCTTCTAGTCTCCTTAGGCTAGAACCAATAACATTTGAAGACTATGACGTTTGGTCTCTTATCACCAAAGAATATGAGTTCATGAATTGCTTCCACTCTTCCATAATACTCGACACCTCCTTCGCCGACAATAGAGACACAATAGTTTGTAGACTTTCGGTTGGCCATAGATAGCTCTTTGCCAAAAGTACGAAAGCGATACCCGTTGATGTCTTATTTGTCAAATGAATGGACCTTAGAGTCGAAACCATTAGCGACTTGTCTCAATTTGGCATCCATAGACTCTGAATTATCCTGCAGGTTTGATACGAAAGGATTGTTGCATTAGCTGCAAACTAGATGAAAATGAAATGGTCTAATGGAAATTACAGTTTGTTTGAACCAAGAGATGAAACAGAGATAGCCACCTCCATGCTTTGCCAGAAGCTCATACTCTTCGATGGAATCATTTTGGATCACTGCTCCATCCGAGAATTTGGCTACGTATCGACTGTATCACATATCCGGGAATAAGGGAAGTTCAAAGGAATTAGAAGTTGTAAAACAATGTACAAAGAACTTACTCGATGTATGGCCGCACTTCTGTTAGGTTGTTAAAGATATACAACGAAATGGTCCGCCATTCTTCGACATCCAACATTATTGCTTTCGAAGCACCTGCTGGTGCGAGCTTCCCTTGGAATAGGCTGAGCCTGGATCAAACTTTTTCACCGTCACCATCATTGTACCGAGGCTTCGGATTATGCAAATGACGATTCTTGGCTTCATAGTGTGCTGTCATGAAGTTTGCTGCCTCCTCGGTAATGAACGCCTCGGCCATCGATGATTCAATTCTACGTTTATTTTTACATTTTTCTCGAAGTGTCTTCTGCATCCTCTCATTTCCAAAGCACCAATGATTTTGCACACACCCCCCCCCCAATCTTGCCTCGGTCGGGAGATGCAAAATCAAATGTTGCATTGGATTAAAGAAGCCCGGTGGAAAGATCTTTTCTAACATGTAGATCAACTCCGACACCAACTCTTCCAGTTCTCTAGCACATGAGGCAATAGTTCTTTCGGACAAAGAGCACGGAAGAAATAGCTCAGCTCTGCCAGTACTAGCCATTCATCCTCACGGATAAAGCCACGCAACATCACTGGCATTACCCGCTCAAACCATATGTGCAATCATGACTCTTGAGACCAAATATTTTCAATTTCAAGACTCGCTCCCCTCTTTAGATTCGTTGCATACCCGTCGGGGAACATCAACTGCATTTTCTCCCACAAGAGCATTTCCCTCATAGCTGGCCTACCAAGATTGATCCATACCTTTGGCTTCCACCAGTTCTTATTTCCTAACGGTTGTCACATGTTTTGTAATGGTCTATCACATAGAGCCTCCTGATTGACTCTAGCCTTAGGATTATCCTTTGTCTTTCCCTCTATGCCGAAGTATGTACCAAAAAGGGCCTCGGCGATATTCATTTTAGTGTGCATCATGTCAAGGTCTTTAAAGAAAGGCAGATCCCACAAGCATATCTTGTGAGTCCAGGCGTGTTCCGTATTATACCCTTTGAAATACCCTGGACATATTGGATCCGGCTCGAGAGCATTTATCTGATCCGTGGTCTGTTGGCCTATCAATGCAGGTGGTGCAGAGTTTTTGACAACTCTACCTTTCATGAAATTCTTCTTGTCTTCTCTGAACTTATGGCGAGGATCCAAGAACTGTCTATGCAAGTCGAAGCAATAATACTTGCGACCCGCCTGCAGCCAACGGAACTCAAGGGCTGCCTCGAACGGGAGATGCATACTGGTCGCACAAACTAATGAATGAAGACACCTATATCTAGCAAGTTTCATCGACACGAAGACTAGAACTGAGCAAATTAAGGGGGCCGAGGGAGGAGATGTGATTTGCGCTCACCAACGAATGCAGCAGGGGAGCTCGTCAAACGCACGGGAAGGTCGTAGAATAGCAGACCCTCACATCGACGAAACAACTGCACATTGAAATGAAACTCGATTAACACAGATATTGAACCCCGATAGAAAAACTCTCTATATGTAACTACTTTTGCACTTCTATTTCATTATTTTTCTCCTCTATTTCTTCTTCTTCTTTTCTTCTCCTCTTCTTCTTTTACTCCTTTTCTTCTTCTTTCTCCTCCTCTTCTAGTTTTCCTCTTCTTCTTCTCCTCTTCTCCTTTTCTTGTTCTGCTTCTTCTTCTCATTATTATTACTCTTCTTCTTCTCCTTCTTCTTCCTCCTCCTGTTCCTCCTGTCCTTCTTCTTCTTCTTCTTCTTCTTCTTCCTTGTTTTCATTTTTCCTATTCTTTTCATATTCTTATTCTCCTCCTCTCCTCTTCTCCTCTTTTCTTGTTTTTCTTTTTCTTATTCTTCTTCCTCTCATCCTCTTCTTCCTGTTTTCCTTTATCCTCTTCTTCTACTTATTCTTCTTTTCTTCTTTTTTCTCTTCTAACCTAACTAACTAACCTAATAAACCAAACTAACTAACTAACCTATCTAAACTTATAAACTAATAAAGTACCCTAACTAATTTAACATAAATAAAACAAACATAAAAAAATAGGGTCGTCGGCAGGGGTGAGGGGACTCACAGGTGGGGGCGGCTAGGGCGTCGTGGGCAGTGGGGTGCTAGGGCGGCTGGTGGCGGGACGACGTGGCGGCGGGGCATTGGGGGCGGAACAGCGCCAGGGCGGTAGGGGCGTCGGGGCTGCGGTTGCGACGAGAGCAGTGGGGCGATGGAGCGACGGGAGCGGTGGGCCGCTTGGGGCGGTGGCAAGGTGCCGGGGGGAGGACAGGCGTGACGAGGGCGGTGGGGCGGCAGCACGATGGGGGCAGTGGGCAGAGGTGCGACAGGGGGCGGTGGGGTGGTGGCACGACAAGGCCATGGGCGCGATGGGGCCGGTGGGGAGACGACGACGGTGGCGGCAGCGCAACAGGGCCGATGGACGCGACGGGGCCGGTGGGGAGACGAGGGCGGTGGCGTCAGTGGGCGTTAGGGAGGGAGGGGTGTGCGAGTGGGTGAGGGTGAGATAGAGAGGGTCCAGGGTGGGCATGGGACGACCGTTAGTACCGTTAGCGCATTGTTGTCTACTGGCGGATGGCAAAGAGGCTAGCCTCTTTGTTGTCTACTTTACGACTCTTTGCCATACGCTAGCAGACGACAAAGAAGTTGCCAAATTTAACCTAGCCATCATGTTGTCAAGTGGGGACAAGTTGTCGCTTTGACGTCTGTTGGGACGCTCTTTGGCGTCTGCCAGCAGACGGCAACAAGCTGACTGATGGCAAAGATGTTTTGTGCCATCAGCCAACTCTTTGTCATCTGCTAGCTAACAGCTGACGGCAAAGACCCTCTTTTCCATCTGCCAGACGACGACAAAGAGCTGGCAGACGACAAATAATTGAATTCCAGTAGTGTGATGTTTGAGTAGATATCTTTTGTCCTATGGGTTGATTGATGATCATGATTGGTTTGAGTTGTATGTTTTCTTTTGATGTTGTCATTTGGTAACCATCATATGATAAGCACGCGCGGATCACACTATGGGGGTTAGTTGTATGTTGATGGGACTATGGATTGGAGGGCGAGAGTGACATAAGCTTCTTCCTAACATAGAAATTCATTCATACGGGATTGAAGGGTGACAAACATATCTCAAGGCAATGGTTGGGTTTTACCTTAATGAATGTTAGTAGTTGCCGACGCCACCTAATAGTTCCAATAATAAGTGCATAGAATTCCATGTAAGGGATGACATGCTAGCAGTGGCCTCTCCCTCATATAAAACTGCAATAATGATTACTGGTCTAGTTATCGATTGCCTAGGGACAAATCTTTCTCTTGTGTTACCAAAGAATTTATTATCTCTATTTATTCTAGCGAAGCACTCCTAGTTTCATTCTTGCAAGCTTATCTTTACACCTACAAATTAGTGTCATACTTGTTCTAGGTAAAGTAAGCATTAGCGTGCGTAGAGTTGTATCGATGGTCGATAGAACTTGAGTGAATATTCATTCTACTTTTAGCTCCTCGTTGGGTTCGACACTCTTACTTATCGAAAAAGGATACAAACGATCCCCTACACTTGTGGATTATCAACCATCCATGTCGCACTATTGGTTACTGACCGGAGAGGTGTCTCGGTCATGTCTACATGATTCTCGAACCAGTAGGGTCCGCACGCTTAACGTTCCATGATGATATAGTATTATTGGGATATGTATGTTGGTGACCTAATTTTGTTCGGTGTCCCGGATTAGATCCCGTACATGACAAGGAGTTCCAGAACGGTATGGGGGTAAAGATTAATATATGTGTAGTTCCGGGTTTTATCGTTTTTTTCTGTGATGCCAAAAGGGTTCCTGGGATCCACCTACCTCGGTGGGGTCATGGGATTAGAGAGGTGCGGACCACCCCCTTGTGGGCTAGATGCCACCCCCTCCCAACGCCCATTGTGGCTAGGGTTTGGGAAATCCCTAAGGGGTGCTACCCCTTGCCTTGGGGGCCAAGGCAGCCCCTTGGGGGTGCGACCCCTCCCTCCCCTTGCCCCTATATAGAGGAGTGGTGGGAGCGCTTCCCACACACTTTTCCCATGCCCTAGCGACAACCCTCCCTCTCTCCCCTTCTCCTCAGTCTACGTTCTAGTAGTGCTTGGTGATGCCCTGCTGGACTAGCTGCACCACAACCTCCACCATGACATTGTGCAGTGGGAGAACCCATCTACTACTCCGCCCTTGCTCGCTGAATCGAGGAGGCGGAGACGACATCAACATGCTCATGTGCTGAACATAGAGATGCCGTCCATTTGGCACTTGATCGTGGCGGATTGCGATTGGCTCGTGAAGACGTATGACTACATCAACAACATTATAAACACTTCTTCTTAATGGTCTATGAGGGTACGCAACCACACTCTCCCCTATCGTTGCTATGCATCTCCATAGATAGATCTTGGGTGTTCGTAGGAAATTTTTTTGTTTGCCATGCAATGTTCCCACTGAGTAGATGTTATAAACAAGTAGAACAGAAAGTAGTTGTGGGCATTGATGTCAAATTTCTTGCCTCCCATCTCTTATTTTGGTTCGATGGTATTGTCCGATGAAGCATCTCAGACCAACCTTACTAGTCCACACACAAGAGACCGGTTCCACCGATTGACATGCAACTTATTTTGCATAAAGGTGGTTGGTCGGTGTGTGTCTCAGCCACTTTCTTTGAATCGGATATGACAAAAGGGGGTCCTTGTAGAAGGTTAAAACGCAACTTGATTATCACTGTTGTGGCTTTGTGTAGGTAATAACGGTTCTTGCTAGTTGCCCATAGCACCCATGTAAAACTTGCAACAACAAAGTAGAGGATGATTAACTTATTTTTGCAGGGCATGTTGTGATGTGATATGGCCAAGACTTGAGTTGATATATGTGATGTATGAGATGATCAAATATTTGTAATAGTTATCACGAGTTGCATGTCAATGAGAATGGCAACCGGAAGGAGCCACATTGTTATCTTTAATTAAATTGATGACCTGTGTGTCAATCATTAAACGCCATGTAATTGCTTTATTTTATCGCTATGTGTTAGCAATAGTTGTACAAGCAATAGTTGGAGATATAACCATGTGAGAACACGATGATGGAGATCATGGCACTACTAGGGAAAAGCCTAGCAGTAGCACGGGTTAGCTGCCTAGCAGTAGTGCGGGCACCCGTGCTACATGTACGGCGCTACAGCTAACTTTTAGTAGTAGCACGGGTATACCCCCGCTACCACTATTCATATGTAAGAGTAGTTCCTTTTACGTAACCACACTTCTGCTAAAAGCGACTGTTTAGAGCGCACTATTGCCAAAGCCTGGCTACTATGACACACATACCCCGTGCTACTGTTATTATTTTCTTATTTTTTTGCAGCATTTTTTCTCTGTATTTGTATAGGTTTTATACAATAGTCTATATCAAACATCATACACACAATAGTCTCATCATATCATACACGCACAAATCTAATCATATCATACACATACCAATAGTCTCATCAAATCGTGTCATGATCATAATTATCATCCAACACAAATGATTTCTCTCTTCCTCATCTTGAAATAGCGATCCAAGTTATGTAATGTCTCGAATACATGCAACTACGTCGCCATCCATATAAACGATGTTATGGAAGAGAATATCTATCACTATAAGTAAGAGAGGGATTATGCACTACACGAGGCGCTAGTTCTGATTCCTCTCTCGCGCTAGCATGAACCTCAAGTAACTAGCTTCTTCTTCTTGTATGCTATCGAACCCTTTATGGATGCCACCCGAGAACTAAGACGCTTGGGTCTAACACTCGGGTCACTCGTTGTACACTCCTGGAACCCTCCCTATGTACACAACATATCACTTCTTCGCCATCAGAGACCTATGTACCTATTAGAGATGCATGTTGATCAAGCAAATTCAATAATGCAACATAATATACTTGAGAATCATGAAAATAAAGATTTAGCAACTAGATGCCATAGATATTAAAAATAACTAATAAACGTCGGTTCCCCATATAAGATCTAATTAACTAGATGTACGCACGTCATCGTACCCAAACTAACTAACTAGCAATATGGAAGTTCAGTCGGGCCGTTCACATCACACAGTTTCATTTTACACCCTTTGTTTTGCCTCATGTTACTAAGTTAACATAGCTCAAAAAATTGGACCAACAAAAACTTTTTTTGTGCTCTTTCTGTGTGCTTGTGATGCTTGACTTGATTGCTATCACTTGCTTGCTTGAGTGTGTTCTAAATTCATAAAATTCTTCCTATTCTCAAAAACTCGTCTTCTTGATCCAAATCTTTTCCCAATGATCATGTCATGTGTATAGGACACAATACTATTACTATAAAATATTATTTTGGCCAAAAATCATTTATATAATTTAGGTTTTAACCCCCGCCCCCCTGAATTGAGGTTTGTACTACAAGTCCTCAAATTAGGGCGAATGGTTTCCACAAATACTTATTTCGAACCTATTATAGATAAGACTTCCCAAAACCACAAAATATTATTTTAAAGGTCATTTTCATATTTTATTTAAAGACTTTTTCTTAAGACCATAAATGGTCTTTTATAGGAGAAAATTATTTTTATGCTTTCAACATATTTTAGAAAATTTGGGTAAACTGAGTGGATATATATTTTCCATATATAAGAGTTTGAACACATGGCCATGTTCAAAATAGTGGACAAAACCCTCCAAAACACTTTATGCATATTTCCAATATTTGAAATATTTCTACAAGAAATATTCTCAAATAAATCCAAGAAAATTCTAGCATGTCACATATGCCATGTGTGGTTATCTTGCCAAGTTTATCAAAATATTTTTGGTTCACCAAAATTCCCCAAAAAATCTCTATCCAGAACCAAATTTGAGCAACTTTGCAATACCAAGTTTCTCCAATTGCTCTCAAACTTTGGTGAATGCTCTAATACAAAAATGACTATATTAAACCATGTGTAGCATCAAATAGATTAGCTTAGCATGATCAGATCTATAGAAACCTATTTATGCTAATTTCGAGGTTTTACAAAGTTTGCATTGGCAACTTCTTTCAAATGAGACGGAAATTTGTGGGCAGGACCAATTGGGCTTACCATTTACTCCTGGTAAATATCAAGACATAGGATTCCTCTACCTAGCCCAAGGACAACACGAACACCTTCTTCCACAAATTAGTGGACAAGTTAAGTTGACCCAAAAAGATTCGCCTTGCCCTCACCTTTTTACCATAGCATGCTATACCATCCTTCTACCTCCAGTAACTTTGCTTGTGCCTCTACTCAATTATTTGGGGGTAAATCCCTCACTTTCCCTCTCTTTTTACCATGGCAACACCTCTCCTTCCCCTCACCCATTATTCTGTACATGCAAATGTCCCCAAGCTCTACCACAACTTAATTTGCAGGCTGATGTGAAAATATGAGCAGTTCATCTAAACCTAGATTATGGCAGCAAATGTAGCCTTGAAATACAAGTACCATATACACTTCTCCGCAAGGACAAATATTTGGTGTACTTGTAGTCCTTCCATACCTAAGCCACATAGACAACATTTTACCTCTTAAGCCCTTCAGTAAAATCCCCTGAACTAGCCCCCAAGTTTACTACTTCAAACTTAACCTTAGTGGAAAACCACCCCGCCTAGCTCCATAGGCAATAAAACTCCACCAAACATCTCATGCATGAGTGCCTCACATGTTAGAAAACTTTTCCCGACCAAAAGCTTGCTCTAGACACGCTATGAATTGGTGACCGTGCCATTGGCATGCAAAAGTGGTGCTCTGTTGCTTGACGATGTCCTATAGCTCGCATCTGGTCTCGGCAAGGCATCCACCCATGCCAGGCATCTCCCCTCGACCAGCCATGCCCCTACCCGACACCAAGAAATATCCAATGCTGCTCTAGCATGCGTGCTCACCACGCCCGAGGGCATCCGAGGCGCACCTGAGCCCACCTTGTCACCCGCCCTATCCTTCATTTTCCCGAAGCTCCCCAGGCACGGCTACCCCCCTCATATCCCTCCTAGACCCCTCCTAGATGAGCCACTCCTCCTCCCGTCCCCCATATACCTCCATCACTGGAGTCTTCCCCATTTGCCTCTGTATGAATTCGGGCACGGTGGCCTCTCCCAGCTTCTCTAAGCCTCATCAGAGCAACCAAGCATCACCATGGGACTCGCCAGTGATTCCTTTCATCTTCCCCTTGGTCGCAGTGCGAGTTCCACGTTGTCGTCGCCTGTCCCTGTTGAAGCCAAGGCTTCGCTCGCTCCGTCGCTCGCCGGTAGAAATGAGACCACCAGGTTAACAGGGGACGTTCCCCCGAGCATACCGGTGGCCGGACCGTCGCCAGACGTGCCCGGGGCCATCAGATCGGGTACCGGCGCTGGCTCAGACCCATCTCCCCTACCCCCCTGTTCGAGCGGGAGGAGAACGATGGTCCTGATGGGAGGGGGCTCCCTATAAGCCACACCCGACCGGCCCCGACTGTTTAAGTGAAAATGGTTCAGGCCATCGGGTGATTTCCTCTGTCCTTTTCTTTTTCTAAAGTAGCAAACAATTCATAGTAAATTTATATGAACTGCAAACTTGGTGATTCAAATTCCTAGAAGTCCCAACAATCTCTCTCTATCCAGAATACTAACTTGCAAATTTTTCTAGGAAACTTTCTTCTACACCTAATAAATTAAACTCTATTTTTGTATTTATGCCTTGAGCTTCGAATATTCCTAGGGAGCTCACCCAAGATCTAAATGCAATGATTCTGACTCCTAGATGTATCTAAATTATTGCACTAATCATTACCTATTTAATAGGTACATCTACTCATTTTTATAAAAACGTTTTGCGAAGAATTCTCATAACACCATTAATCCCTCCATTTCCACTGTTCAAAAAGCCTCATTGATCCAACTCCAGTAGAGCTACTTCTCATGACACCATTAAGCACTTTTATTTCTTTGCTTGTTGTGTTTCTAATTATGGTTGTGTTCGGCGGTAGTTGATGAAGTACACGAAGTGCTAGGAGTTGGACGAGAAGCTTGTGAAGGCCTCGAAGACTTTGCTGATTCAGGAAAGCAGCCCTTTGACCATGTCTTAGAAACCCTTTTTTGCATGGCATATAGCACCTTAGTTTGATGTATTGGTCATGATGTTATAGTGACCACCTTTATGGGTTTCCTCCGTTACTTTCCTCATTGATACTGGCATGACATGACTCTACCTTCTTCTATGAGTTGTGTGGGTGGGAAGTAGATAGGATGCTAAAGTAGTTTCTACACGTATAGGACGGTTATATGCATGGTGGTGGAAACAAAGTGTTTTCAAAGACTTCTCGAAAACCCCGTCGGGTGCCGATAGGTCTCCAACGTATTTATAGTACCATTCTAGGATACTTTTTGGGCATTTTTTTACCAATTTATAATATTTTTGAGAACTAACCTATTGACCTAGTGCCCAGTGCCAGTTGTTGTTTTCTGCATGTCTTTGACTTTTCAGGTTTACAATACCAGACGAAATGCAATTTTCATTAAACTTTTTGATGATTTTTTCTGGACCAAAAGAAGACCTACAAACTTCGGTAGGAGGCCAGGAGAGCCACGAGGGGCCCACAAGCCAACATGGCGTGTATAATGCCCAAGACGCGATCCTATCCTTATTTTGGCGTGAGAGCCTCGACAGGGATAGAAGGGCATCGTGTTGTTTTGCAAGAATGGATATCATTACAAGTACATGTACAGAAGAGATGAGTATATGGAATTGGCTTACACTCGCCAGAAGCTACACCAAGATCACATGAATACAGCAACATATTCAAACATCATACAGTAGAGCAGGGTCTGACTACGGACAAAATCAAACGATAAAATGACATCCATCCTTGCTATCCCAGGCTACAGCCTGGAACCCATCCTAGATCGATGCAGAAGATGATGAACTCCAAATGAAACAAGCATCGCGCTCACGTCAAATCATCGCATTACCTGTGCCTACCAACTGTTGTTGTAGTAATCTGTGAGCCACAGGGACTCAACAATCTCATTTCCAAGAGTATCAAGACTAGCAAAACCTAATGGGTGAGGTATGGGTTAGTGGTGAGGCTACAACAAGAAACTAGAATTTATTTGAGTGGCTAACTTACGATACAGAAAATAAGTATGGTGGTCTACACATAACGGACGTGAACAAGTAATGATCACTAAGTGATCCTGAACACCTACTTAGGTCACACATAACCCCATCGTATTCTCTCACGAATAAGGAATCACGAGGAGAGACAGTCATGGTTACGCACATAGTTGGGGTATTTTATTAGAGTTTATTTCAAGTTTGCTATGATCGGGTGTTAAACATAGTTTCCAAGTGTCCACATAACCACGGGCACGGCTTTCCGAAAGATTTAACCCTGCAGGGGTGCTCCAACTCATACATCACAAATTAACCACACACCGTGTTGGAACTCCTCAACCGCGGAATCACCCATAGTATTTGCGGAACACCGATGGAAAATCTCAATTTCGGGAGAGCCCGAAGTGTCGTCAAAATCCCATGCGCAAGACGTTCGAGAAAGGTAAAACAAATCCAGCAAGGCCTCCTGGTGAGCCAGATCCGCATCTAGAGCCATGCGCTCTCTATCCACGGGCATCATCCATGCGAAGTGGACGGTAGCCTGAAAATGCGTCGAGTTGCCCTAAGGTGGCACCGCCGACTTCTAGGTAGGTATACCAACACTCATGAGGAGCACTAGCCCGGGTGGCTGATTAAAGATCCGTGGGGTCCCTATGCATTTTATTAGTTATTAGGCAAATGGTAAAACCAATGTTGGGCCTTGCCAGACAAGTTTTATCCTAAAATGAAAATCAAGGGTTTCCCCATAACAACCCAAGGACGTTAGAAGCGCTCAATATGGAACATAACACTGATACACAAGTAACTAGGGGCGGAGAAGTGGAACAAAACACTGAGCAAAAGGCCAAGCCTTTGACCTTTACCAAGTATATATGTGAATTAAATTAAATAGCAATAATATTGTGATAACAAAAGAATGTCCATGTTCAAACATGGAAGCAATTGCACCTGCAGCTAGAAACGTTGTTAGAAGGGCCGAGCAAGCGGTCACATAGCCAAACAATGGTTCTCTGGGATGTGGAGGGTTAGAGGATTATCATGGCAATGTTGGGAGGCTTGACAAACACGTGGTAGGTAGAGGCACTTAACGATAAAAGCAGAAAACTAGCATAGCAATGATAGTAGTGGTATCCAGGGAAATGTGTCATCTTGCCTAAGATCCCGCTTGGAAGAAGAACGAATCCATGAAGAAGATGATCCATGAACTACATGAACGAATCCTCACACTCCGAACACTTTCGGAACTCTATCGAAAAAGAAGCAATCCGGAATAAACAATCAAAACACGATACACCACAACACATGCATGACATGATGCGCAAACAAATATGATGCGTGTCTGGTGTAATGATGTAAGACATGGCATGGCAAGATGCAACAATCAAACCTACAAATTAAGTGAAGTTCAATATGCAATGAGTTGCATATTGACGAAACTCCAAGTTCGAATATTTAGTTCACTCCCGTTTCGGTACACATTAATATTAAATGTTGTTAGACATGGCAAGAGGTGAAGCGCAAACAACTACATCACCTAGGCACTTTAAATGAGGCTGGAAGCAACGAATAACAATTCCGAAACGACCTCATATGCATATTTTCAGTTTGGTGCAGATCTGAACTAACCATATTTTAGAGTTTTTAAATAGAAATATCAAGGGTGCCATTACATTCTACACGATTTTCTAGTCAACTTACATGTGCGGAACATTTTTATCGAAACTACGGTTTGGTAGTTATGAAATAAATCATTTTACATGGCATTTATGCAAATTGCATGAAAACAGAAACTTAAACATTTTAAACACATGTGAGCATTGGATATTTTGAATCTACATGAAATTCTAGTCATTTTTCATATATGAAGTTTTTACATATGATGCACGGTCGAAAAGTTATTAATGCATGAAGTTGAGGGTCTTTTCTGTAAAACTGCCGTTCCAGTGGATAATTACAAAAATTGCTGGACACAAAAAATGGATTGAGCCAAAACTCAGGGCGCAACATAACTATACTACGAACAGGACGCAATATAGAGGTGGTCGGGCTCTCACCAAATGGGCCAGGCCCTACGGTGGAATTGGCTTGACGCGCTGCTGGGCCTTGGCGGTTGGCGGCCCACGAGCAGGGCAAGGCCCATGATGCGGCGAGCGCCTGGTCGTCACCCTCCCGATCCAGGAGGCGGGACTGGCGGTGGCGGTGGGGCTTGGCCGACCAGCGGGGTAGCTTGCGGGCGGCGAAGGTCCGGCCGGTGGGGAAAACGGACGGATCCGACGGCGGATCGAAGTATGGCGGCGGTTGAGCAACTGGCTCGGTCAATCCATGGCTTGGTTCTGTGGCGACGGGTCACGCCAGTGGCGACAAGGACCGGTGAGGTAGGGTCGCTGAGGCATGCGACGAAGGAGCTCGTCCTCCTCTAGCCGCGGGAGGCGAGAACGAGCTCGGGCACGCCAGCGGGAGTGCTCGCCTCTAGATGGGCTCAGGCGCGCTTGGTTTCCGACCCGGGCGGGCCTGGCGGTGCTGGGAGGGAGATTAGGGTGGCGTCCAATGATTGGGTGCGCGAAATTGGAGGGGAGGCTTCGGTTTGACCATATTAGGTAGGGGTTGTTTAAATAGGCATGGGGGCTAGGATTAGGGATTTTCATCCGTTTTTGGACCGTTCGATCTAGATCGGACAGGCCGGAAGCGGAATGGGTTAGCTAGGTGGTAGAGGGTCATGTAGAGGGGGTTGGGGATTAGATGAGAGGGAGGTTGGTGGCCCGTGACATGATTTAACAACACCGAAAACGTCCTCTAATAAACAGATGACGGTGCCGCTATGGTTGACCATTGGGGTATCAAACGACCTCTGATGGCGACGAAAATTGGCAGGCGGTCTACCTACAATATTACAAGATCGCATGCCAACTTTCGACGCGATCCGAGAATATTTTTCGCGCGCCTTAAAAATGTTTTTAAACGATTCCTCGGGCATGTGCGTGTGTTGTTGGCCTCGAAAGGTTGACAACACGAATGAAGAGAACCGACAGCTACTCGCGGATTCAAGTTTTCAAAACCAAGTGACGATTCTATGCATATGATGCGAATGATGCAATGATAAATGTGACAACCAAATTAATCACACGACGAAAATGGAATAAAATAGGAATCTTCTAGAGCGTCGGTCCCGGGCTGTTACAGCGTGCCACCGGGGGGGCGCACCCTGATGGCTTGTCCCTCCCTCGGGTGCCTCTTGACGCCCCTCCCAGGCCTATAAATTCACATATATTCCAAGAACCCTAAAACCACTCCCTAAACACTTTTTCCGCCGCCGGAAGTTTTTATTCCAACGGGAGGCCATCTACACCTCCATTCCGGCACCCTGCCGGAGGGGAGATCCATCGTGGAGGGCCCCTTCATCAACATTGCTGCCCTCACCATGATGTGTGAGCAGTTCACCACAGATCTACACGTCCATAGGTAGTACCTAGATGTCAATCACTCTCTCTCTCGATCTTCAAGAATGTTTATCGCATCTTTGCCTTGGTGTATGCGATGTAATCCCTTTGTATGGTGTGTTTGTTAGGATCTAATGAATTCTGAGTTTATGTTTACATTATTCATGAAAAGTATTTGCATCAAACTTGAATACTAAAATTCTTATTTGCATGATCATCATAGCTTCGCAATGCTCTGTGGTCTATTGAGATAGCTTGGCCAACTAGATTGATATTTCTTCATTGGGAGTGGTGCGTTGTAGTAGGTTCGACCTGACTTGTTTCTATATCCCAGTGATAGAAGGGGACAAGTCGTGTCTTTGTGTTACTTCTACTAAGGATAAAAAAAGGGGTTTATTCATATTTATTGAGTTTACTTTGTCTATATCATGTCATCATTCTCCAATCATTACTCTGTTTTACTTAATACTCTAGATGTATGCTAGATAGCGGTCGATGAGTGGAGTAATACTAGTAGGTGCAGGAAGTATCAGCCGATTTTCTTACGGATATGATTCCTATATACACATGATCATTGCCGTGAAAATCGCATAACTATTCGCTTTTCTATCAATTTCCCAACAGTAATTTGTTTACCCATCGTATGCTATTTCAATGAGAGATGCCACTAGAGAACTACATGCCCATCGGGTCTATTCATTTATATATTCACAAACGCTTTCATTACCATTTTGTTATTTATTTTATTTTACAATTTACAATTATCTACAACTATCTACACAACTCACTTGCTCGCAAATAACGAGATCAAGGGGATTGGCAACCCTCTTGCCGGCGTTGGGTGCAAGTTGTTTGTTCTTTTGTGTGTAGCCACTGAAGACGGTTGAGGATTGGTATTCCTATTGGTTCGGTATACCATGGTTTCATAACTGAGGGAAATACTTACCCACTTTGTGCTTTGATAGCCCATTGCTCTTCACGAAAAACCCAATGCAAATCACGAGTATCAGGATGGATTTCTGGCGCCGTTGCCGAGGAATACCATCACCAACTATCAAGTAACTTCGCATGGGATTTCATTCACTTTCTATTATTTTTATTTTCTGTTATATTTAGTTTGTCCCACAAAAAACAAAAATAAAAATATATTTATCTTTGCTAGTTACTAGCCTACTACTTTGCTTGTTGTGCTCGCTTGAAAGTTGCTACCATGTCTGATTTTGAAATTAGTGGTGTCTCCGCCACTATTGTGGACGCCCTTGAGCTTCTAACTTCACCTTGTGCTAATAATGCTAAGATAAATTTTGATGAAGTTTCTAAGGAAAAACTTGATAACCTTGCGGATGATGATCCTTCTAAAAGTGAACCCATTATGCAAACTAAGAAACAACGCGTCGGTAGTGGAAATATTGTTGGTAAAATTGTGATTCAAGAATTTTTTTCACTTGTGGGGGATCATCGCCATTGATAAGAGGTTCCATTTTTTCTAGGACTACAAGTTATGCAGATGCTATATCTTTGCTTATAACACTACGGGAGAGACAATTTGTCCATATGCATCCTTTTATACAATGGTTATTCCTGGAATTCTCTAATATTCAGGAAGCTCGTACTAAATGTCTAGCTACTTATTTTCCTGTTCAAGAATTTAGCAATATCAATCAAGAAGCTAGAGATGTATTTTCTCATTATAGGATTAATTGTGAGTGCCCACTAATATAAGGAATCCTTTATGAGTTAGAAGGTATAAGGAAATTGAGATCCACAGATTATATTGCTTATGATGAAAACCATAGAAAGAAGGTTCCAGCTAATGTCCTAGTTTATAAAATTCCTGAACACAATGATCAATTTGCTATACCAAAACTTAGATTGGGTTATGTGCTTGAGAGAGAATTGAGAAAATATACTATTGAAATTTATATAATGAAGAGATGCACATCACTTATGAGAAACCTAAGCAGGACCTTCATATTCCTCTCCAAATAGACCTCTCAGACCCTTGTGAAGTTTAGTCCCTTCAATTACTTTTGATTACCTATTAGAAAAATTTCTGCTGAAAGAAGTGAATATTATTATAGCATGCCAGATCATTTCCATGATTATTACAACACTTGAAACTATGCATTATACCTAGCTAGGGGCATAAAACAATAGCGCTCGTTGGGAGGCAACCCAATATGTATCTTAACTTTTAATTTTTACTTTCCATTATTTTGTGATAACATAATTTTTTCCTCTACAATGATTATGTTTTTATGTTTTAGTTACTTTTTGTGCCAAGTAATGACTTTGGGATGACTCACAAGATGAGTAGAAACAATGCTGAAACATAACAGAAACTTTGACTCCAGTATTAGAATTTTCATTTCTTACCAGAGCATGATAATGATCTGAAATTTGTAAAAATTATTTCACTACAAATTCTTTATGTTTTCCTAATTTTTCAGAATTTCTAGAGTTACATAAGTATGAGCTCTTTATAGATTTCTACAGACTGTTCTGTTTTAAACAGATTTTGTTTTGCTTGCATAGTTTGCTTGTTTTGATTATTATATGCATTATATAGGGGGGTATAAGGCATGGATAAGTTAGAATAAAGTACCTATTATGTAAAACTGAATTACGAATCAATTTAACACAGTACCTAAAGTATGCAATATGTTGCCTATACTGACGGATCTCACCAAATTTGTTGAGTTTTGTGTGATTGAAGTTTTCAAGTTTTGGGTGTGATCACAATGGACCACGGAATAAGGAGTAGAAAGAGCCTAATCTTGGGGATTCCCAAGGCACCCAAGAACAATTCTAAGTAGATTCAAGCGTCTAAGCTTGGGGATGCCCTGGAAGGCATCCCCTCTTTCGTCTCAATCCATTGGTACGTCACTTGGGGCTATATTTTTATTCACCACATGATATGTGTTTTGCTTGGAGCGTCATTTGCTTTTACTTTCAGCATGTCACAATAATCATTTGATAGACATGCCTACTTTAGAGAGACAAACCTTCATGATAAAAAATTGCCTTCATGATAATTTTCCAGAATACTCCATGTGCTTCACTTCTATCTTATGAGCTTGGCAGTTGCTCTAGTACTTTAGTTATATCTTTTTGAGCATGGCGACGTGTAGATTTTCTAGAAATATTATGCTCTCGTTCTTCACTTATATTTGTTTGAGAGATGAATAAATAGTGACGGTAATTTTCATGGGTCATGAGACTAGTCCAGAAATAGTAGGTATTCAATGAATGATAATCAAAACCATCATGTAGCACATATATAGAAGTTGTGTGTTAATGACATTGATGTGGTAATATGAAAAGGGTGTGAGTCCACAACTGTTGATTCGTAGAAGTGTCAAGATTAAGAGGTGTTAACTTTTTATTCATCTAAAAATTAAAGAGGCATGGTTATGGTGTGTGAGCATTTTTATTCCTCATTGAAATCCTAGTGTTGTTTCGAGTCGGGGGCGCGCGATGGTTAACTCCTACCAACATCCACCTCAGGGCATGAGAGGAGTACTTTCATGTGTGATAAAACTAATAAAAGTTCGAAATAAGTATGTGAGTTATTTATGACTAATGTGATACCATGGACATACGCATTCTCACCATCTCATATTTGTTTGCCTCTTCGGTACCGTGTATAGCCCATTCTCACCTAGAGGATCCGTGCAACTTTCGCCGGTGCATCCAAACCCCGTGACATGATACACTTTGTTACACGTAAGCCTCATTATATCTTCCTTGAAACAGCCACCATAACTACCTATTATGGCATTTCCATAGATATTACGAGATATAATGCCATGCAAATTCTATCGTCACTTCACATGATTAGTTCGCTCATCATCATATTGCTTTGTATGATCATATAGAGTTGACATGGTAGTTGTGGCAAAGCCACCGTCATCATGTTTTTCAAACATGTCATGGTAAATCATGGCACATCCTAGTACACTACCAGAGGCATTCATATATAGTCGTATATTCCTATTTGTTCTTCATGTTGAGTTGTAAGTAAATAAAAGTGTGATGATCATCATTATTAGAGAATTGTCCAAGTCAGGAAATAATGATGGAGACTATGATTCCAACACAAGTCGGTATGATACTCCAGATGAACATAAAATAAAAATGGGCGAGGCCAAATGAGCCCACCATATAAAAGAAAATATGAATTGGGGAGGCAAAAAGAAAAAGAAAAAGAGAAAAGCCCACCATGAAAGAATGAAAATAAAAAATAAATGAAAGAAAAGAGAGAAGGGGATTTGCTACTATCCATTACCACACTTGTGCCTCAAAGTGGCACCATGTTCTTCACATAGAGAGTATCCTATGTTTACACTTCCATATGCTAGTGCAAATTACCTTGTGATATTAAACTTGGCTTGTATATTCCGATGATGGGTTTCCTCAAATGCCTGATGTCTTCACGAGCAAGCAAGTTGGATGCACAGCCCACTTATCTTCAGTTGAGATTTTCATACACTTATAGCCCTAGTGCATCATATGCATGGGAGTCCCTACTCCTTGCATTGACATGTATCTCTATAGCTCGTTTGTACGCGTGGTTGATGCGTGACTATCTTCCTCACTTTTGACCACTTTGATATCTACCATCATATTCTATTTCACCTATATGCTATGTACAATGGTTCACACTCATGTATTGCATGAAGAATAAGAGTTGTTGCATATTCAAAAGATATGGTCCAATTGCGTGACTTGTACAGTGTCGTGCCTAACCTTTGTATTGATGTGGTGAAGACGGAGCCATGCCTTGCTAATATAATAAGATGAGTAGGGGTAAACATTCTTTTAGGACCGTATACTTTCAAAAATCAGTGATTATGTTTTTATACTTATAAATATTACTATGTTGATGTTTGTTAATCCATCATTTCTCAATGAGCATACATACAAAAGATTACATAATGGGTAGCATGTCAAATCAAAAAATTTGTTTTTATCATTTGCCTATTCGAGGATGAGCAGGAATTAAGCTTGGGGATGCTGATACGTCTCCAACGTATCTATAATTTTTTATTGTTCCATGCTAATATATTACAATTCTAGGATACTTCTTGGGCATTTATTTACCAATTTATAATATTTTTGAGCACTAACCTATTGACCCAGTGCCCAGTGCCAGTTGCTGTTGTCTGCATGTTTTTGACTTTTTAGGTTTACAGTACCAAACAAAGTCCAATTGCCAGGAAACTTTTTGATTATTTTATCTGGACCAAAAGAAGACCTCCACTACTCGAATTCAGTTATTTGTCGTCTGCTACATCTTTCTCATCTGCTAGCGGACGACAAAGAAAGCCTTTGCCATTAGCTTACAGCAAAAGGACGGCAAAGGACGAGCAGACGGCAAAGAATGTCTTTTCCCTCAGCCCTCCCTTTGCCGTCGGCTAGCGGACGGAAAATATTGGGCAGGCCGATAGCAAAGGTCACGGGAGGCCCCCACTGCACCCTGGGTATATCGTTGCCATCGGGTAAGATTTGCCATCTGCCTCCCCACTCTTTGTCGTCCACTAGCGGATGGCAAAGAGGGCGTCCCCCTAACGGTCACGGCAGAGCCCCAACCCCCTCCCCCCCCGCTCTTTGCCGTCTGCTTGCAAACAGCAAAGAGCCCCCCATCCCGCCCCACCACCACGCCACTAAACTATCTCTCCCTCGTCCCGCTCCCGCCCCGACCCGACGCCCACCGGAAACCGCCCCCATCCACTGGCCGCTCATCCCCACCGCCACCCCGCCACCCCGCAGCGAGCCCATCCTCCCCACGTCTCCCTCTCCCTCCCTCAAGCTGCTCCTCGACGCCCACCGGCCACCCCGTTGTCCCACTGCCCCGCGGCGATCCCCCTCCCCGAGTCCCCCACACACCGGTCGTGGACCCCACCCACTGGCTGCCCCACCGTCCCGCCATCCCACCACCCTTGCAGCGAGCGCCCCCTTCCTGCGGCGCCCCACCTCCTCCCTCCCAATCCACTTTACCAGCCCCCTCCTCAACTGGCACCTTCAAAGGGATTTTTTTTCTATTTTTTATTTATGTTAATTTTTTAGTTAGTTAATTTGGGTTAGTTAGTTAGTTAGGTTCATTTAGGTTAGTTAGTTAGTTTAGTTTAGGTTAGTTAGTTAGGTTAGTGTAGGTTAGTTTAGGTTAGTTAGTTAGGTTATTAGAAAAAGAAGAAGAAAATAAGAAGGAAAAAAGAAAAGGAAAAAAAATAAGATGAAGAAGAGAGGAGGAGAACAAAAAGAAGAAGAAGAAGAAAAAGAAAAGGAAAAAAAGAAGAAGAGGAAGAAGAAGCCACTCACCCCCGACCCCCGACACCACTAACATCGACCCCCGACGCCACTGACCGCCGACCCCCGAGGCCATGTACGAGCTCATCATGGTATGTTTCTTCTTCATATTAGCCAAATCATGCAATAAATGTTCTATTATTAATAACCAATATGATTGACTTGGCAAAACCAAATGTGTAGACTTTCTGCGAGAAGACCGGCCAGACCCCTACGCCGATGCCAATCATTACCATGGCCAGAATGTTGAGTTTCATTTTCAATGTTCATTAGTTACTAGTCTTAACATTTCAGCGTCATCATGCTAACGCAAATGATCTTTGGTACAACATAACTTCCGAGCTGCATCGAACGACCCGAGCAACCCCAGTGCTTCACCTCCGTGATGACGAGGAGGTTAAGCCCTAATATGCCACTTACTTGGCTCATTTTCTCAAACAAAGACAAAATTAACGCAATGACAAACTTAGAACTTAGACAAATGTCATATTTTACCTAATTCAGCTTTGTTTCCTGTAAAATGACATAGTAAGCTTACTTACCTCCAAAATGACATATTGTACCTAAGTTAGCTCTAAAATGACATATTGTACCTAAGTTAGCTCTAAAATGACATATTGTACCTAAGTTAGCTCTAATATGACATATTGTACCTAAGTTAGATCTAAAATGACCTATACTTAGCATTGTTTCCTCGACACTGACATAATAAGCTTAGTTAACTCAACAATGACATAATTGACTTGGTAACCTCATAGATTCCATAGACTTAGCTTATTTTCTTGCGAAATGACACAATAAGCTTAGTTAGGTAGAAATGTGATACTTACCTAGTTTAGCTCTAAAATGACACAAATAAGCAATAAGAGGAAGAAAAACAAGAGGGGAAAGAGAAATACAAGAAAAACGCTTCTTCTTCTTCTCCTTCTTCTTCTTGTTGTTCTTCTTGTAGATATTCTTCTTCTTGTTCTTCTTCTTCTTCTTGGTAACCTCATAGATGCCATAGAATTAGCTTATTTTCTTTCAAAATGATACAATAAGCTTAGTTAGGTAAAAAATGTGATAATTACCTAGGTTAGCTCTAAAATGACACAAATAAGCAATAAGAAGAAGAAAAACAAGGGGAGAAAGAGAAAGGGAAGAAAACGCTTCTTCTTCTTCTTGTTCTTCTTCTTCTAGGTCTTCTTCTTGTTCTTGTTGGTAACCTCATAGATGCCATAAACTTATCTTATTTCCTTTCAAAATGACACAATAAGCTTAGTTAGGTCAAAAATGGCATAATTATCGAGGTTAGCTCTAAAACGGCACAAATAAGCAATAATAAGAAGAAAAACAAGAGGATAAAGAGAAAGACAAGAAAAATGCTTCTTCTTATTTTTCCTCTTCTTCTTCTTCTTCTTCTAGATCTTCTTCTTATTCTTCTTGGTAACCTCATAGATGCCATAGACTTACCTTATTTTCTTGCAAAATGACACAATAAGCGTAGCTAGGTCAAAAATGGCATAATTACCTACGTTAGCTCTAAAATGGCACAAATAAGCAATAAGAAGAAGAAAACAAGAGGATAAAGAAAAAGAGAATAAAAACACTTCTTCTTCTTCTTCATCTTTTTCTTCTTCTATTTCTTCTTCTTCTTCTTCTTGGTAACCTCATAGATGCCATAGACTTACCTTATTTTCTTGCAAAATGACACAATAAGCTTAGTTAGGTCAAAAATGGCATAGTTACCTACGTTAGGTCTAAAATGGCACAAATAAGCAATAATAAGAAAACAAGAGGATAAAGAGAAAGAGAAGAAAAACACTTCTTCTTCTTCATCATCTTTTTCTTCTTCTATTTCTTCTTCTTCTTCTTCTTGGTAACCTCATAGATGCCATAGACTTACCTTATTTTCTTGCGAAATGACACAATAAGCTTAGTTAGGTCAAGAACGGCATAATTACCTAGGTTAGTTGCAAAATAGCACAAATAAGCAATAATAATAAGGAAAACAAGATTATAAAGAGAAACAGAAGAAAAACGCTTCTTCTTCTTCTTTCTCTTCTTCTTCTTCTAGATCTTCTTCTTCTTCTTTTTGGTAACCTCATAGATGCCATAGTCTTACCTTATTATCTTGCAAAATGACAGAATAAGCTTACTTAGGTCAAAAATGGCATAATTTCCTAGGTTAGCTATAAAATGGCACAAATAAACAATAAGAAGAAGAAAAACAAGACAATACAGAGAAAGAGAATAAAAACACTTCTTCTTCATCTTTTTCTTTTTCTAGTTCTTCTTCTTCTTCTTGGTAACATCATAGATGCCATAGACTTACCTTAATTTCTTGCAAAATGACACAATAATCGTAGTTAGGTCAAGAATGGCATAATTACCTAGGTTTGGTCTAAAATGGCACAAATAAGCAATTAGAATAAGAAAAACAAGAGGATAAAGAGAAAGAGAAGATAAACACTTCTTCTCCCTCCTCCTCCTCTTCTTCTAGATCTTCTTATTCTAGTATTCTTCTGCTAACTTTGTTATTTCCCATTTTGCATATTTTATTCACTTCACGGAATCTTGCATTGATTGAGTTCTTGTGTTTATTTTTGTTTTGATTTTGTATCGATGAACATTGTGAAACTTGTTACCTAGGGATGAAACTATACATGTATGGATGAAACTAGCACTTTTGATTTGGTATGTTTGTTGGATGATCCTATATATGTGCTTGTGATATGGGAGGGATATAGTTTATGTGAATTATATATATATATATCATATGTGCTTGTGAAAATGATAGAATATAACAAAAAACAAAATAAAAAGGGCAAATACAGGAAGTTTCCCGTCTTCCATTGACGGCAAAGGGCTCTTTGCCATCTACCCCGGACGGCAAAGGTGCCACGTGGTGGCTACCTGTGAAACCTGGGAAGCCTAGGCTAGGGACATTTGGTCTCTTGGCCGTCCGCGACAGACAATAAAGGGGGAGGGGGCAGATGGCAAAGATGGGGAGGGAGGCAGGTGCCAAAGAAGGGGAGGGGGCAGACGACAAAGGGGTGGGGGCAGACGACAAAGGGGGTGGCAAGGGGGGAGATGACAAAGGGGAGGGGGCAAACGGCAATGGGGAGGGGACAGACAACAAAATGTGAGGTCCATTAGCCACCTCTAATGGCGATGCCGTCAGCAGTTGTCGTCCATGTCATTTGTCGTCCGCAAGCTGGCGGCATTGTGCCTTTGCCATCCGCTGGGCCGAAGCAGACGACAAAGAACCCCTTTGCTGGAGCTCGCTGGGCCCAAAATTGTGCAGTCCATGCTTGTGCCTTTGTTGTCTGCCATGGCACACGGCAAAGTGCCTAATTCTTGTAGTGCTGGAAGCTTTGGGAGGAGGCCGGGAGAGCCATGAGGGGCCCACAAGCCAATAGGGCGCGCCACTAGGTGGGCGCCCTTATGCCTTGTGCCTCCCTCGGACGCCTCCCTACGGCCGTCGCTGGCCTATAAATTCACATATATTCCAAAAATCCTAAAAGCGCTCCCCAAACACTTTTTACGCCACCGCAAGTCTCTATTCCAATCAGAGGACATCTACACCTCCATTGTGACACCCTGCTAGAGGGGAGATCGATGACGGAGGGCCTCTTCATCAACCTTGTTGCCCTTACCATGATATGTGAGTAGTTCACCACAGACCTATGGGTCCATAGGTAGTAACTAGATGGCATTCTCTCTCTCTCTCTCGATCTTTGATACAATGTTCGTCGCATATTTGCCTTGATCTATTTGATGTAATCCCTTTGTATGGTGTGTTTGTTGGGATCCGATAAATTGTGAGTTTATGTTCAGATTATTCATGAAAAGTATTTGAGTCAAACCTAGAGAGTAAGATTCTTATTTGCCTGATCATCAAAGCTTCAGAATGCTCTATAATCTATTGAGATAGTTTGGCGATCTAGATTGATATTTCTTCGGTGGGAGTGGTGCGTTGTAGTAGGTTCAACTTGGTGTGTTTATATATCCCAATGACAGAAGGGCAAAAGTTGTGTCTTTGTGTTGCTGCTACTAAGGATAAAACAATAGGGGTTTATTCATATTGATTAAGTTTACTTTGTCTACATCATGTCAGCGTTCTCCAAGCATTACTCTCTTTTACTTAATACTCTAGATGCATGCTGGATAGCAGTTGATGAGTGGAGTAATAGTAGTAGGTGTAGACAGGAGTCAGCCTATTTTCTTAAGGATGTGATGCCTATATAGACATCATCATTGCCATGAAAATCGCATAACTATTCGCTTTTCTGTCAATTGCCCAACAGTAATTTGTTTACCAACTCTACGGCCCCCAGGTTTATTCATTTATATATTCCAAAAACCTTTCATTACCTTCCTATTAATTATTTTATTTTATTTTATTAACCAATTTACAAGTATCTACAACTATATACACAACTCACTTGCTTGCAAATAACGAGATCAAGGGGATTGACAACACTCTTGTTGACATTGGGTGAAAGTTGTTTATACTTTTGTGTGCATCACTCAAGATGGTTGAGGATTGGTATTCCTATCTGTTCGATAAACCTTGGTTTCATAATTGAGGGAAATAATTACCTACTTTCTCCTGCAATAACCCATTCCTCTTCACGGAAAACTCAATTCCATTGGCATGCAAAAGTTGTGCCCTGCCTCTTGACAATATCATGTAGCTCGCGTCCGGTCCCGACAAGGCATCCATGTGCACTAGGAATCTCCCCTCAATCTCCCATGCCCAACCTCGACGCCAGGAAAGATCCAAGGCCCCAATGGCACCCATGCTAGCCACGCCCGAGGGCATCCGAGGCACACCCGAGCCCCAACTCATCACCTACCTATTCCTGCCTCTTCCCTGAGCTACCCAGACGCGGCTACCCCCCTCATATCCCTCCTAGACCCCTAAAGGACTACACACTCCTCCTGTGCCCTCCATCCACCTCCATGACCGGAGTCTTCCCCATTAGCCTCCGCTCAAATTCAGGCATGGTGGCCTCTCGCAGCTTCTCTAAGCCTCACCGGAGAACCAAGCGTCGCCACGTTCCTCCCCTGTGCTTCCTTTCCTCTTCCCCGTGGTCACGGTGTCAGTTCCACACCACCGTCTGCTATCCCCGCCATGGCCGAGGCATCGCTCGTTCCGCCACTCGCCGACAGAAAGGAGACCGCCAGGTGGACGTGCGTCATTCCACCGAGCATGCCGGTGGCCGAACGTTCGCCGAAGGTGACTAGCAACACTGGATCAGATGCCGGCGCATGCTCGGCCCCGTCTCCCTACCTCCTCCTATTCAACCAGGAGGAGGGAGATGGACCTGGCGGGTGGGGCATGACTGTAAGCCACACCCAGCCGGCCTCGACTGTTTAATTGAAAATGGTTCAGGTTGTGGTCGTTTTACGCGTGGAAAATGTAATACATTGAGTACATCTTCGTCCTTGCCTTTTGAGCATGCGGTTGTAGCCGCTGGGCCGGCCCAATTGCTATCTTGTAACACTGCATAGTTTTGCCTTTTTGTTATTTCCTCTGTATTTTTCTTTTTCCGGAGAAGCAAATAATTCTTATTGACTTCATATGAACTCCAAAGTTGGAGATTCAAATTCCTAGAGGTCCCAAAAATCTTGCTCTATCCGGAATACTAACTTGCACATTTTTCCAAGAAACTTTCTTGTACACCTAATAAATGAAACTCTATTTTTTTGCCTTGAGCTTTGGAAATTCCTAGGGATCTCACCGTATATCCAAATGCAATGATTCTAACTTCTAGGTGGATCTAAATTCGTGCACTAAGTGACAAACATTTTTCCTTACACCTCCTTTGCAATCTAGATTATTGAGCTATTTCCTCATATGTGAACCACTTCGTAATCTTTGGTATATTCATATCAATTCCCAATCTAGTGAAACCAATTTCGGAATTCTTTTAAAAATGATTCCCTACTTAATATGTTCATCCACTCATTTTCATAAAAATGTTTTCTCTAGACTTCTCATAAGACCATTAATCCCTCAGTTTGCACTAGTCAAAAAGTTTCATTGATCCAACTCTAGTAGATCCACTTTAGGAATTTTTCTTATGACCAGAGATGTCCAAGAAAATAGAATTCATAGTTACAAAGAACTTTATTCTTTTCCTGTTGTGTTGCTTATTATGGTTGTTTCTGGTGGTACTTGACGAAGTAGTCAGAGTGCGTAGAGTTGGACGAGAAGCGTGTGAAGACCTCGAAGACTTTGCTGAGATAGGCAAGCAGCCCTTTGACGTGTGAAGACCTGTTAGAAACCATTTTTACGCATGGCATATAGCACCTTACTTCAATATATTGATCATGATGTTATGGTTACCACCTTTATGGTTTGCCTCCATTACTTTGCTCGTTGATACTTGCATGACATGACTCTACTTTCTTCTTACAGTTGTGTGGGTGGGAAGTAGATAGGATGCTCAAGTAGTTGCTATGCATATGGAATTGGTATATGCATGGTGGTGGAAACAAAGTGTTTTCAAGACTTTTCGAAAACCCCATCGGGTGCCCCTAATGCGCGAGGGAGATGATGTTGACCTAGGTAACCACTTGAGAAATAAGTGGTGTACCGAGCCAAGTTGTGTGTGGGTTTTCGAAAACTAAGAGTCTTACGGTCTGCTGACCGTCCCAACCTTACATGTACAAGCACTCTACCCCTATATGGGAACGGGCCTTGTTGATTACTTTGGTCGAGGCTAGCAGAGAGCCTGTATTACTAGTCGTGACAGGGCCAAAGTCACCCTATCGATACGGGGTCGTGCCAGGTAGGGCGACCATGGGCTGTTTTTACAAACACCCGTGTAGGATCGAGGGAGGCGTTTCTAGAGGGGGGGGTAGACTACTAGCAATAATTTAAAACCTAACCTTTACCCAAGTTATTTGGTTGGCAGATTTTAATAGTTTTAACAAGTCTAGTAAGTCTAACAGCCCTACACATGCATGTCTACAAATATGGCAGCGGAAAGTAAAGACACTGCACACGTAAGGAAAGAGATGGCATAGGAAGATCAAACGCAATAGGAGAAGCAAAGATTTTTCCTGTGGTTCCAATAGGTGGTACTATCATACGTCCACGTTTATGGAGTCTTCAACCCATAGAGGGTAACGGTCGCGAGTGTCCACAGAGGGCTCCACCAATAAGGGTCCACGAAGTAGCAACCTTGACTATTCCATATGGCTTCCGTCCACGAAGGACTAGCCTCACTAAGGGTCGATCTTCATGAAGTAGGCAATCTCCTTGCCCTTACAAACTTCTTGGTTCACTCCAGTACACGAAGTAGGAGGCTCCCAGGCGACACCTAACCAATCTAGGAGGCACCACCCTCCAAAAGGTAATAGGCTCGGTAATGGTGATGAACTCCTTGCTCTTGTGTTTCAAGATGATAGACTCCTAAACATACAATCTCTCTCACACAGATTTGGCTTGGTAGAAGAGACGGGATTGGTGGAAAGCAACTTGGGGAGGCTAGAAATCAAGATCCATATGGTTGGAGTGGAAGATCTTGACCTCAACACAAAGGTAAGTGGTTCTCTCTCAGAAAATTGAGTACCATAGGTATGGAATAGTTCTGAGTGCTTCACTTTCGAGTGGGTGGTGGTGTAGGGGTATATATAGGCATCCCCAAAAATCCAACCGTTGGACACAATAAGTCAGACTCGGTGACACCAATGTGTAAATATCGGTGGTACCTAAGTGACTAAAAGTGGCAACTTTTGAATCTCGGAAGGACCGATATACAATTCTTGGTTGCACCAACAAGGTGACCAACGGTCAGATTTACCATTCTCGCTCGGACCAAAAATGAGAACTTGCGTAATAGAAAGTTGGCAACTGAACTCAGTGGCACCTAGTGCAGTGTTGGCTGCAACGAAGTGTTAGGGTTTGGCTAAGTTCGTCTAGGGTTTGGAACTCGGTAGCACCGGGATAGGAATGTTGGTTGCACCAATTTGCATGTTTGGCTTAGTACAGACTTTGGTGGGATAGTATGTGGATGTTTTGGTGACTGTCACTTGAGCACGTTTGAGCGTATTGTTCACCATCAAAACATTACCCCCTTTTAATAGTATTGTCTTTCCTATAGACTCAAAGTGATTTCTCACACAGGTAAAATGTAGAGTCCTCTTGCTTGAAGCTTGGCCAACCTATTTCTTTGAATCTTGGGGCAATTCCTCAATCTCCACAATCATTTGCCAACTCAACTCTTCATGGACTATTATCTGAAATACACTAGATAGAGGTGTTAGTCCAAGAGACAATGTATGTTGTCATGAATTATCGAAACCACCAAGGGAGCATGTTGTGCTTTCAACCCGGCACACCGTTGTGTCCCCTCAGGGATGGTATGATCTTTGTGAGTATTATATGATGAACATCATGAGTACGCGGGCCAACGAGTTGATTCTTTGTTTAGTGTCGCTAGGGGAAAGGCATTTTTCGGGTGCTAATCTCGGCTATGCAAGATATCACGAGTCGTGGATGACACGGAAGTTCCCCGAGTCTTGTGGATAAAGTGTGCAACCTCTGAAGAGTGTAAAACTATTCGAATAGTTGTGTCCATGGTCATGGACAGTTGGTGGTCCTACTGAAACTACGCCGGATGTTTTCACAAACCTTGGGTGTGTGTGGGGTGGGAGGAAGATGGTACTCGAGCTAAGTCATATGACTTGTCATGACGATTTAACATGAGATGTTAAATCCCTACATATATTGATATGTGTAACTTGTTCAAATGGATATCTACAACCTGTTGTTGCATGCTTTACAAGTTGGTTTGAAAATGTCATTGCACTCAAAATTAGCTTTCTGCAACTTACCTATTTAGTGCTATATCATGCATCGTGATTGCCTTGTTCCAAAACATTGGATGCTTGCAAGTATAGTCAAAGTACTCATTGGCTTGCCACTGGTTATCTTATTGGCTAGGCATGAAAGAACATGATATGATGAAGAGTACCTTGGTGACGAACATGCGAGCTAGGACGCTTACTAGTCAAAATGCTTGTAGGGTTAAGGCAGATGGCATGGGTTCATGCTATAGTTGAAGATTTCTGTGGTGAGTTTGTGAATACTTGGCCATAGAGGTCATATTTGAGTAAAACTGTACGTAATTGCTGTAAGACTCTAGTTATTCAGTTTTTGTGGGTTCAATGAGCAATGATATCTGGGATCATTGTGCATGTACATTCAGTGATCACGACTTATGAGTCAGGATCCCTACAGAGATGGTATCAGGGCCATTCTAACTGTAGGATGCCTTAGTTAGCATGGACATTACTAGGGACAAAACTATTTCCTAGACCCTTCAAATCACTTGCAAAGACTACCATATTTCTTACCTTTACTAAGTTTTCTAAGAAACTAAAGAATTGTGCCTCTGGACTACCAGCATTTTTCTCTTGGCTCTCCTCATCTTCTTTTCAAAACCTTGCAAACGGTCGTTCGTACACTTATGACCCTGACCACTAGATTCCCTATGATCCTCATGGGTAAACTGGAAGTAAGCCACCTTGCCAGACATTCACCCACATCAGTTGAACACAATTTTGATGACACCGCAACAAGATGATACCAACCGAAGATACCTTCTCGAGGAATGAGGACGTGAGGACGCAGAAGATGGTGATGCCCTCAACATAGCCCCGGGACAATGCAACCTTGGCCTGCGATGACCAGGGCATAACATATGTAGGATTATGATATGCATCACTAATAGAGCAACCATCTCCTTACTGTTGTTGTATCAGCAACCATCGGTGGATGATAACCTCGCCATTTGGTCCGCCTCACCATAGTGAGCAAAAAATTGGTTCTCTTCATCCCCCGCTCTTGGATTCGATGTTGTCACCAACTTAACCGACAGGTTTGACCTCAATCATGCCTTCTTAAAGTCATTGCATAAAGTATTTCTTACCTACAACCCTTGATGCCTCAGAAGACAATAAGTCATTTACATGACTATGAAGACAATAGAAGACCGGGTCAATGGAAGCCACGAGGAACCACCTTTGCCTAGTCAGCTCATCAGAGGAGGAGTTGGCAAAAATTCTTTAGGACCAACCTAGATTGTTTCATTGAACAACCACAAGAGACGTGGAAACACCTGCGGAAAAACTATAAGACTAGAACTCCTTCTCTCCAAGACATGATGCAAAGCACAACTACTGAGTCTGAGAAATCCCAGGGTAGGATTAGTCATATATCCCCTATGCAAAGTCGAGTCCAAGTGATGGCTCAAATGGAACTGTTGTTTGTAGCTTGTTTGATCTGTTTATGTCTTGGTATAAGTCACACTTTTCCCTAGGCAACAAGTATGCAACTATATCACCTACCTTACCTTAATGTTTGTGTTTGACCCTTTTCGGCACTTGTTTGATTACACTTGCACCATAGCACCCCCTTTAGGCACCTCCCATCTATGCTACTTTTCCCTCTCACCTTTCTCAGCAACTGAAGACCCGCAAGGCAAGATGCACCAAGGATCCTCCTCAACAAATGACTAGCGCTGAAGACTTTCGACGACAACCTATTGAACCAGGTGCGACCCAGTTGGGTTACGGTTTTCCCTCAAGATTTGAAGTCCTTCCCTAGACCAGCTTAGATGCCACAAGTTACCTGGCTTCAACCATTAACCATATGCTTAACCAAAGGGTTTGCAAGAGAACCCGTTAAGATTCAATGACCCTATTTAGAACTGGGTTCACCATGGAACTAGTGATCAAGGTGAACAAACACATTACATTCTTAAACCAACAATTGGACCGACGATCCCGTCGGGAAGATCATTTTGAGGATACGTGATTAGTAGACTAATTATTTGACAAGGCTATAATAGATATATTGAGGAAGTAGTTGAGACCCTTGGGTGGATTACAAGACTTTCATGACGATAGATGAACTTGCTGGATCAAGTAGATAGAGTCGCCTAACTTACGTATCCCTTGAGTAAATTGTATTTAGTAGGACAATTATGATCACAAGCTGAGATTCTTGGAGGAACAAGTAGGATTTCTAACAGGACATGAGATTTGCGTTAAATAGGTGATCCTAAGAGGGCGTTGATGATAAATAAGACTACATGGTTTGGAGTAGATTGGATTTAGTCCAGCGATTTTGATCAGAATACCATGTTTCTAGATGGATGATAAAGTAGGAAAATTGGATGTTGTCAGAGTTGATTTATGGATCTAGATGCACCTGACTTTGGAGTCTACTTGAACACGATATTGGAAGTTCATGGATATACAGTGATAATAGTCCTTGTGATGATATGTCGATTATAGGAACTCTAGGGGATTATGTGGAACACACTCAAGATTGGATTTGTAGACTTAAATGGATCATGTAATGACTGGTGGAATTGATGAATTATTGGATTGGATTTGTAAGAAGGAAACAAAATCTTGTATTGGCATATTACGTGTTTCCTTAGCATAGAAGTGCAATACTTTAGACCTTGGATAAATTAGCCAAGCACTTGGATTTGTAGTATCTTATTCAAGCTTAGCAGCCTGTATGCTTCACCCGAGGATTATTACATAGGGATACATATGTCTTTGCTATAGTATACATATCAGATTTTGGTTTAGTCCTTCTCTCAAAGCCATGGATATATGTATAGCATGAGTGATGTCGGAGTTGACTTATATGAGATGATACCTTTGATGATATACGATGGTTCTTGTCTGTAGAAAAAGGTAGGACTATTGGCATCCAAGAACTATGCTCGAGGATAATGTGATAGATGCTCACTCGTATCCTAAGATCCTTGAACCCCTAAGCCTTACCGAGCCATAACATGGTGGCATCGTGACCATAGGCCTTGGCGCTAAGTCAAAAGACCATGGCCAATACTCTACCTTGACCACCCCCAATCCTATCCATAAGGAAGGTGGACTCAAAGAACTAGGTAACGAAGGAGAACAAACGCCTAGACAAGTAACTGTCTGGAAACAAATGCCGCTCCCGAAATTGTAAGAGTAATTGTCAAAGATTGGTTCCCAAGCTTCCTCTCGAGAGCAAGATGAATCAAAATGGTGCCGGTCTAAAATCCATTCCCAAGTCTTATCTCCAAGACCACACCATCCACACCTTATGGTTAATGGATATACTGTCAAGCCCTTTTTAAATTGGCTTATGCCCGCTCCTATCACTTATCTCATGACCAATGATTTTATGTGACACTTGGAGAAATACGTTGTTGTCATCATGGATGACATACATATTTATCCAAGGAGAGTAAGGGACACCTTACTCCTTGTTGGATAAGCCTCAACAGAACCGGTTGCCAAGTTTATCAAGTGCAAGGCTTTTCCTTGAAAAAGAAGGACCCCTCGGAGCAATCCCGGTGCAGCAGAAGACATTCTTAGCCAAGCAACACAAAGAACCACTAAGGTTTGAGAAACCATGAAGAAGATGAAGAAGCAAGATAAGTCAACCACCATTCCTCTACCAGCTACATTAGTTAAGTTATGTCAATAAGCATCGATGTTGAAGCACGACGAAGCCCTTGGACAACAAGAGAAATTAAAGAGCCCATTATTTTATATGGTCACCTATCCATGCCTGACTAGGAAGGAACCATGAAGTTGATAGCACCCCTCACTCCACCACTTTGATGGTGTATGATGAGCATGACGTTCCTACTCTTTCAAGATCTAGAATGGAGTGGGACAACTATCATGACTTCATTATTAGCCCCCTTTTTGGTCCACTCATGGGCTAGAGACTGACTGGATCATGGTGAACCACCTGCCAAAAATAGTCCACCCCACTTGACGACCCTCGTGCCTTGGGGATTGGGTGGATGATATATGATGTTGGGTAGTCAGCTTATTTAGAACGCCCTTAAAAACTTTCCTAGGTGGTAGAACCCATTTTTGCCACCACATCTCTAACTTTAGTCTTAGGGACAGGACCCAACTCAAACCTTGCCACAAAGGGCAACAAACAGACAAGTAGGCTAAACACTCGAAGGCACGCTAGAAATGTACGTCTATGACTAGAAAGACAAGCGATGAAGGATGATCGAAGAACGTAGCTCGACAACTTTGCCAAGTGGAAGACCTTGACAACAAGCCTACGTGCACACGCCTCGATGCTCTTAAGGATGAAGACCACCTATAGTTGAAGATCACCCGCCTTAAGGGAGTCAATGACTTCCCCGTCGACGAGAACCTACACCAAGACTCGACCCTTCTATTCTAGCACGAGACATTTAGATGTCACTAACCAACGTGAGTAACCCAAGACCAACACACACATATACTAACTTTCCACGTATTCCAACTTTGGAAGACATGCAAGCCAGACCCTTGCCCGAACCTCGTTCACCAAACCCTTAACCTTTAGGCAAGCCTAGCTTACAGCAAGAACCCCATTCACCTCTCAAATAGAGTAAAATGATGCACTCAAAGATGTATCATCAAGCACCTCTAGGACCAGCGGAGCAACCACACCAGAGAAGAAGCAACACCAGAATGTGAAGACCACCTCAAACCAAAATTTCTGTATCTCTTCAAAGCCTATCCTAGGAATCTTAGGGATGAGATTCTTGTAAAGGGGGGTAGTTCTGTCACACCTTGTGTTTTCCCCCATGTTACTAAGTTAACGCAACTCAAAAAATTTGACCAACAAAAACCTTTTGTGTGCTCTTTTGTGTGTGCTCTTTTTGTGTGCTTGTGATGCTTGACCTGATTGCTATTGCTTGCTTGCTTGAGTGTGCTATAAATTCATAAAATTCGTCCTATTCTCAAAAACACACCTCCTTAATCCAAATCTTTGCCCAATGATCATGCCATGTGTATATGAGATAAAACTATTTTCATAAAATATTATTTTGGCCAAAAAGCATTTATTTAATTTAGGTATTCAAAAATCCATGAATTGATGTTTGTACTACAAGTCCTCAAATTAGGGTGAATGTTTTCCCCAAAGATTTTATTTGGAACCTGTCAGTGCACTAGAGTTCTGGGCTCTCCAGTGCCCCTTACTCGTGCACGGGCAGTAGCAGCCGCCCTGGCGGCAAGGCCCAGCAGAGACTTACCAGATACCACCACAGGAGAATCAAGATCACCAGCAAGGCCTTGCCGGGAGGGCTATTGACCCACCAGAGAGGGAGCCCGTCCTCGGCAAGGCAAGGCCCCGGCAAGGCGAAGCCCCGGCAAAACCCCGCTAGCGCACAGGATAGGTGTTAATCCACCTGGACGCGTGTTGCGGCGTGGAGGTTGGAGGGAGCTAAGGGGCTCCGATGGGACGGGCTCCCGTAGCATCCCACTGACGGACAGAGATGCCTGACGGTGCATTAAATGCACATGTCCTACTCCGTCAGTGTTAGGTATGATAGCACAATAGCTCTGTACACCCTGTGTACGCACTGTACGCCACTGTTGGGATCCCCTTTGAGTATAAAAGGAGGCCTAGGGAGCTACGGTATAGGACTTTTGGAATTTTGAACCCTTGGGCTTTTGCACATTTAGGGGACCTCTAGCGCACACGCGTGGCAGTGGCTCGTAGATCCCTGTAGCAAGAACCCTAGGGTTTTACGCATTAGTGCGGCCAAAACCTGGGTAAATATCCCTGCGTGCTTTTCATCAGACGGTCTCTTCACACAAACGAGCCCCCGCCGATCCGAAAGGGATCCCGGTGATCCCATAGGTGTTCGTTCTCCATGACAAAACCTATTATAGATAAGACTTCCCAAAACCACAAAATATTGTTTTTAAAGGTTATTTTATTATTTTATTTAAAGCTTTTTAAGGCCAGAAAAGGTCTTTTATAGGAGAAAATTATTTTTATGCATTCAAAATATTTTAGAAAATTAACGGAAACTTAGTGGGCATATATTTTCCGTGTATAAGAGTTCCAACAGATGGTCATGTTCAAAATATTGGAGAAAACCCTCCAACACCTTTTCTCCACATTTCTAGTATTTGGAATAATTCTATAAGATATTCTCAAATAAATACATGAAAATTCTAGCATGTCACATAGGCCATGTGTGGTAATCTTGCCAAGTTTCATTCCAATCAAAATAGTTTTGGTTCACCAAAATTCCCCAAAACAATCTCTGTCCAAAACTAAATTTGAGCAAGTTTGCATTACCAAGTTTCTCCAATTGATCTCAAACCTTGTGGGAATGCTCTAATACCTAAATTATTAAATTATACAAAGTGTAGCAAGTAGAATAGCTTAGCATGATCAAATCTATAGAAGCCTATTTTGGCTGATTTCTAGATTTTAAAAAGTTTGCATTGGGAACTTCTTTCAAATGAGGTGGAAATTTGTGCGCAGAACCAATTAGTCTTACCATTTACTCCTTGTAAATATCAAGGCTATAGGATCCCTCTGCCTAGCCCAAGCACAACACAAATGCCTTCTGCTATAAACTAGTGTAAAGCTAAGTTGACCCAAAAAGACCCCCCTTGCCCTCACCTTTTTACTATAGCCTGCTATACCCCCTTCTACCTCAAGTAACTTTTCTTGGGCCTTTGATGAATTATTTGGTGGTAACTCCTTCATTTTCCGTCTCTTTTACCATGGCAACATCTCTCCTTCCCCTCTCCCGTAATTCTGTACAAGCAAATGCCCCCAAGCTCTAACACAACTTCATTTGCACGCTAATGCATCAATCCAAACCCATATATGGCACGCTCATGTGGAAAATATGAGCAGTTCATCTAAACCTAGATTATGGCACCAATAGTAGCCTTCAACTACGGGTGTGTTTGGTAGGGTGTATGAAGGGTGCATGAGGACAAAAGTTCCCCATCCGACCCACTTTTGCTTGTTTCGTAGGGTGCATGGGCTCACCTGAGCTATGCTCATATCATGCATAAAAGGGCCCTCAGCCATGCTCATCTCATGCAGCCCAAACAGGGTGCATGGAGGTAGCCATGCTGGCCCTAACCCTCGTCCCCACCAACCAAACCATGTCCAGATATGTTTAAATTTTCAAAAAAGTTCATAATTTCAATATATGTTTAAAATTTCAAAAAATATTCAGAATTTCAAATTTTGTTTAAATTTTTTAAAATTTTAGAACTTTGAAATTTGTTTAAATTTTCAAAGAAATGTTCAGAATTTCAAATTTTGTTTAAATTTCTCAAAAAATGTTCTAATTTTTTTTTGAATATCAAAAATTCAAATTTTGAATACATTTTCAAAAAAATCAAATTCTTAAATATGTTCAAATTTCAAAAAATGTTTAGAATTTCAAATTTTATTTAAATTTTCAAAAAAAATATAAGAATTTAAAATTTTATTTAAATTTTCAAGAAAAGTACAAAATTTCGAAATATGTTTAAATTTTTGTTCACTATTTTTCAATTTTGTTCACCATTCAAAAAATATACTATTCAAAATTCGAAATTGTTCAACAAGTCTAAACACATGTAGGCTGCCAAACAAAGTCTCTACTCAGCATGTCTCAACGCATACATCACTGCCAAACAAGAGCAATTGCATGGACTCAGCATGTCTGCATGCAACATGCATGAGAAGGGAACAACTAGGCTAGGTCCATACATGCTACCAAACACACCCTACAAGTACCATGTACACTTGTCTCCATGGACTAATATTTGTTGTCCTTTAGTCCTTCCATAACTAAGACACCACACAACTTTTTACCTCTTAAGCTCTTCAGTAAAATCCCTTGAACTAGCCCCCAAGTTTGTTGTTGCTAACTTAACCTTAGTGGAAAGCCACCCCACCTAGATCCATAGGCAATGAAACTCCACCAATACTCTCCTGGATGAGTGCCACACACGTTAGACAACTTTTCCTGACCAAAAGGTTCCTCTGGACACGCCATGAAGTGGTGACCATGACATTGGCAAGTAAAAGTGGTGCTCTACTGCTTGATGATGGCCTGTAGCTTGCGTCTGGTCTTGACAGAGCATCCATGTGCGCCATGCATCTACCCTCGACCTCCCATGCCCCTCCTCGACGCCATGAAAGATCCAATGCTACTCAGGCACGTGTGCTTCCCGTGTCCTATGGCATCTGAGGCGCACTCGAGCCCCACCTCGTCACCCGTCTATTCCTGCCTCTCCCCAAAGCTCCCCAAATGTGGCTACCCCCTCATATCCCTCCTAGACCCCTCCTCAACTAGCCACTCCTCCTCCCGTGCCCTCCATCCACCTCCATGACCGAAGTCTTCCCCATTGGCCTTCGCATGAATTCGGGCACGGTGGCCTCTCCCAACTTCTCTAAACCTCACTAGAGCAACCAAGCATCATGACGGGCCTCCCCTATGCTTCCATTCCTCTTCCTAGTGGCGAAATGCAAGTTCCATGCCGTCGTCACCTATACCTGCCATGGCCAAGGCATTGCTTGGTCCACCGCTCCTCGGCAGAAGTGAGACCGCTAGGTGTACGCAGGTCGTTCTCCCGAGCATGCTGGTGGTCAGGCTACCGCTGGAGGTGACCAGATCCAATGGATCGAGCGTCGGCACGCGCTCGGCCCTGTCTCCCACACCTCCCCTTGTTCGAGCAGGAGGAGGGAGACGGACCTGACGGGCGGGGCCCGTCTATAAGCAACACATGGTCGGGCTCGACTGTTTAACTGAAAACATTTCAGGCCATGGTCATTTCTGCACGTGGAAAACGTATTCCACTGAGTACATCTTCAACATAGCCTCCTGAGCGTGCGGCTGAAGCTGCTGGGCCGGCCCAATTGCTATCTTGCACCCACTACGCAGTTTAGCCTTTTTGGTATTTCTTATATATTTTTCTTTTTTTCCAGAGAAGCAAACAATTCTTGGTAAATTCATATGAACTCCAAACTTGGCGATCCAAACTCCTAGAGGTCCCAACAATCTTGCACTATCAAGAATACTAACTTGCACATTTTTCCAGGAATCTTTCTTGTACACCTAATGAATGAAACCCTATTTTTGTTTTTCTACCTTGAGCATTCGAAATTCCTAGGGAGCTCACCCTAGATCCAAATGCAATGATTCTAACTCCTAGGTGGATCTAAATTCATACAACAATTGACGAACATTTTTCCTTACACCTCCTCTGCAATCTAGACTATTGAGCTATTTCGTCATATGTTAAACACTTGTTAGATCTCTGGACTATTCATATCAACTCCGAATCAAGTGAAACCAATTTTTTAATTCTTTCAAAAATCATTCCCTATTTAATAGGTACATCCACTCACTTAAAAATGTTTTCTATAGACTTCTCATAAGACCATTAAGCCCTCCATTTCCACCGTTCAAAAAGCCTCATTGATCCAACTCTAGTAGAGCCACTTTAGCATTTTTTATTATGACCAGAGATGTCCAAGAAAAATAGAATTCCTAATTACAAAGAACTTTTATTTCTTTGCTTGTTGGTTTGCTTATTATTCTTGTTTCTGGCGGTAGTTGACAAAGTAATCGTAGTGCTAAGAGTTGGACGAGAAGCGTGTGAAGACCTCGAAGACTTTGCTGAGCTAGGCAAGCAGCCCTTTGACCATGTCTTAGAAACCATTTTATGCATGGAATATAGCACCTTACTTCGATGTATTGATCATGATGTTATGGTGGCCACCTTTATGGGTTGCCTCCGTTACTTTCCCCGTTAATACTTGCATGACATGACTCTACCTTCCACTTAGAGTTATGTGAGTGGGAAGTAGATAGGATGCTAAAGTAGTTGGTACACATATGGAATGGTAATATGCATGATGGTGGAAACAGAGTGTTTTCAAAGACTTTCTGAAAACCCCATCGGGTGCCACTAATCCTCGAGGGAGATAATGTTGAGCTAGGTAACCACTTGAGAAATAAGTGGTGTACCGAGGCAAGTTATGTGTGTGTTTTTGAAAACAGAGAGCTTTAAGGTCAGCTAACCGTCTCAACCTTACATGTACAACCACTCTACCCCTATATGGGAAGGGGTTTTGTTGATTACTTTGTTCGATGCTAGCAGTGAGCCCGCATTACTAGTGGCGATAAGGCAAGAGTCACCCTCTCGATACGGGTTCGTGCTAGGTAGGGCGAGCATGGGCTATTTTTACAGAAAACGGGCTCACCGTTGTGTCCCCTCGGGGATGGTATGATCTTGAGCAAGTATCGTATGATTTACATCATGAGGACATGGGCCAATGAGTGGATCCTTTGTTTAGTGTCGCCAGGGGAAAGGCATTGTTCGGGTGCTTACCTCGGGTATGCAATATATCGTGAGTCGTGGATGACACGGAAGTTCCCCGAGTCTTGTGGGTAAAGTGTGCAACCTTTGTAGAGTATAAAACTACTCGAATAGCAGCGTCCACGGTAATGGACAGTTGGTGGTCCTGCTTAAACTATGCTCGATGTTTTCACAAACTTGGCGTGTGTGGGGAGGAGGGGGAGAAAGATGGTACTCGAGCTAAGTCAGATGATTTGGCATGATGATTGAACATGATATGTTCAACCCCTGCTTATATTGATACCTGTAAATTGTTCATATGGATATCTACAACTTGTTGACGCATGCTTTACAATTTGGTTTGAACATGTCATTGCACTCAAAATTAGCTTTCTTCAACTTACCTATTTAGTGTTATATCATGCATTGTCATTGCCTCATTCTAATACATGGGTTGCTTGCGAGTATATTCAAATTACTCATTGTCTTGCAATTGGTTATCTTATTGGCCAGGCATGAAAGAACTAGATACTATGAAGTGTATCTTGGTGACAAACATGCGAGCTAGGATGCTTCCTAGTCAGCATGCTTGTAGGGTTAAGGCAGATGGCATGGGTTCATGCTATCATTGAAGATTTTCACTGTGAGTGTGTGAAAACTTGGCCATCAAGGTCATATTTGACTAAAATGATACATAATGGATGTAAGACTCCTGTTATTCAGTTTCTGTGTGTTCAATGAGCATTGATCTCTGGGATGACTATGTCGTACATTCGGGGATCATGACTTATGAGTCTTGGTCCCCACATTTCATTGCTACAGGAAGTACAAGTTCAACCGACACATCATGATCAACATTGTCAATCACTAGAAGATCCATCCATCCTGATCCTGGAGGATGCACCATGGATTCATGAACGGCGTCAGGTCCAAACGTTGTAGGCCTATGCGAGTTTGGATGACAAGTTGCTATATAGGGTCATGCTGGAACATACCCTTCTCTTCGACGACTTATTTCATGATGATCATTGCAATGTCCTTCTAGATGCAAGAGAAGTCATCTCTGAGTTCACAATTTGGTTCATCTCCTAAGGATTCTACCCATTTGCGGATATGATCATTGTGTCTTATTGTCATGTGACGTTGTCGGTGATCGCTTGTGAACTCTATCATTCTTGCTTGTTTTCGGTTGATGGATGAAGCAGAAGGTAGTTTTATGTGAGAAACCCATCTTGCTCTTTCTTTGTTTCCTGATCCCAACGTGGCCACCCCTCATGCAGAAGCCGTGGAGAGCATTATCCAGAATATTCATTATGTGGTTTATTCCTTCTTTTCATAGTTTCTTGATGAGTCGAAATACATAGCATGGGAGACTCGCGGGAAAAGAACGATAAGGATGGCACACCCATTGCTGCAGAAAAAAACACCTCAGATTAGTCTCCATATGAGCGAAGAATGATTGAAATGTATGAAATGGCTGTCCGGAAATGACTTACATTGGATGATAAGGCAGAAGAACCGTTTCTTTGTCCTTATTTGTTATCATGAAGTAATTGATGTACTACCTATAAGATTTACATTCAAAGTAGCCGAGACTCAAGAAGGACTCATGCATGTAGTATGGATCCACCACTCAGATTCATGATATTTGTTCCCTCCTGATGAAAAAGTTCATATGTAGCATAAAAAGGTGGACGATCATAAAATCAAGTCGCCTCGTGAGAAACATCTGAAAGACATGTCAAATCGCAGGAAGAACACCCCCGTGGGCAGTGTGTCGATGTAGCACTTGCCCTCATGCACATAAACTGCGTAAAGAGGATATTTTGGATCTTCCAAGGCGAGAAGGCTTTTCTTAGTCGACAACACACGGTCGTGCAACCTCTTGAGATCCCCTGATATGCCTTCTAGCAGTTTTGTCGGTAGGATCGGCTTGCCTGCAACATGGAACATCGCCGAACATTTGACCGGTACACGGTTTGCAAAATTGGGTTGGCTGCTAGAAGCTTTCGCAGCTTTGGCAGTAGTAGAGCCTCTCTTCGGTCGTATCTTCCACTCCTTTCTCAGGCGGGCACCGTCCAGACCCTTCCTTACCCTTGCCGCTAGGGTTGTAGGGCTAAGCATTGTACGATCCTCGGCTAGCTGACCCAGTGTTGAGGCGTGAGAGACTTCTTGCAATCAACCCTAGGACGTTCCTACCCGGGCACAACATCCATCTCCTCATCCGCATGCTCATAGCCCAAATCATATGGCTGACTCATCATTTGGTCCACCTCATAGGCGCCAATAATGAGGAACCGAAGAGGTTCCTTTGGCTCCATCTCATCATCCATTTCATGTTCCACGGGGGCGACTACATCATCCACTATTGGACCTCCTTTCTGGATTCATCCGCTACTCTCACCCAGTACAGGATCAGGCACTGGTAATTGCGTATGCGAGGTGGTGTTCATACCTTGTTGATGTAATGTTGTCCTTGGTGTCTTGGCCGCCTCCACACGAAGAAGATTCTTCGGCCACAGCAGCACCCAACGGAAGCAGTAGATTATAGAAATGTTGGTGCGATGCGTAATTATCGTGAGGGCGTCAAGCTCAGCCAAAGACGAAGCCCTACCTTGCATGCTAGAGCTGGACGATAGGCTGCTATGACTGGATGCACGACCTTGTGCACTAGCAGCAACATGTGCTGGGGGTGCGATGGTCACCGAGTTGCTCCCGGCGAAGCTAGTTTTGGGAAAGTATTCTAGCCCTTTGTTTGGGTTTTTCTTCATCCAGTCGACAATAGCCTGAACCAAAGCATTAACCAAATATAAAACTTCCACTCTGCAGCTACCGCTGCCTCGACTGCCGCTTTGACCAACTCAGATTTCATGACTTCTAGGGTCTTAGCCGGAACCAAGGCACTATCGAAGATACCAATTACACTCTGCAAGAAGCTACTACTACCTCGACGGTGCACTCAAAGTTCATGACTTCTGGGGTCTCAACTGCTCTTTTGCCGACCACAACCGTGATCTTCTTATCAATGTTCACCTGACTAAACTTCCTTCTTTGCCTTCTGGCCTTCGGGCCCTCGTGGTAGTAGTAATTCCATGTGGCGCCATCTCCGACGCAGTGGACATGTCCATACTGCGACCGCTGGCCTTGAGGGAGTCCCTTCATTATGTTCAAGGCTTGGTTGAAAGGCCTGGTTGAGAGGGGTGTCCCACATGGGCCTCGCCGATGACTGACACGATGAGTCTCTTTCGGTCGCAAGCTTGTGTTGATCTTACTGCACAAGGAAAGTTGACCATTTACAAATGTTACTACAGTGTGTAGCTGAATTGATCAGAAGCTAATATAAGGTGGTAATTCCCAGTATTCTCATCAACTTACTCATGGTCTTGTCCGTGTAGAAAACCTTTTTTTCTTTGTCCCACTTGTATCGAGCCCGGATGAAGCCACACCCCAGCGGGTCACTGAACTCCGCCAAGGGGTTTGGGATCCCATGGGCTTCACGTTTCACGTCCTCCTTATCCCGTATAGGTTTCTTGTCAATGTAACCATGGCTTCTACGGTGGTGGTTCATAGTGTTCCTGTGCTCAAGCCCCTTGAATTTCTCGGACTTGCGCTTGCCACTTCGGTAGCGCAAGTTTCCGTTAATTTTTCATAGTCTTGTTAAAGTGTGGGATTTTTCGCAAAAATCTTGGAGTACAGTTCTTTCTTGTCAATTGGTCGTTTCACCCTGACTTTGTCGGGGTGCACCGCTGTGACCACCCGTGTGTTGGTGATGTGCTTGTTAGGACGTCGTGACCTCATACTCTTCTGCTTCGGCCCCGGTGCTTCGGCCCCGGTGCTTTGGCCCTGGTATTGGCGCCAGTGTCAGTGCCGTTGGTGGTGTCGGTGGGAGGGCGGTGATAGTAGGACCATCTACAATGACAAGGTGGCCCTCCAAACCTTGTCCTACCCGACTACACAAAAAGTCGATGTAATCGTGTTCATGTTGTAAGGGAACATCGGCCTCATGATGATCAGAAGCCCCGGCTTAGCCGTTGTTCGACATGTTTCCTACGTACGGCTAAGTTTGATCGTATAATTCTCATACTATAATAAAATGAATAATGTCATAAAAATGCCTATGGTTTGGTGGAATGTCATTTCATTCCCGTCTCGGCAATTCACAGGAACTCGATATGTCCTACTTTCTAGCACAACTCATGCAAAATTCACGAGATATTTCAGCATGTCCTTTGCTAACAAGTGAACATATCAGCTACCTAAAATTACCTGGAATGGAAATGAATCAACATTCCAGCAAAACATAGGCTATTCAGAGTTTCCCTGCATATAAATCACTCAATGGATATCACTCAATGGAGATCATCATCATGTAGTACTGAATGGATATCATCATGTAGTACTCAAAGGAGATCAACATGTAGTACTCACATAAATAACCAACAAATGAATGTATCAAATCTTGCTATCTAGAATAGAGGCATCTGAACAAATAACCAAAACATTATTCAAGATAACTGACAACCAACAAATTATTTCATACTACATGATGATGTCCTAAATTCTAAACCATAGAACTGAATTCAAATTATGCCCTAGATTCTGAACCATATCACTCAATCCATATTTCTGTTCTAATAAAAATAATGAACCCTAGAACTCAATTCAATTCAAATTTAACCCTAGTACTCAATTCATACTATGTCATAAATTATGAACCCTAGAACTCAATTAATGTACTGAAAATTGAATTTTTGAAAATTCATTTACTGTTGTCTATAGCTAGCAAGAATTATTTGAACTTTTAATTTCTCAAAATCCCAATTATGTCCATTTGAACCCTAGAAACCTAGCTAGAACTAAAATTCCTACTATTTTTAGTTTGAATTTAGAACTAATATCCCCTAATGAACACTAATGACCCTAGAACTAAACTCCTAGAAACTAAATCCCCCTAATGTACCCTAGAACTAAATTCCTATAGCCCATAGCACAAAGATAGGGGAGGGTAGAGTGAGGATGCTCACTGGAGCATGGGCAGCGATGTTTGAGGGGCGGCCTCGAGTGGCGGCAGCCAATGCTTTATCGACCTCGGGTGCTCCGGAAGGTCCGCAGAGGCAAGGAGGGACTCGGGGAAGAGGGCTCCTACAAGTAGGGGCTCGGGGAAGACGGCAACGACGGGGAAGTAACGACAGCGATGGCGAAAGAGGAGTGAGGGAATTGGGAGTCGGATGGAGAGGAAACCGCGTTCACTTACTAAGTCAACGTAGTAGTAGTGAGGGGTCCAGTGCCATGCTATTGCTAAGTTAACTATAGCGCCAATAGCTAAATATGCGCTGCTGCTATTCTGTGTATTTGAAGCGCGTTTGCACCTAAACCGCACTACTGCTATTTTGTTTCCTTTCAATTTCCCTCTCTCCATTCGTTCGTTTTCCCCCTTTTTATTTTATTTTCATTTTATTATTCCTTTCCTTTTCCTTTTTATTTCTGTTTCCTTATTCCTTTCCCTCTCTCCAGTTTGACTTGGAGGCAGGGTTGTATCGAGTTGGAACCATGGTGGGAAAGGGGATACATTGTATATAACCCACGCAATATATTAGTGCATAATATATATATATGTGTATATTATATTTGACCAATAACACAGTCAAATGCGTATACAAAATAGGTACAAATATAAATGTTATTTCTTCAGCATCGATGTTTAACCTTCTTTCCTTTACTGTTTGTTGTCGAATAATTGAGCCCCTCGATTTGACTTTTTCTTTTCCACGGAGTATAATTTTTTTCGGTAATGTAGTCTCGATTCTTATTTTGACCTCTAATTCATCGTCATCGTCATGTTCCCTCATCGGGTCATCATATTCGTCATAGTTGTCCACATTGGTGACTTCATCCATTCCGATGATACTCCTTTTGCCTCTCCTCATAACGACACGGCTCGGATTACTTGGGTCGGTTAGGAAGAAGCATTGTGTCACGTGCTTAGCATGTACTCATGGCTCATTTTTGTGATGACTTTCACGGTAGCGCTATTGGCATCGGGTATGGACAAGTTACTGAAAAACTAGTTTTCCTTTTGGACGGACTTAGCCCAGACGACATGGTACATCGTCGCACTATGCAGTCTAGAGTAGTCAAGCTCCCAAATCTCTTTGAACCTTCCATATATCTTCACTTGCTCTGTTGTTGTCATTCATGCATTCCATCGTCATCGCTGAGTTTTGGTAATCGTTGTTTATATATTTGGCCATCGTGTAGAACATGTATCCATTGATATCGTATGCTAAATAGGTCGCGAGATTGCGCGCGGGACCATGAACTATGTTGTATATGATCAATCCTTCAGTAGACCCCTCTTCCGAGGGATTAGGAAGAATATGTTGTTTGAACCAAGTCAAGAAAGTGAGGTTGTTCTCTCTAATAACTTCGGTGTCCATCTTGTGCAGCCCCCGGTCATGGTATTTCTTTGCGATGGTTTCTTTGTGCAGTGTCACGAAAGTATCTACCACATCTAGGTGTTGTAGCACTACTAAGTTTCCTATGTAAAAGTCATTGCGTCCACCCGAGTGGTCCACATGTCATTCCTTTTGTTCGTTGGTGTAACCTTCACCTCTGAGCCTCCCAAGGTGCTTGTTGATGGGAAACCAACAACATGGTCTCCGACTCTTAGGTAATTCTCGTAGAAGGAGATGCACTCTTTGGTCACAAAGCCCTGGATGATGCTTCCATCCGAACTCCACATTTTACGAACGAATCCTTTGATGACCCCATTCATGCTCTTGAACGACATCATGATGTGCAGGAATGCCGTCCCGAGGTCGATGATGTCGTTGACAATGTGGACACATAGATGCACCATCAGGTCAAAGAAGCGGGTGGGATATACATCTCAAGATAATTTAGTATTACAATGATCTCTTCCTATAGCTTTCGGAGTTGCTTCACACTGATCAACTTTCACGAGATAACGTCAAAAAAGTTCCAGAGACTAGTAACCGTGTCACGGATGTGTTGGTCCATTATCCTTCTAATGGCACTAGGGAGTATCTACTTCATCATCACGTGACAGTCATGAGACTTCATCCCGCTGAACCTTTTCTTATTCGTGTCTAGAAATCTTCTTATCTTCCCATAGTAACCATAACTAATTTCGATTACAGTAAGGAACTTGAGGAATTGATCGATCCCCTTCGAACTTAAGGTGAAACAAGAAGGGGGGATATTTCTCTTCCTTCTTGTTGGCTTTCGTGCCTGTGAGTGCCCCGCCTCCGTCTCCATATATGTATCCTCCTCCAAATTTTTACGGGGCATGTGGAGATATGCCCTAATTTCCAAATTCCTAGTCTTTTCTTGCCTTCGTACCATCCTTGGTCTTGTCAAGTATGTTCATTAGTGTCCCAAGAAAACTCTTGAGGACATTCTTTGTGACATGCATTTGATCAAGGCAATGAAGCATGTCGAGTCTCGGCCAGTACTCCAAGTCCCAGAAAACTAACCATGTTTTCCATACCTTAAGCAGTGGCACCGGCGCTTTTTTCATCTTTCCTGGCACGTGGCACTATTCCCAGGTTTTAAAGAGCTCGTAAATTTCGGCGCCACTCCTCTTACATGGAGGTCCTCGAGGCTCAGCCTCACCATTGAATAGATCCCCATGGTTTCTCCACGGGTCATCCTTCTTGAGCCATCTTCGATGCAACATGTACATGATTTTCCAGACCTGCCATCTTTAATTAGCTGTTGAGACATTGTATAATCCATGCACCGGGTACATCGACAATATTCATGGCATACCTATACCGCGACATACCCGTAACCAACATAGTCTTGCAACGTCGTCATCAGAGCGGCTCTCATATAGAAATACTCTCCTCTCCTTTGCTAGCGTCCCATGTCTTGACTGGTATTTTCCATAATGTGTCCAACTCCTCTTTCAGTAGCGCCAGATGCTGATTAATATTATGTCCCAGTTGTTTTGGCCCTTGAATCAGCATGCTCATGTATTTTTGTGTCTTGATGCACATCTAGGGGGAGGTTGTACATCCATACAAAAACAGGCCATGTTCTATGGTTGGTGTTCTAGTTGCCAAACAGATTCATGCCATCGGTACTCGCGCCAAGCACAATGTTTGTTGGATCACGTATGAAATATTGATATTCTGCGTTGAACGCTCTCCACTGGCTTGCATCCATGAGGTGTCTCAGCTTCGGATCACCTCCCTCATCAGGCTTCACCCGCTCCACATGCCAACACATGAGCTTAGCTTCCTTAGGATCTATGAAATAACGATGTAGATGCGGAGTCATCGGTTAGTACCATACAACTTTTTGAAGAAATTTCTTTCTGGCCTTCTTGTATCGACAAGCATTGTACACTGGACAAATATTTTTTTACGCGTGATCCTTTCGATAAATGATGCAATCATTGATGCATGTGTGGTATCTAATGTGTGACAGATCAAGAGAGAACACGACTTTCTTAGCCTCATCAACACTAGTAGGACATAGATTTCATGCAGGGTGAACCGTCTTTAGATACTTAAATATCTCATCGAGGCTTCTATGCATTTGTTTTTACCCTTCGTCTTTCGAAGTTCGTGCGTGAAACTCAAGTTGGTCACCTATGGAAGGCAACCACCATACATTGGAGTCTTCAAGTCTACCTCCAGTTGCTCCAGCTTGGACTCCTATCTGGAGGCAGCGCTATCTCTAGTCGTCTTCGTGTGAAGTAGGTCTCGAATATTAGGGTCTCATAGGATTGAACTTAGTAGAGAAGAATGTTGTGATGTGTCTGTGGCTTCTCCGTCATGTCCTTCCTCTTCTCCGCAGCCATGTACGACCTCTTCTCTGCCGCCATGTTCGGCCTCTTCTCCACCGCCATTATCGGTCATCTCTTCATCTGGTCCAATGCCATCATTTGTTGTGCCATCGACGTCATCATATCCACATGTCCACCAAGTATAGACATCCATGAAACCAGTCATGACAAGGTGCGCTTTCAGACCGCATTCCTTAATGGGGTCGAGCCAGACTCCTCCTTTGCATCTTTGAGACGAACATAAAATCTCCTTCTGGCTATTTTCATACATGTCATGCACCATGGATCACAACCATCTTTCCACAATCGTTCCATTGACCTTCATGTTCGCTTGCATAGTATAATTAATAAGAAAAAGGGTTACAAATGCATCCATGTGCATGCATGCATCAAATCATACAAAAATTCGGCATGACCTTCCCTAAAAACAGGCATATAGAGTTTGCCCAAAAATCCTAAAAGCAGAAATAAATCGACACTTTGGCAAAACATAAGCTACGGTCATGTCACACACAATTCAACAAATAAACATATAGGCGGAAAATCATGACACATGCCCAAGTTCCATCATATTGCCCTATTCGATCATATCGCACACATACTTTGCATTAATTCTTCCAAAGCACAATATTTTACTCACCTAGCCATCTCGAGAGAGAAGCATGGTGACTATATGGCTTTAGAAGTTGGGGAGTTGATATGTTCCACTTACTAAATGGATAGATCTAGCTAGTTGGTGAAGGAGATGACTAGCTCTAACTAGTGGAGGGAGGAGAGAAATGTGAGGAAGCTAAGAGAGAAAAGGGGTGCATTATTGGAGATGGTGGAGGGGCAATAAAGTAGAGAGAAGAGAGGTAGGAGAAGGAAGAGAAAAGAAATCTAGGTAGGAGTAATAGGGGAGAAGAATGTGAGTGAGAAACTAAGGGTGAGGGGAAGGGGGAGGGGAGAGAGGGATTGGGAAAGGTGGATGTTGCACCTTAGCAGCAGTGCGGGTCCTGGACACGCGCTACTGCTAAGTGTAGTAGCAGTAGTGCGGCAAAACCATAAATGTTGCTCCTAAGTGGGGCCCACCAGGTGGCAAAGTGCAAGAATAGTTCCAGTGGTAGTCTCTACACATGTGCTACTGGTAAAAATTTAGCAGCAGTGCGGTGGCAGAAAACCCGCTGGTACTATATGTACCCTAGTGAGTACTGCGGGGACAACTTACCATCAACGCCGTTCTTCTTGCCCCCGCTACTAGTAACTATATAACAGTAGCACTCTTTAGTGCCCCGCACTACTAGTAGTTAGTAGTAGCGCCCCGTCGGGGCACGATGCGCTCGATAACCTATGGGGTTGTAAGCCCCTTTGTGGTTCGGCAGGGTCGTCGTCACATGCACAAAGAGTGGATGTGGTGAGATAGCGCAGCGAGCGGGACACTAGTGTTTTACCCAGGTTCGGGCAGCTGTGAAGTGTAAAACCCTACTGCTACTTTGGTGGATTGATCAAAGGAACATGAAGAACACACAACTCTCAAACCTGGCAAGGGTTGCCTTTGGGGGAGCTCCTACCCGAGTCCAAGTGTCCAAAGGTCCGAATCTTTAGCTAGGCTGCCTTGGGCGTCCTTTTATAGCTCAAGGGGCAACCACAATGGCAAACGGAGGTTTTCTGATGATTAGATAGCTAACAGTGCTATCATACCTAACTATGGCACTTAGGACAAAATGCCATAAATGCAGTCCAGGTGGCATGCAGGGATGCATCCCCGACAGGCTTCTACCACCGCTCTAGCTAACTATTGCACCACATCTTGACACGCCTCTTGATGGGTGACAAGGGGGCATAATTTGTCTTCCATCATGTTGCCACGTGCTAGAGAGAGTGACTTAGACACCTGGGAGCTCGACACTGCATCGACAAGTGACTGGCGTTGTGATGCGGTGGATCGGTGGTCGATCAGCTCGCGCTTGCCAGGGGATGGCTTGTCGGGTCTTCTAGAAGGTGCACGCGCCTTTGTCCCCGGAAGGCACGAGGGATGTTCTTGGTGTGCTCCCGGCCTGTCCTGGGATGTTGCATCGATCTTGCCGGCATTGCTAGGCCCGTCGTGGGTTGCTTCAGTCTTGGTCTTGGATGCTTGTTAGGTTTGCACTTGTGTTGATGGGTACCCCTATCCTAGTGCGCCGACAGGAGCCCCCGAGTCTGGCCCACATGCGCTCGCCTAGTGTCATTGGGTTAGGCCCAAAATTTATGCATAGGGGCGCTATGTGAGGGAGTAACCACCAACTTACTAGTCAGCACTGACCCACTACCTCGGGCCGTTTTGGCCACGCGCGCTGCATGCATTATGGGGAGTTTGCGGTGGGTGCGTGTGATCTAAAGGCCTGGTTGTGGTAGAAAATGCAGCACCATGGATTGGAGCAATGGGGAGGTTACCTGTTCGCCCGTGAACGTGGGTAGTGGAATTGGTGGAGACGGATGATGACATTTGCAGCGGAGGAGAGCCAGCCCCCTGCGCCCTCCCCTATGAATTGGGAGGCCACAATGGGCGATGCTCATCCATCTCCTTCTCCTCCTTGGTCCTAAATCCATATAGCTCTCCATGACTAGGGGGGCAGGACGACCCCTAGCATCCGTCGCGACAACGAGGGCCTCCCGTCGGGATCATGCCGCCGATTTAGCCGTGGAGGTGGAGGGTTCTTCATCGTGCGCGATGGGAGTGCAAGAAGAGGACGAGGCCAGTGCGTGGCTCGTGTCTGGGGTAAGGCGGTGTGTTGCGCCTACTCCTCCTCCGCCGGGGGATCCTCATCTAGTGGAGGGACACACCGAAGGCACGGCCTTGGAATTCATCGTAAGGCTGTGCAGCCCTCCCCGTAGTCACTTGCAACTTCCTCGCCGTTCACCAGGGTTTTGGAGGCCGACAAGCCGCATGCGATGTGGCTGCGGGTACGCGGCTACTGTAATGGCACCGTGTGGGCTGACGTTGAGTTCCCGGAGCACCGCGTCATGTTCCTCATGCATGGTTGGAAATCCTTCGCATGTGCCCATAACTTCACGGGTGGGCACGTCCTCCGCTTCAAGTTGGTGGAGGCTGACTTGCTCTCCGTCAAGATCTACGGGCATTTGGGAGCTTGTCTTGGCTTCTCCAAAGAGAGATTGAGCGACTTTAAAATCTCCTCCTCGAGCGATAACAACGAGAAGGTTAGTGTCGGTGAAGACAACGACACCGATACCCCAGCCATCAAATCAGAGTATGCCGACTCAGGCTCTAGCTAACCATCGGTTGCACCATCACCGTCAGCTAGACTCCCCCGATAGAGTGCTTTGCTAGGGGTTCTTGACCTGGGCGCCGCCTTCTCCCCCAGCTGGATCCCGTCAGGCTCATGGACTTTGGCTTCGTTTTCCCTTCCGATGGTCCTGCCGATCCGTGCCCTGTTGGTCTTGCCGGGGTCAGGATGGGCTTCTGCTAAGGCCCTCCTTTTGTCGTTTTTCCCTTTAGTAGCTTGTTCCTAGGGGAGAAAGCCAAATAAAGGGTTACTAAAGAGGCACCCTCTAATGTAATTTTCAGAAATTTAAGAGGAGCCCTCTAAGAGGTTATGAAAGACTGTTATTTCTCTTCCTTAAGTACTATCATTTCTCCCTTTGTTGATAATGTGTCAATATATTTGTCCTTGCCGCACGGAACCACTTGTCGGGTCACTATTAAACACTAGGACCAAAGGGGGAGTGAGCCCCCGGTAGTAGGCTGGCGTCATTTCCCGGCAAGGCCCCTTGTCAGTATCGGCGCAACCCCAGATCTGATAAACGTCAGGAGCAAACAACATAGAACTTGGGATAAGCGATCGGACTTATCTTTTTAGACAGTATCCCTTTCCGGAGTACGTTCAGCCATTGTCTTCTTCCTTTGCCCTCATTCTATGTTCTCCTGGAGGTCAAACACGTAGGGCAAGAGGCCTCTATCCTTTGAAGAGAGAATGTGGCAACAAGGGTTATAGGCTCAACAAGTACTCTAGCAAGTCTCTAGAACTTAAAAGTGATAACATTGCAATCATAAAAATGCATAGTAAACATGCAATGTGACAATATGATGCAATGCCTAGCTTTATTGTTGTTGCATAGGGTCTATGCCTGTCTTTGTACAAAGGGTTACATGCAACTTCAGCAAGGCCAGTACAAAAGGTGGCTGCTGGGGACTGAGCCCTACAATTGCACCTTACGGGTAGAACTTACAAAATGCTCAATATTCCATGAGTTAAGCACCTTGGTGGAATCTTCAGTATCCAGATGGACTACACCAGGTCTGCTGACTCGTGCTACCCGGTAAGGGCCTTTCCACTTTGACGTCAACTTGTTGGTACCCTTGGCGGATAGAACGCACCTAAGGACAATATCGCCTTCCTGAAGGCTCTGGGAATGGTCCCTGCAGCTATGATAGTAGGACAAGGCATGCTGGTAGCGTGCAGCATGCACAGGGCCCAGATACGGTTTTCCTTGAGGAGGATTGCATCGTCATGACATAGCTGCTCTTTCTCTACTTCACCATAAGCAAGTACTCGAGGTGACACGTATATGCGTTCTGTGGGGAGCACTACTTCGGCCCCATACACTAGGGAGAAGGGCGTCTGGCCGGTAGCTCGATTCAGTGATGTTTTGAGGGACCAACGAACCACCGGCAACTCATCTGTCCAGCGTTTGTCGCTTCTCCATAGTCTATCGAAAGTCCTTGTCTTGATTCCTTGCAGCACTTCGGCATTCATCCTCTCGACTTGCCCATTGCTTCTTGGATGGGCAATAGAGGCGCAAGAGACCTTGCTTCCAAAGTTTTGGATGTATTGCATGAAGGCGCGGCTCATGAACTAGGTGTCGTTGTCGGTGATCACTCTCTTGGGCACTCCAAAACAACACATCAGTCCTTTCATGAAGTTGATAGCTGACTGCACGGTCAGCTTTCTCACTGGTTCCACCGCAGGCCAATTTGTGAACTTGTTGATTGCTACCAAGAAGAACTCAAAGACCCCGACATCGCAGGGAAAGGGGCCCAAAATATCGAGCCCCCAGACCGAGAATGACCAGGACAAAGGGATCATCTAGAGAGCTTGCACTAGTTGATGGATACTCTTGGAAATGAACTGACAGGCTTCACACTTGGTGACCAACTCAGTTGCATCTTGGAGGACGGTGGTCCAATAGAAACCCCACTAGAAGACTTCTTCGACAAGGACCCTTGATCCAATGTGAGAGCCACAAATGCCTCCATGAATCTCTGCCAATAGCTTTAGTCCATCCTCCCGGTAGATGCACCTCAATTTTGAACCATTTGGTTTTCTTCTGTACAAGGTGTCATCGGCAAACTAGTACATACTGACTGACGGGCTACTTTATCCGCTTCTTCTTGCTCTTCGGGAAGTTCTCCTGTTTGAAGGAACTAGACTATATGCTATGCCCAGGTTGGAGCATACGGCCCGACAATGAGGACTAAAGGCATATCCTCCAACATGGGAGCGCTTACCTTGACCACAAGAAGCTGGGGTTCTGCGGGAGAGAGTTGCTCACCAACCGAAATGAGACTTTCCCCATCAATCTCTATACCACCGGCTTCGGGAAGCTTTGCCGGGAAATGCATGCCGGAATTCAGTTTTCTTATTTTCCTCGTCATCGCTAATGGGGATACTGAGGGTTGAGTGAGGTGGAGGACAAAAGTTCCAGGTTCCATAGGAAGCTTCTGCATGTGGCACATGCTCTGCTTGCAATCCATCAAAGTGCTCCTCTAGTTTCTTCACTTCATCCATGCACGCTTCCATCAACAGGATCTGATAATCTTTGTTGACTTGCTTCACCATGAACTGAGAATCTCCTCAGATGATCAGTTTCTTGATTCCCAACTCCATCACGAACCTAAGTACGGCAAGGAGCCCCTCATACTTTGCGGTGTTGTTGGTGGCTTCCTCCTGAGAAAAGTGCATCTAAACCACATACTTGAGGTGATCTCCGATGGGGGTGACGAGGAGCATGCCTGCTTCGGCACCCTAGAGCAAGAAAGCACCGTCAAAGTATATGATCCAATCCTTGGGTGCTTCTTTGTCGGGGAGAATTGTCTTTGGAACCACTTCATCTGGCATGGGTGTCCATTCTGCAATGAACTCCGCCAATGCCCTGTTTGAAATTTGTAAGTGATCTCATACTTCAATCAAATACTCGACGGCTCTAGCGCCCACTCTACTATCTTGCCAGTGGTTTTGGTGTTCCTCAATATACGCTGCAGCGGAAAGTGGGTGACAACTATCATCTCATGGGCTTGGAAGTAGTGGTGCAGTTTCCTCGAAGTCATGATCTGGCTGTAGATCAGATTTTGTACTCCAGAGTACCTTGACCTAGCCCTCTGTAACAAGGAGCTAACAAAGTACACTCGTCGCTACACCACTTTCTTCTTCGCCACTTGGAACTACATTTGCTTGCTTGGTGAGGTTCCCCTTGGCCCGTATCGGGTCCTGCCGTGGATGTTTTGGTTTTATACCGGTAGCATTAGTCATAGTGGCTGCATCTTGATCCACTTCTCGCTGCGCCATCGGCGCTGCACTAACCACTTGATTCGTTCCCGCCAAGTATAGCAACAAAGGTTCATTGAAGTTTAGTAGTAACCAAGGTGGGAGCGAAGGAAAGGTAAGTTTTCACATATTGCAGAACTGCCTCTGCTTCCGAGGTCCACTTCATCGGGCCAACCTTCTTCAAAATCTTGAAGAACGAAAGGGCGCGTTCAGCTGATTTGGAGATGAACCTACTTAACGCGGCAACACATCTGGTCAAACTTCTAATGTCCTTGATGGTCTTGGGTGCTTGTATCTGCTCAATTGCTTTGATCTTTTCGGGATTGGCTTCTATTCCTTGCTGTGATGCAAAGAACCCAAGCAACTTGCTGGATGGGATGCCGAATACACACTTCTCAGGGTTGAGCTTCCAATTGATCTTGCGCAAGTTTGCAAAGGTTTGTTCCAAGTCTTGTATGAGAGTTGCTTTGTATTTGGTTGTGACTACTATGTCATCCATGTAAGGTTCAATGTTTCTGTGCAGCTAAGGTCCAAATCCAATCTGCACGTTTCTAGCAAAGGTAGAACCAGCACTCGTTAACCGAAATGGCATAAGTACAAAGCAGTATGTGCTGCACGGAGTTATGAATGCAGACTTTTCCTCATCTTCCTTAGTTATGAATATCTGCTGGTATCCGGAGTATGCGTCTAGTAAGGAAAGCAAATCACACCGGGAAGTGGGATCAACAATATGATCGATGCGCAGCAAGGGAAAAGGGTCCTTCGGGCATGCTTTGTTCAAGTCAGTGAAATCTATGCAAAGCCTCTATTTTCCATTCGCCTTGCGCACCACTAACGGGTTGGCTAACCAAGTTAAATGCAACACTATTATGACCAAACCAGCTGCTTTGAGATCCTTGATTTCTTCGGCAATGAATAGATTCCGCCCTAAGGCTTGCTTCATGGCCTTCTGCTTGACGGGCCTGGCATGAGGGCACACATCAAGGTGGTGCTCGATTACCTCCATGGGAACATCAGGGATGTCAGATGGTTGCCAGGCAAACACATCGACATTCACCCGTACGAAGGCATCGAGCATGCTTACCTATTTTTTTAGTAAGGGTGTCACTTATGGTGAACGTACCACTAGTGCCATCCAGCCCAGTCGGGAACTTCATCTTAGGATAGGTGACCTTGGACTTCTTGCTAGCGGAACTCTCCGGCAGGTCATCGTCGGGTGCGGCACACTCCGAAGAGGCATGCATGTCGGAGTCCTTGCTTGTGTTCCTACTAGGCCATTTTGCTTTCTTTGATTCCCTTGCGGGAGATGGGGTTTCTACAGCCTTAGCTACTACCATGCCTCGATACATCTTGTCCACGCATATAACTGCATCCTTCTTGTCAAATGGTGTGGGGATGATTCTGATGGGCCCTCGCATCTTCAAAGTGTCCTAAGTATAGTGGGATGCTGCCATGAATTTTGCTAGAGTTGGGCGACCAAGAATACCATTGTAAGGCACAGGGAGTTCGACCACATCAAGCATCACCTTCTGATACGTCTCCATCGTATCTACTTTTCCAAACCCTTTTGCCCTTGTTTTGGACTCTAATTTGCATGACTTGAATGGAACTAACCCGGACTGATGTTGTTTTTAGCAGAATTGTCTTAGTGTTATTTTTGTGCAGAAATAAAAGTTCCCGGATTGATCTGAAAATTTACGAAGAATATTTTTGGAATTAATGAAAAAATTCTGGCAAAAGAATCAACCGGAGGGGGCACCAGGCGCGACCACCCCCTCACCGCGCCTAGAAGGCTTGTGGGCCCCCTGTTGTTCCACCAACCTCAATTCCACTCCTGTTTATTCCTATTCGTGGATAAAAAATAAAGGAGAAGAGTTCATCGTGTTCCACGATACGGAGCCGCCGCCACCACCTTCTGTTCTTCCTCGGAAGGCCTGATCTGGAGTCCGTTTTGGGCTCCGCAGAGGGGAAATCGACGCCATCATCATCACAAACCATCCTTCATCACCAATTCCATGATGCTCTCCGCCGTTCGTGAGTAATTCCATCATAGGCTCACTGGACGGTGATGGATTGGATGAGATTTATCATGTAATCGAGTTAGTTTTTTTAGGGTTTGATCCCTAGCATCCAGTATGTTGTGACATTGATGTTGCGATGACTTTGCTATGCTTAATGATTGTCACTAGGGACTGACTGCCACGATTTAAGATCTGAACCTATTATGTTTTCATGAATATATATGTGTTATTGATCCTATCTTGTAGATTGTAGACAGATATTACGAGTCGTCACAATAACTGGGATTCTTTTCGGTGATTACCGTAGTTTGAGGAGTTCATTTATTCACTAAGTGCTAATGCTTTGGTCCAGTTCTCTATTAAAAGGAGGCCATAATATCCCTTAGTTTCCATTAGGACCCCGCTGCCACGGGAGGGTAGGACAAAAGATGTCATGCAAGTTCTTTTCCATAAGCACGTATGATTATATATGGAATACATGCCTACATTACATTGATAAATTGGAGCTAGTTCTGTGTCACCCTATGTTATAACTGTTGCATGATGAATGCCATCCGACATAATTATCCATCACTGATCCATTGCCTACGTGCTTTCCACATATTGATCTATGCTAAGTTACTTCTCCGTTGCTACTGTTACAATCACTACAAAACTACTACTGTTACTTTTGCCATCGTTACAGTTACTTCCATACTGCTTTGCTATTGAATAATTTGCTGCAAATATTAAGTATTTCAGGTGTGGTTGAATTGACAACTCAGCTGCGAATACTTGGGAATATTCTAAGGCTCCCCCTGTGTCTAATCAATAAATTTGTGTTGAATACTCTACCCTCGAAAACTGTTGCGATCCCCTATACTTGTGGGTTGTCAAGACATTTTTCTGGTGCCATTGCTAGGGAGCATAGCTCTATTCTCTGAGTCACTTGGGATTTATATCTGTTGATCACTATGAAGAATCTGAAAGATCCAAAAACCATGATCTATCCCTCTAATACGAGGAGAGGTAAGGAACTACCATCTAGCTATGCACTTGATTCACCTTCTGTTATGAGTAAGTTTGCGACACCACCACCAGCTAGTAAATCTGATATGTCGCAAGTAATTGATGATGTCACTTCTGCTATGCATGATGCCTATGATGATACTTTTCTTGGTAATACTGTGCCACTGGGTGAATTTCTTGATGAACAAATCGCTAGAGCCAATGTTGAAAATTGTGATACTTCTGAAACTGATGAAATTACGGAAATTGAACACTATGAGACACCTGTTAAACCTAGCTCTCCTAGATATGTATTGCCTGATATTCCCGAGGGTTATGTTATGAAAGGAGAGGTAGCTAGGGACTTTCTTGCTTGTAGTGATAGAGATGATCTTAAGAAATTACTATGCAAGCGGAAAGAAAATTCTTTGAATGGTAGAATGAAATATGATCCTAAGTTTGCTACTTCACCTATCTTTGTTATTATAAGGATTATGAATTCTCTATCGATCCTGAGTTTATTACTTTGGTTGTATCTGATCCTTTCCATGGTTATGAATCTGAAACTGTTGTGGCACATCTTACTAAATTGAATGATATAGATACCCTGTTTACTCATGAGGAAAAAATCGTTATTACTATATACTTAAGTTGTTTCCTTTCTCATTAAAGGGTAATGCTAACATATGGTTCAATTCTCTTGCTCCTGGTTGTGTGCGTAGCCCCCAGGATATGATATATTACTTCTATGAAAATAGTTTCCTGCCCATAAGACACAAGTTGCCTTGCAGGATTTATTTAAATTTGTGCAAATTTAAGAAGAGAGTCTCCCACAAGCTTGGGGGAGGCTTCTCTAATTACTAAACACTTTGCCTGATCATTCTCTCAAGAAAAATGAAATACTTGATATCTTTTATAATGGACTAACCGATGCTTCTAGGGACCACCTAGATAGTTGTGTTGGTTGTGTTTCCAGGGAACAAACTGTTGAACAAGTTGAAATACTATTGAATAATATATTGAGCAATGATAATAATTGGGATTGTTCCTAACCACTTGTGAAGCCAACTCCGAAGAAACGATGTATTCTATTTCTAAGTCCTAAAGATATGCTAGAGGAAAAGAAATCTATGAAATAAAAAGGTATTAGAGCTGAAAATGTTAAGAACCTACCACCTATTGAACAAAGACATGGTCTTCATAACCCTACATAAGTAGTAGAGGTAAATTCTTTTCATAGATTTGATGAAAGTGATATTCCTTATAATAAGTCTTCTAGCCAATGGTTGGATGAGTTCCAGAATTTTGTCGTTAAGCAAGAAATTTTTAATGCTTATGTTAGTAGACAATTGAAACATAATGCTTTCATGCTTGATTGCTTAGGTGATTATATGAGTAGAACTATCAATGATCTTAAACTGATTAGTAAACATACTTCCATGGTAACAACACAAGTAGAACAAGTACATAAGGCACATAATGATTTGCTTAATTAGATGAATAGTAAGAACAATGATCATTCTATTAGAGTTGTGACTAGAGGTGGAAGCATGACACAGGAACCTTTGTATCCTGAGGGCCACTCTAAGAGAATTGAGCAAGATTCTCAAAGAAGTAATATTGATGCACCTAGTCACTCCAGTAATAAGAGGAACAAGGATGACGATAGAACTTTGCATGTTGCTTGCGAACTTGATATAGATACACCTGAAAACCCAAATGACCTTTCTGTTCGTGATGTTGAGACACAATGTGGTGATGAATATGAGCTTAGTGATAATATTAATGATGATGTTCATGTTGATACTCAACCTAGTAATGATAATGATGTGGAGATTGAACCTGCTGTTGATCTTGATAACCCACAACCTAAGAATATAAGATATGACAAAAGAGATTTTATTGCTAGGAAGCATGGTAAAGAAAGAGAACCATGGGTTCAGAAACCCATGCCCTTTCCTCCTAAACAATCTAAGAAAAGCGATGAAGAGGATTTTGAGCGCTTTGTTGAAATGCTTAGACCTGTCTTTTTGCATATGCGCTTGACTGATATTCTAAAAATGTCTCCTTATGCTAACTATATCAAAGATATTGTGACTAATAAAAGGGAGATACCGAAGCTGAAATTTCCACCATGCTTGCTAATTATACTTTTGAGGTTGGATTTACAAAGAAATTAGGAGATCCAGGAATACCAACTATACCATGCTCCATTAAAGGGAATTATGTTAAAACTGCGTTATGTGATTTGGGAGTTGGTGTTAGTGTTATGCCTTTCTCTCTATATCGTAGACTTCCTTTGGATAAGTTGACAGCTACTAAAATCTCTTTGCAAATGGATAATAAATCAACTGCTCTACCTATCGGTATTTGTGAGGATGTACCTGTTGTAGTTGCAAATGCTACTATCTTAACGGACTTTGTTATTCTTGATATTCCCGAGGACGACCGTATGTCGGTCATCCTTGGTATACCCTTTTTAATACTGCAGGGGCTGTTATTGATTGCAACAAAGGCAATGTCACTTTTCATATTAATGGTAATGAGCATATAGTACACTTTCCGAAGAATCAACCTCAAGTTCATACTATCAACTCCATTGAAAAATTCCGACGATTATTAAAGGAGACTTTGAATTCCCTCTTCCTAGTGTCAAGAAGAAATATGATATAATAATTGTTGGGGAGATACATATCCCCATTTAGGTAACTTTGTGATTACTCGAAAATTCTCTGGTTTCATGTTACTCGGAAAAAGTTCGCTAATAAGACTTGATCAACCTTATTGACGGATTACTTTTGATGAGCATGAGACGGTTGAATTGAGAAAGCACAACTTTCTGTACCCAACCTTTATTTTCTGTTAGTTGGATTAAATTAAGTAAAATGCTATTATTCTTCTATTTTTTGAGTTTTTCGTGCAATAGAAAAATGGCCTGAAAATAAAAGTTCTTCAAATGCCCTGAAAATGTAGTATGATTTTTTCTCGAATATTTAAAAATATCTAGCACTGAGCACACTACATGGGGATGCACCAGTGGGTCACATGCCCATAAGGCATGGCCACCCCCTTGGCCACGCCTAGCAGGCTTGTGGGTCCCACGTGCCCCCCCTTCACTTATTCTGGCAACCATCCACTTCATCTTCCTCCAGAAAAAATCCTGCCATTGCTCAAACCCGTGTTCTAGCACATTTTGCTGCCATTTCGATCTCCTTGTGCAAAGCTTCATTCGCAAAACTATTTTGGGGGATTATTCTTCAGTTTGTGACTCCTCTAGTGGCCCAATTAGTTTTTTTCTAGTGCTTTATATATTGCAACATTTTGTTGCTGTGGTGACCTTGTTGTTGAGCTTGCATGTCAAATTTGTATGGTCCAAGTAGCTTTGCTGCATGATATAGCCTCTAGGCACTTGTGCGAGTAGTTGCTATGAGTTTTGTTGAGTTTTGTTCATCTTTATTTTGGGTCACTAAAAAATTCAGGATTTTTCAAGGAAAAGAAACGTGGAGGAGATTGTTATGAGGCTCTTAAAGCCGAAGTTCTAAGGAAGGTGAAAATGAGATGAGGGAGAAACCCAGGTATAATCTTCCTCGCGTCGCAGAAGTTCGACCATGTTAATGGCCATGTGACACATTCTTTAGGGCAGCCGACATTTATGAATTTTTTCTATTTGGCTGAGAATGCAGGCCTCGCCGACTTCCTCAACGATAAGTGTGACCTGTACCTCTTGCTCGCGAATACCTTTGTGCAAAATTTTCATTTTCATGTTTGGGAAGATCCTCCTTCTGTAGAATTTCACTTATATGATTTGCCTAAGAAAATGAATTTTGGGGGATTATTCTTTAGTTTGTGACTCCTCTAGTGGCCCAATTAGTTTTTTTCTAGTGCTTTATATATTGCAACATTTTGTTGCTGTGGTGACCTTGTTGTTGAGCTTGCATGTCAAATTTGTATGGTCCAAGTAGCTTTGCTGCATGATATAGCCTCTAGGCACTTGTGCGAGTAGTTGCTATGAGTTTTGTTGAGTTTTGTTCATCTTTATTTTGGGTCACTAAAAAATTCAGGATTTTTCAAGGAAAAGAAACGTGGAGGAGATTGTTATGAGGCTCTTAAAGCCGAAGTTCTAAGGAAGGTGAAAATGAGATGAGGGAGAAACCCAGGTATAATCTTCCTCGCGTCGCAGAAGTTCGACCATGTTAATGGCCATGTGACACATTCTTTAGGGCAGCCGACATTTATGAATTTTTTCTATTTGGCTGAGAATGCAGGCCTCGCCGACTTCCTCAACGATAAGTGTGACCTGTACCTCTTGCTCGCGAATACCTTTGTGCAAAATTTTCATTTTCATGTTAGGGAAGATCCTCCTTCTGTAGAATTTCACTTATATGATTTGCCTAAGAAAATGAACCTTTATGATTTTTGCAAAGTTAGCAAAATACCCTATGGGGGCAGCCTCAGGGAACCACGTCCTAGAGACATGGAAGATTTTATAGCCGTAGTCACTGTAGGGGAAGAGAGAGGGGTGTCAAAGGCAAGAGTAGCTAGTTTACATTTTCCTGTGTTATGCTATTATTTATTATTTGTGGGGAGATGTTTAGTTGATCGCTGGGAGAATGGAGGTCTTAGTGCCCCTAACCTTGCCATTCTGCACCATGCTTTATTTGCTGATGGAACCTTTAGTGTGGGCTCTATGGTGGCCAATGGTTGAACTCCAACCATTCGAGGGGGCCCATATTCGGAGGTGTCTATGCATCTCGTCTAGCCAAACACTTTGAGATACAAATTAGGCTTGATGAGGAAGATGAGAGGCTTCTACCCTTGAAGTTCTTCGATTACGACTGTATGGTAGCACATGATGTTATTAAGAAAAATGATGATAGGAGGTTGGTTTATAACTTAGTATTTAGCCAGGGTACTTGTGAGATTATTACTCTTCCTGCTTCTTCTTTGTTTGATATTCACTCAGGTAGGTACACCATTATGCCTAGAGACATTTATAGATATTGGGGTATGACGCAACACCCAGCTCCGGAAGCGGCACCAGCCCTTGATCCGTAGAGTGAGCCAGTTTTTCAGTGGGAGCCGCAGGAGCTCGCCAACCAATGGGACTCTGAGGATGCTCTGGAGTATCCCAGAGAGAGTTGTTTCCAGCCATTGCCCTAGACCAACTTAGGCCAAAAGCCTAATCATGGGGGAGTATGTATTTCTCACCGACATTACATTCATGTTCTCACATTTTAGTAGCCGGTGTTCATACTCTTTCATTGTACCATCCATGGTAATTTATTTCCTCGTTTCGCTTTCTTCCCGTGTGTTTAATTAACTTTGAGGAAAATACAAAAAAAATTCTAGTTTTACCTTATAGTTTGCTTAATTGTAGCATTAAAAGAAACCCCAAAAAGATTTTTCGTTCTTCTTTTGTTTGTTGGGAGTTTTCCCATGTAATTTTTTTTTCTTGTTCTTGCTTTGAATTTCCTTTATTTAGGTCGTAAGGAGAAGACCACAATGAAAATGTTGAGTGGATGTCATATACATAATTGTTTATTGATCAGAGAGCCCATATTACTTTGCCTTCTCCTGTGAGTTATTGTCTACAGATTCCAGCTTAGTCCAATGCACGTGCACTCTTATTATTATCCACACCGTTCGATCATGCAAGTGAAAGGCAATAATGACGATATTTGAAGAAAAGATTGAGGTGGAGAAAAGCTGGTATGAAGTCGCCCTATCTTGCTTTTGTAAATATGATTACCTCGTCGGTCAAAATTCAGTTCATTAGGACCCCGCTGCCACGAGAGGGTAGGACAAAAGATGTCATGCAAGTTCTTTTCCATAAGCACGTATGACTATATATGGAATACATGCCTAAATTACGTTGATCAATTGGAGCTAGTTCTGTGTCACCCTATGTTATGACTGTTGCATCATGAATGCCATCCGACATAATTATCCATCACTGATCCATTGCCTACGAGCTTTCCACATATTGATCTATGCTAAGTTACTTCTCCGTTGCTAATGTTACAATCACTACAAAACTGCTACTATTACTTTTGCCATCATTACTGTTACTTCCATACTGGTTTGCTAATGAATACTTTGCTGCAAATATTAAGTATTTCAGGTGTGGTCGAATTGACAACTCAGTTGCGAATACTTGAGAATATTCTAAGGATCCCCGTGTGTCGAATTAATAAATTTGTGTTGAATAGTCTACCCTCGAAAACTGTTGTGATCCCCTATACTTGTGGGTTGTCAAGACCTTTTTCTGGTGCCGTTGCTGGGGACCATAGCTCTATTCTATGAGTCACTTGGGATTTATATATGTTGATCACTATGAAGAATCTGAAAGATCCAAAAACCATGATCTATCCCTCTAATACGTGGGGAGGTAAGGAACTGCCATCTAGACACTACTAGGAAAAGGGCTATAGCTAATATAGACATTAGTGGCGCACTATGTATGTGGTGCGCGACTACTATATAGCAGTGGCGCACCAGATACTGGTGCGCCATTAATGGCCGTATTACTAATGGCGCACCTGGTGTGTGGTGCGCCATTAATAGTTGTGTCCTGGCCCCACACCCCTCCCCAGACTTAGTAGTGGCGGACCAGGTGGAAGTGTGCCATTACTAGTTTTAACTATTAATGGCGCACCACACATACGGTGCGCCACTACTAACAAAAAATTCATTTTTTTCAAAACTAGTAATGGCGCACCATGCACCAGGTGCGCCATTAGTAACCCTGGTTACCAATGGCGCACTCTTAGGAGGTGCGCCATTGGTAACCTGAGGGCAGCTAGATATTTAATTTTTTACAGCCAGATACCACATTCACTTTCCCCACTTCATTCTCTCCACCTCTAGCTCCCAAGCTTGGTCTCGGCTACCTCCAACTCCTCACCTCATTTGCACCATAGATTCACCAAACTTAAGTGGTTAAATTTCCTTTTTTTGATAGGTCAGTAAGGGGAAAGCTTTCTTTATGTTCTAGATCTACTTTTTTCTCCCTCCAACATACACACTTTTTATGGCCTAGATCTACGTATGTTTGTGGTGATGACCCTCCCCTAAATGTTGCCAATATTTTGCCGGAATGTTGATTCATTTCCGTTTCGGCGAGAATTTGGCACTATGCATTCTTTTTGGTCCTATTTTTAGGCAAAGTCATGCGAAAGATTATTTGGTTCTAAAATATCGTTTTGCTCTACCCCGCAGGCGACCATGGTCCGCACGATGACCGAAGGCATCGTGAATAGGTTTTTGAGCTCCGCAAAGGCCGAGATGCTTCAAAAGAACGAGACGGAGATAAGATTTCCGTGTCGAAGATGCAAGCTGAAGAGCCTTATGGACCCAGATTCCAGACAGGTGCGGTACCACCTGCTCGTACATGGTTTCATGGATGGCTAACGATGGCAAGGTGATGAATATGATTATGAAGTCGTCCATGGGGGCCGGGCAACAAATAAGGAAGGGCATCAAGACAACAGCGGCGAGGGCGGGCTAGAAGATGAAGAATCTCCAGGACATGATCACGAAGTAGATGTAGGACATAGTCATCATGTAGAAGATGCCGGACATGATGATGAGGAAGATCAAGATGAAGGTCATGATCATGAAGATGAAGATGCCGGAGCAGACGATGATGGACCATCGATGGACTGGGTACAGGACCCTCATATTCAAGAGCTGCTTCTCAAGCAGACGGGTAACACAAGAGCTACCCCCCGAGAGAAAGCCAAGCTGGATCAACTGGAGATAGACGTGGTTACTCCATTGTATGAAGGATGCAGGCCCGAGGATACTCGACTGAAAGTAACGCTCATGGCTCTGGAGATGAAGGTAAAACGCAAAATGACCGTCGCATGCTTCGACGAGAACATGTCATTCTGGCACGAACATCTTCCCAAGGGGAACAAGTGCCCGACCAGTTTGGTGGAGGCGAAGAAAATTGTGTGTCCTCTGGATTTACCGCATGTGAAATACCATGTGTGCATGAACGATTGCATCATTTATCGGGACGAGCACGTGGAGTCTACCATATGTCCATTGTGCGGCATCACTCGATACAAGAAGAGGAAGAAAGCTTCTCGAAAAGTGGTGTGGTACTTTCCGAACACTCCTCGTCTGCAGCGGTATTTCGCGGACCCTAAGCTAGCAAAGCTCCTGCATTGGCACGTGGATAGGGAGGAGAAGAAGCGAGAAGATGACGGAAATGATCCGGAGATAAATAAAAAAGACAAGATGCTGAGTCACCCTAAGGATGCAAGCCAGTGGCAAGCGTTGAACTTCGAACACCCAGAATTTGGGGACGATCCAAGGAACATCGTGTTGGGAGCGAGAACCAATGGAGTCAATCCGTTTGGCAGCCAGAGAAGCACACATAGCACCTGGCCTGTGTTTGTGTGGATGTACAACCTTCCCCCCTGGATGTGCATGAAGAGGAAGTACATTCACATGAGTATGCTAATTGAAGGGCCAAAACAACCAGGGAACAACATCAATCTGTATCTGGGGCTGTTGAAAGAGGAGCTAGACACGCTGTGGAAAACACCAGGCAATACGTGGGACGCCGCAGCGAAACAATATTTCCCTATGAGAGCCGCACTGCTCACGACGGTGCACGACTTTCTCAGTTACGGATATGTCGCGGGGCAGGTGGTCCACGGATTTAGTGCATGCGTCAGGTGCATGGATGATACAATGTATCGCCAGCTAGATTGAGATCGTGGGTCTCCGAAAACCGTGTTCATGGGACATCGAAGGTGGCTTCACGACGATGACGCATGGAGAAAACGCAAGGATCTTTTTGATGGTGAAACCGAACCACGAAGAACCCCATGTATGAGGACCGGCGAGGAAATAGACGACCTGTTGAAAAATTGGATAGAGTGCCCACCGCCGGGAAAGAAGCGAAAGGCCCCAGAGCCGCTGCTAAAGGTAGGGAAAATGAGGTCTGTTTTCTGGGACTTTCCGTACTGGAAGATCCTCCGTGTGCCTCACAGCCTTGATGTCATGCATATCACGAAGAACGTGTGCAAGAGTCTTCTTGGTACCATGATCAACATGCCAGAGAGGACCAAAGATGGGCCGAAAGCAAGGGCAGACTTGCAATCAATGGGCATCAGGGAGGAGCTTCATGCAAAACGCCCTAATGATGATGATGATGATGAGGCGAAGGACACGGAAAGTTGTCGCAAAAAAGGCAAAAAGGCCAAGAAGATCGAATATGAATGCCCTCCCGCGTGCTTCACTATAAGTCAGAAGGAGATCGAGCAGTTTTTGACCTGCCTCGTAGGAGTAAAACTTCCTTACGGTTACGCGGGGAAGATAAGCAGATACCTAGAGTCAGCGAAGCAGAAGTTCAGCGGGATGAAGTCTCACGACTGTCACGTGCTGATGATGTAGATACTTCCAGTTGTAATTCGTGGGATCATGGACGCGCACATCTGTGAAACGCTATTTGGCCTATGCAACTTTTTTGACGTAATCTCTCGGAAGTCGGTTGGCGTGAAGCAACTCAGAAGGCTACAAGAAGAGATCGTGGTGATACTATGCGAGCTTGAGATGTACTTCCCGCCCGCATTCTTCGACATTATGGTGCATCTGCTAGTCCATATCGTGGAGGATATCATCCAACTCGGGCCGACGTTCCTGCACAGCATGATGCCGTTCGAAAGGATGAATGGTGTCATCAAAGGATGCATTCGCAATAGGGCACGTCCAGATGGAAGCATAGCCAAGGGCTTTCTGACCGAAGAGTGCATCTCCTTCTGGACGAATTATCTAGGCATCAAGAACCCCATTGGTTTGCCCGTCAATAGGCACCTCGGCAGGCTCGCTGGATGGAGTCACCGCGAGGGTCACCGCGAAATGCATGTCGACTTTAAGGGTCGACTTGCCGACTTTGAAAGAGCAAACCTAGTCGCGCTACATCACATAGACGTGGTCGATCCTTGGGTGGTAGAGCACAAAACCTTTATTGAGAAGACGTACAATTACCGAGGCCAACAGAGGACGGACGGAGATATAATCAAAGAGCACAACTCATGTTTCACGCGTTGGTTCAAGGACAGGCTTCTGTCATACCCTTTACATGACGATTCTTTCGCGGAAGAAAAACTCATATTCGCCTTGTCACAGGGCGCCGAGCATAACCTGATGACCTATGAGGCATACGATATCAACAGCTACACATTCTACACCGAGGAAAAGGACATGAAGAGCGATTATCAGAACTCCTGGATAACGATGGAATCCTACACCGGTAACGACAAGGACAGATACTACGGAAGGATCGAGGAGATCTGGGAGCTGAGCTACACTGGAGAGAAGGTCCCGATGTTCCATGTCAGATGGGCCAAGAGCGTCCTAAAAGAAGACGGTATTTCACCACCATGGTTATACCCGAAGGCAAATCCAAGATCGCGGGCGCGAACATCACCGCGAAAAATGAGCCATGGGTACTGGCTTGCCAAGTGGACCGATGCTTCTTCATTACCGACCCGTCAAAGCCCAGTCGTGTTGTCATGAGGAGAGGCAAAAGGAACATCATCGGAATGGATGGAGTCGCCAATGAGCAAGACTTCGACAAGTACGATGACCCGAAGATGGAAGATGACGACGACGATGAAGTACCATACACGACAAGAAGAAGCAGGACCACCCTACCTAAAGGACGTCCGTTCAAGAGCAGAACTCAAGGGGTTCCGGGGCTAAATTATTCAACCGCGAGAAAGAAGGGCAAGAAATTTGTGAAAATATAGCGAAGATCGAATCACGACGTGTCGGCCGCGTGTGTGTGTCAGTGGCAAGCTCAATCTTTGATGACTGTTATTTCATGTCACTTGATTTCAACATTGTGTATCTTGTTGGCTTTCCATCACCATCTCCCAACGAGTGTATTCTTGTTCATAATTTGCTGCCACACTGTGTATCTATGCATCCCCTTCATTCTAATATATCGAGACACAATGCTTTTGCATGTGTGCAAAAAACCCTTCTCTTTTTAACTAAGTAGCTCCTCACCATAAGAATTCTACATCTGGTTCCTACGCAATAGATAACTTTGTATCATAGTGAACCAACTACACAACAACCACCAACATACACACTTTGTATCATACCATGTCATATAATTCTAAATTATTACATGCAAACTAACAGAAAAAAATAAAAAAAGTTAGTAATGGCGCACTAGGAGGAGGTGCGCCATTGCTATCACTGTTTCTATGGCGCACCCCTGAAAGGTGCGCCATTGATATACCAATAAAAAAATGTTAGTAATGGCGCACCAGGAGAAGGTGCGCCATTGCTATCACGATTTTTATGGCGCACCCCTGATAGGTGCGCCATTGCTAACCCTCCACCCACTACGGCCTTCCCTCCCTCCCCTCCCACCTCCCGCCTTCCCCTTCTTTCACAACCGGCCAGCCCCGCTCCGCCGTCGCCTGTGTCTCCCACCACCGCTCCGCCGTCGCCTGCGTCTCCGTCGCCGGATCCCACGCCGCCGCTTGCCCGTGCCCGCCTTGCCATCGTCCCTCCTCGCCGCGTCGCCATCGTCCCTCCTCACCGCGTCTCCATCGTCCCTCCTCGCCGCCTCGCCATCGTCCCTCCTCGCCGCGTCGCCATCGTCCCTCCTTGCCACATCGCCATCGTCGCTCCTCGTTGTGTCGCCATCGTCCCTCCTCACCGCATCGCCATCGTCCCTCCTCGCTGCGAGTGCTGCACAATCGCAATCGGTAGGTGCTATTCAAAGGGCCAACAACATCAAATTTTCTCCCAGTAGCTATTTGCGTTTTCTTGTTGTCTAGGTGGACAAGTGATACCCTATTATGTTTCCTTTTTCTTACATGTAGATTCCTTGTATGACAATTTGATAGGACAAAACAGAGAGCCTGTGTTCAGCATTATACCTGAATTAGAACTAGGGACTCTGAATTCTGCTCTCTGAAGAATTATGTGGGATTGTGACATCCCAAGTGTTGTCCCTACCCTATTTGGCATGTAACCCATTGTATGAACCTTGTGTCATGAGCTATGAGATGATTTGCACCTTGTTCCATGTGTTTGAAATGCATTCATGCATCATGGCATCCATCATTTCATCATCATGCCATTCTTCATGCTTGCTATGTTGTGTATCTTGGATTGGAATCTTGTGTTGTGATGTGGTTGTGGGTTGAGGTGGCTTGTATGTGGTTGGTGCAAGTGAGCACTCCCTCTTCTACCTCTCTTCTTTCTCTTCCTTCTCAAAACCCTCTCATTGCCTTTTATTCCAATAGGAATTCTTGGCAGATTTTAAGATTGTTTTAAAATTCTCTTAAAAATGTTCATGAGGTGGCCCTATTGTTCTTATGAATTTTGGAAGTGAAGTTATTGATACTTGGATATGTTTGGTTTTTGAAAACTATTTAAACAGGGGCTGTTTTCTTAATATATTAATAAAATAACTTGCTCATAAAAAACAACCTAATATTTTATTTAATATGAGCATATTATCCTCTTCTCAAAGGTATTTTTGTTTTGGCAAAAACCTTTTATAAAATGCCAGGGGGATTTAGTTGTTGAGGCTGTTTTATTTAAATGGAGAACCCCTGGTTCTGGTGTGTGCAAAAGAGAGAGGAGCAGGTGGGCCGAGGCCTAGCCCAGGGCCACAGTGACGGCTACCTGCCCCATCTCCCACCTCCGTCAGTGGGGTTCAGATTGAGAGCGCGCGTCGCCGTCGCTTTCCCGACACCGTCTCCGTCAGCCTGAGGCCATAAAGCCTCGCCTTGGCATCCGTGTTGCTTCGCTAGGGTTCCCACTTCCTCCCTCCGCCGCCGCAGCTCCTCCCTTCCCCTCTGTCTTCCTCCCTCTCTGCTTTTCCCTTTGTTAGGTAAGTTCAGAAAAGGGAGCAGGGAGACGCTGATCGTCCTCGCCAGCGCCACCCGTCCAGGATGGTGTGGTGGACGTGGGGCGTCCCCGCGCCCCGTTCCCGGCACTAGAAGGCCCCCGGAGGCCCTCTTCTTCCTCCTCGTCGGCGGAGCAGAGCCTGTCTTCTTCCTCTCCATTGCCGCCGCATCCGCGAGCTGCTTCTTCCCCTTCGTCACCGTCGCTCGCGCCCCGTGGCTCCGAGAAGCCTTCGGTGAGCCACCCGTCCCCGTGGTTCCCTCAACTTGCCGTAGCTCGCCCCGCGGTCGCCGTAGTGCTCGTCGCTGCCGCTCGAAAGGCCGGAGCTTGCGCTCGTCATAGATCCCCCTCTTCACAAGATGAGGCGAGGGATGAGTACCCCGTGGTTTCCCCTTTCGATTTCGCCCATCGGTGTTGCAGCAGATGCCCTGCGGTCAGCGTGAGGTCGCCAGAAAGTCGCCGCCATATCTGTCGCGCGTGCTCTGTTTCGTTTTCAGTTTCGTCAGGTTCAGACTTGTGCGTGTGTATTGGAGGGCAACAGCTCCTCCTCTATTAGCATCCGGTCGAGTAGTGCAGTGGTGTGGTGCGCTGGGTATGACTAGGGGGGCTGGGGTTCGAATTCCCCTTCTCCCCCCTTTTTGTTTTTCTTTCTTTTGCTTGTTTTTCTTTACTTTTATTTATTGAGTGTGTATGTATGTATATGTAGGATCAGGTTCCTTTTTTTTATTTTTGCTGTCTCATGTATGTATGTGTGTGTGCCTTAGAGTGTGTGTGTGTTGGGTGTGTGTTGCATCATTGTTGTGAGTGTTTGTGCACATGTATGTGCTTGTGTGTAGGTGTGTGGTGTCCTGTGTTGTAGATGTATGTGTGAGTGTTTTTTGCATACACATAGGTGTAGGTTTAGTGTGTGTGTATGTGTGTGACACATACACATGCTTGTGTGTGTGTGCTTGTGTGTTGTGAGTGTATATGCTTGAGTAGTGGGAGTGTGTGTGTGTATGCACCATGCCCACATACATACTTGTGTATGTGTGTGATTGGCATACAGAGGTTATGCCATGTGTGGTATGTTTGTGTGAGATGTGTGTGTATGTTCTACATACACACCCACATTGTATGAATAGCTCCATGTGTAGTTCTCCTTCTTATGTGCATATGACCATGGTTCTTCTTCTAGCTAGTCTCATACTTAAATATTGATGACATGGCATTTAACATGTTCCTAGGTTGATATTTAATCATTTCCAACTTGTATGCATAGGTCTCATGTCATTCTTGGGCATTCCCATCAGTTCACTTATGTGTCATAAGTCATCCATGAATTATAGGGCCTAATTTCGACCTAGCATTGCTCCCTCATGTTCCATGGAAGCATATACGTATGAGTAATGCTTTTGGGGTAGAATCAACCCATGTATGAACCTGTGAAGTCATATTTGACTTTGGGGCAACTTGAAAAAACTGCATTTTTATGCTGTGATGCCCTTTTGTCTTTTTATTATGAATTAATCCATGCATGATTTTTAGTAGTTGCCAACATGAGTTTGTTAGTCAAAGTTGCTGGTAATGTCCCTGTATTTTATTTATTTATGATAAGTCCCCATATCAGTGGGAACCATGCTGTTTAGTTGGTTACTTTCTGTTACTGTTCATCCTGCTTAGAAATGGCTAAGTCTGGAGACCCTGCTGTTATTGTTTTGCCATGTGGAGTAGGGTGTAGCTAGTGCTGTGGTTGTTATTTGATCATGCTGATTGTTAGTTAATTGTAGTGTATGTTTCCATCTACCATACTGTGAATTTTAATGCTATTTGGAGATCTCTAGCATACTTAACCGTTGATGTCAACTTGCTACTTTGTTAACCCAGATTCCAGAAAACTGGAATATTCACTAAGTCCCTAAAAACCTGATTCATCATGCCTACTTGATTTCTCCATGCATATTGATGTGTGCCCCTTTTGCTGATTGCATAGTTGAATGAAATGATGTGGGTGTTGATTAGGTTATGTCCATATCTTATTTGTGGTTGTAGGATTCCTGTAGCTCTAGTTGTGAGTTTTTCAAATTGCTATGGTGCTGTTTTGTGGTAGATTGGGTGCTATCTTGTTTTGTGAGTCATGGGAGCTATACTCCATGGAATTGATTGCTTCTTGAGACTATTGTGATTGAGTTTTCATCACCTATCCAGTGGCTACCTTGGAATACCAAGAATTAGCACAGGTATTTGGTATTCTTGTGTTTTGCCTACATACCTTGTTGTGAGCGTATCTCGAGAACCGTAGCTCCGTTTCTGGCGATCCTTATATGCATTTCCATCGATTTTGCATGATACATCCATATTTGCCATGATAATGCATTTTTAAGTAACTCAGCATGATGTTATGTCCAGGTTCACTAATATACAAACTTTGCATGCGAAACTTGACTAGAATTGGATTGCCATGTTAAAACCTACATTAAATGATTCATGCATCATCTTGGTTGTGCATTGCATCTTGGTTGGTTAGTTATTTTCTGTTTCTCTTGGGTAGACGCGAGTGTCGATACTGAGTTCGAGGACCCTGGTGAGTACCACTACGAGGATCCCGCTACTTGTTCCGCTGAAGAACCAACAGGCAAGATGATCGTACCCGGATCCCAATACTATCTTTGCTTGCTAGTTTCTCGTTCTAATCGTTACAATTGCACTAACTGCCACATGATATAATCCCCCATGTTGCCATGACATCCTCTAACCTCCACGTCCTAGCAAACCTTTGATTGGCTAGGCTACCGCTGCCCATCCCCTCTTATAGCATTTTAGTTGCAGGTGCAGGTTGTTCCATGTGATAACATGGATTGGATATCATAATAATTCTGTTATTTAATTTAATGCACATATATATCTGGTATTGGTGGAAGGTTTGGCCTTTTGTTGAGTGTTTTGTTCCACTGCTACCGCCACTAGTTCCTTGTTACCGGTGTTATGTTTTCCATACTTTGCGCTCCTAACATGCTCGGGGTTGTTATGGGGACCCCCCTTGAGATTTGGTTGAGATTAAAACTTGTCTGGTAAGACCCAACATTGGTACTACATTTTCTTAACAACTTAATTAATTGCATAGGGTCTTGCAAACCTGCGGATAATTTCATCAACCCCCGGGCCAGTGCTCCTCATGAGTGTTGGTCCAAAATGGGCTGCCTGCGGGGCCGCCTCGAGGTAACTTGAGGATTGGTTTTCCCCGTAGCTAGTCTCATCTGTCGTGTCCTGAGAACGAGATACGTGGCTCTTATTGGGTTCGTCGACACGTCGGGTGGTCTTGCTGGATTTGTTTTACCTTTATCGAGTGTCTTGCGTGTGGAGACTGACTTCCTTCGGGTTTGCTCGAGGTGTTGGAATTCCTTTGGGATCACCTATGATGATCGCGAGATCCGCGGTCGAGGCATTCCCACAGAGTGTGGTTAATTTGGTGATGGATTAGTTGGAGCACCCTTGCAGGGTTAAATCTTTCGGAAAGCCGTGCCCGCGGTTATGTGGCAATTTGGATATTTGTTTAACACCCAGTTTAGACAACTTGAAGTAAACTCTAATTAAAATACACCAACTGTGTGAGTAACCGTGATCGTCTCTGTTCATGAACATGATCCGAGAGAGAACACGATGGGGTTATGATTGACGTAAGTAAGTGTTCAGGATCTCTTAGAGATTACTCTAGATTCGATCGCTTAATGTAGACCACTCCTTTACATCACCCTTCCTTCCTAAAGCTTAAATAGTCTTGGTACCCAGGCACATGATAGATGAGTCCTCTATGGCTCACAGTTTACTACAATAATCCAGGTGCAGGTTCAGATGAGTTCGTGCAGGATGATCTTACTCAGCTCCAATGGGAGTATGATGAGGAGAGAGTCAGGATGTACGTGACACATCTGGATGAGTAGAGGACCTGGTCGTGATCGTTGGGACAGCTTGATAGTATCATTTGCAACTTCTTTTATAGTTTGATTTCGTCCGTAGTCGGACCCTCTGTTCATCTTGATGCTATGATTTGAGTGTCTTTGTAAGTTAGCATGTGGCGAGTGTAAGCCAACTTGTATACTCTTCTCATTCAGTATTGTATGTTGTGATGATACTATTCTTGCTAACGGCAAGATGCTCCTCTATCCCTTGCGAGGTCCTCGTGCCTTAAACGGATAGGCGCGCATCTTCGGCGTGATAGGGATGTTGTAACAGTTTATTTTAAGTTTGGAACCAGGGAAACATTGGGGACATATATTATCAAAATTGGAGTAACTAGGATTTAACTAGCTAAGAAACTTGGCTTATTTCCATGTGCACGTCACACTAATTATAAAATTATAATCATCATAGAACTAGAAACTATTTACACACAGAAAACTGAAAAGAATACATGAACTATCAATTAATTTCAGGCATTAAGTTTTTTGTCTTCGTATGACAGTATCCCATTAGCCTGTGAGTCTGGAATTATATAGGCTATAATTTTTAAATGCAATCGTTAACTAACTAGGGCATGATCTAATTTGGATTTAGTAGTATTCTTGCTGTCAATCCTCACTCATTAGGTATCATCATTAGGCTAATTGATAGTTGCTTACAAAGTTACAAGTCTTGTCCGAAGATGATTATAATTTCTTCCTGTTGTGATCATTTTCTCGGAGGTGCTAATAGCTGCTGATTAAAATAGTCTTGCGATTCCTAAGTACATGGGGCTGCTATTGAGACTGAAGCCCATTCAAAATATCACACATCTGCTTGTATTCTTTTTTATGTTACTTTATATAGAAGTGCTTTAAGTCATGGGAAGTTAATAGCCGAAAGTGATTCTACATATCCCCCGTGGGTTTGCATAAGTGACCTCCTATCAAATCCGATAATGTATCAGGATCAGACCCCCTCTCTACTGGTTGCAAATCCAAGGGTTTGCAAAGCATCGAAAGATTTAGTTTGATAGGGAGAAGATTTATGTTCAAATTGCACAAAACATAACAAGAATTCTCTATATACCTTTGACCTTTCTTAAGAACCAGCACTATGGTCGTGAGTCTGTAGTAGAAGACTAGAAATATAATTTCATTGTGGTCATTTTTGTCCAAATTTAAGCATTATGGTCATTTTTGTCAAAATTTTATTGTTATTTGTAATGTTATTTGCAAACTGTTGTAATAGGAAGAAGAACAGACATAATATCAATAATCTCACTACATGACCACCCACCTTTTGGGAAGCTACCAAACCTCAAGGGCCTCTATTTGAAGAAAATTTCTGGAATGCTCCAGTCTGGGCCTATATGTTGGTTGTGCCTATTTTTGTGCAGGGACAAATAGTTACCCCTTTCTCCTGAAAGGTTGATTAATTTCCGTTTCGGTTGAGAATGGGGCACTCCTAGGTCAAGAAAATTACCAAAGGCCATGCCCAATTTTCTTGACCTAGAAGGTGCCCGATTCTCAACCGAAACAAAAATTAATCAACATTTGGCATATTTTATTCACATTTTCCCTCTAAACTGAGAAGAATAGATAGTAACCTGATCTCATACAATAACTCTAGTAGCCTTTTTTCCTATTTAGAGCGAACATGGCCGACAACGATGAGGCCGGCGGTTCGGGCAAGCCATTCTGGGAGCTGTCCCAGGAGATGGAGGAAGAACCTCACCGCTATGAGGATGCCGCGGAAGACACCGATCCCGACTACACAACCCCTAGTGGCGTCGGGGATGACACCACTGATGGTGCTGTCGGGGATGCCACCACTGATGATGGCAGCGAATGCACAGATGGTAGCCAACCGAAGAGGCAACGGAAGGACCGGCGCCTGAACGTGCTTGACACCGTCAAGGAGGAATTTACTGAAGTGTCCTCCAGTGGGCATCCAACGGCGCCCAAAGAATTAGTCTGTGGGTACGCGGGACAACTCAGGTGCATTCTCCGGAGCACCGTCTCGATCAACACCGAGAACCTAAGGCATCATGACCGTGGGAATTTGCGCAACCTCCTCTTCATGGAGCAGCACAAACCATACAAGTTCCCCAGTGACTTCGCAAACACACGCCTCTCACGGAATAAAGTGAACAGTGCCGCCCTCACGAAGATGAGCACGGCCTTGGCTACTTGGAGAGCCGCGGTGAAGAGAAGGATTCTAAGTGGTGATAGTTATGAGAAGATCAAGGCGACGAAAACTTCGATCAGCGAAGAGGACTACCTGGAGTTCAAGATCAAGTGCGAGAGCAATGCATCCGTGGAATCAAGTCAGTGGGGAAAGATATGCGGGACTTGAACTTAGGGGTCCACAAACTCGGTCCCGGCGGTTACAGAGTGGCGGAATCTAAATGGGACAAGGAGGACGTGGAGCATGCCGCGCAAGGCCTACCGCCCCTCTTCAATAAATACCATGAAAAGCAGACCAGGAACTATGTCAGGGCCCGGTACAAGGTGGACCCGGTAACAAGGGAGTTTACCATAGATCCGAAGGTGAAGGAGCTTGAGCGTGTTCTGGTAAGGAATACATCCCTGCGTAATTACCTCCATATGGTTGCATTCTAATTAATGAAGCCAAATTTCTAAATGGTTCACGTTCCTTTCGTAGGAAACTGAAGCAGTAGCATGGGGTCTCAGAGATCCCCGCCTGCTGCCCCTTGGGACACCTCTTTAAATTGGGCGTTGAACGTTCTGAAACAAAAGGATAAGTTCAGTACGCCAGCGTTAGCTGGTCATGTGGCCGGCGAAGGCTTGTCCATGAAATGGTCAGAATACTATAAGGCTGGGTGAAAGGGGAGAAAGACCGGCTCGGAAAGCCAGGAGCGCGAGGTTAAAGAACTCAAGGCACAAGTGGCACGGATTCCGGAGATAGTCCAAGAGCAAGTGCGAGACCAACTGGGAGCCATGATCACCGCCATTATGCCTTCCTTGCTTGAGGGGCTGCGGGGGTGGATTGTGGGCGGCCAATAGGGGCCGCCCCCGATTCCTAGCTTCACGGGCAGCAACTCGCACAACGTGCCAGCAATGGTGTCTCCGTAGAGGAGGCATTGGTGTCTCCGGTGGAGGCGGCATTGGTGTCTCCAGCAGAGGCGGCATTGGTGTCTACGGCGTCGTTGTCGGTATTGGACCTTAATGCACTCGGGTGTGGGAAGAATACGCCGGTCGGCACCTCAACAGCAAGCGGCCCCTCCGTCACTTGCACGCCTGCCGTTGGCGTTGCCTCGACATTAGCCAAGCTTGACGCCATCACGGTAACTAAGCCTCGGCCCATGACTACTTCATCTCCTTGCCTTTGACTGGGCATCCTTGACGCCCTACATGTTTTTGCATGACGCTGCCAACATTCCATGCACTCTCTTGCACTTCATGGACGGTGAGTTGATCAATGTCGCCAAGGCCAAAATCGTTGAACCGGGCAACCGCGTGTTCCACGGTAATCCCATGCCACCCATTGTGTAGAGGGTTCAACTGGTTCGGGTGCTGCGGGGCTGCGACGACTTGTTACCTCTGTATCGACCCCCTGGGGCCGATGAAGATGATGTGATGACCCTCAGCGCCTGCTTAAACTAGTCCATGCTTTGGCCGAAGAGCCAGATTCGTTTGGGGGCGGGGGACACCACCCCACAGACAACACCGCCACTCGTGCCGACGCCAAGCCATGGAAAGACCACCGCAACGCTACCGCCGTCAGCTGTTCCGGACATGCATATGGCACAGGATCCGGATGACGATGATGGTACATTTTCCAACGTCGATAAGTACATCAACGAAGATGGGTACGGTGACGAATTCTTGGGTCCTCCTTCTCAAGAACCCAACTTTAATGAACTTGTATGTCTCTTTAGTTTGGATAGTCGTTCAACTTATATGTAATTGATGCTATTTATTACTAGGACATAAATCGTGCTATTAATGTGTTGCTTTTCTCTTCCGATCCTTTTGTTGCATACTTATATATTGCTTATATATTATCTGTGAATTGCTACTAACGTTTTGTTTGTCTAGTGCATAGAGATGCCATCATATGTCGTGTACAAGGGTAAGGTTCCCGGAGTCTACGACGACTGGGAGGAGTGTCCGAGACAGGTTCACCATTTCAGCGGTAACAGTTACAAAGGGTACTCCACTAGGGCAGAGGCGGAAGTTAGATACGCGCGCTATCTAGCGGGAGAGAGGAGGGATCGGAGGAGGAACCGGATGAAGACCAGTTTCGTCGCGATGATGCTCATCGTGACCGCAGCTCTCTTCTATGTGATGGTAGTTTAGATGATCGATATAGACTTTGTAATATGATGATAAACTCGACTAATACGATGAACTTTGCTAATGTCTCGAGACCTAAACTTGGCTAATGTTTGAACTTTGTTCGCTATTTCGAATTTGGAGACTAATATGATGAATTCTATTGTGTGATGTTTATATTCTGTGTTGTAACATATTTTGTAACCTGTGCAAATACCAGAAAAGCAAAAAATAATAACTCCTAATATTAATAGTAGTGGCGCACCATATTGAGCATTAGTGGCGCACCAGGGCCAAATACCAGTGGCGCATTATGGGGCATAGTAATGGCGCACCTGGGGGCATAGGTGGAGGCAAATATGGCCCGCTAGGAGGCATATTAATGGCACACTGTTGGACATATTAATGGCACACTCTGTGGTGCGCCACTATTATCTGGGATACTAATGGCGCACCAGAGGAGCGCCATTACTATTTGTTACTAGTGGCGTGTTAATAGTGGCGCACCCATAGTGCGCCATTAATATTAAAAACGGGTGCGCCACTAACAACCTATTTTGTAGTAGTGAGCTATGCACTTGATTCACCTTCTATTATGAGTAAGTTTGCAACACCACCACCTGCTAGTAATTCTGATATGTCACAAGTAATTGGTGATGCCACTTCTGCTATGCATGATGCTTATGATGATACTTTGCTTGATAATACTGTGCCACTGGGTGAATTTCTTGATGAACAAATCGCTAGAGCCAATGTTGAAAATTGTGATACTTCTGAAACTGATGAAATTATTGAAATTGAACACTATGAGACACCTGTTTGACCTAGCTCTCCTAGATATGAATTGCCTGATATTCCCGAGGGTTATGTTATAGAAGGAGAGGTAGATAGGGACTTTCTTCCTTGTAATGATAGAGATGATCTTAAGAAATTACTATCCAAGTGGAAAGAAAATCTTTGAATGCTAGAATGAAATATGATCCTAAGTTTGCTACTTCACCTATCTTTGTTAATTATAAGGATTATGAATTCTCTATCGATCCTGAGTTTATTACTTTGGTCGAACCTGATCCTTTCCATGGTTATGAATTCAAAACTGTTGTGGCACATCTTACTAAATTGAATGATATAGCTACCCTATGTACTCATGAGCAAAAAAAATCTTTATTACTATATCCTTAAGTTATTTCCTTTCTCATTAAAGGGTGATGCTAAGATATGGTTCAATTCCCTTGCTCCTGGTTGTGTGCATAGGTGTAGGATATGATATATTACTTATATGAAAATATTTTTCTGCCCATAAGACACAAGTTGCCTTGCAGGAATTATTTAAATTTGTGCAAATTGAAGAAGAGAGTGTCCCACAAGCTTGGGGGAGGCTTCTCTAATTACTAAATGCTTTGCCTGATCATCCTCTCAAGAAAAATGAAATACTTGATATCTTTTATAATGGACTAACCGATGCTTCTCGGGACCACCTAGATAGTTGTGCCGGTTGTGTTTCCAGGGAACGAACTGTTGAACAAGTTGAAATACTATTGAATAATATATTGAGCAATGATAATGATTGGGATTGCTCCTAGCGACCTGTGAAGCCCACTATGAAGAAAAGAGGTATTCTATTTCTAAGTCCTAAAGATATGCAAGAGGAAAAGAAATCTATGAAATAAAAAGGTATTAAAGCTGAAGATGTTAAGAATCTACCACCTATTGAACAAATACATGGTATTAATAACCCAACATAGGTAGTAGAGGTAAATTCTCTTGATAGATTTGATGAAAGTGATATTCCTTATAATAAGTCTTCTAGCAAATGGTTGGATGAGTTTCAAAATTTTGTCGTTAAGCAAGAAGTTTTTAATGCTTATGTTAGTAGACAACTGAAACATAACGCTTTCATGCTTGATCACTTAGGTGATTATATGAGTGGAACTATCAATGATCTTAAACTGATTAGTAAACATACTTCCATGGTAACAACTCAAATAGAACAAGTACTTAAGGCACATGATGATTTGCTTAATTAGATGAATAGTAAGAACAATGATCATTCTATTAGAGTTGTAACTAGAGGTGGAAGCATGACTCAGGAACCTTTGTATCCCGAGGGCCACTCTAAGAGAATTGAGCAAGATTCTTGTCACACCCTGTATTTTGGCACAATGTTGTGTTTGGTTTTATAAAAATTTGGAGCCAACTGAAACTTTTGGAATGAAAGCTTGTTTGATGGCTTGGATGATCATGTTTGGCACTGTTAGGTTCTACTCCACTCCACCTTCATCTTCCTTGATCCAAATTCCTTGCCCTATGATCATGCCATGTGAATATAGCTCAAAAATATTTTTTATCAAAATTTATTTTCACCAAAAAGGATATATTCAATTTAAGATCACTAAAACCCCTGAATTGAGGTTTGAACAACAAGTCCTCAATTTAGGTGGATCTTTTCTTCCCAAATGCTTTATTTGAAACCTACTATTTATATGACTTCTCAAAACTACCAAATATTATTATTAAAGATTATGTTAATATTTTATTTAAAGGCTTTTTCTTAAGGGTAGAAATGGCTTTTCCTAAGGGAAAATTATTTAAATGCTTGGGAAATATTTGAGAAAATTTAGAGAGACTCAATGGACATATATTTTCCATATATATGAGTTTCAACACAAGGGCCTGATCATAACATGCGCAAAACCCCTCAAAACCCTTTCTGTTCAGATTGAACTTTTGGAATGATTCTATAAGAAATATTCTCAATAAAATCCAGGGAAATTCTAGCAAGTCAACACTATCACAAGTGATGATCTTGCAAATTTTCATCCCCATCCAAGTTGGTTTGCTTCATCAAACCAACCGAAATCCATTTCTGTCCAGATTCAAATTTTGACAACTTTACATTGTGAAGTGTCTTCCCTTGACCTCAAACTTTTTGGGCATGCTCTAATGACCAATTAGTGATGCTTGACTGATATTCTAAAAATGTCTACTTATGCTAACTATATCAAAGATATTGTGATTAATAAAAGGAAGATACCGGAAGCTGAAATTTCCACCATGCTTGCTAAATACTTTTAAGGGTGGAGTTACAAAGAAATTAGGAGATCCAGGAATACCAACTATACCATGCTCCATTAAAGGGAATTATGTTAAAACTGCTTTACGTGATTTGGGAGCTGGTGTTAGTGTTATGCCTTTCTCTCTATATCGTAGACTTCCTTTGGATAAGTTGACACCTACTAAAATCTCTTTGCAAATGGATAATAAATCAACTGCTCTACCTATTGGTATTTCTGAGGATGTACCTGTTGTAGTTGCAAATGCTACTATCTTAACGAACTTTCTTATTCTTGATATTCCCGAGGACGACGGTATGTCGATCATCCTTGGTATACCCTTTTTAATACTACAGGGGCTGTTATTTATTGCAACAAAGGCAATGTCACTTTTCATATTAATGGTAATGAGCATATAGTACACTTTTCGAAGAATCAACCTCAAGTTCATAGTATCAACTCCATTGAAAAATTCCGACGATTATTAAAGGAGACTTTGAATTCCCTCTTCCTACTGTCAAGAAGAAATATGATATACTTATTGTTGGGCAGATACATATCTCCATTGAGATAACTTTGTGATTACTCGAAAATTCTCCGGTTTCATGTTACTCGAAAGAAGTTCGTTAATAAGACTTGATCAACCTTATTGATGGATTCTTTTGATGAACATGAGATGGTTGAATTTAGAAAGCACAACTTTCTGTACCCAACCTTTATTTTCTGTTAGCTGGATTAAATTAAGTAAAATGCTATTATTTTTCTTTTTTCTGACTTTTCCGTCCAATAGAAAAATGACCTGAAAATAAAAGTTCTTCAAATGCCCTGAAAATGTAGTATTATTTTTTCTAGAATATTTAAAAATATCTAGCACTGAGCACACTACATGGGGATGCACCAGTGGGTCACATGCCCAGATGGCATGGCCACCCCCTTGGCTGCACCTAGCATGCTTGTGGGTCCCACGTGCCCCCTTCACTTATTCTGGCACCCATCCACTTCAGCTTCCTCCAGAAAAAATCCTGGCATTGCTCAAACCCGTGCTCTATCACATTTTGCTGCCATTTTCGATCTCCTTACGCAAAGCTTCATTCGCAAAACTGTTTTTGGGGGATTGTTCTTTAGTATGTGACTCCTCTAGTGACCCAATTAGTTTTTTTCTAGTGCTTTATATATTGCAACTTTTTATTGCTGTGGTGACCTTGTTCTTCAGCTTGAATGTCAAATTTGTATGTTCCAAGTAGCTTTGCTGCATGGTATAGCCTCTAGGCACTTGTGCGAGTAGTTGCTATGAGTTTTGGTGAGTTTTGTTCATCTTTATTTTGGGTCACTAAAAATTTCAGAATTTTTCAAGGAAAAGAAACGCAGAGGAGATTGTTAAGAGGCTCTTCAAGCCGAAGTTCTAAGGAAGGTGACAATGAGATGAGGGAGAAACCCAGGTATAATCTTCCTCGCGTCACAGAAGTTCGACCATGTGAATGGCCATGTGACACATTCTTTAGGGCAGTCGGCATTTATGAAGATTTTTATTATTTGGCTGAGAATGCAGGCCTCGCCGACTTCCTCAATGATAAGTGTGACCAATACCTCTTGCTCACGAATACCTTTGTGCAAAATTTTCATTTTCATGTTAGGGAAGATCCTCCTTATGTAGAATTTCACTTATATGATGTGCCTAAGAAAATGAACCTTTATGATTTTTGCAAAGTTAGCAAAATACCCTATCGGGGCAGCATTAGGGAACCACGTCCTAGAGACATGGAAGATTTTATAGCCGCAGTCACTTTAGGGGAAGAGAGAGGAGTGTCAAAGGCAAGAGCAGCTAGTTTACATTTTCCTGTGCTATGCTATTATTTATTATTTGCGAGGAGATGTTTAGTTGGTCGCTGGGAGAGTGGAGGTCTTAGTGCCCCTAACCTTGCAATTCTACGCCATGCTTTATTTGCTGATAGAACCTTTTAATGTGGGCGCTATGGTGGCCAATGGTTGAACTCCAACCGTTCGAGGGGGCCCATATTCGGAGGTGTCTATGCATCTCATCCGGCCAAACACTTTGAGATACAAATTAGGCTTGACGAGGAAGATGAGAGGCTTGTACTCTTGAAGTTCTTCGATTACGACCGTATGGTAGCACATGATGTTATTAAGAAAAACGATGATAGGAGGTTGCTTTATAACTTAGTTTTTAGCCAGGGTACTTCTGAGATTATTACTCTTCTTGCTTCTTCTTTTTTCGATATTCACTCAGGCAGGTACACCATTATGCCCAGAGACATTTATAGATATTGGGGTATGACGCAACACCCAGCTCCAAAACCGGCACGAGCCCTTGATCCGTACGTTGAGCCAGTTTTTCAGTGGGAGCCACAGGAGCTCGCCAACCAATGGGACTCTGAGGATGCTCTGGAGTATCCCGAAGAGAGTTGTTTCCAGCCATTGCCCTAGACCAACTTAGGCCAAAAGCCTAATCATGGGGGAGTACGTATTTCTCACCGACATTACATTCATGTTCTCACATTTTAGTAGTCGGTGTTCATACTCTTTCATTGTACCATCCATGGTAATTTATTTCCTCGTTTGGCTTTCTTCTTGTGTGTTTAATTAACTTTGAGGAAAATACAAAAAAAATTCTAGTTTTACCTTCTAGTTTGCTTAGTTGTATCACTAAAAGAAACCCCAAAAAGATTTTTCGTTCTTCTTTTGTTTGTTTGGAGTTTTTCCGTGAAAATATTTTTTTTCTTGTTCTTGCTTTGAATTTCCTTTATTTAGGTCACAATGAGAAGACCACAATGAAAATGTTGAGTGGCTGTCATATACATAATTGTTTATTGAACAGAGAGGCCATATTACTTTGCCTTCTCCTTTGAGGTATTGTCTGCAGATTCCAGCTTAGTCCAATGCACGTGCACTCTTATTATTATCCACATCGTTTGGTCATGCAAGTGAATGGCAATAATGACGATATTTGAACAAAAGATTGAGGTGGAGAAAAGCTGGTATGAACTCGACCTATCTTGCTATCTTTAATATGATTAGCTCATCGTTCAAAATTTAGTTCGTTATGGGTGAAACATATTTGCAATGACAATTAGAGATTATAGTTACTCATGCTATTCTTAATTAGCTAAGAGTGGATAATGGTTTGTCTTTGGTGCCAACATGCATATTAAACTGGTTGTGATGTAGTATGATGGGATGGTATCCTCCTCTGAATGATTCAAGTGGCTTGACTTGGCACATGTTTATGCATGTAGTTGAAACAAAATCAACATAGCCTCTACGATATTTATGTTCATGGTGATTTATATCCTACTCATGCTTGCATTCAATGTTGTTTAATCTCAAAGCATGTTGATGACTATGTCTCTCTCTAGTTGGTTGCTCCCTAGTCTTTTGCTAGCCTTCACTTGTACTAAGCGGGAATACTGCTTGTGCATGCAATTCCTCAAACCCAAAGTTGTTCCATATGAGTCCACCATACCTGCCTATATGCGGTATTTACCTGCCGTTCCAAGTAAATTTGCATGTGCAAAACTCTAAACCTTCAAATAAACATTATGTTTTGTATGCCCAAATCGCTCATGTGGCGACTGGGGGTTGTCAGTATTTTTCATGCTAGGTGGGTTATTCTCACGATTTGTGTTGATTCACTATCATTCACGGGAAATTGGCTGGTAATCGGGATGCCCAGTTCCATGGTCAAAATAAAATCAAAATATAATTATACAAAACTCCCCCAGGATTGTGTATGTATGGGCGGTACCTGTGGATTCGGCTCGCCGTGGAGTGTGATTGATTGGTGGAGGGGGAGTAAACACTTTATCATTCTGTTTGGGAACTGCCTATAATGTATCTAGCATGGAATATGTTAAAAACCTCTTGGTTGTTATGTGAGCAATGAAAGCATACCTCTCGAAAATTATTACTCATATCTGTTTAGAAACTCGAGCTCTGGCACCTCTACAAATCAATGCTTTCCTGTGCGAAGGGCCTTTCCATTTACTTTATTGTTGATCTGTCCTCTTGTCATGAAAGGCACCAAGTAGAGAGCACCACCGTCATTTGTATGCTTTGATGTTAATTGATATTGAGTATGAGCATGAATGGATCTCTTTCACCGTGAATTACAATGTCTAGTCAGTCCTTGTTCATCAGAGGTGCTCTGCATTTATGTTCTGCGGTCTCAGAAAGGGCGAGCGAGATATCATTTCATCATATTGTATCATGATTGTTTTGATAAAAGTGTTGTCATCCGAGAGTTATTATTATTGTTTGCTAGTTGATTATGTCATTGATATGAGTAAATGTGAGACCTAAATGTTATTGTGAACGAGGTTTGTCCATAATCTTTGCTGAAAATCTGTCACAGCCCTAGAATTTGCTTGAAATTGTTTGCATCAACATCAACATGTGCATCATGTCATCATGTCTAAATTCAAATTAATTTGAAATGGGGGTGATCAAACCCTAGCACAGATAAAATTCAAATAGGTTAAACAATCAAGAGTTTTGAGTGAATCCAAAATGGTCTTCAAAAATGTTCCCCCTCTTTGATAAATGTTGGCAACAACATATCAGGGTTGAATTATATTTTAATAAATATTTTGGTAAATTAAATAAATTAGGAAAGTTTCTGAAATCACTAATAAAGCATTGCAAACATTTTAGTTGCTTCAATTTTTCTCAAACTTTTTGTGGAGCTTGGAAATATTTCAAATACAACCCACCAATATTTACAGGAATTTTGGCCTTATAGTTTTTGCCCAAACAAATAACAACAGAGACCAGAAATTAGAAAACAAAACAAAATGAATAAAATTAAAAAAGCTTACCTGGCCTATTCCTATAGAAGGCCCAGTCCTGCCCGAAGCCGAGGTCAGTCGTCGTCCTCCCCGCGCCAGAAGGACACGCGCGCGTAGTCGCCACGCGCGGGCACGCGCCACGGGCACCTCCTGCTTGCCGCCGAGCAGGTGGATACGTGGATGGACCCCGGAGACCCGTATGGATCGAGCCGATGCCCTTATCTCGCCCCTTGCTCTCTCCTCTCCCTCTCCTCTGGTTCTCCTCGCCCAAGCGTCACCGTTGCTGCCGCTCGCCGCCGCTGCGGCCTCCGGCCTTGCCGAGCCCCTTTGTCGTGCTCCCGATCTCCGTCGTGGCCCCCTAGACCTCCCTGTGGAGCTAGAAGCCACTGGGAGCCCCTCATCGCCGAGTCGTCGCCGTCTTCCCCAACGGCCACCCGAGCTCCCACCCGTCGATTCGGCACTGCTCCGGCCTCCCCGAGCTCGCAGTCACTGCCATCGAGCCCGAGGTGAGCTGCTGGTGCTTCTTCCCCTCTCCCCATGGCCTTCCCGCCTCCCTATCCGTCCCCCTCGTCGTGGCCATACGGGCGCCGCCGCGGGAGAGCTCGCTAGCAAGTCTCCGGAAGTGAGGCTCCTCCCCAGTGCCCTCCGCGCGCCCATCCGTGGCCCCTAGCGGCTTCCGGCGAACCTCCGCCGTGTCGGGTGGTCGCCGCCGACTCTGCTCTGGCGGCCGCTGACGTGGCCGTCCGGTTAGTGCTAATATGCCCCCTCCTAATTGGTCATTAGACGCTGATAACGGGCCCCACTTCGGGTCAAAACCCCGGTCAGCGCGGGGATTAGCCCCCTGTCGCTGACGTGTGGGTCCCGGCCGTCAGGTTTGACCCTGACCTAGCGTTGTTGACCTGCTGACGCCATGATGACGTCAGGCTGATGCAGTAATTAATTTCCTTAATAAAATTATCCCAGAAAATAACATAAACTTCAAAAAATCATAGAAAATAAGCTGTAAGTCGGATGAAAATAAATTATATATGAAAAATGATCAAAAAAATCCAATGAATATGTTTATGCCATGATCATGCATGTTTGAACAAGTTAACATCACCAAGTAGGACATTTTATGATTAGGGCAATATATGAAATATCATTTGGAGTTGGAATTCAAACAAGTTTGAATTCCACTTCAAATAACTTGGCTAATTATTCCTCTGGGTTAATTCAGTACCTTAACATATTATATCATGCATCATGGTTGTTGCATTGCATTGAATGTGTTCCTTTCTTGTTTTGCCAGAGTTTGTTCCTTCTCGGTAGACGATGGTTCTGACGATGTGAACGTTGACACTAATGAAGAGAAGTAATATCTTCAGGACTGTGAGGCAAGCAAACCCCCTTGAGCATATTGATATGAACCCACTCTCTCACTCCTGCTCTCTTTTACTACATTAGAACAACAACGATTCAACTATTACATGTCCTCGGTAGTTGAACCCATTCCTTTGCATGACCTGTCTTTGCCATAGTAAATAGTTGAAACCACTTAGCATGAGTAGCAACTGATTGAGCCTTGTTGTGCTTACTCATCCATGCTTGCTTAATTGTTGTGCCTGCTATGCTTAGAGTCGTGTCATGTCGGGTTGTATCCATCTGGGCGATGAATCGGAATGGCAGTGTTCGTGTCTTACTGTGTGAGAGCTAAGTGTGTGAACACGATTTGGTAAAGGTAGCGATGAGAGGCCATGTAGGAGTACATGGCGGGTTGTCTCATTGGGACCGTCCTTAAGAACTGAGTTCTGTGTATGTTATCCAAGACAAGATACTACCACACATTGGGTTCCGGTAACTCGACCCCTCTCGGCTTATTAATCGCCTAGACCTCTGTCTAGGAGTCGCAACTAGTTTCTGGTATTTGTAGGAAAAGTGTTGGCGGTTGTGCGTAGCACAGCCCGACGGGGCAGACTGTGATGCGGTAGATGCACAATGGCACGGTGTACCAAGTGGCACCCGAACGGTGGGCTTGGGAACCCTGCGCACATCGTTTGAGGCCGTAGCGGAAACTTTGGCCGGACTTCCATGCAGGTTCAGTCTCAAATAGGCGATAAACCTGGACTAGGGTCTTGTGCGATTGACGGTCGTGGCCGACGCCCACGCCAGTGCTTCCGCTTGAAGGTTGCTGAGATGCATGACGTGCATATGGTGATAAGTGGCGAGAGCATGTGTGAGGAAGTATACCCCTGCAGGGTTATCAATCTATTCCAATAGCCGCGTCCTCGGATATGGACTACTTGGAGAACTTGTGTGGTTCATAGATAAGTGAAATGGATACCTCTAAAATTCGCAAGATAAGTGTCACAACCTTAGCAAGTGTCCTAGGTTAGCATTGTCATTGCATCATCATCATCATCATTGCATCAATGTGAAATGGGGAGAAAGAAAAGAAACGCAAGCACTTAATGAATTAAAGAAATTCAAGATAAATGAAATTTCAACAAATCCAAAATGCCCATAAAAAATGTTCCCTATGTCTGATAATTTAGGGCATGGATATACCAGGGATCATTCTAATTATTTGAACATTTCAAATAATTTAAATTAAAGATTTAAGCCTCTGAAATTGATAAATAAAAAACATTATCATTACTACTGTTTTCAATTTAACCTGAAACTTTTTATACAAGTTTAGAATATTCAAACTTGAATATACAAAAGTTTTGGAATATTTGAAAGGTTATTTGGACCTGCAATAAAATAAACAAATGTTAGAACAGAAAACAGAAAACAGAAATAAAAAAGAAAGGGAAGGAGTGTACCTGGTCAAGTGGGAGGCCCAGCCCAGCCCACCAGGGGTGGGGAGGTCATCTCCCACCTCGCGCCAGTAGGCATCGAGGTGGCGACCGAGCGCTCGCCGGCCTCCACCTCCTGCTTGCGATGGAGCAGGCTGCTCCCCTGCTTCCCCTGCGCTTGGAGGACGCGAGAGCCCTCTCTCGCGAGCTTATTCCTCCCCCTCCCTTCCTCCTGTCTCTCTCTCTCGTTCCCCTGCCGGGAGCCGCCGTCGCCGATCGTCGATTCGTCGCCGTCGCTGCCTCCCCGAGCCCGCTGACCAGCTCCCCGGAAGCACCGTGAGCTCCTCATCCTCCTCCCCTTGCTTCCCCGATCTCTAGCGCTCCCTAGCTAGCCCAGTCACTGGACCCGAAGACCTCCCGCCGCCGTGATCAGTCGTCGCCGTGCGTGCAGTCCCCCGAGCTCACGTGCGAGTGCATGGTTGAACTCCTGGAGTTCCCAGGAGCTCGTAGAGCCCCTTGTTGAGTCGCCCCGTGCCCTGCATCCCAATTTGGTTCGAGCACGAGCTCCGACCGCCACCACGAGCTCGTTTCCGGCGAGCTCCGGTGACCCCTTAGCCTCTTGTGGCCTCCGTTGGATGCGGTCGTGCACGGGCTACGCGCCGGTGGTCTCAGCTCGTTGAATGAGCGCGTGTGGGAAAAACCCGATGGTCGCCGCCGTCTCTGTTGGTCACCGGCGACGAGCCGTCGACCAACTCTGGCGGGTTTGACCCCCGTGGGCCCTGGCTTGACTCTGTGAGTCAATGACAGGTGGGCCCCGTCCCTGATTAGTTTTAGGATAATTAGTAATTAGTTCTAATCGGTTTACTAACTAAATGTAACACTGACAGTGGGCCCTACTAGGTTAATTAGACAGGATAATTAGTTTAATTTAAAACTGATTAGTATTGAGTCTATGACAGATGGGCCCCACCGGTCAGATTTGACCTGGAACGGGTGTGTTGACCAGCTGACATCAGGATGACGTCAGTCTGATGTCATAATACCATTTTTCTATTTAAAAATAATTCCAGAAATTATTTAAAACTTTGAAAAATCATATAAATTAATCTGTAAGTCAGATGAAAATAATTTATATATGAAAATTTATCAGAAAAATCCAATGAATCAATGGTGCTATTCTCATGCATGCTAGAGCAACATAAATAGGTGAACATGGACAATTATCATTAGGTTAACATATGGAATTTGAAATGACAACAACTTTGAACCTATATTCAAATCTATTTTAAATTGATATGATCACTAGTTACATTAGCTCACCCATGCATATTACTATGCCATGATCCTGCATCATATTGTTGCATTTGCTTGTATTGAATGTTTTTATCTGCGTTGCGGTAGGCCCTAATCCGGAAGATACCACCCCGTATTCCGATGAAGGAGAGAAATCCTCTGCAGCTCAGCAAGGCAAGCAACCCCATTGATCATTCCTATAACATCCCACTCTCTCGCTCCTGCTCTCGTTTATTGCATTAGGACAAACAGTCATATGTCGGTCATACACGATAGATGATCCTATTCTTATGCATGACCTAATCTTGTCACGGTAAATAGCTAAACCTTGAAACCTAGCATACGTGGTAGATGCTTGTGCCATGATGTGCTTAGCTTACTTTGCTTGCTATGCTTAGAGTTGTGTCAAGTATGTTTCATCTGGGTGATGAACTGAGTGAAATAGTGTTGGTAAAGGTAGCGATGAGAGGCTATGTAGGAGTACATAGTGGGTTGTCTCATTGGGACCGTTCTTAGGAACTGGGTTCGGTGTTTGTGATCCAAGACTAGTTACTACCACATGTTGGGCCCTGAAATATGACCCCGCTCGACTTATCAGTCGCTTAGTCCTTGGTCCAAGTATTGCAAGTAGTTTCTGGTGTTTATAGCATGTTGGAGGCCGTGCGTAGCGCTGACCCTCGGAGTGGGTTATGATGCGGTATGCAGTGGCACGATGTACCAAGGGTCACCCGAATGGTGGGCTTGGGAACCCTGCGCACATCGTTTGGGACCGTAGCGGAAACTTCGGCCGGACTTTCGTGCAGGTTTTGTCTCAAATAGGCGATAGCCTGGACTAGAGGTCTTATGTAACTGAGTAGTGTAGGTTAGCCATGAGTCAAAGCTGGCATTGCTGCTTAAACTCCACCACTGCCCCTTGTTGATACATGAGCATAAATAGACTAGGTCTGTTTTAAAGACTTGCTGAGTACGTTTGTACTCATCATTGCTTAATTAATGTTGCAGAAGAGAGCCAGGACCCATCAGGTGGGTTCTATCTAGACGTTGACGATGCCGACTAGCTGGTGTCCCAGCTACGATCTTGCCTGTGTGGTGGGTTGTAGATAGTCAAGCCGTGTGCCTCTTTTCTATTTTCGCCGTCTGTACTCAGACAGCTTAAGTTTCCGCTGGCTTGTATGAATTTATTTGTATGACTTGAGTGTCGGGTCATGTGACCCCTATCTGTAAGAACATATTATGCAAGGCTCGTCTGAGCCTCTTAAATAAAAGTCATGTTGTTGTATGGTTATGTTGTGATGCCATAGTTGTATCTATGCATATCGGGCATGTCGTGCGTACTGTGATGTGCAACGGAATGTATGGGATCCGACACCTAGTCGTGTGCCTTTAATGGTACTCTTTACGGGAAACTGCCTCTTTGTGCTTCCACCGAGCCATGGTAGCTTGCTACTGCTCCGGACACATTGATTGACCGGCATGCATCCTTCCTTTCTGCTGTGTGTGTCCCTTCGGGGAAATGTCTCGTAGTGTAATGGAGTCCCTGTAGCCTGCTACGACTCGTCTACGTGTAGTGATGACATTCGTGTCTCGCGACGTAATGGAGTCCTGGTAGCTTTCTATGACTCGTCTACACTCGCTTGAGACCGACACCTGCATTGTTGGGTTATGTATGCCTGTTTCCGTACGGATGTGCCACTTGGGTTCTATGACTAGTTATGTCAGCCCGGGTTCTTTGTCTTTGTGATTGCCGGCGACATGTTCACGTACGTGAGCCAAAAGACGCAAACGGTCCCGGCCAAGGTAAGGCTGCAGCCGTGGAGTGCCGTGCGTGAGGCCGCAAAGTGATGTGACTTGTTACAGTATGGAACCATATGACTTAGGATCGGGGTCCCGACAATAAGCGTGAGTGCTATGGATGGCCTTCTCCTAGGGAGACGGGAGTGGATCCATAGTGTTGTATTGATTGGTGAATATGTGGACTCGTGTGCGCTATTCCACCTCAAAGAAAGCACTTGTAGTCGTAGTACAGGTTAGCCAAGAGTCAAAGTTGGCTTGCTGCAATAAACTCCACAACCCCCTTCATTCATATTGATGCATATGTAGTCAGTTCTGATGTAAGTCTTGCTGAGTACCCTTGTACTCATGTTTGCTTAATTTATGTTTTTGCAGAGGAGACGTCAGTCTCATTAGTGGTATTTTCAACATGAAGTTCAATGTTGATCGGATTAGTTTGGGAAACCCAGACAGAGGTCTGGTTCCTTTGGTAGGGTCATTGTAGCTTTTTAGGCTCCTCTAGCCACTTTTGTAGATGTCTGTACCCAGACATGTTTAACTTCCGCCTGTCTATCTGAATGCTCTGAATGTTGGGTCTTGTGACCCCTGCTTGTAACATCTTATTGTGTTGGCTCTTTCGAGCCTTCTAAATAAATGTTGTGATGTTGTATGGTTATGTTGTGATGCCATAGTTGTATCTATGCATATCGGGCATGTCGTGCGTACGTGTGACGTGCAACCGTATGTATGGGATTCGACACCTAGTTGTGTGCCTTTAGTAGTACTCTTTACAGGGAAATGCCTCTTTGTGCTTCCACCGAGCCTTGGTAGCTTGCTACTGCTCTGGACACATTGATTGACCGACATGTATCCTGCTTTGCTGTTGTGTCTGTCCCTTCGAGGAAATGTATCGCAATGTAATGGAGTCCCTGTAGCATGCTACGACTCGTCTACGTGTAGTGATGACATATATGTCCCATGGCGTAATGGAATCCTTGTAGCTTGCTATGACTCGTCTACACAAGCTAGAGATCGACACCTGCATTGCTGGGTTATGTATGCCTGTCCCTGTACGGATGTGCCACTTAGGTTCTATGACTAGTCATGTCAGCCCGGGTTCTTTGACATTTGAATGCTAGAACACTCACATACATGAGTCAAAAGACGCAAATGGTCCCGGCCCAGGTAAGGTAGCAACCGTGGCGATAACTGTGCGTGAGACCGCAAAGTGATGTGATGTGCTACAGGATGGATTCTTATGGCTTAGGATCGGGGTCCTGACAAAATCTGAACATCAGTTAGACATATTTACAACAAGAAGATGAAACAGAGTTTGTAAAAGTTTTCTTTATCATTTTCAGTTTATCAACTGAATTACTTGAGGATAAGCAATGGGTTAAGCTGGGGGGAGTTGATACATCTCCATCATATCTGCTTTTCCAAACCCTTTTGCCCTTGTTTTGGACACTAATTTTCATGATTTGAATGGAACTAACCCGGACTAACGCTGTTTTCAGCAGAATTGCCTTGGTGTTATTTTTGTGCAGAAATAAAAGTTCTCAGATTGATTTGAAAATTTACAGAGAATATTTTTGGAATTAATAAGACAATACTGACGAAAGAATCAACCGTAGGGGCCACCCACAGGTGGCAAGCCTGCTAGGCGCGGCCACCCCCTGGCCGTGCCTAGCAGTCTTGTGTGCCCCCTATTGCTCCACCGACCTCAATTCCACTCCTATTTATTCCTATTCACAGATAAAAAATATAGCAGAAGAGTTCATCGCATTTCATGATACGGAGCCGCCGCCACCTCCTGTTTTTCCTCGGGAGGCTAGATCTGAGTCCTTTTTGGGCTCCGGAGAGGGGAAATCGACACCATCATCATCACCAACCATCCTTCATCACCAATTCCATGACACTCTCCTCTGTTCGTGAGTAATTCCATCATAGGCTTGCGGGACGGTGATGGGTTGGATGAGATTTATCATGTAATCGAGTTAGTTTTGTTAGGGTTTGATCCCTAGTATCCACTATGTTCTGAGATTGATGTTGCTATGACTTTGCTATGCTTAATGCTTGTCACTAGGGCCCGAGTGCCATGATTTCAGATATGAACCTATTATGTTTTCACGAGTATATATATGTGTTATTGATCCTATCTTGCAAGTTGTAGACACCTGTTACGAGTTATGATCCGCATCCCCCAGGGTGACAATAAATGGGATTCTTTCCGATGATTAAAGTAGTTTGAGGACTTCATGTATTCACTAATTGCTAATGCTTTGGTCCGGTTCTGTATTAAAAGGAGGCCTTAATATCCCTTAGTTTCCATTAGCACCCCACTGCCATGGGAGGGTAGGACAAAATATGTCATGCAAATTCTTTTCCATAAGCATGTATGACTATATATGGAATACGTGCCTACATTACATTGATGAATTGGAGCTAGTTATGTGTCACCCTATGCTATAACTATTTCATGATGAATGTCGTCCGACATAATTATCCATCACTAATCCACTGCCTACGAGCTTTCCACATATTGATCTCTGCTAAGTTACTTCTCTGTTGCTACTTTTACAATCACTACAAAACTGCTACTGTTACTTTTGCCATCGTTACCGTTACTTCCATACTACTTTGCTACTGAATACTATGCTACAGATATTCAGTCTTTCAGGTGTGGTTGAATTGACAACTTAGCTATGAATACTTGAGAATATTCTTTGGCTCCCCTTGTGTTGAATACTCTACCCTCGAAAACTGTTGTGATCCCCTATACTTGTGTGTTATCACCTTCTCAGTCTGTTAGTTCAACTCAGTGCCAAAAGTCAATGTTAAAGTGAATTTTCCCTTGGGTTGTTTCCTACCGAGGTTGACTCCTTGGAACATAAATGTAGCTTTGAGCTCTCCGTCAGGGATCTGCAGCCTGTCAACCACCTTAGGGGAGATCAAGTTCAGCCCGCCGTCAACTAGCATCTTGATTACTTCGAGGTTGTGAATTGTTGGTCAGACCAACACCGGATAACATCCGACCACTGTTCTGCGGTGAGGATGGTCCATCAAAGATGATAGGCATGCGGGACGATCTGAGTGGTCTTCTGGACTCTGCAGCTGGTTCCACAACGTTGACCTCACGCGCCCACTGCTTGAGCTGACGGTGAGAGGAATGCAAGGATGCACCTCCATCAACACACATGGATTCAGTTGCCTTCTAGAATTCTCCATCACTGGAATCCTCCTCGTAATCCTCATAATCACTCATATCATATTCTTCTTTCTTGTCACGGCCCCTGGCCGGTTTTTCCTTTTGCTACGGGGCCTTGTCGTAGTAGCCTCATCTACCGCCGCAGCCCTTCCAGGAAGCACCATCTTGTCTTTTCTCCTTGTCATGCTTCTCGTATTCAACCCTTCGCTTCTCAGTAAGCTGCTCAACTTGGAAGAATTCTTGGAGATCGTGGCCTTTAGTGCGGTGGATTTTGCAGCATGGCCCGTCGGACTTCCTAGTTTTCTCAACGACAGTGGCCTCCCGGCAATCAGCGCATGCGAGAGTCCCTTACCGGGCGCCTCGGCCTTGGCCTTCCTGCCTGTACTGAGATCACCGCAGCTGTTAAGATCCAACATTGCTTTTCCCTTACGCTTCTTTTTGCACTTTTGGATTTTTCCGTTTGGGCCAGGGGCATCATCGTCGTCATCTGCATTGACTTCGACACCAGCTTCCTCTCTAGGTAGTTGCCTTCCTTCCTCAGCACAAGCACACTTGTCTGCCAATGTGTACAGTTCATTGATGGTCATGGGGAGTCTGACATTCATCTTAGCCCGCATCCTCCTATTGCGCACGTTCGAATGGAACACGGCAATCATGACTATGGAGTGTATCTCTAGAATGTTGCGATGCACGTGACTTAATCTCTAGATGTACTTTCGCAAGGTTTCCCATCCTTCTGTGGAAGGACTTGCTGGCCGTTGGGCTGCCCTGGCTCCTGGTGGCCACCTGTGAAGGTGTCGATGAACTCGTTGCACAAGTCAGCCTGTGATGAAATGGAGTTCTCTTACAAGTGCATCGGCCATGATCTCACATTTGGCTAGAGTGTCGAGGGGAAATACTTGGAGAGCACATTCTCATCTCTTCCTCTTGTGTCTTGTACGACTATCGTGTAGCTGCCTAGGAATTCTACTGGGTTCAGCTTTCCTTCATACTTCTCCATCAGCTCAGGCTTGAAAGCTCGGGCTGATGGCCAGCGGACCTGCCACATCACGTGAGTGAAGGCAGGGAACCCAACGCCATAAGACAGGTACCCGCCAGCACTAGGTGTGGGGTCACCAGCACCTGGGCCGTTGCCCTTGTCAGACTGATGGTCTGCTTCTTGGCGTCCCGTTATGGTGATGTGTGCGTCTTCCTTCCGTCGATCTTCCAGGACACGCCGTTGGTCCTGGCGATCACGCGAGCCGAACGAGGCTAGAGATGCCATCTCAAGATCGTTAGCATCTGAAGTTCACAATGGCTGCCCCTGGGGTTTTTCTCGCGGACGGGACTGCACCATTGGCATGGCCCCCTCGACACGTCGTCGGCCCAGGCCGCCGTCACCATCTATGTACGTTGCGATGGCTCTGCATGTCGGGACTTGTTGTCTTCTATAAAGGAGATCAAACTCTGGATGGTAGGCCTCCATTCGGCCATCTTGTTGGCTACCGGCGGGAAGTTTAGCAGCAGCGGGGGTCGCACCATTGCTTCTGATTTCATGTCTGTCATGGTGTAAGCGGCGGACCATGACGTCGATCGCCTCCTGGTGGAACCAGGAGGTCCATCGTCGTGTTCTTCTCGCCGTGTGCTGAAGGCATTCTAGGAACGGGGGTACCCAGACCTGCTTGCGTATGGCCTAGGACATGACCGACCTCATTAGCCAGGCATGGCCTGGCGCGGCTCTACTCGAGACAAGGCCCACGCGAGGACCCCAGCCTCGCGAGGAAGAATGACACCAAGACCAGCAAGGAAGGGCCTCCTTAGGCCGCCTCCAGATCAGTGGAGATCCCTATACAGGACGCGGCCGTAGGAGTCAAAGATGACGCAGGGAAGGATAGGCGGGCATGAGCGCGCTAGGCGGTGCAGTTTCCCCTTTGGTGTAAAGGGAGCAAGGACATACGCGGGTTCCCGAAGCACCTCCCAAAGGTTTCCATTCCTGTGCAACAAGACCACGACCTGCTTACTTAGGGGGAGAAGAACTAAAGTTAATCTTGAGGAGAAAAAGTTGTTTTTCAAATATCCCTATCTTCAAGGAAGAAAGGAGGAGAAGAACAAATCGTTTTCCATGACTCTCTCAATTTTCATTTCTATGAATCCTACTTTTCGATGACCCTTGTTCTCAAGGATCCCTTCTCAGTTAATGATCCTTGTATCTATCCCCGATTTTGAACTTTTTGGAATTAATGCCAAAGGGGTAGAATACCAAAGCTTCATGCTAAAGGGGAGATACTTGCTTATGCAAAGGGGGAGATATGATCAAGGGGGAGAGCCAATATCAATACTCATACCTTTATAAACAGGGGGAGAATATCAAAGTAGGCGGAGAAGAAATTGTTGATCTTTCTCACCTTATCCACTCATAATATCTACATGCTAAGATTCAGGGGGAGAGGATAGTCTACTTTCATATCTATGGTGAGAAAATTCTCAATGATCTTGGAGACATATAAATTCTAAGGAATGCTATTTTCTATATGTCCTCCATATCTTGGCAATTTTGAGTTATATTGCCTTGCTGTTTGGTAGAATACTCTTGTGTTTCCTAACATTGTTTTGTCAAGTGTGTTTCTATCACCAGGACGCTCAAGAACTCAAGGTAAGTATATGCATCATATCCCTGGTCCAGATGATCTCTTTCTTCTTGCACATATTGTTTGCAAGAGTGATGTCTTGAACAAAGATACATCTCATTCATATATATTTGATGCATATAGCCAAGATACACATGACCTGTTACATCCTTTCTACCTTATGTGTGTTCATGCATTCAAAAGCAACTATCCTTTAAAGGACTACACACATTTACGGGGAGCAAGTCTAAGTCATGTGCATTTCAAAGTCTTCAGTATAACCATGCGTATGTTTATTTGAAGCTTTGATTGTATGTTGTCATCAATTACCAAAAGGGGGATATTGAAAGCACAACATGCTCCCTTGGTGGTCTTGATAATCATGACAACATACATTGTCTCTTGGACTGATATTTTTACCTAGTGTATTTCAGATACAGTCTATAGAAAAGGTTGGGTAAAGGAGATTGTGGAGTAACCCCAAGATGCAAGGAAATAGGCTGGCCAAGCTTCAAGCAAGAGGACTCTACATTTTATATTTGTGAGAAATCACTTTGAGTCCATAGGAAGGCCAGTACTATTAAAAGGGGGTAAGGTTTTATTGGTGAACAATTTGCTCAAACGTGCACAACTGATAATCGCCAAAAACATCCAAACTCTCCCACGAAAGTCTATTCTATACCTAACACTCAAAATTGGTGCAACCAACTTTCCCATACTGGTGCCACCGATTCTAGAACCTAGACAGACTCAAGCCAAACCCTAGCCACTTCGGTGCAACCGATTCCATACTGGTGCCACCGAGTTTAGGTTGCCAACTTTCTATTACACAAATTCACATTTTTGGTCCCACCGAGAATGTTGGATCGGTGTCACCAAGATTGGAAATCTGACCGTTGGTCACCTTATCGGTACAACCGAGTTTCCTATATCGGTCTCACCGAGATTCAAAAGTTGCCACCTCTTGGTCACTTCGGTACCACAAAGATTAACACATCGGTGTCACCGAGTTGCTCATTTTGTGTTTAACGGTTGGATTTTTGGGGATGGCTATATATACCCCTTCACCACCACTTACACGAAAGAGAAGCACTCAGAACTATTCCATACCTATCCTATCAGATTTTCTGAGAGAGAACCACCTACCCTTGTGTTGAGGTTAAGATCTTCCACTCCAATCATATGGATATTGATTTCTAGCCTCCCCAAGTAGCTTTCCACCAATCCCATCTCTTCCACCAAGCCAAATCTATGAGAGAGTGATTGGATGCTGAGGAGTATATCATCTTGAAGCAAAAGAGCAAGGAGTTCATCGTCATTATCTAGACTATTACCTTTTGGAGAGTGGTGCCTCCTAAATTGGTTAGGTGTCGCTTGGGAGCCTCCTACTTCATGTTGTGGAGTGAACCAAGAAGTTTGTAAGGGAAAGGATATCTCCTACTTCGTGAAGATCTACCCATAGTGAGGCTAGTCCTTCATGGACGAAAGCCGTTCTGGAATAGTCAAGGTTGCTACTTTGTGGACCCTTTTGGGTGGAGCCCTCCTTGAACTCTTGCGACCGTTACCCTCCGTGGGTTGAAGACTCCATAAACGTGGATGTACGTTAGCACCACCTATCGGAACCACGGGAAAAATTATTGTGTCTCCAACTGCCTTTGGTCTACCTATCTCAACACTTTACTTCATATGCAATATATTTACTTTCCGCTGCCATATTCGTTGACATGCATATGTAGGGCTGTTAGGCTTGCTAGCTTTGCTAAAACTGTTAAAATCTGCCAACCAATTAACTTGCGAAAAGGTTAGGTTTTAAATTTCTGCTAGTAGTCTATTCACCCCCCCCCCCCCCCCGCCGCCCTCTAGACAAACTTCTAGTGATCCCTCAATTGGTATCTGAGCATTGGTCTCCACTGCTTCGGTTTAATCACCGAAGAGGAAGATGGATGTGTCTAGTATACGGAGTTTGATCTGTAGAGTGCCCATTCTTGATGGAGAGTACTATAGTCAATGGAAATCTTTGATGCTTGAGCTGGTTAATGAATTTCAATTGAGAAAATATGTGATGCGCCCCTCTCCTATTGATCCTTTGCATCCCACACATGAAGAGGAAATAGAAATGCTATGCAATCTTAGAACTGTTAATCTCATTGTTAGAGCATTGCCTAGAAATATGCTTAACCAAATGAAGAATTTTGCATGTGCTTACACTTTGTGGAATGATTTGGAGAAACGATATCCAAGTTATTCATTAAGTAATCTTGATGAAATTCTTCATAAAACCATTGCTTTTCACAAAATGTCGCCTAGTGATCCTAAATTTGATGCTTGTCTATTTGAGCTTAGAGACCTCATGCATGCTAAAGGAGATGTCACAATCATCAACAATATCATTATAGAAGCCATTCACATTCATAAACTTGAACATTGTCATGATCACCATCCTAACGAATCTCTTGTTCTTTATGATGAGGATTTTCCACTTCATCATGACAATGTGGAACATGGCTACTATGATGAAGATGAGCTATTCGACATCGAGTATGAGAAGATCATGAAGAATCTAAGTCTCACGGAAAACTTCAAGGATTACCTGTCTGGAGGAAAAGAGTGGATTCTCGATAGCGGATGTACCGATCATATGACCGGAGATAGAGGAATGTTTGGAGAGATTACACCAAACCATGGACCGCGAAGGTACATAATATTTGGAGACAACTCCAAGGATAAGGTACTTGCTCTTGCTAAGGTGGCCATATCCCATGAGAGTTCTATTCAAAATGTTATGCTTGTTGAATCACTTGGCTATAATCTTCTTTCCGTGTCTAGACTTGTCGACTTTGATTTCAATGTGTTATTTAGGAAAACATATTGCCAAGTGTTTCGTCAAGATAATGATAAAATTGTGTTTACGGATATATGTAGAGGTGATCTATACATTGTCGATTTCACTAAGAGATTCAAACCTCGCACTTGTTTAACTGCTAAATCTTCTAAAGGATGGCTTTGACATAGAAGATTAGGACATGTTGGCATGCCTAATTTAGACAAACTTATCAAAGGTGATCATATACTTGGTGTTAAAGATGTTATCTTTGACAAAGATAGACTTTGTAGTGCTTGTCAAGATGGAAAGCAAGTAGGTGCAAGTAATCCTGTTAAGAAAATCATGACTACTAGGAGACCACTCGAGTTACTTCACATGGATCTTTTCGGTCCCAATGCTTACAAGAGTCTCGGTGGAAATTCCTATGGTCTAGTTATAGTTGATGATTTTTCCAGATTTACACGGGTATTCTTTATTGATGATAAGTCACAGGTTCAAAAGATCTTCAAGAACTTCGCTCGCAAAGCGCAAAATCAGTTTGAAGTGATGATCAGGAAGGTTCGGAGCTCTACCGGATCGGAGTTCAAGAACACCCATGTGGATACCTTTATTGACAAAGAAGGTGTCTCACATGAGTTCTCGGCTACGTACATGCCTCAACAAAATGGAGTTGTTGAGAGGAAGAACCAGACACTCATTGAGATGGCAAGAACGACGCTTGACGAATACAAGATGCCAAAACACTTTTGGGCAGAAGCCGTGGAAAGAGCATGTCATGGCACAAACCGACTTTACTTGCACAAGCTTCTCGGTAAAACGGCATACGAGCTACACACCGGTAACAAACCCCAAGTTGGATACTTTCGGGTATTCGGCTCCAAGTGCTACATTATCGATAAGCATCGTCGTGCTAAATTTGCTCCTAAATCTCATGAAGGATTCGTACTTGGTTATGGATCGAACTCTCACACTTATCGTGTCTACAACAACTTCACTCGAAAAGTTGAAGAGGCGGTAGATGTGAAGTTTGATGAATCTAATGGTTTGCAATTCGAACAATTGGGAAATGATGTAGGTGATAAGAACCCTTCGGCAGCTATCCTAGATTTACCCATTGGCAAGATTCGTCCCATGGAGGTGAAGGAAAGTACGTCATCAACTCAAGTGGAAGCCCCTACATCACGGCACGGTGAACCACAACATGACATCGAGGCATCCACAAGCGATACACGGCAAGATGGTGAAGAGGAGGAAGTGCATCATGAAGATCCACCACAACCTCCTTCACCACCACCTCAACGGAATGACACCTTCAACAACAATGAAGATGAAGGAGATGATGATGAAGAAGCAGCTTCACCAACCAACAATCGGAAGCTGACCCGAGTTTGAGCACAAGTGACCAAGAACCATCCCCAAAACCAAATCTTTGGTGATATACAAATAGGGAGAATCACTTGCTCTAAAACTCATCTAGCAAACTTCTGTGAGCATTTCTTTCATCTCTAGAATCGAGCCCTTGAAGGTAGAACAAGCTCTTGAAGACGCGGATTGGGTGAACGCTATGCATGAAGAGCTTCACAACTTCGAAAGGAACGAAGTGTGGACACTCGTGGAGAAGCCCGAGGATGAACACAACATCATCGGAACCAAATGGGTATTTCGGAACAAGCAAGACGAAGACGGTCAATTCGTGCGCAACAAGGCTCGCCTCGTAGCTCAAGGATATACTGAAGTCAAAGGTATGGACTACGGTGAGACCTACGCCCCCGTCACTAGACTTGAAGCTATTCACATTCTTCTTGCTTATGCCAATCACCATGATATCACGTTTTATCAAATGGATATTAAAAGTGCATTTTTAAATGGTGAAATTGAAGAACAGGTTTATGTTAAACAACCACGTGGCTTTGTGAATCCTAAGAAACCTAATCATGTTACAAGCTTCGTAAAGCTCTTTATGGTCTTAAGCAATCCCCTCGTGCTTGGTACACATGTTTAACGAAGTTTCTTATTGAAAAGGGTTTTGAAATTGGTAAAATTGATGCAACCTTATTCACTAAGAGAGTTAATTGTGAATTATTTGTGTGCCAAATCTATGTGGATGATATCATCTTTGGTTCCATTAACCCTCAATTTAGTGAATGATTTGGAAGGTTGATGTCCGATAAGTATGAGATGTCTATGATGTGTGAGCTGAAATTTTTCTTGGTTTGCAAATCAAGAAATCAAAAGAAGGAACTTTCATCTCTCAAACTAAGTATACCAAGGACTTGATCAAAAAGTTCAACATGCAGGAGTGCAAAGGTATGAAAACCTCTATGCCTACTAGCGGACATGTTGATCTCACCAGAGAGGATGAGCCAGTTGATCAGAAAGTTTATAGATCTATGATTGGTTCATTGTTATATCTATGTGCATCTCGTCCTGATATTATGCTTAGTGTTTGCATGTGTGCTAGATATCAAGCTGCACCGAGAGAATGTCATCTTTTAGCTGTAAAATGCATTGTGAGATACTTGATACGAACGTCAAATTTTGGCATTTGGTATCCCAATGGATCTTGGTTTGACCTTGTTGGCTATTCTGATTTGGACTATGCCAGAGACAAGGTTGATAGAAAATCCACCTCGGGTACTAGTCAATTTTTGGGCACATCTCTTGTATCTTGGTCCTCTAAGAAACAAAACTCGGTATCTTTATCAACTGCCGAAGGTGAGTATATTGCTGCTGGATCTTGTTGTGCACAATTACTATGGATGACACAAACACTAAAGGATTATGGAATTCATGTTAATAATGTTCCATTACTTTGTGACAATTTAAGTGCTATTAAAATTTGTCATAGTACTATGCAACATTCTCGAACTAAGCATATTCAAGTTCGACATCATTTCATTCGTGATCATGTTGCCAAAGGAGATATTAATCTTAAGCATGTTCGCACTAACAAGCAATTGGCTGATATCTTTACTAAGCCACTTGATGAGAAGACATTTTGTCACTTAAGAAGTGAGTTGAACATCATTGATGCTTCAAACTTGAGTTAGACTCACTCGGTTGCATGCAAGGGTATGAGCTTTCTTGATATTTCCATGTGTCTTAACATTTCATCTTATGCCATGGAATTCTATGCTCCCTTGTATTGAATCTAATCTCTTGTAGGTACTTGGAAAAACTTCATTCCACAAGATTGCCATCAACTCCAATAATAAGCAATCTTGTCATTACCAAGTATCCACAACCCCTCTTGATGATGGAAGGAACAAGACAACTCAACTATATCCTTGACATATACTTGATCAAAATTGCACACTCTCAACTACTACCATGTCAATTGAATATATCTACTGTTCTTCCTTGCATGACTAATCTTTGTAGGTAATTAGTGTACTAGAACAAGAAGGATTGCTCAAAACTCAAGATGATCTTCATCAACCTCGAGCATCAACAAGTTCATCTACAAGCTACGTCATCAACATCACTCAAAGGTATGTACTCATGTCCTTGAAAAGGCTTTACTCCAAGAAATGAGCTAAAGCAAATCAAGCGATATGAAGACATTAAAATGCTTAATCAAAAAATGGTAACCCCATTCTGAGCTTAACATAGAGTATGACCTGTGATCAAGTATTCTTGCTTGGCTCCTAAGTCAATATACTCTAATATAGGTGACCTAGTCACCGCCCATCATCTAGTTAAGAATATGCAGTGGTTTGCTCTCTCTTGCATGATTTCTCACAACTACTGCAATCTTCTCTAGTTGATGTCCCTTGTAAAAACTTTCTCTTGACTCCGTGAAAACAGAAACTTGGTTTCTCTTTCGGAGCCGCCGACTCAGATATCTCGGCGTCACCGAGTTTCATTCTGTCTCTTTTGAATTCGTTTTTGCAATTCTGTGTTTTCATAGTGATCTTTCTTGTAGTACTAATGTTACTTCGATGATCCCTTAAAAAACTTACTTAGGGGAGAATAATTAAAGTTAATCTTGAGGATAAAAAGTCATTTTTCAAAGATCCCTATCTTCAATGAAGAAAGGAGGAGAAGAACAAATCATTTTCGATGACTGTCTCAATTTTCATTTCTATGAATCCTACTTTTCGGTGACCCTTGTTCTTAAGGATCCCTTCTCAGTTAATGATCCCTGTATCTATCCTGGTTTTTGACCCTTTTGGAAATTAATGCCAAAGGGGGAGAAGACCAAAGCTTCATGCTAAATGAGAGATACTTGCTTATGCAAAGGGGGAGATATGATCAAGGGGGAGAGCTAATATCAATACTCATACTTTTGTAAATAGGGGGAGAATATCAAAGTAGGGGGAGAAGAAATTGTTGATCTTTCTCACCTTATCCAATCATGATATCTAAATGCTAAGATTCAGGGGGAGAGGATAATCTACTTTCATATCTATGGTGAGAAAATTCTCAATGATCTTGGAGACATATCAATTCTAAGGAATGCTATTTTCTGCATGTCCTCCATATCTTGGCAGTTTTGAGTTCTGCTGTTTGGTAGAATACTCTTGTGTTTCCTAACAATGTTTTCTCAAGTGTGTTTCTATCACCAAGACGCTCAAGAACTCAAGGTAAGTATATGCATCATATCCCTGGTTAAAATGATGTCTTGCTTCTTGCACATATTGTTTGCAAGAGTGATGTCTTGAACAAAGATACATCTCATTCATATATATTTGATGCATATAGCCAAGATACACATGACCTGTTACCTCCCTTCTACCGTATCTGTGTTCATGCATTCAAAAGTAGATATCCTTTAAAGGACCGCACATATATAGGGGGAGCAAGTCTATGTCATGTGTGTCTCAAAGTCTTCATTGTAACCCTGCATATCCTTATTTGAAGCTTTGATTGTATGTTGTTATCAATTACCAAAAAGGGGGAGATTGAAAGCACAACATGCTCCCTTGGTGATTTTGATAATTCATGACAACATACATTGTCTCTTGGACTGATATATTTACCTAGTGTATTTCAGATATAGTCTATAGAAAAGGTTGGCTAAAGGAGATTGTGGAGTAACCCCAAGCTGCAAGGAAATAGGCTGGCCCAGCTTCAAGTAAGAGGACTCTACATTTTATATTTGTGAGAAATCACTTTGAGTCCATAGGAAAGCCAATACTATTAAAAGGGGGTAAGGTTTTGTTGGTGAGAAATTTTCTCAAACGTGCACAATTGATAGTCACCATAAACACCCACAAAATCTCCCACCAAAGTTTGTTCTATACCTAACTCTCAAAATCAGTGCAACCAACTTTCCCATACCGGTGCCACCGATTCCAGAACCTAGACGGACTCAAGCCAAACCCTAGCCACTTCGGTGCAACCGATTCCATACCTGTGCCACAAAGTTTAGGTTGCCAACTTTCTGTTATGCAAATTCACATTTTCGATCCCACCGAGAATGTTGCATCGGCGTCATCGAGATTGGAAATCTAACCGTTGGTCACCTTATCGGTGCAACCGAGTTTCCTATATAGGTCTCACCGAGATTCAAAAGTTGCCACCTTTTGGTCACTTCGGTACCACCGAGATTAACACATCGGTGTCACCGAGTTGGTCATTTTGTGTTTAACGGTTGGATTTTTGGGGACGCCTATATATACCCCTTAACCACCACTTATTCGAAAGAGAAGCACTCAGAACTATTCCATACCTATCCTATCAGATTTTCCGAGAGAGAACCACCTACCCTTGTGTTGAGGTCAAGATCTTCAACTCTGATCATATGGATCTTGATTTCTAGCCTCCCCAAGTAGCTTTCCACCAATCCGATCTCTTCCACCATGCCAAATCTGTGAGAGAGTGATTGGGTGCTGAGGATTCTATCATCTTGAAGCACAAGAGGAAGGAGTTCATCATCATTACCGAGCCTATTACCTTTTGGAGGGTGGTGCCTCCTAGATTGGTTAGGTGTCGCTAGGGAGCCTCCTACTTCATGTTGTGGAGTGAACCAAGAAGTTTGTAATTGCAAGGAGATTGCCTACTTCGTGAAGATCTGCCCATAGTGAGGCTAGTCCTTCGTGGACAAAAGCCGTTATGGAATATTCAAGGTTGCTACTTCGTGGACCCTTTTGGGTGGAGCCCTCCATGGACTCTCACGGCTGTTACCCTCCATGGGTTGAAGACTCCATAAACATGGATGTACGATAACGCCACCTATCAGAACCACGGGAAAAATCACCGTGTCTCCAACTGCGTTCGATCTACCTATCTCAACAATGTACTTCATATGAAATGTCTTTACTTTCTGCTGCCATATTCGTTGACATGCATGTGTAGGGCTGTTAGGCTGGCTAGATTTGCTAAAACTGTTAAAATCTGCCAACCAATTAACTTGGGAAAAGGTTAGGTTTTAAATTTCTGCTAGTAGTCTATTCACCACCCCCCCCTCTAGACACTCTTCTGGTGATCCCTCATGTACTCATGTCCCTCTTCAAATTTGGCCATTGTGGGATCCCTTCCCGCCATTGAGATAAGGGAAGAGGATCCGGGCCACCACTAGATATAGAGGCTAGGCTGCACCGTAGAGAGGGATATCAGGCAGAACAACTCGACGAACCACAAGCCAGGGCAGCAAGCCAAGAACACCACTAGAGCACCCTCACAAGCCTCGCAACCAGTGTAATAGTTCATCCAACCCAAGAGGAAATCCACCAAAGCAGGAGTAGGGTATTACGCTTCATAGCAGCCCGAACCTGGGTAAACCTTCGTGTCCATCTTCTTCCTCGTCATCGTGTGAGTTCGCCATAGTAAACATCGAGTAGCAAGCTAGGTAGGGCGAGGCTATCCGACATTTGGCACGCCAGGTAGGGGGCGTCTCGAAGCCTTCCTCAAACCAAGCCCTTCGCCCACCTCGCTGCTCCAATTGCTGACGCCCGCCAAGCCCGCGCCAAGCCCCAAGCAGCCCGCATTGCCCAGACGGCACCCCGGGGCCGCACTGGCGCGCGCCGGTCCCCCTCGCCTGTGGCCAATGCTGCCACGAGCCCAGATGCCCACGAGCAAGTAGGCTCCTCCAAGCCGTTCACCAGCACAGCGCGACGGCCACACCGCCACTCCGTCGATCGTCCCAGCTACCGGGTCGTCCTCCCACGTCTGGCCCGGGGCGGCACGTGGTTCGAGCAAACTCGCCATGGGGAATGAGTTGCTCCGCTACCACCCCGCCCCCAACTGCTACAATGGCTGGCTTCGGCGCATCGTGGAGCTCGTCAGTGCCGTTGGAGACGCTTTAGCGCTCCCCTATTTGTTTAGACCCTGACCTTACCTAGCAGATGACATGGCCCCCGATGCGCTGCTACCGCCTCCGCAACACGACGTCGACCCCGAGCCCAGGCATAACGCACGCCCACGCGCCTAGCCCCGTGAGCCACGGGCAAGGACCAAAGATGAAGTGTGCTACCAAGTAGTACCCCGGCCGTGTGTCGACGCACGTGCACTCCCGGCGTTGCCGAACCGACGTCGTGACCGAACCGCACTGCGGGCAGCCCCTCAGGAGCGTCAAGACCGGGCCCCTCCCACACGTGCTGCAGCACCCGTCGAACTGGTGGGCTGCCTCAACATCGCTTTGGAGCTCCATCCAACTGCATGGCCCTGCAAGTTCAAACCCGATCTACGCCCTCTCTATGAAAGCACTCCAGATCCCGCTGAGTTCCTATAGGTCTACTCGTTGAGCATCCAGGCACCCGGTGGAGACGACAAGTTCATGGCGTGCTGGTTCCCCATGGCGCTCAAGGGCGGCGCGCTCTGCTAGCTTTGTAACCTCCTAGAAGGGTCCATCACCTCCTGGGATGACCTACGCAAGCGCTTCGTCGCCAACTTCCAAGGTACCAGCGACCGCGCGCTCATCGTGAACGACCTGCGGTGTGTTAAACAATAGGATGGAGAGACCCTGCACAAGTTCATACAGTGTGTCACGACTACGTGCCTCAAGGTCCCAAATGAATCTTATGAGGCTATCATCTCCACTTTCACCGACGGTGTCACGGATCTCAAGATGAAGGAAGAGCTCACCATGAACGACGAGCTATGCTCCGCCCTGGAGATGTTCAACCTGGCAAACAGGTGCATCAAGTCCGAAGAGGTCCGCCTATCACTCCGAGAGCCTCTGTCGACAAAGCCTTAGGAAAAGAAGACCAAGGACAAGGAGGTGAAGCGCATGGCCCTAGAGGTGCTTGCGGCCGAGCCAGAGGCGGAGCGCGGTCGAGGCGAGGAGCATCCCAGAGGGGGAGACCATCCTGCATCTTCCATGGCACCAACAACCATGACACCGCCGACTGCAAGGAGCTCAGGCTGGTTCGCTCCGAATAGTTCGGTCGACATCCCGAACGCACTGACCATGGATTTGGACGCGGTGGAGGCCGCGGTGGATGCCGTTGGGACAACAGAGATCCGTGTTAGGGGTGGCGCGACCAGCCTCCGGAGGACCGCTGGCGTGATCAGCTTGAGGAGGAGCGCTGGCGCGATGACCCTCCGGAGGGATCACGCCGTGGCCAGCCTCGTTAGGTTCGTCCTCATGAGGCCGACCTACCACCACTACCACATCCACCAAGAAGGAAGGAAGAGGACATGCAGGACGATGGGGCTGGGGGCATCCAGGAGATTAGGTTGGTATCTTGTATCTTGGGCGGCGCCTAGGCTCGGGCCTCGAACCGCGTCTTCAAGCAGTCTTCGCGGGAGGTGAACGCGGCTCTCCCAAAGCCGGAGGCCATGCGTCCCCTCAAGTGGTCCCAGAATGCCATCACCTTTAACTTGAGGGATCAGCTCAGGTGCTCGGCCATGGCCAACAAGCTCCCCATGATGTGCACTCTGACCATCAGCAACGTCCTCGTTACGAAGACCCTCATCGACAGTGGAGTGGGGCTCAATGTCCTCTACATTGAGACCTTCAAGATGCTCCAAGTACCATACGAAAAGCTCATGTAGATCAAGCCCTTCTCGGAAGTGACTGATGGGTCCACAGTTCCCATTGGGCAAGTACGCCTACCCGTCACCTTCAGCGGATGCAAGAACTACCACACCGAGATCATCATCTTCGACATTGCCCACATCCACCTCCCATACAACGTGATTCTTGGGTACCCGGCCCTCTCCAAGTTTAGGGCGGTGATTTTCACGGCTATAACGTCCTCAAGATGCCAGGGAGTGGCGTCGTCATCACCGTCGCCTACGAGGAGAAGGATGTTGCCTGCTCCCTCGTGCGTGCTTACCGTGCTGCTGTGGCCGAGTGCTCGGATGATGAGGAGGATGCCCCACCTCGTTAGGACGACCAGAAGAAGTAGAATCAGATCACCTTCGCGGATCGCCAGGGGCTAGAACCTCCAAGGGTGGAGACTCACCCCCTGCATCCGGGGATGGGGCCATGCCTTCCATTGCATAGGAAAGCACGCTCGGCGCCCCCTTGGGTCAGGATCAGGGGCTTCCACCCAGGAGGCCCTAGGCTTGGCCAGTGAGACAAGGGAGGCGTTCGAGCACAACCTGAAGACAGGTCCTGACACACGACTACCAAGGCCAGGGGCAGAGCACGAGGCGCCGAGTTTGCAAGTGTCGGACATCAAGGCGGTCGAGGGGCTTTAGGAGGCACATGCCGAGCAAGAAAGGGACTGCCTTGCACCACCAATCTCAGTTGCCATCGTCGGCCCGGTCGACCAACCGCGCATATGTGTCAACACGCCCGCAATCAATAGGGCCTCGTCCCAGGGCCTCTTTTGGCAAACGCCGACCACGGGTGGGTCTACCCGCACAACTACGTCTGCAATGCCCTTCGTCCTGGTGAATGCTGACTTCACGTTCTAGCGCCTCGCCTGGGCCATGCTTGCACCTTGTGTGGCGAGTCGCAATGATGGCTAGGAGGAGATGCCCGGACCGAGGATGGGTCCCAAGCCCCGGGAGACAACGGGCCCGTGAGGGCGCGCTCGTGGAGGTACAAGATCAGGCTATAACGGCAGCTTTGACTCTTCAGAAGCATGGCCGCCAAGTGGCTTTTTGTTGGTCTGTGCCAGGTAACTTTTTGGCTTGTTTCGTTTAAGGGAGCCCGCCAAGCCGCATTATCTTCAGGCAATCAGGGCGTACCCGTGCATCCGCCATATTTACTCATATTTCAGCAATTTTTCATGCATGTGATCTGTTTCCTAACGTTTCCCCTTTTCTGCATGGCTCTTTGCTGGCATGAATGTCATCACTCTCGAATGGTCCTAGCTTCGGCCGCCTCGTGAGAGGATTGGGCACGACGTCTATGCTCTGGTCCATCCCTGTACCATTGACAAATCCAGTGGCTAAGCTCTGTCTAGTGGGCCAGCCCCATTCACATCATCTCCTAGGGTTATATGTGCTTGTCCCTATCATACAATGGCCCAAGGGAGGACATTCGGCACAAGGTGCTATAAAGTTTGCAAGACCTCGGATGGCGCTATCTTCAAGAAGACCTAGGCAGAAACCACCTTTGAGGTAGGGACCTCATGAGGCCAAAGCGCCCTCGTGAGCTCCCAGATACACCTCCCATTTCTACCATGCCAGCCACATGTACAAACTCAGTGGGATATACACGCCCGAAGCACCCCGAGGATGCGGAGGGGTTCCGTCCCACGCAATGGAATCCGCAGCTCTGTGTTGGCGAACAAGTTAACACTGCCCACCAATGGTTATGACCACGCAATGTGGAAGCCACAGCTCCATGCTGGCGGACAAGTCACCCACCAATGTCTATGCCCACGCAATGTGGAAGCCACGGCTCCGTCCTGGCTCACAACACGGTACACCAATGACTGCACCCATGCAATGTGGAAGACCTACGCCGTGTGTTGGGGATAAACAACTGAGGGCGCCCCAATGGCTGCATCCAACCTCTAGAGAGCTCTTTGTGGCCCCGTTTCGCGGCATTCCCTGGGATGTTCACGTGAGGGGGCTTCATGGGGGCTACTACCAGGCTGGGCCTGGTACACGCCACCTTCCCAGGTCTGCCAAACCTAGTCTTCATGCGCCCCTCTCAGAAAAAGCCGATGAGGAAAGGTATTGGAGCTGCTCGTACATCAAGGGGGACTCCTGAGCACTGCGAATCAGGAGCCTCACTGGCCACATAGCCCCTCACCCCCTAGAACTGTCCTTGGTGATCCGGACGGCCTAGCGACAGTTGATGTATGTGCGGGGCCAGGCCCTGCAAACACAGACCTCAACACGCTCAAAGCCCTTAAGGAGGACGCTGGAGCTCGTACATCAAGGAGGACTCCTGAGCATCGCGACTCAGGAGCCTCACTGGCCATGTAGCCCCTCACCCCTTGGAACCGTTGTTGGTGATCTGGGTGGCCCAACGGGGGCTAAGCTATGCGCGGGGCCGGGCCGGGCTGACACAGAGTGCAAGGTGTTCGAAATTTCTAAGTTAAACCTATCTTCACCATGTTCCCTTCATGAGGGCTGCTCGTACGTCAAGGGGGCTCCTGAGGATCGCGACTCAAGAGTCTCACTGGTCATGTAGCCCCTCATCCCTTCGAACCGTCCTTGGTGATCCGGACGGCCCAACGGCAGCTAAGGTATGCATGGGGTCGGGCACTGCCAACGGAGAGCATCACAGCAAGCAAGAAGGAAACAATGCGGAGAGGGCAATCCTGCAAATCAACAGTTATAACAAGCATTAAAAGTTTTTTGTGAACACAAACAAGTTTAATGCATCTGTCAGGCACACTGAACGTTGTAGGAAAGGAACAAGGAAGAGGAACCAGGAGGAGCCTCTGCTCCCACTCGTCTCGTCCGTAGGGAACTCGTCGTCGACATCGCCGGCATCGTCTTCTTCACCACTAACCCCTACATCTTCAGGAGGCGGAGGAACGGTGATGTGGGTGAACCTCTTCACCAGCGCCTCCACGGTGCCCTTCACCACCGCCGCAGCGCTGCTGCGGACCTCGGGGAAGACCGGGTGGATCACGGAGTCAAAGTCAAACCCTGGCTCGCGAAGGTGAAGATGGCTGAAGACGCGCATCGCGGCCTCAGAAAAGAGGTCACGGCACTCGCTCTCCAAGACCCCCTCCACCTTGGGAATGGCACCCTCTAGCACCTCAACAAGCTTCGAAGCAAGCCCCATGAAGCCGCTCTCTGGAACCACCAGGGGTTCCGCAAACCCTTCACGACGGAGGGAGTGGAGTGCTTGGCGAAGCCTGAGCTCGACCGGGGGAAGGGCGTTGAGCTTCCCCTGCATTTTTCTCTTCGGCCTCAGCTAGATCCTTTTTCATGGTTTCAAGCCGGGCCTTCCCTAGGGCAGCCTCCTTTTCCCGCATGTTCAGACGCTCTCGCACCGCGGCAAGGTCAGTCGTCGCCTAGGACAGCTCAGAGTCCCGAATGGCGAGCTGAGCCTTGCAGGACTTGAGTGCCTCCCCCCACTGATGTAGTTGATCCTCAAGCGCGGACTTCTCTCCCTTAAGAACCATCGAGCAGGACTCCACCTCGTCGCGACGCCCTACAACAGACGCCATGTCGGCTAGCAATGCCTAGAGGACTGCTTTGGCCGACACGGCCTCCTTCTCGCTCTTCACCATAGTGGCCTTGGCCTGGCCCTAGGCCGTCACAATAGAGTCGTTGGCCCAGAGCCACTCGAATAGGAGCCCCAGGCACCCACTCACAAGGCGACCATCAGCACCCGTGAAGTCGTCCCAAGCATGACCCAAAGCGGCGAAGGCCCCGTCCAGGACGTCGAAGCTGCGTGATAAAGTTGGCCAAACCAAACCAATAACCTGGAGAGAGTTGCAAAGATATGAAATCATGCATCTAAGAGTTCAGGAAAGACTCAAATAATATTCATGGATAATCTGACCATAAACCCACAATTCATCAGATCTTGACAAACACACCGCAAAAGAGTATTACATCGGATAGATCTCCATGAAGATCATGAAGAACATGGTATTGAGAAGCAAAGAGAGAGAAGAAGCCATCTAGCTACTAGCTATGGACCCGTAGTTCTGTGGTGTACTACTCATGCATCATCGGAGGGGTAATGGAGTTGATGTAGATGCCCTCTGCGATCTAATCCCCCTCCAGCAGATTACCCGAAAAGGCTCCAAGATTGGATCTCTCAGGAACGGAGGCTTCTGGCGGCGGAAAAGTGTTTTTGTGGCTCGTCCTGATAATGATGGAATATTTGGGTATTTATAGGCCGAAGATTGGGGTTAGGCAAGTTGCCAGGGGCACACAAGCCTGCCCGACACGGGTGGCCCCCCTGGCCGCGGCAAGCGGGCTTGTGGCCCCGTGGCAGCTCCTCTGCCTTGGCTCTCAAGTCTCGTGGCTTCCATATTTTCCAGAAAAAATCATTCTGGCAGTTTTATTCCATTTGGACTCCGTTTAATATTCCTTATATGCAAAAATCAAAAACAAGGAAAAAACAAAAACTGGCACTAGGCTCTAGATTAATTGGTTAGTCCCAAAAATAATATAAAAAATCATATTAATGCATATAAAAAATCCAAAACAGATAATATAATAGCATGGAACAATCAAAAATCATAGATATGTGGAGGAAAAAAATCAGAGAAGTGTTCATTGTGTTTCACGATATAGAGCCGCCGCCACCTCCTGTTCTTCCTCAGAAGGCCAGATCGGGGGTCCGTTTTCGGCTCTGGAGAGGGAAAACCGACGTCGTCGTCATCACCAACCATCCTTCATCACGAATTCCATGATGCTCTCTGTTGTTCGTGAGTAATTCCATCGTAGGCTTGATGGACGGTGATGGGTTGGATGAGCTTTACCATGTAATATAGTTAGTTTTGTCAGGGTTTTATACCTAGTTTCCACTATGTTCTGAGATTGATATTGCTATGACTTTCTATGCTTAATGCTTGTCACTAGGGCCCGAGTGCCATGATTTTAGATCTGAACCTATTATTTTTTCATGAGTATATTTGTGTTCTTGATCCTATCTTGCTAGTTGTAGACACCTATTATGAGTTATGATCCGCATCCCCCAGGGTGACAATAACTAGGATTCTTTCCGGTGATTACCGTAGTTTGAGTAGTTCATGTATTCACTAAGTGCTAATGCTTTAGTCCGGTTCTCTATTAATAGGAGGCCTTAATATCCCATAGTTTCCATTACAACCGCCCTTCCATGGGAGGGTAGGACAAAAGATGTCATGCAAGTTCTTTTCCATAAGCACGTACGACTATATATGGAATACATGCCTACATTACATTGATGAATTGGAGCCAGTTCTGTGTCACCCTATGTTATAACCATTGCATGATGAATGCCATCTGACATAATTATCCATCACTGATCCATTGCCTACAAGTGATACGTCTCCGTCGTATCTATAATTGTTGATTTCTTCATGCCAAAAATCTACAACTTTCATATACTTTTGGCAACTTTTTATACTATTTTTAGGACTAACATATTGATCCAGTCCCAGTACCAGTTCCTATTTGTTGCATGTTTTTTGTTTCACATAATATCCATACCAAAAAAAGTTCAAAATCGATAAAAACTTAAGGAATTTTTTTTGGAATATATGTGATTTTGGGGAAAAAGAATCAACATGAGATGATGCCCAAGGAGGTGGCAAGCCTGCTAGGTGCCGCGCACCCCCCTGGTCGTGCCTGGCAGGCTTGTGGCAACCCCATAGGTCCGTTGGAGTTGTACTTCGGCCACAAGAAAACTAATTTTTGGATAAAGCTCCCCTAAGGATTTTAGCCCAATCGGAGTTACGGATCTCCGAATATTTTAGAAATGGTGAAAGGCCAGAATCGGGAGCGCAGAAACAGAAGGAAGTAGAGAGAGAGAGAGAGAAATCCAATCTCGGAGGGGCTCTCGTCCCTCTGCTGCCAGGGAAGCCGTGTATCAGAGGGGAATCCCTCCTCCCATCTCTTGGGGAGGTGAAGGAATAAGAATAAGGAGGGGGGCTATCCCCCCTCTCTCCCGGTGGCATCGGAACGCCGCCGGGGACATCATCGTGACAGCGATCTACTCCAACAACTCTATCATCTTCACCAGCACCTCCATCACCTCCCCCATCAATCTACGGCGGTCCACTCTCCTGCAACCCGCTATACCCTCTACTTGAACATGGTGCTTTCTACTTCATATTATTAACCAATGATGTGTCGCCATCCTATGATGTTTGAGTTGATTTTTGTTGTCCTATGGGTTGATTGATTATCATGATTGGTTTGAGTTGCATGTTTTATTATGGGTGCTATCCTATGGTGCTCTCCATGTCGTGCAAGCATGAGGGGTCCTCGCTGTAGGGTGTAGCAATATGTTCATGGTTTGCCTATCGTGGGTTGCGTGAGTGACAGAAGCATAAACCTGAGTACGTGGGTTGTTTCATATGGGAGTAAAGAGGACTTGATACCTTATAATGCTATTGTTGGGTTTTACCTTAATGATCTTTAGTAGTTACGGATGCTTGCTAGAGTTCCAATCATTAGTGCATATGATCCAAGTAGAGAAAGTATGTTAGCTTATGCCTCTCCCTCTTATAAAATTGCAATAATGATGACTGGTCTAGTTATCGATTCCCTAGGGACAATTTCGCAACTCCTACCACCACTTTTACACAATCGTTAAACTAACTTAATTGTTACTTTTTCTTCGCAGCACCTAGTTTTTATTTAAGTGCTCTTTATTATCTTGCAAACCTATCCTATCCTATCACACCTACAAAGTACTTCTAGTTTCATACTTGTTCTACGTAAAGCGAACGTTAAGCGTGCATAGATCTGTATCGGTGGTTGATAGAACCTGAGGGAATATTTGTTCTACCTTTAGCTCCTCATTGGGTTCAACACTCTTACTTATCGAAAGAGGCTACAACAGATACCCTACACTTGTGGGTTATCAAGACCTTTTTCTAGCGCCGTTGCCGGGGAGCAATAGCGTGGGGTGAATATTCTCGTGTGTGCTTGTTCACTTTATCACTAAGTAGATTTTATTTGCTATTTGAACTTGTTTTCTATCTTTAGATATGGGTAGGAAACTCAAAATACCAAAGAAAAGATGTACGTGCTGCTCCAAAAGTTGAGGAACCACTAGTGTTCCGTACCACTGAAGAATATTACTTGGGTCATCTTCGATCCACTTGTGCTCGTGCTGAAAATCCAACTAGCTTAGTTAAGGGAAAATCATTAAATGACCATTCTCATCATGTGCGACACCGCATATCTCAAAAGGGAAACTCTTGTGGCATCAAATTGAAACTTTGTGTTGCTATGCTTGGATCTATGTGAAATTTATGATTTTACTTTTTATTCTAAAGAAGCTAAAAACACCTTCCCTAGCAATGTGTGTTTAATGCTAATGAAATATTATCCTGTTATGCCAAGGAGGCCTATTGCTATAATGATGTTGAACAAATTGAAGAATTTTTTGCTTTTAAGGGTGCCTATGAAATTGCTTCTTTCATTCAAAAGTATGATGCTACTATTTAAAGTTGTGAAATTTTTGCCATTCTTAAATATTGCTATGAAAACTATGCTTCTAATGCTTATGTTAACAAGTTTATTGAATGAATGAACACTGCCTTGGAAGAGACTAATATTTTGCAGAAATATATGGAAGAGGAAGTTCCCGAGATTGTAAGCTCATTAGATGAAAAAGATGAGGAGGACAACAAAGAACAAAAGGAGGAAGAGCGGATTAGGTACCCATGCCCACCTTATAATGAGAGTAACTCTTCAACTCATACATTGTTTAATTTCCCTTCGTTCTTACCGAAGGATGAATGCTATGTTGATTGCTATGATCCGTTGGATTCTTTTGAAATATCCATTTTTGATGAACTTGATGCATACTATTCTTGTGGCCATGATGCCAATATGAATTATACTTACGAATATGAACTTGCTATAGTTCCTTATGTTAAGCATGAAATTGTTTCTATTGCACCCACACATGATAGTACTATTATCTTTTTGAATTTTCCCAACTACACTATATCAGAGAAGTTTGCACGTATTAAGGATTATATTAATGGGTTGCGTTTTACTATTGCACATGGTGATTTTTATAAATATAATATGCATGTGCTTGTTGCTCCTACTTGCAATTATTATGAGAGAGAAACTACATCTCCGCCTCTCTATGTTTCCAATACAATAAAATTGCAAGAAACTGTTTATACTATGCATTGGCCTTTACTTTGTGTGCATGAATTGTTCTTTTATGACATGCTGATGCATAGGAAGAGAGTTAGACTTCATTGTTGCATGATATATGTTACTTTTTTCTCACTACTAAATTACAAATCATTGTTAATTAAAATTGGCTTTGATATACCTTGGGATCCGGGTGGATCCATTACTTGAGCACTTTATGCCTAGCTTAATGGCTTTAAAGAAAGCGCTGCCAGGGAGACAACCCGGAAGTTTTAGGGAGTAATTTTATTCTGTTGTGTGCTTTTATATAGTTCAAAAACAAAAAAATAATGAGGGAAACCTAAAAAGTTTCAAAAAGAGAAGTGAAAGTAAGAAGGACGAGCACCGTTAAAGTGGGGAAGCTCCTTGAACTTTGTCCATGCCCATGGAAACTTTGCGAATCTTAATTACAGAAACTTTTCAACAAAAATAATTGTATCCTTGTATAAATCCATTGTATTCTAAAAATAATGTGCCAAGATTTGCCTTTGGGATGATTAGATTTCTTGTTTGGTGTGTGCAGTGCAAAAAAAGAAATTCTGGCTGTAGTGCGTGAATTTTAAAAAAATTCTGGGATGTCAAAAGTTTATAAAACTTTTACACAGTATTTCTATGCAATTTTTTATTAATTTTTAAGAAGTTTTAGAGTTACAGAAGTATGGTGAATGTTCATATTACTACAAACTGTCCTGTCTTTGACAGATTCTGTTTTTGACACATTGTTTTACTTGTTTTGTTGAAACTATCGATTGTATCGGTGGTATAAGCCATGTAAAAGTTATATTATAGGATATAATATGCAAAAACAAAATATGAAGTGGTTGGCAACAATACTTAAAGTGGTGATTTGTTTTATTATACTAACGTATGTCACGAGGGTTTTGTTATGTTTTGTGTGATTGAAGTTTTCAAGTTTGGGGTGAGATCACGATGGATGAAGGAATAAGGAGTGGAAAGAGATGAAGCTTGGGGATGCCCGAGGAACCCAAAGTTAATATTCAAGGACTCCCAAGAAACTAAGCATGGGGATGCCCCGAAAGACATCCCCTATTTCTTCTAACAACCATCGGTAATTTTACTTGGAGCTATATTTTTACTTGGAGCGTCGTGTGCTTTTTATTTTGATTTTAATAATGCACCCTGATGGTATGAGAAAGTCCTTGGTTGATTTATAGAAGGCTCTTTGAAACTCACTTATATCTTTTGAGTATGGGTTTATAGAAGGCTTCATGTGCTTCACTTATATCATTTGAAGTTTGGATTGCCAGTTTCTCACACATAGAAAACCGCCAATTGTAGAATGCTCTTTTGTTTCACTTATATATGTTAGAGAGTGGGAATAACTTTTTTAGAAAGAATTAAACTCTCATTCTTCACTTATATCTTTTTAAAGAGTTAACAGGAGTTGGTCATTCACATGGTTAGTCATAAAATCCTACATGAAACTTGTAGATCACTGAATATGATGTGTTTGTTTCCTTGCAATAGTTTTGTGATATAAAGATTGTGATATTAGAGTCATGATAGTGAGTAATTGTGGATTGATAGAAATACTCGTGTAAAGGTTTGTGATTTCCGTAGCATGCACGCATGGTGAACCGTTATGTAAGGAAGTCAGAGCATGATTTGTTTATTGATTGTCAACCTTTGTGTTAGTGTTGGGAGTGCGCGATAGTTAACTCCTACCAACCTCTCCCCTAGGTGCATGCATCTAATACTTTGCTTCAATTACTAATATACTTTTGCAATAAGTATGTGAGTTCTTCATGACTACTGTGAGTCCATGGATTATACACACTCTCACCCTTTCACCTTTGCTAGCCTTTCTAGTACCGCGCAACTTTCGCCAGTGCATTAAATCCACCATATATCCTCCCTCAAAATAGCCACCATACCTACCTATTTTGGCATTTCCATAGCCATCTCGAGATATATTGCCATGTAAATTCCACCGTTCCATTTATTATGACATGCACCATCATTTTCATATTGCTTTGCATGATCGTAAGATAGCTAGCATGATGTTTTCATGGCTTGTCCTTTTTTTATGTGAATTGCTATGCTAGATCATTGCGTATCCCTGTACACAACCGGAGGCATTCATATATAGTTATATTTTGTTTTAGATATCGAGTTGTAATTCTTAAGTTGTAAGTAAATAGAAGTGTGATGACCATCATTATTAGAGCATTGTCCCATGTGAGGAAAGGATGATGGAAGCTATGATTCCCTCACAAGTTGGGATCAGACTCCGAACTTTATGAAAAATAAAAGACGCGAGCGAAGCCCAAATAAAAAAAGAGGCCTTAGATGCCCACCAAAAAAGAGAGAAAAGAGAGGAGGGAAATGCTACAATCCTTTTTCCACACTTGTGCTTCAAAGCAGCACCATGATCTTCATGATAGAGAGTCTCCTATTTTGTCACTTTCATATACTAGTGGGAATTTTTCATTATATAACTTGGCTTGTATATTCTAATGATGGGCTTCCTCAAATTTCCCTAGGTCTGCATGAGAAACCAAGTTGGATGCACACTGAGTTAGTTTCTTTATGAGCTTTCATACACTTATAGCTCTAGTGCATCCGTTGCATGGCAATCCCTACTCACTCACATTAATATCTATTAATGGGCATCTTCATAGCCCGTTGATATGCCTAGTTGATGTGAGACTATCCTCTCCTTTTTCATCACAACCTCCACTGTATTCTATTCCCTATAGTGCTATATCCATGGCTCACGCTCATGTATTGCGTGAGAGTTGAAAAAGTTTGAGAACATAAAAGGTGTGAAACAATTGCTTGACTTGTCATCGGGGTTGTGCATGATATAAATACTTTGTGTGGGTAAGATGGATCATAGCCAGACTATATGATATTGGAGGGATAACTTTCTTTCGCCATTATATTTTGAAGAGATAAAATTGCTTTATTATTATGCTTGAAGTATTATTTTCTTAATGTCAAATGATAGGCTATTGCTTTGAATCACTCGAGTCTTAATATTTATGCCATGATTAGATTATATGAACAAGATTATGCTAGGTAGCATTCCACATCAAAATTTATCTTTTTTATCATTTACCTACTCGAGGACGAGCAAGAATTAAGCTTGGGGATGCTGATACTTCTCCGTTGTATCTATAATTTTTGATTGTTTAATGCCAATATTCTACAACTTTCATACACTTTTGGCAACTTTTTGTACTATTTTCGGGACTAACATATTGATCCAGTGCCCAATGCCATTTCCTGTTTGTTGCATGTTTTTTGTTTCGTAGAATATCCATACCAAACGAAGTCCAAACGCGATAAAAACTTATGGATATTTTGGTGGAATATATGTGATTTTTGGGAAAACGAATCAACGCAAGACGATGCCCGAGGAGGTGGCAAGCCTGCTAGGCGCGGCCCACCCCTCTGGTCGTGCCTGATAGGCTTGTGGACACCCCTTAGGTCGCTTGGAGCTGTCCTTTGGCCGAAATAAAGACAAATATTGGGTAAAGCCCCCTCAAAATTTCTACTCGATCAGAGTTACGGATCTCCGGATATTTAAGAAACGATGAAAGGCCAGATTCGGGAGTGCAAAAACAGAAGGAAACACAGAGAGAGATCCAATCTCGGAGGTGCTCTCGCCCCTCTACCTCCATGGAAGCTATGGACCAGAGAGGAGACCCTCCTCCCATCTTGGGGGGTCAAGGAAGAATAAGAAGGAGGGGGTATCTTCCCCTCTCTCCTGGTGGCACCGGAACACCGCCAGGGCCATCATCGTGACGACGATCTACTCCAACAACTCCTTCATCTTCACCAATACCTACATCACCTTCCCCCATCTATCTACAGCGTTCCACTCTCCCGCAACCCACTATACCCTCTACTTGAACATGGTGCTTTATGCTTCATATTATTATCCAATGATGAGTTGCCATCCTATGATGTCTGAGTAGATTTTTATGTCCTATGGGTTGATTGATGATCATGATTGGTTTGAGTTGCATGTTTTATTATTGGTCCTGTCCTATGGTGCTCTCCGTGTCACGCAAGCATGAGGGATCCTTGCTATAGGGTGTAAAAATGTGTTCATGATTTTCCTATGGTGGGTTGCATGAGTGACAGAAGCATAAACCGGAGTAGGTGGGCCGTTGCATATGGGAGTAAAGAGGACTTGATACCTTATAATGCTATGGTTGGGTTTTACCTTAGTGATCTTAAGTAGTTGCGGATGCTTGCTAGAGTTCCAATCATAAGTGCATATGATCCAAGTACAGAAAGGATGTTAGCTTATGGCTCTCCCTCATATAAAATTGCAACAATGATGAACGGTCTAGTTATCATTTGCCTAGGGACAATTCCGCAACTCCTACCACCACTTTTCCCACTAGTTAAACTAACTTAATTGTTACTTTATCTTAGCAGCACCTATTTTTTATTTACGTGCTCTTTATTATCTTGCAAACCTATCCTATCACACCTAGAAAGTACTTCTAGTTTCATACTTGTTCTAGGTAAAGCGAACGTCAAGCATGCGTAGAGTTGTATCAGTGGTCGATAGAACTTGAGGGAACATTTGTTCTACCTTTATATCCTCGTTAGGTTCGACACTCTTAATTATCGGAAGAGGCTACAACTGAACCCCTAAACTTGTGGATTATCAATGAGCTTTTCACATATTGATCTTTGCTAAGTTACTTTTCTGCTGCTACTGTCACTTTTGCCATCGTTGTCGTTACTTCGATACTACTTTGCTACTAAATACTTTGCTATAGGTATTAAGTCTGTCAGGTGTGGTTGAATTACAAGTCAGCTGCTAATACTCAAGAATATTCTTTGGATCCCCTTGTGTCCAATCAATAAATTTGGTTTGAATACTCTACCCTCGAAAACTGTTGTGATCCCCTATACTTGTGGGTTACCAAGACCTTTTTCTAGCGTCGTTGCCGAGGAGCGCATATCTATTCTCTAAGTCACTTGGGATTTATATCTGTTGATCACTATGAAGAATCTTAAAGACCCAAAAACTAAGATCTATCCCTCTACTATGAGGGGAGGTAAGGAACTGCCATCTAGCTCTGCACTTGATTCACCTTCTGTTATGAGTAAATTTGCGACAGCACCACCTGCTATTGATTCTGATATTTCGCAAGTAATTGATGATGCCACTTCTTCTACGCATGATTCTTATGATGATACTTTTCTTGATAATACTATGCCACTAGGTAAATTTCTGGATGAACAAATTGCTAGAGTCAATGCTGAAACTGATGATATTTCTAAAACTGATGAAATTAATGAAACTGAACACTATAAGACACCTGTTAGACCTAGTCCTCCTAGATATGAATTTCCTAATATACATAAGGGTTATGTTATGGAGGGTGAGGTAGCTAGGGACTATCTTGCTTGTAAAGATAGAGATGATCTTAAGAAATTGCTACGCAAGTGGACGGAAAAAAAGTTTGAATGCTAGAATGCAATACGATCCAAAGTTTGCTACTTCACCTACATTTGTGATTGATAAGGATTATGAATTCTCTATCGATGTCGAGTTAATTACTTTGGTTGAATCTGATCCTTTCCATGGTTATGAATCTGAAACTGTTGTGGCACATCTTACTAAATTGAATGATATAGCCACCCTGTTTACTCATGAGGAAAAAATTCGTTATTACTATATTCTTAAGTTGTTTCCTTTATCATTAAAGGGTGATGCTAAGATAAGGTTTAATACTCTTGCTCCTAGTTGTGTGCGTAGTCCCTAGGATATGATATATTACTTCTCTTTAAAAAATCCTGCCCATAAGTAACAAGCTCCCTTGCAGGAAACATTTAACTTTGTGCAAATTAAAGAAGAGAGTCTCCCACAAGCTTGGGGGAGGCTTCTCCAATTACTTAATTCTTTGCTTGATCATCCTCTCAAGAAAAATGAAATAATTGATATCTTTTATAATGGACTAACCGATGCTTCTAGGGACCACCTAGATAGTTCTGGTGGTTGTGTTTTCAAGGAACGAACTGTTGAACTAGCTGAACTACTATTGAATAATATATTGAACAATGATAATGATTGGACTATTCCCGAATCACCTGCAAAGCCCACTCCGAATAAAATAGGTATTCTATTTCTCAGTCCTGAAGATATATAAGAGGCAAAGAAATCGATGAATGAAAAAGGTATTAAAGATGAAGTTGTGAAGAGCCTACCACCTATTGAGGAAATATATGGTCTTGATAAGACAATGAGTACGTTTGAATATACTCGCAAACATCATGAAAACAGACATAATATAGCAGGTGATTTGTATGCACTGAAATTATTTGCGGACGTTTCAACCAGTCATAAGATAAATTCATGATGCAAGTAAGCAGACGACTCATATTAAAAATGTATAGGAAATCAGGGAATGAAAATAAAATAATCCGATCGGGTGTCTCAAGCGACACCTCAAAAGGGTAAGAATATAAAACATGCCTCAATCGGGCATTTGAGCTACGCCACATAAACGGTTTATAAATAAAATATATAACAGTCATGCCAGAGTTGAGTGTCTGTGCGATGCCACATAAAGTACTTATAAATAAAGTAAATAACATGCGTGTCACAGTCGGGCGTCTGAGCAATGCCAGATAAAGGGCTTATAAGGAACAATAATAACATGAGTATCTAGGAGGCAGAACCATCCAAGGGATACTCAACAATTCACATAATAGAAATGGTTATTATATAACAATAATAATCATAAATATCTCTTGTGCACTTCATGATCAATATTCAAGTTTAGAAGAATTCCTTCGGAGACCGACACTTGACCTATCCCAGACTGTAGTCCTTAACCACGGACAAGGCTATTCGAATAGATGTATACTCTATAGAGGTTCTATTATTTACATACGACTAACGGATTTCCTTAGTCATCCCAAGACTAATTCCACTTATGGTCTTTGAGTTGAAAACACACCATCTTAACTTCGCTATGCCTGGAATCACCCACGACCTTCGTTAAGTAAAACTCTAAGTGGGGAGACCACAATCTTGATTAGCATGGGATCACAAAATTTATACCGCACGCAAACAGGGGCTCTACCCCCTCGGTCCAACGGAACACCCATGCCCCCGGACCAAGTGGCATGCCTACCACATGCCTCCGGTATCTTCCACTTTGGCCTGTCTGTATGGTGTGTGTGTGTGTGTGTGTGTGTGCCAAGAAAGGGGTTGATGACTTACTGAACTGTACCTTACCTGTGGCAGGGACAAGTGGTAGTACGAAACAAGTATGGGGGTTAATGGAACAAGACTCGATCTATGGTCGACTCAGGACGTTTGTGTATATCCTGCATGGCTAGCACAACAATTATGTTTCACAATTCCTGACAAGGTCACCACCTATCATGCCCCATCATGCCTCACTTATCATCCTCATCCCATGAGATGTCAACTCCAAGGCCGTGTGTCCCCGATATAGAGACTTCTTCCGGATTCCATCCGGTAGGCATGTGTGGCACAAGTTAGTGACTACTGTCACATGCATCTCAAATGCAACAGCAAGAAGTTCTCATCATTTACTCATATGCATGATTATACCCTCACATGAATAATGTTACTTCACCTTAGTATAGTGATGAAGTTTATTTACAAATGCAAACAACATAGAACTAATATTATATCATAGTAAAGGATGCTTGCCTTGAGTATACAGAGGGGTAGGGTGCAGACCAAACTTTTTAAAGTTTACTTTTCCCTCCGTTTCCTATTTTTCCAATATTTGAATCAACACGCAATTCAAAAACAATACAAAAAGTTTGCTTAGAAAATTTTGAAATAAATCTTAAAATAAACTAGGTAATTTTTTAGAAAAGTAGGAAAAATCAAATTCATTGAAGTTTTCGTTTAAGAGTTAAGGCCAATCGAAGTTCTGTTTTAAATAAAACATATAAAATAAAATGGTTCGACTAGTATTACACCTATTGAAATAGGAAAGGATACCCATATCATTATGTTTTTTGAAGATGAAAATGCACTCGTGCGGGTGAGCGGCCGAGGGATCAGTTCCCGCACCGACAGATGGGACCCATCTATCGGGTTTGTCCTCCTCCTCCCGCGTGCCTAGACAGAGTAGAGGCAGATCTGATGGGGATTCGTGGCGATCCAAGGCACCGTTCGAGGTGCTCCAGCCATGCAGGTGCTCAGGAGGAGATGTCGCACATGCTCGTGGTAGTTGGGGGCATGGGGAAGCCTGAGGATGAACGCACCTTCATCCATGGCGGAGGGGAGTTCCGATAACAACAGGTTTCGGCTCTCGGCTTGCTTAAGTGAAAAATGGAGGTGGGCATGGTTCTATGGGGTCTAGGTGGAGTTAATTGGGAAGATAATTGTGAGGAGGAGGCTTTGGCTGTGTTGGAATCGACAAAGGGATGATGGCGAGCGTCACAGCGGGAAGCGAGGGCGATGGCGGCTACGGTTGAACTGGGGATATGGGAAGCTTCCTACGGCTGGTTAGGGGTGGCTTCGATGGCTATACGTGCTCGAGGGTCCCTTTTACAGGCGTGGAGGTCGGTTCTAGCATTTCGAGAGAGTGGCCACGGAGGCATGGCGATGTAGTGTACGGGGAGGTGACGTGGCGGTTTAGGCGCTAGGGGACGAGCTCGAGGATGAGGTCGAGTTGTTCCGGAGGGCATCTGGCACGCGGAGGTGGCTTGGGTGGAGCTACCATGGTAGTGTCCGGCTATGGTCGTCGGCTAGCCGCCAAGGGACCTCTGGCGGCGGCGCTGCGAGGAGCCAGGCGTGGTCGAGGTGGCTCTGTGGGCTCGAAGGGGTTGGGGCCATGGCTCTACAGGCGAGCAAGGGCCAGGAGCGTGGGTAGGTGAGGGGTGGCGAGTCGCGTACGGTGGCTGCAATATGTGCGAGCTCTGGCCACACCTAGAGCACGCACGCCAGGTGCTCGGCACAATGCCAAGGCAACCTACAAGGCGTTGCTCCTACTGAGACTTAACAGGGCTAGGCTAGGAGGCAAGGTTGGGTCAATAGACATGCTTCGTTGTCAAAGACATCAAGTTCACAATGCAATCTTAATTTCATGCCAATACTGGCCACGCACTCAAGGTGCTTGATAGAATGCCAAGTGCATCTAGAGAACCTTGCTAGCCACCATAGATGAAAAAAGATTATGGCATGGATGGTTTGGCCAACCAGGAAACTTGGTAATGCAAGTTTATGAGAAAACCATTTCTGGACAGAAACTACAGGGGGTTATTGCATGGGCTTAAAATATCCTAATGAGGATGATCTCCTGGACTTAAGAGTTTTGTAGGATGGACTATAAGAAGGAAAAATCCCATGGGCATTAGAGGAAGATAAATTGGGGTTGTGGTTCAAAACAGTTAACTGGACCAGAATGAAAAAGAGGATGGTATGCTCAAATTTTCCAAAACATCAAGTTGGATTTTTGCATAAAAGTGATCCACGGACATCACATGACATCTATAATATTTTGTGGCATTTAAAAAGGAATTTATAAAAGGGTTGTAGTGCAACACAAGGACTTAAAAGAATCAACAAGCTTTTTAAGACCAATTAAATTTGTCTGATTTTAATACAAAAATAATTCCACTGAGTTTTCCAATTGAAATGAAATGCTTTAATAAAACATTCAAGTCCCACAATATTATTCAAAAGTTTATAATAGGAGGGATGAATTTCACAATCTACAGAAAAGGAGTGGCTCTTAAATCAACAAAAAATCTAGTAAGAATAAAAACTATAATTGTGGCAAAATTTTAATTAATAAAAACATGTTTAAATTTTTGGGGTGTTAGAAACTCTACCCCTTAAGAAAATATCGTCTTTGAGTTTTGCTAAGGACGTTGCAATTTTTTTACTCCTATCGCATTGCAGTAATGATACAAGAAATAATTACTCTACACACACGATCTGATGTGGTTACAATGAAATTGTTGATAATTGATGCAACTGTTGTGTGTAGCGAGGCAGCTGGTTAGGTGCTAAATGGGTGCGTGGTTGTGTGCATGTGGTAGAGCGGGCATGGTTGGTTTTTGGTTCTGCTCTAACGTGGTCTGGTCAAGGCCACAAATATAATTCACAAAAAGTGACATATTGCTCTAGTTGTTGGCTAGATTGGTTCCTCGTAGTCTCATCCAAAATTTTATTCTATAGTTAAAAGGTATACGCATAGCTATAGGTGATACTATTAAAAACAATGGAACATGAATAGTCTGCAATTTATTAATGGCGATACAATGTCACACTATTACATGGCACAGGAATACTAAGATTCAACACTACTCGACTTGCTTAGTCTACTTCGTTGATATCTAGTCGTGGCTTCTCCTTGGGCTTGACCATTGTGGTTGAATGGGTTTGGATGGGTAGTTGCAGGGTTGGGGTAGCGATGATGACCATCGCGTGGGGTGGTGGCCATAATCATGTTGGATTAATTCCCCATAAGACAACGAAGTTCTTCCAAGGATACAAAATTATTCCGGTCGGCCTTCGCGGTAGACCTTGAAGATTCGATCTGTTGCCCGAATAGCACGACTGGTTTGTCGGTGTTGGGTGTTGCTTCTCTTCTTGTCGGGGTTAGGTGAGCTAGCTCTCCCCGGGCTGTAATCAAGTCGAGGGTGATTGATCGAATAGTGCGTCCTGTGCTCTTAGGTAGCGCACAGGATGCAACAAGGCAGGGTCCGTCTAGTGGTCACCGTTGGTGATCTGGGGTGGCCTATTATATCCTTCACGGCTGGGGTAGTAGTATAATGAGCGATAGTTAATTCTCGGCGGCAAGTGCCGGAGTTGAATGCCTTCGGAGCTGCTCACTGGATGGCGTATGGCTCGAAGGAAGTTCACCTTCTAGCGAACATGTAGGGGTGTTCTAGCGAGATACCTCAGACATAGATGTGCACCGTGACCCAAAAGTGATAGATGGCATCACTCATGTGCTCCTGGTACACAACATATTCTCAGGGCTCTTCTAAAGCAAAGGCTCGGCGGGTGAGGTTGGCTAAGACGATTACAAAACGTTTGTTGGGAAATTGATAGAAATGTGAATAGGTATGCGATTTTCACGGCAATGATCATGTGTATATAGGAATCATGTACATAAGAAAATAGGTCGACTCCTACCTGCACCTATTATATTACTCCACCCATCGACCTCTATCCAGCATGCATCTAGAGTACTAAGTAAAAAAGAGTGATGCTTGAAGAACGAGGACATGATGTAGACAAAGTAGACTCGATCAATATGCAACACAAAGACGTATCTTGTCCCCTACTTTGTCATTGTGATATAGAAACTCGTCTGGTTGAAACTACCACAACACACCACACCCAGCGAAGAAATATCAGTCTAGTTGGCCAAACTATCTCAATAGATCGGAGAGCATTATGAATCTATAATGATCATGCAAATAAAAATCATAGTAATTAGGTTTGACTCAAATACTTTTCATGAATAATTTGAACATTAACTCACAATTCATCGGATCCCAACAAACGCACCATACAAAGGGATTATATCGGATAGATTAAGGCAAAGATGCGATGAACATTGTATTGACGATCAAGAGAGATGGAGATTGCCATCTATGTACTACTTATGGACCCGTAGTTCTATGGTGAACTACTCACACATCATCATGAGGGTAGCAATATTAATGAAGAGGCCCTCCGTGATCGATCCCCCGTGTGACAGGGTGCCGAAACGAAGCTCTAGATGGGCTCCCATCGAAATAGAGACTTGCGGTGGTGTAAAATTTTTATAGGCTAGAGAGGGACCTCGGGAGACGCACGAGGGGGACACCACATATCAAGGTGCCCCCAGGGCGCGCCCTGATCTGCGGTGGAGCCCTCGTGTGCCTCCCGGCCTCCTCCCGAAGATTCCAGGTCTTCTTTTAGTCCATAAAAAATCATCAAAGGTTTTGTGGCAATTGGACTTCGTTTGTTACTGTAAACCTGAAAAGTGAAAAACATGCAGAAAACAGCAACTGGCACTGGGCACTGGGTCAATAGGTTAGTGCTCAAAAATATTATAAATTGATAAACTAATGCCCCAAAAGTATCCTAGAATGATAATATATCAGCATGGAACAATCAGAAACTATAGATACATTGGAGAAGTGTCAGTATGAGATATCGATGATAGAATCTCGGGAAAGTAACATACCGATGGACATAGGAAACTACATACGGGATTGACAAAATCCTTGATATCGTGGTTCAACTAATAAAGATGTTCATGGAATATGTAGGAACGAATATGGGCATCCATGTCCCGCTATTGGTTACTAACCGGAGAGGTCTCTTGGTAAGGTCTACATGACTCTCGAACCCATAGGGTCTGCATGCTTAATGTTCAATGTCTATATAGTATTATTGGGATATATATGTTGGTGACCGAATGTTTTTCTTAGTCCGAGATAAGAACCCGAACTTGACGAGGAGATCCTCGATGGTCCAGAGGTAAATATTCATATATGGTAAGTTGATATTCGGGTTTCGGAAAAGTTCCCGGTTTAACCGTTTTTTGTCCGCGATGTTGGAAGGGTTCTAGGGGTCCACCTGCGTCGGAGGTCTTCATGGGATGAGAGAGGGGGCACACCAGCCCCTGATGGGCTAGGCGCCACCCCCTCCCTAGGCCCATTGCGGCTAGGGTTTGGGGAAACCATAAGGGGGGCGCCACCCCTTGCCTTGGGGGCAAGGGAGCCCCCTAGGGGGAAACCTAAATGGTATATTAATGCTTGTAAATAAGGCCTAGGGTCCATGCTTTCACAAATGGAATTTCTCAACAATGCTAACAAAATAAAATCATATGATCATTCCTCAACATGCGAAAAAGAATCACTCCAAAGTTCATATCTACCAGAGAACATAAGATGAAATTGTTGTAGGTAGTCGAACCACGTCAAAGTTATCCTTTCCAATCAATGTATTCAACTATTCCTATAAGTATCAGAAACAATCCCTAGTGTTTGTACTAAAATAACACCATAGAATACACATCAAGCAACTCTAATGTCACCTAGATATGCCAATGTCACCACAAGTATCCGTGAGTCAATTATACGATATGCATTAAAAAAATTAATATCCATCATATTCAATCCAAGCAATAGAACTTCAAAGAGTACCCCTAGATTTCTACCGGAGAAAGTAGGACAAGAACGTGTATCAACCAATATGCATAGATTACCCCATTGTCACCACGGGAATCCGCAAGTTGAGTACCAAAACATTTATCAAGTGAATCAATAGAACACCCCATTTTCACCAAGGTATCCATATGCAAGACATACATCAAGTGATCTCAAATCCAAAATTCAATCCGACATAACAAAACCTCAATGGGAAAGACTCAATTCATCACATCAAGATAGAGAAGGAAGAACACCATATGATCCAACTATATTGAAGAAGCTCATGATACATCATGATCATGACATCTCAAGAACACGAGAGAGAGACAGACAAAGAGAGAGAGAGAGAGAGATCACATAGCTACTGGTACATACCCTCAACCCTGAGGGTGACCTAGTCCCTCCTTGTCATGGAGACCGCCGAGATGATGAATATGGCCTATGATGATGATTCCCCTCCCCCCGATAGGGTGCCAAAATAGGGTCCCGGACATTTCTTTGTTACAAAGGCTTGCGACGGTGCAGCGGAAGTTCTAGGTTAACTTTCGGGCTTTTCTGTATTTATAGGATTTTTCAGTGTTGGAATCATGTCAAACGGAGCTACATCATGGTCCCAAGGTAACAAGGCGCCTCTTGGGCGTGCCCTCTTGCCTTGGGGGCACCTAGTGCCCCCCTCCGGCGGTTCTTCGCTCCATTATTACTCATATGTTCCCAAAAAATCATTAAAAAGTTTCAGGCGATTCCGAGAACTTCTATTTTCTGCACAAAAATAACACCATAGTAATTCTGCTGAAAACAACGCCACTCCGGGTTAGTTCCAATTAAATCATATAAAGTGCATCAAAACCATACAAAAATATTGTAAACATAGGTAAATATGGCATGGATACTTCATAAATTATCGATACATTGGAGAGGTATCGGCATCCCCAAGCTTAATTCCTACCTGTCCTCAAGTATGTAATGATAAAAGAAATAATTATAAAGTGTGAATGCTAGCATAGTATATATGTTTGATCAAGCATAGTTCCAATCACTTTCTCTAGCATCATAAACAACAACTCTTTTCTCGTAAAACTTCTCATGATCAAGTAGCAAGCTATGCACATATTAAAGTATAGACTAGAAACTTTCTTGAAAACAAGCAAACTATGTTTTCAATCATCAAACAATTAGAATTCAACTTGTTTTCAGTAAGGGTCTATGTAAGAGATTTGATTTAGAAAATTCCACATACTCATCTATCATTTAGTCTTCCATGATTGGTGACACTCAATAGATAGTTTTAGAAGAAACAATTTATTTCAAACACATAGGAAGATTGGGGCTTAATGTTCGCCTCCCAACTTATTTATCTCAGCGATAATGTCAACAATAATGACTCATGATCACCTATATTCAACTGGATATATGTCTTTGGATCTTTCCCCACCACATGATGCTCGCCAACTAGAGATTGAGGTTGGAATAAGTAATTGACTCAACATGAAACATTAATAACATGAAACTAAATATCATAAATGTAAGTAGAATGTCCCTTCATAGAGGGAAGTAGGATTTTGCAGAGGTTGCAAGGATCATTGCTTAAAATAGAGATGAATAAATTATGGGTGGTGTGCCTTTCCTGTCAATGTCATAGCAAGGGTTTTCAATATCTTCCATGCTAAACACATTAATGGCGGTTCCCAAACATAATTGAAATTTTACTCCCCCCACCACCATTCAAACACACTCCATGGTCGACCGAACCCACGGGTGCCCTCAAAACAATCAACTTTCTAGGGGGAGTTATTGTTTATTTATTTTTGTATTATGCAAGACTGGCATCCTTTTTACCAACCTCTCTCATGTAATGACAAGTGAATAAACACTCATCGTGAGTTAAACACACTTATCATGGAGGATACTTACCACCTCGTCGCTCCATGAGTGGTACGGGCAAACAAAACATATGTTTATTTCAAGGTTTTAGAGGTGGCACATGCAAATTTCCTTGGAATGACATTGAAATGCCATATATAGGTAGGTATGGTGGACACTCATGGAAGAAACTTGGCTCAGGGATTTAGGATGCACAAGTAATCCCTACTTAGCATGAAGTTTTGGCTTGGGCAAAGGTTCTAAACAAGCACCACTGTTGGAGGATCCATAACAATATAACTTCTATACAAATATACCCAAACATAACTCATTACGTTGTCTTACTTGTCCAACTTCAACTAATTTGATCAAGTTTGAAAATAATTAATGGGTATTCACAATAAAAAAGATGTCCAAGGTAATATATTTGTATGTGAAAGTTCTTTTCCTTATACAAATCATTAAAGAATTGCTTGTATGACCAATATTGTGATTATCAAACTTCAATAGATTTTACTTTTGAAACCAAATGTTAAAGTACTACTAAGCATAAATCACATTGATAATTTCAGATTTATGATATTCAATTCATTCATAATTTACTCTGAGGATATAAGTGAAGCAATTGAGTAAACATCAAACTACTCTCAAAACATATAAGTGAAGATCAATCAATAGTCAAACAATCAAGTGTTGGAGAACGTTGCGTGTGAAACAAAAGTATTCCTATGCTTTGATAAGATCAATCTAGGAGATGAGCATCTACGACAGGAGAGATCAGATCCACATACCCTTGTAGATTGCTAAGCGGAAGCATTAAGAAACGTGGTTGATGTAGTCGAACGTCTTCGCGATCCAAATCGCTAGTTGTCCCACGATCCAATCACGATCTGGCGCCGAAAGAACGGCACCTCTTCCTTCAACACATGTACAGCTTGATTACGCCTTCACCTCCTCAATCCAATGAGCGGTGGTGAAGTAGTAGATGAGTTCCAGCAGCACGATGACGTGGTGACGGTGGTGGTGAGGAAAAATCTCCACAGGGCTTTGCCAAGCACAACAGAAACTATGACGGAGGATAAACTAGGGGGACGGGGTTGCCGGCACACGACTTGGGAATTATTGATGTGTTCCGAGTGCTAGCCATGCCCCTCTATTTATATGTTGAGCCCTGGGGTCGAAACTTGGAGAAAGAGCCTCCTCAAAGTCGGTTTGGACTGCAAGGCAAGAGTCCTCCTTGGAGTCCCAGACCAGACACCAGGGACCTCGACGTCTGGCCACTGGCCTTCGCAAAACTCCTTTTGCACCTTCCTAAATCCTAGTGGGCTTTACCCCTTGGCCGAAATAAAGTGTTCTCGTACCCGAACATTTCGGGAAACATCTGAAACTCCTTCTGGTGATTCAGAGACCAAACAATGTTATTCCATATATCAATCTCTACCTCCGGACTATTCTAGAGCTCATCGTCATGTCCGAGATCTCATCCGGGACTCCGTACAACCTTCGATCACCAACATGACTACTCAACTATACTTATATCATCACCAAATGTTAAGTGTGTAGACACTATGGGTTCGAGAACTATGTAGACATGGCCGAAAGACCTCTATGGTCAATAACCAATAGTGGGACCTGGATGCCCATATTTACCCCTACATATTCTACAAAGATCTTTAGTGGTTGAACGTCTATGTCAAGGATTCGACTAATCTTGTACGTTGTTCCCGTTGTTTATCGGTATGTTACTTGCTCGAGGTTCGATCATCGGTATCTCCATACCTAGTTCAATATCATTACCAGCAAGTCTATTTACTCGTTCCATAACACAAGATCCCGTGGCTAACACTTTAGTCACTTTGCTTGCAAGGCTTGTTGTGTTGTTGTATTATCGAGTGGACCCTAAGATACCTCTCCATCACACGGAGTAACAAATCCTAGTCTTGATCCATCCCACTCAATAGACACTTTCGGAGATACTTGTAGAGAATCTTTATAGTCACCCAGTTACGTTGCAACGTTTGATACACACAAGGTATTCCTTCGGTGTTAGTGAGTTGCATGATCTCATGGTCATAGGAACAAATACTTGACATGCAGAAAAACTATAGCAATAAACGGATATGATCATATGCTACGTTCATTATTTGGTTCTTGTCCATCACATAATTTTCCTAATGATGTGATCCCGTTATCAAATGACATCTCATGTCTGTGGCTAGGAAAGCTTAACCATCTTTGATCAACGAGCTAGTCTACTAGAGCCATACTAGGGACACAGTGTTGTCTATGTATCCACACATGCAATGTGTTCCCTATCAATACAATTATAGCATGGGTAATAAACGATTATCATGAACAAGGAAATATAATAATAACCACTTTATTATTGCCTCTAGGGCATATTTCCAACAGTCTCCCACTTGCACTAGAGTCAATAATCTAGCTCACATCACTATGTGATTTATATTGTAATGAATCTAACACCCATACGGTTCTGGTGTTGATCATGTTTAGCCCTTAGAAGAGGTTTAGTCAATGGGTCTGTGACATTCAGATCCATGTGCACTTTGCAAATATTTATTTCCTCCTCCTTGATGTAATCGCGGATGGAATTGAAGCATCGCTTTATGTGTCTGGTCCTCTTCTGAAACCTTGGTTGTTTGGCCAGAGCAATGGCACTAGTGTTGTCACAAAACAGAGTCATTGGGTTCAGTGCACTAGGCACTACTCCAAGATATGTCATGAACTCCTTCATCCAGAAACCTTTCTTCGCCACCTCTGAGGCAGCGATGTACTCCACTTCACATGTAGAATCAGCTACCACGCTTTGCTTGGAACTGCACCAGCTTACCGCTCCCCATTGATAATAAATATGTATCCGGTTTGAGACTTAGAGTCATCCAGATCATTTTCAAAGCTTGCATCGACGTAACCCTTTACGATGAGCTCTTGATCACCTCCATAAACAAGAAACATTTCCTTAGTCCTTTTCAGGTACTTAAGGATATTATTGATCGCTGTCCAGTGCTCCATTCCTGGATCAGTTTGAAACCTTCCGGCCATACTTATGGCAAGGGTGACATCAGGTCTTGTGCACATCATTGCATACATGATAGAGCCTAGGCTAAAGCATATGGGACGACACTCATCTTTGCTCTATCTTTTGTAGTCACTGGGCATTGAGTCTTACTCAACTTCACACATTGCTATACAAGCAAGAACCCCTTCTTCGATTGATCCATTTTGAACTTCTTCAAAACTTTGTCAAGGTATGTGATCTATGAAAGTCCTATTAAGCATCTCAATCTATCTCATCATCTCCTAGGTCCTTCATTCAAAAACTCTTGTTCAAATATTCCTTCACGCTTTCCAACATTTCTATATTGTTTCCAATCAACAATATGTCATCCACATATAATATTAGAAATGTTGTAGATCTCCCACTCACTTTCTTGTAAATACAAGGTTCTCCATAAACTTTTATAAACCAAACGCTTTGATCACCTCATCAAAGTAAAGATTCCAACTCCGAGATACTTGCACTAGTCCATAAATGGATCACTGGAGTTTGCAAACTTTGTGAGCAATCTCTAGATCGACAAAACCTTCTAGTTGTATCATATACAACTCTTCCTTAAGGAAACCATTACAGAACGCTATTCTGACATCCATCTGCCAAATTTCATAATCAAAAAATGCAGCTATTGCTAACGTCATTTTCACGGATTTAAGCATTGCTACGGGGTGAGAAGATCTCATCATAGTTAACCCCTTGAACTCGTGAAAAAATACCGTCCGCGTTGTTCTTCATCTTGAAGATCCATTTGTTCTGAATAGCCTTTCGCCCTTCAAGTAATACTTACAAAGTCCATGCTTTGTTTTCATACATGGATCCCATTTCAGATGTCCTGTCCTCTAACCATTTCTTGGAACCCGGGCCCATCATCGCTTCTCCATAGCTCGTAGGTTCATCATTGTCCAACAACATGACCTCTAAGACAGGGTTGACGTACCACTCAGGAGCAGTACACGTCCTTGTCGACCTATGAGGTTTGATAGTAACTTGATCCGAAACTTCATGATCATCATCATTAACTTCGTCTTCAAGTGATGTAGGCTCCACGGAAACATGTTTCTGTGGTGTGCTACTTTCTATTTGAAGTAAAGGTTCAATAACCTCCTCAAGTTCTATTTTCCTCCCACTCAGTTCTTTCGAGAGAAACTCTTTCCCAAGAAATGTTCTGTTTTTAGCGACAAACACTTTGCCTTAGGATTTGAGATAGAAGGTATACCCAACTATCTCTTTTGTGTATCCTATGAAGACGCATTTCTCCGCTTTGGGTTCCAGCTTTTTAGGCTGAAGATTTTTGACATAAGCATCACATCCCCAAACTTTAAGAAACGACAACTTTGGCTTCTTGCCAAACCACAGTTCATATGGCATCGTCTCAACGGATTCCGATGGTGCCCTATTTAAAGTGAATGCAGCTGTCTCTAATGCATAACCCCAAAAGGATAATGGCAAATTGGCAAGAGACATCATAGAACGTACCACATCCATAAAGGTTCGATTACGATGTTAGGACACAACATTACGCTGTGGTGTTCCAGGCGGTGTCAATTATGAAATAATTCCACTCTCTTAAGTGATTGCCAAACTCATAACTCAGATATTCCCCTCCTTGATCAGATCATAGGAATTTAATCTTCTTGTTACGATGATTCTCAACTTCACTCTGAAATTGCTTGAACTTTTCTAACGTTTCCGACTTGTGTTTCATTAGGTAGATATACCCATATCTACTTAAGTCACCAATGAAGGTGATAAAGTAACGATATCCACTGCGCACCTCAATGCTCATTGGACCGCACACATTAGTATGTATGATTTCCAACAAGTCACTAGCCTGTTCCATTATTCCAAAGAACGGGGTTTTAGTCATCTTGCCATGAGGCATGGTTCACATGTGTCAAGCGATTCGAAATCAAGTGACTCCATAAGTCCATCAAGATCGAGCTTCTTCATGTGCTTTACACCAATATGACCTAAGCAGCAATGCCACAAGAAAGTGGTACTATCATTATCAACTCTACATCTTTTGGCATCAATGTTACGAACATGTGTATCGTCAGTATCAAGATTCAATAAGAATAAACCCCTCACATTGGGTGCATGAACATAAAAGATATTACTCAAAGAAATAGATCAACCGTTATTCTCTGATATAAATGAGTAACTGTCTCGCAATAAACAAGATCCAGATATAATGTTCATGCTTAACGCAGGTACTAAAGAACAATTTTTCAGGTTCATCACTAATTCCGATGCTAATCGTAGAGTGAACGTGTCGACGGAAATCACATCAACCTTGGAACCATTTCCCACGCGCATCGTCACTTCGTCCTTTGCCAGCCTCCATCTATTCCATAGCTCCTATTTTGAGTTGCAAATGTGAGCAACCAAAATGGTATCAAATACCCAGGCACTACAACGGGAGTTGGTAAGGTACACATCAATAACATGTATATCATATATACCTTGTTTCATGTTGACCGCCTTCTTGCCGGCCAGATACTTGGGGCAGTTCCACTTCCAGTGACCAGTTCCCTTGCAATTAAAGCACTCAGTTTCTGGCTTGGGTCTAGCTTAGGGTTTCTTCACGGGAGGGGCAACTGCTTTGCCAATCTTCTTGGAGTTACCCTTCTTTCCCTTGCCTTTCTTCTTGAAACTAGTGGTTTTATTGACCATCAACACTTGATGCTCTTTCTAGATTTCAGACTCAGCGACATTCAACACCGCAAACAGTTCTGTGACTGACTTGTTCATCACGTGCATGTTATAGTTCAACACCAAGCTCTTGTAGCTAGGTCACAATGATTCAAGAACTCTATCAGTGATTGCCTCCGGTGGAAGGGGCATCCCTAACTCAGCCAGACGATTCGAATACCCAGACATTTTTAGTATATGTTCACTGACAGACCCGTTCTCATCCATCTTGCAAGAGTAGAACTTATCGGAGGTCTCATACCTCTCGATCAGGGCATTCTTCTCAAAGATAAACTCCAACTGCTAGAACATCTGATATGCTCCATGAAATTCAAAACGTCTTTGAAGTCCTGGTTCTAAGCCATACAACATTGCAGATTGAACTATTGAGTAATCTCCAGAACGTGTCTCCCAAGCGTTCACAACATCTTCGGACGACACGGGAGTGGGTGGATCACCAAGCGGTGCATCAAGGACATAAGATTTTGGGAAGTCGTGAGGATAAACCTCAGATTATGGGCTCGATCTACAAAGTTACTTCCATCATCTTTCAACTTGGCTTTCTCTAGGAACGCATTAAATTTCTAGGGAACTACTGCATGAGCCATTGATCAAGAACATAAATTTGCAAAGGTTACTCAGACTATTGTTCAAATGAGTTTAGTTAATCAAATTACTAAAAAGCTCCCACTCAAACTGAAATACCTCTGGTCATCTGAGTGATACATGATCCAAATTCACCAACCCAAGTCCGATCATCACGTGAGATGAGGTGGTTTCAATGGTGAACATCATCATGTTTATCATATCTTCTATATGACTCATGTTCGACCTTTCGGTCTCTTGTGTTCTGAGGCCATGTATGTACATGCTAGGTTCGTCAAGTTAAACCTAAGTATTCTGCACGTGTAAGACTGGCTTGCACTCGTTGTATGTGAACGTATAGTCTATCACACCCGAGCATCACGTGGTGTCTCGACACGACGAACTTTGACAACAGTGCACACTCGAGGAGAACACAATTCTATCTTGAAATAATAGTGAGGGGTAACCTTATAATCCTACTGTCGTCCTAAGCAAAACATGGTGCATAAAAGGATTAACATCACATGCAAATCATAAGTGACATGATATGGCCATAAACTGGTGCTTTTGATCTCCATCTCCAAAGAACCAACATGATCTTCATAGTCACCGGTAAAAGGACGTGGATGTCACCTAGAGGGGGGTGAATAGGTGCTTTAAAATAATTACGGTTTAGGCTTGAACAAATGCGGAATGAAACTATGTGCAACAACAACTTATGCTAAGCAAGATAGACAACTAAGTGATAGCAAGATGTATAACAAGAAACAATATGGTTGTCACAAAGTAAAGTGCGTAAGTAAAGGGGCTCGGGTAGGAGATAACCGAGGCACGCGGAGACGACGATGTATCCCTAAGTTCACACCCTTGTGAATGTTAATCTCTGTTCGGGCGGTGTGGAGGCACAATGCTCCCCAAGAAGCCACTATGGCCACCGTAATCTCCTCACGCCCTCACACAATGCAAGATGCCGTGATTCCACTAAGGGACGCTTGAGGGTGGTCATCAAACCCGTACAAACAAGGTTGGTGCAATCTCTAGAACTTGATTGGAGGCTCCCAATGATACCACGAAGCTTTACCGCAATGGATTGTGGCTTTGAGGTGACCTCAAATGCTTGGGGCAATCTCCACAACCTAATTGGAGACCCCGAAACTTGCCCGGAGCTTTGCACCACAATGATTGAGCTCTGAGGCACCACCAACCGTCTAGGGTGCCAAAGCATCCAAGAGGAACAAGCTCTAAGGTGCTCAAACACCCAAGAGTAATAGCTTCTCAACTTCTCACTTCCACGTATCGTTGTGGAGAAATCAAACCTATGCACCAAATGCAATGGCAAGGGCACACGGAGTGCCCAAGTCCTTCTTTCCCAACTCCCACCAAAGCAACCAATGCTAGGGAGGAAATGAGAGGAAGAACGAAGAAGAACACGAAGAACTCGAAGATCTAGATCCAAGGGGTTCCCCTCATTTAGAGGAGAAAGTGATTGGTGGACATGTGGATGTAGATCTCCTCTCTCTTTTCCCTCAAGAACTAGCAAGAATCATTGAAGGGATTGAGAGTTAGCAAGCTCCAAGAAGGTCAACAATGGGGGAAGAACACGAGCCCAAGAGATAAGATCCATTGGGGAAGAAGACTCCCTTTTATAGGGGGGGAAAGATCCAACCATTATCTCCACCCTTAGCCTCGTGTGTCGCGGTACTACCGCAAAATATCATGGTACTACCGCAAGGGCTTGCGGTACTACCACTGCGACATGCGGTACTACCGCTCCCACGGAAGTATCAAACTCGGGCTGATTGCACTCGGCAGCTAGCGGTAGAACCGCCGGAGCGGTACTACCGCGAGACCATGCGGTACTACCGCATGGTCGGTAGAGTCTGACACTTGGAGATGCACGGAAGTAAAAATTTACTTTCGTGCCTACCTCTGCTGAGGGCGAAGCAGCGAAAAAGTCCGGCACGGTAGTACCAGAAGTCATTTGCGGTACTACCGCCCGAGGGGCAGAAGTAAAAAATTACTTCCATGCAACTCGCGATACTACCTCCCTTGGGGCGGAAGTAAAAAACTACTTCCGTGCCACTTGCGGTACTACTGCTCCGAGGAGTGGTACTACTGCTATCCACTGAACTGCAGCACCTACAACTAGGAAAACGGAAGAACATAGACAAAACCAGAACTGCCACAACTTCTGCAAATGAGCTCCAAATTTAGCAAACTCAAGCTTGTTGGATTCAGGTTTTCTTAAGAAGAGGCAGTATAAAAATGCCAAAGGTATAGATATGAGAAACCTCTTTCAATGAAGTATCAGCAATAACTCCAACATTGAAAACATCATAGAATATGCATATGGATTCCGTTTTTGATGAATTGAGCTTGTCATGAAGTTGACCATAAGCTCAAGAAACCTCAAAGAGAAAAACCAACCAAGAACAAAGAAATATGATGATGCCAAGAATGCAATGGTTTGAGCTCTCAACGAACGATACGATCAAGCTACTCACTTGAGAGCCCCCTTGATAGCACGGTTACCTACCCTATAACCCAGTCTCCCAACTACTACTATGAGACCGGTAAAATAGAACCATATCAAGCACAAACCTTAGCCTTGCGCATAGTCCACTTGAGATAGATGATGATGATCTTGGCTTCCTCAAGATGGACCACCTTTCTTGATTGCGTTGGCTTGATGAGTACTAGATGATTGCTCCCCCATACTCCACAATGGGTGAGATATGCTTCGGCACATCTTCACAAGTCCATTGACATCACAATGGATGGTAAGCTTCAAGCCTGATCTCTCCGTGATGCTTCACTTGAACTTGCACACCACAACCTTGATAATGATCACCACTTGATGTCATCTTCCATGGGTTGTATGGGATCTTCCTATTGATGCAATCCCATGGACATATGCCTAACCCCACAAAGAACTCTCATAAGGAACATGGGTTAGTACACAAAGCGTAATGGACAATGCTTACCATACCATGGGATCACTTGATCCCTCTCAGTACATCTTGCATGCTTTGTGTGTTGATCACTTAATTCACTCTTTGACTTATTCTTGATCAACATTGTATCTTATCTTCTCTCTTCATAAATATGATGTCTTGAACAAGGTAATCTGAATTCTCACACAATCTCCTTCTTCAAGACATTCTTGCAATAAGCTCAACTCTCGCATGACCAATCTTTGGATAAACCATGAATACCACCTTGGTAATCATATAAACTCCTTGAAACCCAACATATGGACTTCAAGAAGTGCTTATGGAGAAATCCTTCCAATATAACTCAAGGCAACCATTAGACCATAGGGGTGTCATCAATTACCAAAATCACACATGGATAAATGTGCTCTTACAACCGGCATGACACCATGATCTCCATCATCTTGATCTCCATCAACGTGTCACCATGAGGTTGTCGTGCCAATTGTTGCTTCCATGACTATTCCTAACTCATAGCAATAATGTAAAGCGAAAAGGCGAAAATAAATTAAATACAACCCTATGGCTCTTGTCGGTTGTCGTACTCATCGACATGCAAGTCATGATATTCTATACAAAACATGATCATCTCATACATCACATATATCTCATCATGTAATTGGCCATATCGCATCACAACATACCTTACAAAAACAAGTTAGACGTCCTCTAATTGTTGTTTCATGTTTTACATGGCTGCTACGGGTAGCTAGCAAGAACAATTCTTACCTACACAAAAACCACAACGGTGATACACAAATTGCTATTCAACCTTCTCAGGGATCAACTTTGTCGAATCCGATCCAACTAGAGTACGAGAGACAGACACCCGCCAGCCATCTTTATGGAACAAAGTCACATGTCAGTCGATGGAACCAGTCTCTCATAAGCGTACAAGTAAGGTTGGTCCGGGCCGATTCATCCCACAATACCGTTGAATAAATAAAAGACCAAGGGAGGAATCAATCTAAGCATCAACACCCACAAACTCCTTTGTGTTCTACTCGAGATCTCATCTACTCATAGACCTAGCCCTGATACCAATGTTGGAGAACGTTGCATGGGGAACAAAAAAATTCCTACGCTTCACCAAGATCAATCTAGGAGATGAGCATCTACAAGAGGAGAGATTGGATCCACATACCCTTGTAGATCGCTTAGCGGAAGCATTAAGAAACGCGGTTGATGTAGTCGAACGTCTTTGCAATCCAAATCGCAAGTCGTCCCACGATCCAATCATGATCTACCGCCAAACAGATGACACCTTCGTGTTCAACACACGTACAACTTGATGACGTGATATGGGGTATGACCCGTAGGAGTCGATCTTTCACGAGTCTGAGGGGGGAAACATGAAGAACAAGAGAGGAAACACTCAAGAGAGAACTCAATCACACGTCAACTAGGTCCATAACATCACAAGGAGTTCAAGATCCCGAATCAACCAACGATACAAGTAGCGGTATGTGATCTCCCACTCCGGAGGATGGGCCTTTAATCCATGGGGGATCTTCCGTCTAGAGGGGCCTTGGCATCACTAGGATCTACTCCCAAATGAGGATAATCTCCCTAGAAGAAGCAAGTGATGGAGCTAAGATCTAAGCAAAACATTAGCTAACCCTAGCATATGATCCCAAGGTCTAGTATATAGCTGGAAAGAGGTAGGGGATGAGGAGGGGGCGAATTGGGCCAAAACATTTCGCAGGCCTGGTAGGCCCGTGCGCACGGCAAAGTGAACCTCATGCGCATGGGTGGGGGGCATGGGCATGGGACACAGCCATGCGCACGGTGTCTCCGTTGTACCATCTTGAGAGGCCCGTGTGCACGGGGTCTTCTGGGCCCGTGTGCACGGGGTCTTCTGGGCCCGTGCGCATGGGGTGGCGGTTGTAGCTCCTAGGAGGTCCGTGTGCATGGGGTCTTCGGAGCCCGTGTGCAGGGGGTCTTCTGTCACTCTGCTACCCCCGTGTGGACTAGGTCCAGAGAGCCCGTGCGCACGGGGTCTACTGTAGCTGAGGGTCTTGACTTCAGCTTTGGCCCCGTCTTTCGTGCTTCCTTGTGCTCGCTCCCCTTTCCTTTCGATGTCTTCCTCATACCTAATGATTCATAGAGTGTCTAGGTGAGGTAACATCCAAGTTCCTTTAGCATCCATGTCAAACTCAAATAGTAGGGAGTTCACCTTAGCTTCTATTGCGCGTGCGCGAGCTCTTTCTATAGGGGCCTTTGTATCTTGTGGGGATGGTATAGGCTTCATCGGGATGAGTGAGGGATGCTCCACATCATCACCCCCCTTGGGAAAGATCCATCCTGAGATCAAGATGTTCATCACCATGAAAAGGGGAGAGGTCGGTGACGTTGAAGATGTCGCTTAGATTGTAATTGTCATGTGGAATGTCGATCTTGTAAGCATTGTGATTGTAGCGCTCCAACATCTTGAATGGGCCATCGGCACGAGGTAGTAGCTTGGACTTGCGCTCATTGGGAAACCGTTCCTTCTGGAGATGTAGCCACACAAGGTCGCCGGGTCCGAACACTGATGACCCACAAGTATAGGGGATCTATCGTAGTCCCTTTGATAAGTAAGAGTATCAAACCCAACGTGGAGTAGAAGGAAATGAAAAGCGGTTCTCAGTAAGGTATTCTCTGCAAGCACTGAAATTATCGGCAACAGATAGTTTGTGATAAGATAATTCGTAATGGGTAGCAAGTAACAATTGTAACTAAGGTGCAGAAAGGTGGCCCAATCCTTTTATAGCAAAGGACAAGCCTGGAAAAACTCTTATATAAAGCAAGGCGCTCCCGAGGACACATGGGAATTTCTGTCAAGCTAGTTTTCATTATGCTCACTTAATTCACGTCAGTTACTTTGATAATTTGATATGTGGTTGGACCGGTGCTTGGGTGCTGCCCTTACTTGGACAAACCTCCCACTTATGATTAACCTCTCTCGCAAGCATCCGCAACTATGAAAGAAGAATTATGATAAATCTAACCATAGCATGAAACATATGGATCCAAATCAGCCCCTTGCGAAGCAACGCATAAGCTAGGGTTTAAGCTTTTGTCACTCTAGCAACACATCATCTACTTATTACTTACCAATGCCTTCCCCTAGGACCAAATAATGGTGAAGTGTTATGTAGTCGACGTTCACATAACACCACTAGAGGAGAGACAACATACATCTCTTCAAAATATCGAACGAATACCAAATTCACATGATTACTTTTAACAAGACTTATCCCATGTCCTCAGGAACAAACGTAACTACTCACAAACCATATTCATGTACATAATAATAGTAGTATTAATTATCATAAAGGATATGAACATATGATCTCCCACCAAGTAAACCAACTAGAATCAACTACAAGGAGTAATCAACACTACTAGCAACGCACGGGTACCAATCTGCGGTTTTGAGAGAAAGATCGGATACAAGAGATGAACTAGGGTTTGTAGAGGAGATGGTGCTGATGAAGATGTTGATGGATATTGACCCCCTCTCGGTGAGAGGATCGTTGGTGATGACGATAGCTTTGATTTCCCCCTCGGGGGGAGTTTCCCCGACAGGATCGCCCTGCCGGAGCTCTAGATTGGTTCTGCCCAAGTTCCTCCTTGAGACGGCGGTGCTCCGTCCCGAAAACTCTGTTAAGATATTTTCGAGGACGAAAGCCTCAATATATCAGAAGATGGGTATCGAAGGGCTGCCAGGTGAGCCACAAGCCCCAAGGGCATGCCCAGGGGGGTAGCGCGCGCCCTGTAGGCGCTGCCTGGTGGGCCCCTTGATGTATTTATTTTGGCCAATATTTTTATATATTCCACAATAATTATCTATAGATTTTCAGGACCTTTGGAGTTGTGTGGAATACGTATCTCAGATTTGCTCCTTTTCTAGTCAAGAACTCCAGCTGCTGGCATTCTCCCTCTTCATGTAAACCTCTTCAAAATGTGTAATTATAGCCCATAATGCAATAAATATCAATATAAAATCATGATACAAAATGGACGTATCAACTCCCCCAAGCTTATACCTCGCTTGTCCTCAAGCGAAAGCCGAAATCGATAAATATGCCCACATGTTTAGAGATAGAGGTGTCAATAAAATAAAATATGGACGTGAAGGCATCATGATCATCTTTAGAACAGAAACATATATTGACATATAATTTCTTATGCTAAAGTTATAATTCATTCACAATGGAAAAGTAGGAATCAAACTATGATCTCAGTCGTTGAAGCAATTCCAATTTATCACAATGTAGGAAAGAGTCAATATAAGAGCTTGTAAAGCAAACCCACATACTCAATCATCTTTCAGTATTTCACAATTGCTAACACTCACGAGGTACCTATGAGTTCAAAGTTTCAATCAGACACAGAGAAAGATAGGGGCTTGTAGTGTTGCCTCCCAACTATTTACCTCAAGGGTAATGTCAACAATAATAACGCATGCTCGTCCACTTCCGAGTGGATATATGTTCCTAGATTATTCCCCAACATGTGACACTTGCCAGAAAATAAAGGCAAAAATAGAGAAAGTGATGGAAATCACCACTACTCTTGCATAAAGGTAAGTACTAGAAAATAAAAGTAACATCTAGGCCCTTCGCAGAGGGAAGCAGAGGTTGTCATGCGCTTTTATAGTTGGATGCACAATCTCTTAATGCAAAAGAACGTCACTTTATATTGCCCCTTGTGATAGATAACTTTCTTATGCAGTCTGTCGCTTTTATTTCTTCCCTATCACAAGTTCGTATAAAGTTTATTTTCCTCAAATTAATAGATCACACATATTTACAGAGCAATTTTTATTGCTTGCACCGATGACAACTTACTTGAAGGATCTTATTCTAGCCTTATGTAGGTATGGTGGACTCTCATGGCAAAACCGGGTTAAGGGTGTTTGGATGCACAAGTAGTATCTCGACTTGGTGCGGAAGTTTTGGCTGATATGAGGTGGAAGCAAGCGACACATGTTGAGGGATCTATAACAATATAACTTCTATTCGGAAATAAGCAAACATAAACCATTATGTTGTCTTCCTTGTCCGACATCAACTTATTAACATATAATATTTTAATGAGTGCTCATAACCATAAAAGATGTCCAAGATAATATATTTATATGTGAACCTCTCTTTCTTTATTACTTCCCTTTTAATTGCCCCCAATGACCAACAACTATGTTTGTCAACCCACAATATGTTTCAATCGACATACTTCTTGTATGTGAAGTTATCACTCACCATAAGATTGTCATATGCACTCTTTGCTTTTATTCTATACTTCTTTCTACTTCATCTTTCTCAAGATCAAGACCATGCCAAACAAGCGAAAATCCTCAACTCAAAAGCAAATTTTATTATATAACTCATTGACTTGCTTACATAGGAGGAATCATAAAGAAAAGGCTCAAAACTAGATCACACGAAAACTTTATTCTGCTAGATCAAGATATAGCCAAAAGGCTCGAACTAAGGAAAGCTGATAAAAATAAAAATAAAAAATAAAAATAAAAGATGTGATAGTGATACAATGTCGGGACCCCGATACTAAGTCGTATGAATCCAGACTGTAACATATCACATCACTTTGCAGCCTCATGCACGGTAAGCTCCACGGGTGCAGCCTTACCTCGGTCGGGACTGTTTGTGTATTTTGGCTCACGTATGTGAACATGTCGCTGGCAATCAAACAACAGAGAACCTGGGCTGACATGACTAGTCATTAAACCCAAGCGCACATCTGTATGGAAACAGGCATAAATAACCCAGCAATGTAGGTGTCGGCCTCAAGCGTGTGTAGACGAGTCATAGCAAGCTACAGGGACTCCATTACATCGTGAGACACGAATGCCATCGCTGCACGTAGACGAGTCGTAGCAGGCTACAGGGACTCCATTACACCAGGAGACATTTCCTCGAAGGGACAGACGCAACAGCAAAAAAGGATACATGCCGGTCAATCAATGTGTCCGAAGCAGTAGCAAGCTACCATGGCTCGCTGGAATCACAAAGAGGCAATTTCCCGGAAAGAGTACTACTAAAGGCACACAACTAGGTGTCGGATCCCATACATACCGTTGCACGTCACACGTATGCACAACATGCTCGATAGGCATAGATACAACCATGGCATCACAACATAACCATACAACAACATGACTTTTATTTAAAAGGCTCAGATGAGCCTTGCATAATATGTTCTTACAGATAGGGGTCTCATGACCCGAAAATCAAGTCATACAAACATGTTCATACAAGCCAAGCGGAAGCATAAAGCTGTCTGAGTAAAGACGGATGAAAGGGGTAAAAAGGCACATGGCCTGACTATCTACTGCCCGCCACAGGGCAAAGGTCGTAGCTGGGACACCAGCTATTCGGCATCGTCGATATCTAGAAAGAACACTCTCGAAGGGTCCTGGGTCTCATCTGCAACATTTATTAAGCAAACATGAGTACAAATGTACTCAGCAAGTCTTTAAAGCAGACCTAGGCTAACTATGCTTGTGTATCAACAAAGGGGGAGGTGGAGTTTATGCACCAATGCCAGCTTTGACTCATGGCTAACCTACACTACTCAATTTTAACTCTTTGTTTACATTTTAGATATCGCACACGAGTCCACTAACTCCATAACAATACACCACCATGGATTCACTTCCCTCCTGGAAAAGTGCCATCCACGGTACTCACACTTGTCTTGATATTTTTATGAGTATCCATTAGATTATCTATAAACAGCATAAGTTCTCCAAGTAGTCCATATCCGAGGACGTGGCTATTCGAATAGTTTCATACCCTGCAGGGGTGTACTTCTTCACACACGCTCTCGCCACTTATCGCTCAGTGCTCATAAAACCATGCACCTCGGCAACCTTCAAGCGGAAGCCCAGCGAGGGAGTCGGCAACGACCGTCAATCACATAAGACCTCTAGTCCAGGTTATCGCCTATTTGAGACTGAACCCGCATGGAAGTCCGGCCGAAGTTTCCGCTACGGCCCCAAACGAAGTGCGCAGGGTTCCCTAGCCCACCATTCGGGTGACCCTTGGTACACCGTGCAACTGCCTACCGCGTCGTAACCAACCCCTAGGGTCAGCGCTATGCACGGCCTCCAGCATGCTATAAACACCAGAAACTACTTGCAACTCCTGGACTCAGGACAAAGCGAATGATAAGTCAAGAGGGGTCGAGTTACCGGAACCCAATGTGTGGTAGCAACTAGTCTTGGATCACAAACCCGGAACTCAGTTCCTAAGAACGGTCCCAATGAGACAACCCGCTATGTTCTCCAACATAGCCTCTCATCTCTACCTTTACCAACTCGAGTTCATCATAACATCATCACATCAGGCAAGATTGTTTCACTCAGTTCATCACCCAGATGAAACCGACCTGACACAACTCTAAGCATAGCAAGCATAGCAGGCAAAGTAAGCTAAGCACATCATGGCACAAGCATCTACCAGGTATGTTAGGTTGCAAGGTTTAGCTATTTACTATGACAATGTCAGGCTATGCAACAGAATAGGATCATCTACCGTGTATGAATGACATGTGATCGATTGTCCTGATGCAATAAACGAGAGCAGGAGCGAGAGAGTGGGATATTATCAGAATGATCAAAGGGTTTGCTTGCCTTGCTGGGAAACGAAAAGGTTCTCTCCTTCATCGGGATACTCGGGGGTATCCTCAGGAGCAGGGCCTACCACAATGCAGAGAAGAAACAATCAACACACGCAAGTGCAACAATATGATGCATGATCATGGCATGATAACATCTATGTATGAGCTAATGCAACTAGTGATCATGTTGATTTGAAATGAATTTGAATATAGGTTCAAAATCTTTCTTTATTTCAAATTCTGAATACTAACCTATTAGTAAATGTCAATATTCACCTATTTAGATTGCTCTAACATGCATGACAATAGCACCATTGGATTCATTGTATTTTTCTAATAAATTTTCATATATAAATTATTTCCATCTGATTTATAGATTAATTTATATGAATTTTATAAGATTTGAACATTTCCTGGATTTATTTATAAACAGGAAAAGCTTTTTTTGCATCAGCCTTAGGTCAGCATGACGTCAGCAGGTCAGTTGGCCGTTGACAGTTCAAATCTAACCAGTGGGGCCCACTGGTCAGTGACACGGTCAATAACCAGAAGGTTAGTTTTAATTTAAACTCTAATTAACTAACTGGACCCACATGTCAATGACTTATTAGGATAATTGATTTATTTATTTTAGTTTTAAACTTTAATTAACTAGAACAGGGTCGGGCCCACCTGTCAATGGCACAGGGGGTAATTAACCTGACAAGGGGGCCCACCTGCAGGGCTCAGGCGGCGACGAGGACTTCGGATGCCGACGGGAGATAAGAACAAAGAGGGGGAGCGAGAGGGAGAGCGACGGACGAGAGAGAGAGGGGGAGACGGCCACGACGACGGAGGGGGGCGCTAACGCTCCTAGGGGGCTCCACGGCAGCCAGGCAAGCAGGAGCTGGCCGACGCGCCACTGCCACACGCCTCCTGCCTTCTGGCAAGAGGTTGAAGACGGTGGGGCTGGCTGGGCCAGCTGGGCCAGCTCCACCTGGGACTCCCCTTCTTCTTTTTCTTTCTTTTCTTTTCTTTCTATTAAATGATGTAACATTTGTTTATTTATTTGCAGGTACAAATGACTTTGCAAAATATCCCATATATTTTCTATAATGAAGTTTGAATATTTCAAACTTGTCTAAAAAGTTTCAGGATGTTTTGAAAACAAAAATAATGATAGTTCTTTATTTAATGATTTCAGGAGCCTTATCAATTATATTTGAATTACTTGGATTGTTCAAATAATTAGAATGGTCCCTATTATAATCATGCCAAATTTACCAGACATAGGGAACATTTTTAGTGGGCATTTTGGATTTGTTGAATTTTCACCAAATTTGAGTTGTTTTGATTCAAAGTTAGCTTGGAGTTTCCTTTTTGTTCCCCATTTCAATTTGATGCAAAATGAAACATGATGCAAGCACAAAACTATTCCTAGGACATCTAGTTAGGGTTGTGACAACTCACCCCCACTCAAAAGAATCTCGTCCCGAGATTTTGAAGTTGTCGGGAAGAGCGTGGGGTACTCTAGTCGAAGACGATCTTCTCTTTCCCATGTCACCTCCTTTTCAGAATGGTGCGACCACTGCACCTTAAGAAACTTGATGTTCCGACGCCGAGTGATACGCTCAACGTGATCAAGAATATGAACAGGGTATTCTCGATATGTAAGGTTATCTTGGAGGTCAAGCACTACGCGGTCTACCTCACGGACAGGGTCCGAGAAGCAACGCCTAAGTTGCGAGACGTGGAAGACATCATGCAACTTGGAAAGATGCGGCAGAAGTTCCAATTGGTAGGCAACCTCTCCTCATTTAGCAAGAATGCGACATGGTCTAATGTAACGAGGAGCCAACTTGCCCTTGATACCGAATCGATGGGTACCCTTCAGAGGTGTAACCCGAAGGTAAGCCTTCTCGTCAATTTCATAGGTCACAGCCTTATGATGGCGATCATATTGGCTCTTTTGACGAGATTGGGTTGTTTTCAACTTTTCACAAATAATGCGAACTTGCTTCTCTGCATCCTGGATCATATCCGGGCCAACGAGTTGCCTCTCTCCGGTTTCTGACCAGTTAAGAGGTGTTCGACACCTTCGTCCATAGAGAACTTCAAAAGGATCTTTGCCCAAGCTTGATTGATAACTATTGTTATAAGCAAATTCGGCAAATGGAAGACATTTCTCCCAGTTCATACCGAAAGATATAACACAGGCTCGGAACATGTCTTCGAGAATTTGATTGACTCGCTCAACTTGACCACTTGATTGCGGGTGGAAAGCAGTGCTAAAGGATAGATGAATCCCCATAGTGGTTTGAAAACTTTCCCAAAATCGGGAAGTAAAGATACTTCCACGTTTTGAGTTAATCTCCAAAGGAACACCATGAAGAGAAACTATTCAAGAAACATACAACTCCGCTAGCTGGCTAGCAGTGATACTTACCCGAACAGGAAGAAAATGAGCCACTTTGGAAAGTCAGTCGATGACCACAAATATAGAATTATTCCCTCTCTTGGTCCTGGGAAATCCGGTAATGAAATCCATACCGACCTTATCCCATTTCCATTCAGGAATAGCTAAAGGTTGAAGGGTGCCAGCAGGCCTTTGATGTTCTGCTTTCACGCGACGACAAACGTCACAGTTAGCAACGAACTGAACAATTTCTCTCTTCATTCTAGTTCACCAGAACCTCTGGCGTAGGTCCTAATACATTTTGGTACTACCTGAATGAATTGTGAGAGGAGAATCATGAGCCTCCTTAAGGACCAACTGTCGTAGATGTTGTTTCTTCGGGATCACCGAACGGTTCTCAAAGAAGACAACACCTCGATCATCTTCCGAGAAGCATTTAACATTGCCCTTCTTAATGTTTTTCTTGATCCGAGATATCCCGGCATCATGCTTTTGGGCTTCTAAAATTTGATCCGTAAGAGTAAGTTTCGCCACCAGGTTGGATAGGAATCCTCGAGGAACAATGTGAAGGTTTAACTTCCAAAATTCCTCATGGAGAAGTGGTTGACCTTGTTGTAACATCAGGTTGTTACAATAAGACTTACGACTTGGTGCATCAGCCATGACATTGGCTTTCCCCGGGGTGTAAGTTATCCCTAGGTCATAATCTGCAATCAGCTGTACCCATCGTATTTGCCTGAGATTCAAATCTGGTTGGGTGAATATATATTTTAGACTTTGGTGATCAGTGTAAATTTCGCAAAGATTACCCAGAAGGCAATGTTGCTAGGTTTTCAGTGCATGGACTACGGCTGCGATCTCAAGATCATGTGTTGGATAATTATCCTCATGTGGACGCAACTGCCGAGAAGCGTATGCAATCACATGATGATCTTGCATGAGAATGCAACCTAATCCTTGTCGCGAGGCGTCACAATAGATAAAAAAGTCCTTAGAGAAATCAGGTGGCACCAAAACAAAAATAGAGGTCCGTCTTTTCAACTCCTGAAAACTGTGCTCGCATTCTGGAGTCCACTCGAACCTTTTATCTTTCTTGAGGAGTTCAGTCATAGGTTTTGCAACTTTGGAGAAATTCTCGACAAAGCGGCGAAAATAGCTCGCTAAGCCAAGGAAGCTCCGAACTTGCTTAACCGATTCAGGTTGAGTCCAATGAAGGACGGCCTGAACTCTCTCGGGATTGACAGCAATACCTTTACCAGATATCACGTGGCCCAGATAGGTCACTTCTGGCAACCAAAATTCACACTTGGAGAATTTGGCGTACAGGCGGTGCTCTCGAAGTTTCATCAATACCAGTCTTAGATGTTCGGCATGTTCTTGTTAGTTCTTCGAGTAGATGAGTATATCGTCGAGGTAAGCCATGACGAATTTATCCAGATACTCCATCAAGATCGAATTCATCAAGCGAGAGAAGGTGGCTGGGGCATTGGTTAAATCGAAGGACATGACAGTGTACACGTATTGGCCATAAGGAGTAACAAAAGCCGTTTTTGGAATGTCCCCGTTCCTAATTCTGATTTGATGGTATCCCAACCTCAAATCCATTTTGGAAAAGACAAAGGATCCAGCGAGTTGATCATACAAATCGTTGATCCTGGGGAGCGGATAATTGTTCTTTATAGTGACCAGATTCACTGGCCGATAATCCACAGCCATCCGACCCGAACCATCCTTCTTCTTGACGAAGAGGACGGGCAAGCCCAAGGAGAAGAACTAGGACGGATGAAACCTTTCTTCAAAGCCTCATCGAGTTGAATCTTAAGTTCGGCTAGTTCTAAGGGTGCCATCTTATAGGGTCTTCTGGCTATTGGGACAGTCCCTGGGATGAGCTCTATCACGAACTCAACATCTCTGACAGGAGGAATTCCTGGCAGTTCTTCTGGAAAGACATCCGGAAAGTCACGGACTACCGGAATATCTTCTAACTCTGGAAGAGACTAGCATTGAGGGAATAGAGTTGGCGCTTGGTTGTTCGAGTGGAGACATTAACTATCTCACCCGATGGATGTGTAAGTTGAATATTCCTAGAATGTTTATCAATCTTGGCATAGTGGGCTTTCATCCAATCCATGCCTAGAATGATATTGATATCTGAAGACTTGAGGGCTATCAAAGATGCTAGGAAGACTAGTCTATACACCAAAATCTCATTATCATGGCTCACTCTAGAAGTTTGCCATTTTGAACCCGGAGTCTGCACTACTAAAGGAGTAGGCATATCACAAAAAGACATGTTATGAAACTGTGCATAACTTTCTGAGATGAAGGAATGAGATGCACCAGTATCAGATAGAACAGATGCTAGATGACTATGAATAAGGAGCGTACCTAGGATAACATCGGGATCCTCAAGAGCTTCCTCAGCAGACACATAGTTCACTCGTCCACGAGCAGGAGCTGGCTTCACGAAGAAGGCTTTTCCTGGCTTTCCACGTCCAACGGGCTTAGCATTATTCTGGGGACACTCACGGGAGTAGTGTCCTGGTTCTCCACACTTATAGCAAACCACGGTGGCACGGGGAGCAACATTTGCAGGCGGTCCTCCAAATGGTCTGACAAAAGGGTTGGGCTGAGCTGGGCAAGGCGCCTGGAAGGATGGCCTCGCATTGTATTTTGGCGGCAGAGCTGCGTTGGGCACCCAGATATGGTGTTTATTGGAGCCCGAGCTAGATGCAGGGTTGAAGTCACGGTTGTGCTTTATCGTGGCCTCATAATCAGTCTGTCCATTCTCGGCATTAATAGCCTTGTTGACGAGAGCCTGGAAAGTGTAGCACTCATGCAGGCGCAGATCTCGACCGAGCTCAGGGTTAAGTCCCTTGCGGAACCTAGCCTCCTTCTTGGCATGCGTAGAAACTTCCTTAGGAGCATAGCGATCAAGGTTTCCAAACTCGCGACTATAAGCATCCACTGACAGTCTACCCTGGGTGAAGGCACAGAATTCCTCTCTCTTACGATCCATCATCCCTTCCAGGATGTGATGGGTACGAAATGCAGCACTGTACTCTGCCCAAGTTGGTGCGGGGCCTGCGGGACGCATGGCTTCAAAATTCTCCCACCACAGATTGGCGGGACCTTCCAGAAAGTAAGTTGCAAAGATCACCTTGTTGGTCTCAGTCACATTGGCAGCCCAGATCTTACGATACATGCTAGTCAGCCAGTCATCCGTGTCGAGTGGGTCGACCGAATGATGATACTTGGGTGGGCTCAGTCTGATGAAATCACTAAGTGATACGCCATCATTGAGGTCATTGCGGGGAGAACGTGCTGCGTTCTGCTCGATTCTTTCCAACAGCCTATTGGTCTCCCTCTTATTCCTTTCAGCTTCTAGCATTACTTCCGCCAGAGAAGGCGCATGTGGCAAATTCTCTTTCCTTGGCTGGCTTCCCTCGCCCTGCTCAGGGGCAGGCACGGGGTCATTCCTAGTTGCCACCATCCTGGGAAAACAAACCCACAACTTAGTCATAGGGAACAACAACTCTAAGACATGAGATAAGGAATGTACTGGACAACATGGCATGCAGGGTAAACACCAATCAACATGGTAAAACAACTTCCATATGAACACCATGATTCATACACACCATGACATAGTTTAGTACAAGCCAAGCTGAGATACAACTACGGAAAGATGACACAACTCATCGGAGGCATTACAAGCTTCCTATACATCATCTATCTACACCTCTGGAACTCAACTCTCAACCTCATCATATCCCACAAGACACGCAAGACTGTGACGATACAATTACTACCATACTAGAACTAACATCCACGTACTCAAGCATCGCCGTAGAATGCCTCATACAAGTTACCCCCATGATCTGGGAGCTGAACTTGAGGATCTGGAAACACTCTAGCCTATGATCCCTAGGAGCCATAAGGACACGGATGTGGCCTTGGTCCCCTTGTCGGTGGCAACAGCGGTCCTCGAAGAGGGGTGATGCCTCCAACATCGGTCCAGTCTACATGTGCTGGCAGATGAGTCCGCGGTGAGGTCAACATCTCCAAATCTCCATAGCCGGTCTGCACGACGGGTGCCAACTGCGTCAGGGCTGTCCAAAGACGTGCACGGGTGGCATAAAGCTCCATGCGAAGGGCACGTGCATCACGATCCCTGTTCTCCAACATCTGAGCGCTCACCTGCAGCCTAGGGTCCTCATGAGAATGATCATAGTAGACTGCACTAAGATAACCATCCTCTTCTCCCATAGAAGCAGGAACATAGCAGAACTCGGTGTTTTGGAATAGACCATGGTGAAACCTCATGATAGTCAGCATGGTGTAAGAGGCCTCCTGAACTGGCGTATCTATGGTGACACCTAATCCATAAGTCCAGTGAAGCGGCTCTGCAGCTCCAGGGTATGAAGGATAAATCTTGACGGTACACAGATACTGGCTCTGGTTGAAATCTCGATACTGTTCCTATAGTGTGTGCTCCGGGTACCAACAGTATCCAGCCTCCATCATCACTCTAACCAACATGGCCGTGTGACCCGGTACATCGATGCACCTGGTCAGACGGACCACCTGACGGGAAGGACGAGAGGACATCTGAAAAAGAGAAAGATGCAAAGACATAAGAGATTCTAGCAGAAATTGGACAGCTAACGGCTGTAATTGCTCAAAAAGGATTTTGAGACAACTGCAAAATATTGGAAAAGCATAACCACTCGACTTTCTAGACTCAAATCTCTTCTCCATCTGTTTGTCACACCAACAATACTTGAATACCCACATTCACTTACAACAAGCTAGCTAGTGGTCCATGGTTAGTAACTCGGCATCCTAAACAATGGATGAGTATCCTAGTTCCTATCCCCAAAGAAAACATGAGGATGACTCATCATAGAATAACTTGGGAAGAGGAGTAAAAAGATCCTTACGTTCCCTTCCACAATCAATTCCCCTACTTTTCTAGTGTTTCTAGACTCAACTTCGACCGGTTTGGCTTGGTAGTCCTACAGTCAGTCAAGCTCTGATAACAATGCTGTCGGGACCCTGATCCCAAGTCATATGAATCTAGACTGTAACATATCACATCACTTTGCGGCCTCACGCATGGTAAGCTCCACGGCTGTAGCCTTACCTCAGCCGGGATCATTTGCATCTTTTGGTTCATGTATGTGAACATATCGCTGGCAATCAAACGACAGAGAACCCGGGCCGACATAACTAGTCATAGAACCCAAGCGGCTCATCCATACGGAAACATGCATAAATAACCCAGCAATGCAGGTGTCGGCCTCAAGCATGTGTAGACGAGTCATAGCAAGCTACATGGACTCCATTATGTCGGGAGACACGAATGGCATCACTACACATAGACGAGTCATAGCAGGCTACAGGTACTCCATTACACCGCGAGACATTTCCCCGAAGGGACAGACACAGCAGCAAAGAAGGATACATGTCAGTCAATCAATGTGTCCGGAGCAGTAGCAAGCTACCATGGCTCGGTGGAAGCACAAAGAGGCAGTTTCCCGTAAAGAGTACTACTAAAGGCACACAACTAGGTGTCGGATCCCATACATACCGTTGCATGTCACACATACGCACGACATGCCCGATATGCATAGATACAACCATGGCATCACAACATAACCATACAACAACATGACTTTTATTTAAGAGGCTTAGATGAGCCTTGCATAATATGTTCTTACAGATAGGGGTCTCATGACCCAACACTGAAGTCATACAAACATGTTCATACAAGCCAAGCAGAAGCATAAAGTTGTTTGAGTACAGACAGATGAAAGGGGTAAAAAGGCACATGGCCTGACTATCTACTGCCCGCCATAGGGCAAAGGTCGTAGCTGGGACACCAGCTATTTGGCATCGTAGACATCTAGAAAGAACCCACCCGAAGGGTCCTAGGTCTCATCTGCAACATTTATTAAGCAAACATGAGTACAAATGTACTCAGCAAGTCTTTAAAGCAGACCTAGGCTAACTATGCTCGTGTATCAACAAAGGGGGAGGTGGAGTTTATGCACCAATGCCAGCTTTGACTCATGGCTAACCTACACTACTCAATTTTAACTCTTTGTTTACATTTTAGATATCGCACACGAGTCCACTAACTCCATACCAATACACCACCATGGATTCACTTCCCTCCTGGAAGAGTGTCATCCACGGTACTCACACTTGTCTTGATATTTTTATGAGTATCCATTAGATTATCTATAAACAACATAAGTTCTCCAAGTAGTCCATATCCGAGGACGCGGCTATTCGAATAGTTTCATACCCTACAGGGGTGTATTTATTCACACACGCTCTCACCACTTATCACTCAGTGCTCGTAAAACCATGCACCTCGGCAACCTTCAAGCGGAAGCCCAGCGAGGGAGTCGGAAACGACCGTCAATCTCATAAGACCTCTAGTCCAGGTTATCGCCTATTTGAGACTGAACCCGCACGGAAGTCCGGCCGAAGTTTCCGCTACGGCCCCAAACGATGTGCGCAGGGTACACCGTGCCACTGCCTACCGCGTCGTAACCCACCCCTAGGGTCAACGCTACGCATGGACTCCAGCATGCTATAAACACCAGAAACTACTTGCAACTCTTGGACTCAGGACTCCAATGTGTGGTAGCAACTAGTCTTGGATCACAAACCCGGAACTCAATTCCTAAGAACGGTCCCAATGAGAGAACCCGCTATGTGCTCCTACATAGCCTCTCATCACTACCTTTACCAAATTGAGTTCATCATAACATCGTCACATCAGGCAACATTGTTTCACTCAATTCATCACCCAGATGAAACCGACCTGACACAACTCCAAGCCTAGCAAGCATCGCAGGCAAAGTAAGCTAAGCACATCATGGCACAAGCATCTACCAGGTATTCTAGGTTGCAAGGTTTAGCTATTTAATGTGACAATGTCAGGTTATGCAACAGAATAGGATCATCTATCGTGTATGACTAACATGTGATCGGTTGTCCTGATGCAATAAACGAGAGCAGGAGCGAGAGAGTGGGATATTATCGGAATGATCAAAGGGGTTGCTTGCCTTGCTGGGAAACGGAAAGGTTCTCTCCTTCCTCGGGATACTCGGGGGTATCCTCAGGAGCAGGGCCTACCAGAATACTGATAAGAAACAATCAACACACGCAAGTGCAACAATATGATGCATGATCATGGCATGACACCATCTATGGATGAGCTAATGCAACTAGTGATCATGTTGATTTGAAATGAATTTGAATATAGGTTCAAATTTCTTTATTTCGAATTCCGAATAATAACCTATTAGTAAATGTCAATGTTCACCTATTTAGATTGCTCTAACATGCATGACAATATCACCATTGCATTCATTGGATTTTTCTGATAAATTTTCATATATAAATTATTTCTGTCTGATTTCGAATTTATTTATAGAATTTTATAAGATTTGAACATTTCCAAGATTTATTTATAATCAGGAAAAGCTTTTATTGGATCAGCCTTTGGTCAGCATAACGTCAGCAGGTCAGCTAGCCGTTGACAGTTCAAATCTGACCAGTGGGGCCCACTGGTCAGTGACACAGTCAATAACCAGAAGGTTAGTTTTAATTTATACTCTAATTAACTAACTTGACCCACATGTCAATGACTAATTAGGACAATTGATTTAATTATTTTAGTTTTAAACTTTAATTAACTAAAACAGGGTCGGGCCCACCTGTCAATGGCACAGGGGGTTAATTAACTTAACAAGGGGGCCCACCTACAGGGCTCAGGCGACGGGCTCATCGCCGGCGACCTCTGGTCGCGGCGGCTTCCGTGCTGCCGGCCACGAAAGCGATAGCCGGAGGCACTGGGGCGAAGCCCCTGCTCGCCCACACCAAGGGAAGCTAGCGGAGGGCGCGGGGAACGCCGGAGCTCGCGGCCGGAGCTCGGCCAGGGAAGGCCTCGGTGCTAGGGCCTGTGAGAGGGGGCGCTGGACGTCGGGGCGACACCTACGGGCCCGTGCAAGCACGCCGGGGTGCTCAACTGAGCACGGCGGGTGCTCTGGCCACTGTGCCCATTAACGCCGGCGGCGGGGAGCTTCGGGCGTGATGGGAACGGCGACTACGGCAGCTAAACGACAAGGGGGAGGAGGGGAATCGACGAAGGGGCTCACGGCGCAGCTGATGATGGAGCTTGCGGGCTCGGGGATGCGCCATGGCGATGAATTGGCGGCGGCGACGACTTCGGATGCCGACGGGAGAGAAGAACAGAGAGGGGGAGCGAGAGGGAGAGCACTGGACGAGATGGAGGGCGGGAAAAGGCCACGGCGATGGAGGGGGGGCGCTGGCGCTCCCAAGGGGCTCCACGGCAGCCAGGCAAGCAAGAGCTGGCCAGCACGCCGCTGCCAAACGCCCTCCTCCCTACTGGTAGGAGGTTGAAGACGGTGGGGCTGGCTGGGCGAGCTGGGCCAGCTCCACCTGGGCCTCCCCTTCTTCTTTTTCTTTCTTTTTTTTTCTTTCTGTTAAATGATCTGACATTTGTTTATTTATTTGCAGGTAAAATGACTTTGCAAAATATCCCATATATTTTCTATGATGAAGTTTGAATATTTCAAACTTGTCTAAAAAGTTTCAGGATATTCTGAAAACAAAAATAATGAAAGTGCTTTATTTAATGATTTCAGGAGCCTTATCAATTATTTTTGAATTACTTTGATTGTTCGAATAATTAGAATGGTCCATGTTATAATCTTGCCCAAATTTACCAAACATAGGGAACATTTTTAGTGGGCATTTTGGATTTGTTGAATTTTCACCAAATTTGAGTTGTTTTGATTCAAAGTTAGCTTGGGGTTTCCTTTTTGTTCCCCATTTCATGTGGATGCAAAATGAAACATGATGCAAGCACAAAACTATTCCTAGGACATCTAGTTAGGGTTGTGACATACGATACCGGGGCACCTCCCCGAAGCTTGGCACAAGCCAAGGGGAGTGCCCATACCCATGTCTTTAGTTATCCTGCTTCAGAGGTGATGATTTTGGAGTTGTTGATGAGGTTGGAAGTTTGTCTAGTTTCCTTCTAAGCATAAAATTTTGTTCCCTCGGGTTGTCCACCTCCTGCTCGAGCTTCAATATCTTTTGACATAATTCTTCCTTGTTCTCCTGTGGGAAATGAGAAGGTATAAATAGAACCTTGGGTTTTTGCTGGGTGTTGGGAAGGTTTGATTTCTTGAACTCCACGTGCATATCTCCTGGCTGAGGCAGGGGGCCCTTTTCTTCATCCGAGCTTTCTTCCTCGTACTTGCCTTCTTGTTCTTCCTCCAAGAAAAATCCATAAGGTTCTAAGTCCCCGTAACGGTTGGGATTGGCAAGATAATGCGATATATAGCTCTCCCCATCAAAATCTTGGGACGACATATTGCTCTAAATCTGCTGCGAAAACAGCTCAAAGAGAAAATAGGAGGTATTGGTGTGATATGAAAGTCAAAACCTTCAGGAGATTATATAATGAAATTTTACCGACCCGAAGGAGTATGCCACAAGAAAACGGAGTCCGGATGGCACACGAGGTGCCCAGAAGCCCTAGGGGCGCGCCTAGGGGGGTAGGGCATGCCTAGCAGGCTTGTTGCCTCCTCGTGCACTATTCGGACTACTTTAAATTTTCCTAATTTTTTAAATATTCCAAAACAAATAAAAATTGCCATTGAAAAAGTTTGGAGTCTTTTTACTCACCGTACCACATACCTATTCCTTTTCGGAATCTGAAATGTTTCGGTAAGTCTCCCTAATGTCCTCCTCTAGAGTTATGGTATTGATGATATTGGTTTCAACATTTATGGGAGTACCTGAGATAAAATGTTTGATTCTTTGACCATTCACCAACTTCGGGTTTGTGCCTTCGCCGTTGTTAATCTTGATGGCACTGGAACGGTATACCTCCTCGATAACGTAAGGACCTTCCCATTTAGAGAGAAGTTTTTCTACAAAAAATCTAAAATGAGAATTGTATAGCAAGACATGATCACCTACATTAAATTCATGCTTTTGTATCCTTCGATCATTCCATTTCTTAACCTTTTCTTCAATCAACTTGGCATTCTCATAGGCTTCGGTTCTGCATTCGTCAAGTGAGATAATGTCAAATAACCTCTCTCACCAGCAGGTTTGAAATCATAATTGAGCTCTTTGATTGCCCAATAAGCTTTATGTTCTAGTACTAGAGGTAAGTGACATGCTTTACCGTAAACCATCTTATATGGAGATATACCTATAGAGTTTTTCTCAGCAGTTCTATAAGCCCACAATGCATCGTCAAGTTTCTTAGACCAATTCTTCCTAGATCTATTAATAGTCTTTTGCAAAATCAATTTAATTTCTCTATCGCTCAATTATACTTGTCCACTAGAGTGAGGATGATAAGGAGATGCAATTCTACGATTAACATCGTATTTAGCGAGCAATTTACGGAAAGCACCATGAATAAAGTGTGAACCACCATCAGTCATCAAATATCTAGGGAATCCAAATCTAGGGAAAATAACTTCTTTAAGCATTTTAATAGAAGTGTTATGATCAGCGTCAATTTAATTTCTCTATTGCTCAATTATACTTGACCATTAGGGTGAGGATGATAAGGAGATGCAATTCTACGATTAACATCGTATTTAGCGAGAAATTTACGGAAAGCACCATGAATAAAGTGTGAACCAACATTAGTCATTAAATATCTAGGGACTCCAAATCTGGGGGGGGGAAACTTCTTTAAGAATTTTAATACAATCAACTACAACTAGAATATGGATACAATCTGGGGGGGGGGGAATATCTAAGCACTACTAGTTGGAATAGCTTTTACCCACTTAGTAACATAATCAACTACAACTAGAATATGAGTATACCCGTTAGATTCTGGAAAAGGACCCATATAATCAAAACCGCAAACATCAAATGGTTCGATAACAAGAGAGTAATTCATAGGCATTTCCTGACGTCTACTAATATTACCAATTCTTTGACATTCATCACAAGACAAGATGAACTTACGAGCATCCTTGAAGAGAGTAGGCCAATAAAACCCAGATTATATTACCTTATGTGCAGTTCTATCTCCAGCGTGGTGTCCTCTGTAGGCTTCGGAGTGACACTTGCGTAAAATCTGTTCATGTTCATGCTCAGGTACACAACGTCTAATAATACCATCTACTCCTTCTTTATAAAGGTGTGGGTCATCCCAAACGTAATGCCTTAAATCATAGAAGAACTTTTTCTTTTGTTGGTATGTGAAACTAGGAGGTATAAATTTAGCAACAATGTAATTGGCATAATCAGCATACCAAGGAGCATTATGTCAAGCATTTATGACAACTAATTGTTCATCAAGAAAGCTATCATCAATAGGTAGTGGGTCATAAAGAACATTTAATAATCTAGACAAGTTATCTGCCACAGGGTTATCAGGACCCTTTCTATCAATGATATGCAAATCAAATTATTGTAGCAGGAGGACCCACCTAATAAGTCTAGGTTTAGCATCTTTATTTTCCATAAGGTACTTAATAGCAGCATGATCGGTGTGAACAGTTACTTTGGAATCAATAATATATGGTCTAAACTTATGACAAGCAAACATGGCTGCTAAAAATTCTTTTTCAGTAGTAGCATAGTTTCTTTGAGCATTGTCTAGAGTTTTACTAGCATAATGGATCACATTTAATTTCTTATCGACACTTTGTCCTAGAATAGAACCAACAGCATAATCACTAGCATCACACATAAATTTCAAAGGGTAGATTCCACTTGGGTGGTTGAACAACTGGTGCGGTAATCAGGGCATTCTTAAGAATTTCAAATGCTTCCTCACAATCATCATCAAAAACAAACGGGACATCTTTTTGCAAAAGATTCGTGAGAGGCCTAGAAATCTTATAGAAATCTTTGATAAACCTCCTATAGAAACCAGCATAACCAAGGAAACTTCTTATACTTTTGATATCCGTAGGGCACAACATTTCTTCAATGGCATCAACTTTAGCTTTATCAACTTCAATATCTCTTTCGGAGATCTTGTGCCCCAAGACAATACCTTCATTAACCATAAAGTGGCACTTTTCCCGGTTCAAGACAAGATTAGTTTCTTCACATCTCTGCAAAACTCGATCAAGGTTTCTCAAACAATCATCAAATGAAGTTCCTAAATGGAAAAATCATCGATGAAAACCTCGAGAATCTTTTAACAAAATTCATATAATATAGCCATCATACATCTTTGAAAGGTAGCAGGTGCATTGCATAAACCAAAAGGCATACGTCTATAAGCAAAGGTACCGAAAGGGCAAGTAAAAGTGGTTTTTTCTTGATCATGGCTTGATCCAAGTATTTGAGATAAACCAGAGTAACCGTCTAGAAAGCAAAAATGAGTATGTTTGGATAACCTTTCTAGCATTTGATCAATAAAAGGTAAAGGCTAATGATCTTTCTTAGTAGCTTTATTTAATTTCCTAAAACCAATTACCATTCTATAGCCTGAAACAATTCTTTGCAGGGTCAATTCATTTCTATCATTAGGAACAACGGTAATACCTCCCTTTTTAGGGACACAATGGACAGGACTAACCCATCTACTATCATCAACAGGATAAATTATACCTGCCTCCAGAAGCTTTAGTATTTATTTTCTTACCACTTCTTTCATCTTAAGGTTCAGTCGTCGTTGGTGATCAATAACTGGTTTTGCATCAGGCTCCATATTAATCTTATGCTGTCATAGATTGGGACTAATGCCCTTAAGATCATCAAGAGTATAACCAATAGCAGCACGGTGCTTCCTCAGAGTTTTCAATAATCTCTTTTCATCATGCTCTAAAAGGTTAGCACTAATAATAACAGGATATATCTCCTTTTCATACAGATAAGCATATTTCAACGTATCAGGTAACTACTTGAGCTCAAATAAGGGATCACCCTTGGGCGGAGGAGGATCCCCAAGTATTTCTACAGGTAAGTTGCGCTTCAAAATAGGCTGCTGATCAAAGAAGATTTCCTCTATTTCATTCCTCTCACTCATATGCATATCATTTTCATGGTCTGGGAAATATTGTTCTAAAGGATCAGTAGGAGGTAAAGCAATAGATGCGAGACCAGTAATTTCATATTTACTAGGCAATTCTTTGTGATTGGGTTGTCTACGAAATTTAGAGAAATTAAAATCATGACACACATCTCCAAAACTCACAGTAAATATTTCTTTCTCACAATCAATCCTATCATTAATAATATTCAAGAAGGGTCTGCCAAATATAATGGGATAAAAATTATCTTGTGGGGAACCAAGAACAAGAAAATCAATAGGATATTTTATTTTCCCACACAAGACTTCAACATCTCTAACAATCCCCATCGATGCAATAGCATCTCAATTAGCAAGCTTAATAGTAACATCAATTTCCCCTAGTTCAATTGGTGCAATATCATGCATGATTTCTTTGTATAAGGAATAGGGGATTGCACTTACGCTAGCACCCATATCACACAAGCCATGATAACAATGATCTCCTATTTTAACAGAAACAACAGGCACACCAACAACTGGTCTATGTTTATGCTTAGTATCAGGTCTAGCAATTCTAGTCGCTTCATTGCAGAAATGAATAACATGCCCATCAATACTATCAACCAAGAGATCTCTAACCATAGAAATACTAGGTTAAACTTTAATTTGTTCAGGGGGTGTAGGTGTTCCAATACAAATCTTACGAACCACGGTCGAAGCTTTAGCATGTTCCTTTATCCTAACAGGGAAGGGTGGTTTCTCAATGTAAGCAGTAGGGACAACAGGATCCACATTATAAGTAATAGTTTTCTCTTCAAGTTTAATGGGTTCAATTAATTTCACTTCAATGGGAGGATGATATTTAAACCACTTCTCCTTAGGGAGATCAACATGAGTAGAAAAAGATTCACAGAAAGAAGCTACTATCTCAGAGTCAAGTCCATCTTTAGTGCTAAATTCATGAAAAGCATCGGTATCTACGAAGGATTTAACACATTCAAACTTAAGGTTCATACCTGACTCCTTACCTTCGTCGAGTTCCCAATCCTCAAAGTTGCGTTTAATTCTTTCCAATAAATCCCATTTGAATTCAATATCTTTCTTCATAAAAGAACCAGCACAAGAAGTATTGAGCATGGATTGATCATTACGAGAAAGCCAAGCATAAAAATCCCGAATAATAATTTCTCTCGAGTGCTCATGATTGGGGCATGAATATAACATTGACTTAAGCCTCCCCCAAGCTTGAGCGATTGTTTCTCCTTCACGAGGCCAAATATTGTAAATATAATTCCGATCATGATGAACTAGATGCATAGGATAGAAATTCTGATGAAATTCCATTTCTAGCTGGTTGTAGTTCCATGATCCAATATCATCACATAGCATGTACCATGCCAATGCCTTCTCCTTCAAATATAAAGGACAGAGCTTCTTCTTTAATACATCCTCGGGCAAACCTTCAAGCTTAAATAATCCAGAAACTTCATCTACATAGATTAGATGCAAATCAGGATGTAGTGTTCCATCTCCTGCATAAGTATTAGCTAGCAGTTTCTCTATCATACCCAAAGGAATTTCATAATAAATATTCTCAATAGATGCATCAGGTTGAGGACGCCTTTTTCTGCTTCCGGTCAAGGTGAAGATACCCTCAACAAGCCCCTCAAAGGATTACTTTCCATAGTGACAAGCGACAGTAAATTTCAGCACAGTATATAAATTTGTCCTTACCAAGTTCCAATCACCAAAGGCGCTTCACTCCCCGGCAATGGCACCAGAAAAGCGTCTTGATGACCCACAAGTATAGGGGATATATCGTCGTCCTTTCAATATGTAAGAGTGTCGAACCTAACGAGGAGCGCAAGGAAATGACAAGTGGTTCTCAGTAAGGTATTCTCTAAAAGCACTGAAATTATCGGTAACAGATAGTTTGTGATAAGATAATTCGTAACGGGTAGCAAGTAACAATTGTAACAAAGGTGCAGAAAGGTGTCCCAATCCTTTTTATAGCAAAGAACAAGCCTGGAAAAACTCTTATATAAAGCAAGGCGCTCTCGAGGACACATGGGAATTTATGTCAAGCTAGTTTTCATCATGCTCATATGATTTGTGTTCGCTACTTTGATAATTTGATATGTGGGTGGGCCGGTGCTTGGGTGCATCCCTTACTTGGACAAGCCTCCCAATTATGATTAAACCCTCCTACAAGCATCTGTAGCTACGAAAGAAGAATTACGAAAAATCTAACCATAGCATGAAACACGTGGATCCAAATCAGCCCCTTACGAAGCAACGCATAAACTAGGGTTTAAGCTTCTGTCACTCTAGTAACCCATCATCTACTTATTACTTCCCAATGCCTTCCTCTAGGCCCAAACAATGGTGAAGTGTTATGTAGTCGACGTTGACATAACACCACTAGAGGAGAGACAACATACATCTCATCAAAATATCGAATGATATGAAATTCACATGATTACTTATAACAGGACTTATCCCATGTCCTGAGGAACAGTACTAGAAAAAAGGCTATTAGTGGCGCACCAGTTTTTGCTATTAATGGCGCACTATAGGTGCGCCACTATTAACACGCCACTAGTAACAAATAGTAATGGCGCACCTCTGGTGCGCCATTAGTATCCCATATAATAGTGGCGCACCACATAGTGCGCTATTACTATGTCCAACAGTGCGCTATTACTATGCCTCCTTGGGGGGCAGATTTACCTTCCCCTATGCCCCCAAGTGCGCCATTACTATGCCCCATAATGCGCCACTGGTATTTAGCCTTGGTGCTCCACTAATGCTCAATATGGTGCGCCACTACTATGAATATTAGGAATTATTATTTTTTGCCTTTCTGGTATTTGCACAGGTTACAAAATACGTTACAACACAGAATATAAACATCACACAATAGAATTCACCATATTAGTCTCCAAATTCGAAATAGCGAACAAAGTTCAAGCATTACCAAGTTTAGGTCTCGAGACATTAGCAAAGTTCATCATATTAGCCGAGTTTGTCGTCACATTACAAAGTCGATATCGATCATCTAAACTACCATCACATAGAAGAGAGCTGCGGTCACGATGAGCATCATCGCGACGAAACTGGTCTTCATCCGGTTCCTCCTCCGCTCCCTCCTCTCTCCCACTAGATAGCGCGCATATCTAGCTTCTGCCTCCGCCCTAGTGGTGTACCCTTTGTAACTGTTACCACTGAAACGGTGAACCTATCTCCGACACTCCTCCCAGTCGTTGTAGACTTCGGGAACCTCACCCTTGTACACGACATACGACGACATCTCTATGCACTAGACAAACAAAACGTTAGTAGCAATTCACAGATAATATATAAGCAATATATAAGTATGCAACAAAAGGATCGGAAGAGAAAAGCAACACATTAATAGCATGATTCATGGTCCTACTAATAAATAGCTTCGATTACATATAAGTTGAACGACTGTCCAAACTAAAGAGACATACAAGTTCATTAAAGTTTAATTACAACATGAGCTAATCGATATTTCAGAACTACATAGCATCAATACTTTCAACTCGACTAAGGGACCAGAGCGTGGATGAAGCCGCCGTCTTTCGTGATGGTCATGAATGTGCGGTCGTTGTCAGCCTGCATTTGTAGCGTTGTTTCTATTTCACTGTTGGATGGTTGATATTTGAGGTAGAAGTGCCCCGAGGTACAAAGGACTTCTTGATAGATGATTTCCGCAAACTCCGACTGGATGCGAAAGAATTCTTGTCTGATGTCCGCGTCCTGGATTGCCGACAAGCATGCGGCCCATTCTTTGAGATTATTTGGTAGCATAAGGTGATGAAGGTCTCGTACGATCGCCCGCATGTGATGGAGGGCGTAGTAGGCATCCTTCTGAATGCCAGACGGCTGCTTGACGTAGGGGAACGCCGTTACGTGGGTGAACACGTGCTTGTCGTACCTACAAATTTGCCTCCAGATTTGGCGTAGCCGCGGAGAGCATCATCAAGAACTTTCTTGATATTTGTGTATGTTGGGGAATGTTGCATGGGAAACAAAAATTTTCCTATGCACACACAAATCTATCCATGGTGATGAGCATCTACGAGAGGGAGAGTGGATCCACATACCCTTGTAGATCGCTAAGCGAGAAGCGTTAAGAAACGCGATTGGTGTAGTCAAACGTCTTCACGATCCAAATCGCCGTGCGTCCCGCGATCCAATCCCGATCCGTCCCGCAATCCGATCACGTTCCGTCTCACGAACTTGATCACGATCCGTCCACAAACTTGATCACAATCCTTCCGATCTAGCACCGAACGGACGACACCTCCGCGTTTAGCACACGTACAGCTTGATGACGATCTCCACCGTCTTGATCTAGCAAGAAGGAGTGGAGAGGAAGAAGAGTTATCCGGTAGCCTAATGGCGCTCCGGCGATGGTGGTGGAGCAATTCCGACAGGGCTTCGCCTAAGCACTGCAGAAAACCGATCTAGAGGAGAAACTATGCACTGGACGAACGGGTAGCACGTGGCTGAAAATCTAGTGCAAAAACCCTCTATACCACTAGTATATATAGGAGGAAGATAGGAGAGGAGGCATCCTTAGCTTCCCAAGCCAAGGGCTTTGGCCGGAAGGAGTTGGAGGAGGTGGAGTCCACCTCCAATCCTAGTAGGACTAGGATTCACCTATTTTGCCTCTTTTCCACCTTTTCTCTTGGGCTTTCTCCTTCCAGCCGCGTGGAACTCTTGTGGTTGTTACACCAGCTCACAAAGGGCTTGTTTACACTCTCCCACAGACCATGTAGCCTCTTGGGTGGAAATACCCCTCCCGGAGGTCTCCCGATACACTACCGGCACTCCCGGTACACTACCATGAGCCCGAAACTTTTCCGGCGACCAAAATTGGACTTCCTATATATGAATCTTTACATCCGGACCATTCCGGAGCTCCTCGTGACATTAGGGATCTCATCCAGGACTACAAACAACCTTCTGCTCCACCATACATAACTCTGTCCTACCGAAACGTCACCAAACCTTAAGTGTGCAGACCCTGCGGGTTCGAGAACTATGTAGACATGACCGAGACACCTCTACGGTAAATAACCAATGGCGGGACATGGATGTCCACATTGGTTCCTACATATTCTACGAAGATCTTTATCGGTCGAACCTCTATGTCAAGGATTTAGTTAATCCCGTATGATGTTCCCTTTGTTCTTCGGTATGTTACTTGCCCGAGATTCGATCGTCGGTATCTCCATACCTAGTTCAACCTCGTTACTGGCTAGTCTCTTTACTCGTTCGTAATACAAGATCTCGCAACTAACACTTAGTCACATTGCTTAGAAGGCTTATTGTGATGTTGTATTAACGAGTGGGCCCTGAGATACCTCTCCGTCACACGGAGTAACAAATCCCAGTCTTGATCCATGCCAACTCAACAGACACCCTCGGAGACACCTGTAGAGCACCTTTATAGTCACCCAGTTACATTGCGACGTTTGATACACACAAGGTACTCCTCCGATATCTGTGAGTTGCATGATCTCATGATCATAGGAAAATATACTTGACATGCAGAAAACAGTAGGAATAAACTGACACGATCATAAGCTACGTTTGTAGTTTGGGTCTTTGTCCATCACATCATTCTCTTAATGATGTGATCCCGTTATCAAATGACATCTCATGTCCATGGCTAGGAAACCTTAACCATCTTTCGATCAACGAGCTAGTCCACTAGAGGCATACCAGGGACATTGTGTTTGTCTATGTATCCACACATGTATCCATGTTTTAGTTAATACAATTATAGCATGGATAATGAACGATTATCATGAACAAGGAAATACAATAATAAACACTTTATTTATTGCCTCTAGGGCATATTTCCAACAGTCTCCCACTTGCACTAGAGTCAATAATCTAGTTCACATCACTATGTGATTTACATTGTAATGAATCGAACACCCATGCAGTTCTGGTGTTGATCATGTTTAGCCCTTGGAAGAGGTTTAGTCAACGGGTCTGCAACATTCAGATCCATGTGCACTTTGCATATATTTATGTCTTTCTCCAAGATGTAATCACGGATGGAGTTGAAGCGTCCCTTTATGTGTCTGGTCCTCTTGTGAAACCTTGGTTCCTTGGCCAGAGCAATGGCACCAGTGTTGTCACATAATAGGTTCATTGGATTCAGTGCACTGGGCACTACTCCAAAATCTGTCATGAACTGCTTCATCCAGACACCATCCTTCGCCGCCTCCGAGGCTGCAATGTATTCCGCTTCGCACGTAGAATCAGCTACCACGCTTTGCTTGGAACTGCACCAGCTTACCGCTCCCCCGTTAAGAATAAATATGTATCCGGTTTGCGACTTAGAGTCATCCGGATCAGTGTCAAAGCTTGCATTGACGTAACCCTTTATGACGAGCTTTTCATCACCTCCATAAACGAGAAACATTTGCTTAGTCCTTTTCAGGTACTTAAGGATATTCTTGACCGCTTGCTAGTGCTCCATTCCAGGATCACTTTGAAACCTTCGGGCCATACTTATGGCAAGGCTGACATCGGGTCTTGTGCATAGCATTGCATACATGATAGAGACTATGGCTGAAGCATAGGGGATGACACTCATCTTTTCTCTATCTTCTGTAGTTACTGGGCATTGAGTCTTACTCAACTTCACACCTTGTAACACAGGCAAGAACCCCTTCTTGGACTGTTCCATTTTGAACTTCTTCAAAACTTTATCAAGGTATGTGCTCTGTTAAAGTGCTATTAAGCATCTCGATCTATCTCTATAGATCTTAATGCCTAATATGAAAGCAGCTTCTCCTAGGTCCTTCATTGAAAAACTCTTGTTCAAATATTCCTTCACGCTTTCCAGCATTTCTATATTGTTTCCAATCAGCAATATGTCATCCACATATAATACTAGAAACGCTATAGAGCTCCCACTCGCTTTCTTGTAAATACAAGCTTCTCCGTAAACTTGTATAAACTCAAATGCTTTGATCACCTCATCAAAGCGCTTATTCCAACTCCAAGATGCTTGCACCAGTCCATAAATGGATCGCTGGAGTTTGCAAACTTTGTCAGCATTCTATGGATCGGCAAAACCTTCGGGTTGCATCATATACAACTCTTCCTCAAGGAAACTGTTGAGGAACGCTGTTTTGACATCCATCTGCCAAATTTCATAGTCAAAATAAGCAGCTATTGCTAACATGATTCTGATAGACTTAAGCATCGCTACGGGTAAGAAAGTCTCATCATAGTCAACTCCTTGAACTTGTGAAAAACCCTTTGCCATAAGTCGAGCTTTATAGACGGTGACATTACCGTCCGCGTCTGTCTTCTTCTTACAGATCCATTTGTTCTGAATGGCCTTTCGCCCTTCAGGTAATACTTCCAAAGTCCATACTTTGTTTTCATACATGGATCCATCTCGGATTTCATGGCCTCTAACCATTTATCAGAATCCGGGCCCATCACTGCTCCTCCATAGCTCGTAGGTTCATTGTTGTCCAACAACATAACCTCCAAGATAGGGTTGTCATACCACTCAGGGGTAGTACACGGCCTTGTCGACCTACGAGGTTCAATAGAAGCTTGATCCGAAGCTTCATGATCATCATCATTAACTTCCTCTTCTACCGTTGTAGGTTCCATAGAAACATCTTTCTGCGTTGCGCTACTTTCTGGTTGAAGTAAAGGTTCAATAAACTCATCAAGCTCTATTTTCCTCCCACTCAATTCTTTCGAGAGAAACTCTTTCTCAAGAAATGTACCGTTCTTAGCGACAAACACTTTGCCTTTGGATCTGAGATAGAAGGTATACCCGACTGTCTCTTTCTGGTATCCTATGAAGACGCATTTCTCCACTTTGGGTTCCAGCTTTTCAGGCTGAAGCTTTTTGACATAAGCATCACATCCCCAAACTTTAAGAAACGACAATTTTGGCTTCTTGCCAAACCACAGTTCATATGGCGTCGTCTCAATGGATTTTGATGGTGCCCTATTTAAAGTGAATGCAGCTATCTCTAACCCCAAAACGATAATGGCGAATCAGCAAGAGACATCATAGAATGCACCATATCTAATAAGGTTCGACTACGACGTTCGGACACACCATTACGATGTGGTGTTCCGGGCGGTGTCAACTGTGAAGCAATTCCACACTGTCTTAAGTGACTGCCAAACTCATAACTCAGATATTCACCTCCTCGATCAGATCACAGTAACTTAATCTTCTTGTTACGATGATTCTCAACTTCACTCTGAAATTGCTTGAAGTTTTCAAACGTTTCAGACTTGTGTTTCATTAAGTAAATATACCCATATCTACAGTGAAGTTGAGAAAATAACGATATCCACCCCGCGTTGTAACATTCATTGGACTGCACACATCAGTATGTATGATTTCCAATAAGTCACTCGCCCGTTCCATTGTTCCAGAGAACGGCGTTTTAGTCATCTTGCCCATGAGGCATGGTTCACATGTGTCAAGTTATTCAAAATCAAGTGACTCCAAAATTCCATCAGCATGGAGCTTCCTCATGCGTTTTACACCAATATGACCTAAACGGCAGTGCCACAAGAAAGTGGTACTATCATTATCAACTCTACATCTTTTGGCATCAATGTTATGAACATGTGTGTCATCACTATCAAGATTCAAAATGAATAAACCCCTAACATTGGGTGCATGACCATAAAAGATATTACTCATATAAATAGAAGAACCTTTATTCTCTGATTTAAATGAGTAACCGTCTCGCAATAAACAAGATCCATATATAATGTTCATGCTTAACGCAGGCACTAAATAACAATTATTCAGGTTCATCACTAATCCCGATGGAAATCGAAGAGAGAGCATGCCGACGACGATCACATCAACCTTGGAACCATTTCCCACGCACATCGTCACTTCGTCCTTTGCTAGCCTTCGTTTATTCCGTAGTTCCTGCTTTGAGTTGCAAATGTGAGCAACTGAACCAGTATCAAATACCCAGGCACTACTACGAGAGCTAGTAAGGTACACATCAATAACATGTATATCATATATACCTTGTTTGTCGTTGGCCGTCTTCTTGTCAGCCAGGTACTTGGGGCAGTTCCGCTTCCAGTGACCAGTTCCCTTGCAATGAAAGCACTCAGTTTCTGGCTTGGGTCCATGCTAGGGCTTGTTTACAGGAGTAGCAACTGCTTTGCCATCCTTCTTGGTTTTACCCTTCTTGCCCTTGCCCTTGACTTTGCCATTTTTCTTGAAACTAGTGGTTTAATTTACCATCAACACTTGATGTTCTTTCTGGATTTCAGACTCAGCGACTTTTAGCATCGCAAATAGCTCGGCGACTGACTTGTTCATCCCGTGCATGTTATAGTTCATCACAAAGCTCTTGTAACTAGGTGGCAGTGATTGAAGAACTCTGTCAGTGATCGCCTCTAGCGGAAGGGAAATTCCCAACTCCACTAGATGAGTTGAATACCCAGATATTCTGAGTATATGTTCACTAATAGACCTGTTCTCCTCCATCTTGCAAGCATAGAACTTATCGGAGGTTTCATACCTCTCGATCCGGGCGTTCTTCTGAAAGATAAACTTCAACTCCTAGAACATCTCATATGCTCCATGACGTTCAAAACATCTTTGAAGGCCCGGTTCTAAGCCATACAATATTGCACACTGAACTATTGAGTAATCTCCAGTATGTGCCTCCCAAGCGTTCATAACGTCTTCGGAGGTCATGTCTTCTGGTTGGTCGCCAAGCGGTGCATCAAGGACATATGATTTCTGGGAAGCCGTGAGGATAATCCTCAGATTACGGGCCCAGTCAACAAAGTTACTTCCATCATCTTTCAACTTAGCTTTCTCTAGGAACGCACTATAATTCAGGGGTGCTATTGCGCGATCCATTGATCTACAACATAAATATGCAAACTTCACTTAGACTATTGTTCAAGATAATGAGTTTAGTTAATCAAATTACTAAAGCTCCGACTCAAATGGACATCCCTCAGGTCATCTGAGTGCCACATGATCCAAATCCACCAAGTCAAGTCCGATCATCACGTGAGTTGAGGTGGCTTCAATGGTGAACATCATTATGTTAATCATATCTACTATATGACTCATGTTCGACCTTTCGGTCTCTTGTGTTCCAAGGCCATGTTTGTACCTGCTAGGCTCGTCAAGGTTAACCTGAATGTTTTGCACGTGCAACACTGGCTTGCACCCGTTGTATGTGAACGTAGAGTCTATCACACCCGATCATCACGTGGTGTCTCAACACGATGAATTTCCGCAATGGTCCACACTCGGGGAGAACACAATTTATCTTGAAATTTAAGTGAGGGATCACCTTATAATGCTACCGTCATACTAAGAAAAACAAGGTGCATAAAAGGATTAACATCACATGCAATTCATAAGTGACATGATATGGCCATGAACTTGTGCTTTAGATCTCCATATTGAAAGCACCGGCATGATCTCCATCGTCACCGGCAAGACACCATGATATCCATCATCTTGATCTCCATCAACGTGTCGCCATCGGGGTTGTCGCGACCAACATGCTTCTACTACTATTGCTACCGTTGAGCGATAAACTAAAGCATTACATAGCGCTTAATGATTGACACGCAGGTCATACAATAATTAAAGACAACCCTATGGCTCCTACCGATTGTCGTACTCATCGACATGCAAGTAATGAAATTCTATACATCACATGATCATCTCATACATCACATATATCACATCATGTAATTGGCCATATCACATCACAACATACCCTGCAAAAACAAGTTAGACGTCCTCTAATTGTTGTCGCATGTTTTACGTGGCTGCTACGAGTTTCTAGCAAGAACGATTCATACCTACGCATAAACCACAACGGTGATGCATAATTTGCTTTTCAACCTTCTCAAGGACCGCCTTTGTCGAATCCGATCCAACTAAAGTGAGAGAAACTACCACCCACAAGTCATGTAGGCAACAAGTTGCGTCGAGGGAACCGGTCTCTCGTAAGCGTATGAGTAATGTTGCTCCGGGCCGCTTCATCTCACAAGACCGCTGAACCAAAATCCGACCAAGGGAGGAAGCAATCTAAGCATCAACGCCCACAAACCTTTTGTGTTCTACTCGAGATCTCATATACACATAGACCTAGCTCATGATGCCACTATTAGGGAACGTTGCATGGGAAACAAAAAAATTCCTATGCACACACAGAACTATCCACGGTGATGAGCATCTACGAGAGGGAGATTGGATCCACATACCCTTGTAGATCACTAAGCGGGAAGCGTTAAGAAACGCGGTTGGTGTAGTCGAACATCTTCACGATCCAAATCGCCGTGCGTCCCGCGATCCAATCACGATCCGTCCCGCGATCCAATCATGATCCATCCCGCGATCCGATCACGATCCATCTCACGAACTTGACCACGATCCGTCCCACGAACTTGATGACGATCCTTCCAATCTAGCACCGAACGGACGACACCTCCGCGTTCAGCACACGTACAACTTGATGACGATCTCCACCGTCTTGATCTAGCAAGAAGAAGTGGAGAGGAGGAAGAGTTCTCCGGCAGCCTGACGGCGCTCCGGCGATGGTGGTGGAGCAATTCCGGCAGGGCTTGGCACTACAGAAAACCGATCTAGAGGAGAAACTATGCACTCGAGGAACGGGTAGCACGTGACTGAAAATCTAGTGCAAAAACCCACTATACCACAAGTATATATAGGAGGAAGAGAGGAGTGGAGGCAGCCTTGGCTTCCCAAGCCAAGGGCTTCGGCCGAAAGGAGGTGGAGGAGGTGGAGTCCACCTCCAATCCTAGTAGGACTAGGATTCACCTATTTTGCCTTTTTTCCACCTTTTCTCTTGGGATTTTTTCTTCCAGCCGCATGGGCCTCTTATGGTTGTTCCACCAGCCCACAAAAGGCTGGTTTACACTCGCCCACAGCCCATGTAGCCTCTTGAGTCGAAATACTGCTCCCGGAGGTCTCCCGGTACACTACCGGCACTCCCAGTACACTACCGATGAGCCCGAAACTTTTCCGGCGACCAAAACGGGACTTCCTATATATGAATATTTACCTCTGGACCATTCTGGAGCTCCTCGTGACGTTCGGGATCTCATCCGGGACTCTGCACAACCTTCGGTCACCACCATACATAACTCTATCCTACCGAAACGTCACAAAAACCTTAAGTGTGCAGACCCTGCGGGTTCGAGAACTATGTAGACATGACCGAGACACCTCTACGGTCAATAACCAATGGCGGGACCTGGATGTCCACATTGGTTCCTACATATTCTACAAAGATCTTTATCGGTCGAACCTCTGTGTCAAGGATTCAGTTAATCCCGTATGATGTTCCCTTTGTTCTTCAGTATGTTACTTCCGCGAGATTCGATCGTCGGTGTCTCCATACCTAGTTCAACCTCGTTACTGGCAAGTCTCTTTACTCGTTCCGCAATACAAGATCTCGCAACTAACACTTAGTCACATTGCTTGCAAGGCTTATTGTGATGTTGTATTACCGAGTGGGCCCTGAGATACCTCTCCGTCACATGGAGTAACAAATCCCAGTCTTGATCCATGCCAACTCAATAGACACCCTCGGAGACACCTGTAGATCACCTTTATAGTCACCTAGTTACGTTGCGACGTTTGGTACACACAAGGTACTCCTCCGATATCTGTGAATTGCACGATCTCATGGTCATAGGAACATATACTTGACATGCAGAAAACAGTAGCAATGAACTGACACGATTATAAGCTATGTTTGTAGTTTGGGTCTTTGTCCATAGCATCATTATCTTAATGATGTGATCCCGTTATCAAATGACATCTCATGTCCATGGCTAGGAAACCTTAACCATCTTTCGATCAACGAGCTAGTCCACTAGAGGCATACCAGGGACATTGTGTTTGTCTATGTATCCACACATGTATCCATGTTTCAGTTAATACAATTATAGCATGGATAATAAATGATTATCATGAACAAGGAAATACAATAATAAACACTTTATTTATTGCCTCTAGGGCATATTTCCAACAGTGTAGTCTTTATTCGACTAACGGTCCAAGTCGAAATACGTGGCCATGGAATATTTCGGGCTTAAGAGGATGAGTGTGCAATGTGTGTCACTGCACAAAACACGGAATGTTAGAAAAAAAGGAACGATTAAAATCTAAGAAATCATATGTTACGGGGCGGTGAGGGGATGACTTACTCGGAAAAGTAAGGCACGAGGAAGTTATCCTTATCTGGGTTCGCTAGAATGACGCCTTCGAGGTATGAACTCGTGACTTGCCGGTCCCCAGCACTGCCCAAGATCTTGGCACGCATGTAGAAGGGGTCGACTATCACGATGTCCGGGGTCTTGTCTCTAATGATCCGCATCTCCGTACTGAGTGAAAATAGCCGAACGAAGGTGTAGTGCAGCGGATAAAGGTTAAACATAGCGAAGATGTCATCAAACCGTAGGACGATCATACGCTCGATGGTGCTATCGACAAAGCCCTTGCCCTCTGGCACCATGGCCATGAAAACTGGGTATGCCTCATCATTCTTGGAGAGATGCCGCTTCTCCATAGAAAGAACACCATCATGCAGACTCCGCATAGCACGGGTTGCAGCATTGAGCAGATTAGTCGGTAGCATCGGCCTACCCGCCACATGCACCCTCCTCGAGATATCCTTAGGTATTGGTGGCCCGTCCTGAGAACGGATCGCACTCGGTGCCGGCTGGCTCGCAACCTTGTTATTTTTTCTTTTCCGTCCCTTCTACTTCTTCTGTTGTAATGGGATCGAGTTCTGCTCAGAGACCACCTTCTTGAGTGTGTTGGGGCTGATAATATTTCGCACCTTGGCTATTTGAGTCTCGGTGAAGACGGCAGCTGGAGGTGTCTCCTGAGAACGGAACAGACCATGCCTGTTGCAATTGGGTTTCTTCGCGGTACCAGCTAGATTGCGATCGTCTTTTTTAGGGTTGGGTTCTTGAGAAGGAGGCCCCAAGAATTTGTCACCGTACCCATCTTCGTTGATGTACTTATCGACGTTGGAAAATGTACCGTCGTCATTGTCCGGATCCTGTGCCATATGCATGTCCGGATCAGCTGACGGTGGTAGCGTTGCGGCGGTCTTGCCATGGCTTGGCGCCAGCACGACTGGCGGTGTTGTCTGTGGGGTGGTGTCCCCCGCCCCCAAACGAATCTAGCTCCTCGGCCAAAGCATGGACCAGTTTAAGTAGGCACTGAGGGTCATCACATCATCTTCGTCGGCCCCAGGGGTCGATACGGAGGTAACAAGTCATCGCAGCCCCACAACACCCGAACCAGTTGAACCCTATACACTGTGGGTGGCATCGGATTACTGTGGAACACGCGGTTGCCCGGTTCAACGATTTTGGCCTTGGCGACATCGATCAACTCGCCGTCCACAAAGTGTAGGAGAGTGCTTGGAACGTTGGCGGCGCCCTACGAAAACATGTAGGGCATCAGGTATACCCAGTCAAAGGCAAGGAGATGAAGTCATCGGCCGAGGCTTAGTTACCGTGATGGCGTCGAGCTCGGCTAATGTCGAGGCACCGCCAACGGCGGGCATGCAAGTGATGGAGGGGCCTCTTGCTGCCGAGGTGCCGGCCGGCGTATTCTTTCCACACCCGGGTGCATTCAGCTCCAATACCGGTGCTGACGCCGGAGACACCAATGCCGCCTCCGCCGGAGACACCAATGCCGGCGCGTTGTGCGAGTTGCTGCCCGTGAAGCTGGGAATCGGGGGCGGCCCCTGTTGGCCGCCAGCAATCCACCCCTGCAGCCCCTCAACCAAGGAAGGCATAATGGCGGTGACGTCGCTCCCAGTTAGTCTCGCACTTGCTCTTGGATTGTCTCTGAAATCCACGCCACTTGTGCCTTGAGTTCTTTAACCTCGCGCTCCTGGCTTTCCAAGCTGGTCTTTCTCTCCTTTCGCCCAGCCTTATAGTATTCCGACCATTTCATGGACAGGCCTTCACCAGCCACATGACCAGCTGACGACGGCTTACTGAACTTATCCCTGTGTTTCATTACGTTCAACGCCCTATTTAAAGTGGTGTCCCAAGGGGCAGATGGGGAGCTCTGAGACCCCGTGCTACTGCTTTCAGTTTCTTGTGGAAGGAACGTGAACCATTTAGAAATTTGGCTTCACTAATTAGAATGCAACCATATGGAGCTAATTACGCGGGGGTGTATTCCTTACCAGAACACGCTCAAGCTCCTTCACCTTCGGATCTGTGGTAAGCTCCCCTGTTATCGGGTCCACCTTGTAGCGGGCCCTGACGTAGTTCTTGGTCTGCTTTTCATGGTATTTATCGAAGAGGGGCGGTAGGCCTTGCTCGGCACGCTCCGCGTCCTCCTTGTCCCATTTAGATTCCGCCACTCTGTAACCGCTGGGACCAAGTTTGTGGACCCCTAAGTTCAAGTCCCGCATATCTTTCCCCCACTGACTTGATTCCGCGAATGCGTTGCTCTCGCACTTGATCTTGAACTCTAGGTAGTCAGCTTCACCGATCGAAGGATTTGTCTCCTTGATCTTCTCATAACTATCACCACTTAGAATCCTTCTCTTCACTGCGGCTCTCCAAGTAGCCAGGGCCGTGCTCACCGGGGCGGCACCGTTCACTTTATTCCCTGAGAGGCCTGTGTTTGCGAAGTCACCGGGGAACTTGTATCGTTCGTGCAGCTTCGTGAAGAGGAGGTTGCGCAAATTCCCTCGGTCACGATGCCTTAGATTCTCGGTGTTGATCGAGACGGTGCTCCGGAGAATACACCCGAGTTGTCCTGCGTACCCACAGACTAATTCTTTGGGCGTCGTTGGATGCCCACTGGAGGACACTTCAGTAAATTCCACCTTGACGGTGCCGAGCACGTTCGGGCGCCGGTCCTTTAGTTGCCTCTTCGGTTGGCTGCCATCTGTGCGTTTGCTGCCATCATCGGTGGTGGCATCGCCGGCGGCACCATTAGTGGTGTCATCCCCGATGCCACTAGGGGTTGTGTAGTCAGGATCGGTGTCTTCCGCGGCGTCCTCATAGCGGTGAGGTTCTTCCTCCATCTCCTGGGACAGCTCCCAGAATGGCTTACCCGAACCGCCGACCTCATCGTTGTCGGGCATGTTCGCTCTAAATAGGAAAAAAGGCTACTAGAGTTATTGGATGAGATTAGGGTAGTATCTATTCTTCTCAGATTTAGAGGAAAACTGAGAATGAAACATTGTCTCTAAATGTTGATTAATTTTTGTTTCGGTTGAGAATTGGGCACCTTCTAGGTCAAGAAAATTGGGCATGACCTTTGCTAATTTTCTTGACCTAGGAGTGCCCCATTCTCAACCGAAACGGAAATTAATCAACATTTCAGGAGAAAGGGGTAACTATTTGTCCTGGCGTCAACATTCCAGGACACACGGGTGCTTAGCCATTTAAATTATTGACAGGTCTATGCATCCAGTGCTCCAGACACTCCTTCCATTAAAAACAGGGGCTAGCCACCTTCCGGATAAACAGGGGTGAACAAAACCTAAAGATGCCTCAAAATAGGTTTAGATTGACAAATACAAACTCAATAGTATAGTGAGAGTTCAAGTAGGACAAATAGATCTGATGGACAGCTCAATCAAAACAAGAAATTTGGAAAACGGCAGAGGGGTGCATAAGTAGTACTGCAGTGACCAACAGCAAACTTAAAAGGTGCTTAGCCGTAGCTACAAACATAATCATTTTGTTCTCTTCCCATAAACAGACTAAAGGAATGCATGTTTCATAACTGAAACTAACATCTCTTCAACAGCGTCTCTACATGCAACAACCGCAATATTTCATTACTGTAAAAGATGCCCGTGCCACCAACTTAAAATTTACGACTCCATATAACAGGCAGTCATCAATATTTAGCATGGCCATACAAAAATGGGAATAAAGAGCAAAAAATGTAAAGGATTGCCCAAGGAGATAATCCAGGCCCCCATTCAGCCCACGCGAACAGATAACAAGTGACCACAGTAATTAGTACTGCATGAAAGCAAATATATCAGGTGGCTATGTCATTCATACAACTAAGCATAACCCTTTGGGTCACTAGTCACTTACAAAATCTCCAAGGCTAACCTGATAGAATGATTGTTTATTCATACAACTATGTCAGGTGGCTATGTCATTCATACAACTATGTCATTCATCACCAGAACAGCTACCTCTAAAACTAGTTAAGGATCCTTGCTAATTAATGAGACAATAAGAGGGGGAAATATTTATTGGTAATTTGGTACACTTGTAATCAACCAAGGTCACATGTTTTGAATATGAAGATGAAGAACATAGTTTGTCTTGGAGAGGTAATAGCTGACAACCAAATGTAGGTGACTAAATAGAGCGCAATACTACGGTATGCCAGAAAATTTAAAATTGTAGGAACGCCAACTGCATGATCTGCAAATGCTCCTTGTACATTAGTACTACCTTCTTATGTGCTCCTCTCACAACAAAATTCAAACTGGTATCTTAAAATAAAACGCAAAAATTGCAAAAGTTTGACTTATCGATAAGCACATGCTCATGTATTCCCTCTATTCGTATAAAACATGGGCCTAGTCTGTTGCATGTAACTTTTACTTGTACTTTTCATATCGACCGGAAAAGAGTTCTCGAGAACTATGATACTATGAAAATATTTCTCATGACAAACCTAATGATAGTATATTCACCTGACCAGTCTAAAAACATTCTTATTAGTAGTAAAAGGATGTCATGTATTTCCGAACAGGGGTAGTAACAAAGATATAAACTCTCAACTCTGGAAGTTTTCTCATCAATATCTTCCTAATTATATACAGCTCCAGACAGACTGAGAACCAAGAGCTTATAGTCATACTTATATAACACTTGGCTCTTTCTTTCTACAAAGCTGACCACTACAACTAAATCAAATAACCATATTTGTGTAATAAGATCATAAATTGAATATTGACATTTTAGACAATGCGGTTTCAACTATAGCAGGCCCGAGTTAATTAGATACTAGATTGAGATGTTTGGATCTTGGCTAAATTTATAAGCGAAGAATGCACATGAGATTAGCAGAGGACCTATGATTCTGATTGCTGACTACTAGAACTGAACCAGATGGACACATATGGAGTATTCAGATTATAGTCGAAATTGTGAAGGTTGCTCCTAGCATACCAAGCAAGAACTAACATTTTTTCCTATACAGAAAGATGTAAGTATGAACCTGTTGCCTAACACACTAGAATGAATCCAAATCCTATGAACACAACACCATGTAAGACCTGAAACTTGCTGGTCAGCACAAGAACTTGATGTATAGGGACATTCATGTTTTACAAGTCCTAAAGTTCCTCGCCGAGATGGGAACTTGCTGCGATGGGAGAAACCTTTACCTTGCCAAGGAAGGCATGACGGCGATGGGCGGTGGGCGGTTGGATCGCGAGCGAGACCACCGGGAAGCAGCAGAGTCCCCCGCTCCTCTCTTCGGCGCAGATGATTTGGCGGGGCTCGGCCGGCTGGTGTGGATTTTGGCAGGGCGTGGTTTTCCTCTCCTCCCGCGCAGAGGATTTGAAGATTTCGGAGCCGCTAGGAGGGGAGGGGAGGGGAGGCGACGGCGGAGCGGGGCTGGGAGGCGATGACCGGTTGTGAAAGAAGGGGATCAAAGGCGGGAGGCGGGAGGGGAGAGAGGGAAGGCCGTAGTGGGGGGAGGGTTAGCAATGGTGCACCTTTTAGGGGTGCGCCATAAAAACCGTGATAGCAATGGTGCACCTTCTCCTGGTGTGCCATTACTAACTTTTTTTATTGGTATATCAATGGCGCACCTTTTAGGGGTGCGCCATAAAAACCGTGATAGCAATGGCGCACCTTCTCCTAGTGCGCCATTACTAACTTTTTTTAATTTTTTTGGATTTTTAGTTGCATGTACTAATTTAAGATTTGAGATAAAAGAAAAGGAAAATGCAAATGGAGTGATAAAACCATTATGCAAAGATTTAGAATTAGATGACATGGTTGAAATCAAGTGACATGAAATAACAGTCATCAAAGATTGAGCTTGCCACTGACACACACACACACACACGCCCGACATGTCGTGATTCGATCTTAGCTATCTTTTCACAATCTTCTTGCCCTTCTTTCTCGCGGTTGGATAACTTAGCCCCGGAACCCCTTGAATTCTTCTCTTGAATGGACGTCCTTTAGGTAGGGTGGTCCTGCTTCTTCTTGTGGTATATGGTACTTCATCGTCGTCGTCATCTTCCATCTTCGGGTCGCCATACTTGTCGAAGTCTTGCTCATTGGCGACTCCGTCCATTCTGATGATGTTCCTTTTGCCTCTCCTCACGACAACACGACTGGGCTTTGACGGGTCGATAATGAAGAAGCATTGGTCCACTTGGCAAGCCAGTACCCATGGCTCATTTTTCGCGGTGACGTTTGCGCCCGCGGTCTTGGATTTGGCTTCGGGTATAACCATGGTGGTGAAATACCGGTCTTGTTTTAGGACACTCTTGGCCCATCTGATACGGAACATCAGGACCTTCTCTCCAGCGTAGCTTAGCTCCCAAATCTCCTCGATCCTTCTGTAGTATCTGTCCTTGTCGTTACCAGTATAGGATTCCATCGTTACCCCGGAGTTCTGATAATCGCTCTTCATGTCCTTTTCCTCGGTGTAGAATGTGTATCCATTGATATTGTATGCCTCATAGGTCATCAGGTTGTGCTCGACGCCCTGTGACAAGGCGAATATGAGTTTTTCTTGCACGGAAGAATCCTCCTGTTAAGGGTACGACAGAAGCTTGTCCTTGAACCAACACGTGAAACATGAGTTGTGCTCTTCGATTATATCTCCGTCCGTCCTCTATTGGCCTCGGTCATTGTACGTCTTCTCAATAAAGGTTTTGTCCTCTACCACCCAAGGATCGACCACGTCTACGTGTTGTAGCACGACTAGGTTTGCTATTTCAAAGTCGGCGAGTCGACCCATGAAATCGACATGCATTTCGCGGCGACCCTCGCGGTGACCCTATCCAGTGAGCTTGTCGAGGTGCCTGTTGACGGGCAGACTAACGGGTTTCTCGATGCCTAGATAATTCGTGCAGAAGGAGATGCACTCTTCGGTCAAAAAGCCCTTGGCTATGCTTCCATCTGGACATGCCCTGTTGTGAACGTACACTTTGATGACACCATTCATCCTTTCGAACGGCATCATGCTGTGCAGGAATGTCGGCCCGAGTTGGAAGATATCCTCCAAGATATGGACCAGTAGATGCACCCTAACGTCGAAGAATGCGGGCGGGAAGTACATATCAAGCTCGCATAGTATCACCACGATCTCTTCCTGTAGCCTTCTGAGTTGCCTCATGCCAACCAACTTCCAAGAGATGACATCGAAAAAGTTGCATTTCACGGATGTGCGCGTCCACGATCCCATGGATTGCAACTGGAAGTATCTCTGTCATCAGCACGTGACAGTCGTGAGACTTCATCCCGCTGAACTTCTGCTTCGCTGAGTCTAGGTATCTACTTATCTTCCCCGCGTAACCGTAAGGAAGTTTTACTCCTACGAGGCAGGTGAAAAATTGTTCGATCTCCTTCTGACTTAGAGTGAAGCACGCGGGAGGGCAGTCATATTTGATCTTCTTGGCCTTTTTGCCTTTGCGATGACTTTCCGTGTCCTTCGCCTCATCATCATCATCATCATTAGGGCATTTTGCGTGAAGCTCCTCCCTGATGCCCATTTATTGCAAGTATGCCCTTGCTTTCGGCCCATCTTTGGTCCTCTTTGGCATGTTGAGTAGGGTACCAAGCAGACTCTCGCACACGTTCTTTGTGATATGCATGATATCAAGGTTGTGAGGCACACGGAGGATCTTCCAGTACGACAAGTCCCAGAAAACAGACCTCATTTTCCATACCTTCAGCAGCGGCTCTGGCACCTTTCGCTTCTTTCCCGGCGGTGGGCACTCTTTCCAATTTTTCAATAGCTCGTCTATTTCCTCGCCGCTCCTCATACGTGGGGGGTCTTCGGGGTTCGGTTTCACCATTGAATAGATCCTTGTGTTTTCTCCATGCGTCATCGTCGCGAAGCCACCTTCGATGTCCCATGAACACGGTTTTCGAAGACACGGGATCTCTATCTAGCTGGCGATACATTGTGTCATCCATGCACCTGATGCATGCAGAAAATCCATGGACCACCTACCCCGCGACATATCCGTAACAAAGATACTCATGCGCCGTCGTGAGCAGTGCGGCTCTCATAGGGAAATATTGTTTTGCTGCGGCGTCCCACGTATTGCCTGGTGTTTTCCACAGCGTGTCTAGCTCCTCTTTCAACAGCCCCAGATACAGATTGATGTCGTTCCCTGGTTGTTTCGGCCCTTCAATTAGCATACTCATGTGAATGTACTTCCTCTTCATGCACATCCAGGGGGGAAGGTTGTACATCCACACAAACACAGGCTAGGTGCTATGTGTGCTTCTCTGGCTGCCAAACGGATTAACTCCATCAGTGCTCGCGCCCAACATGATGTTCCTTGGATCGTCCCCAAATTCTGGGTGTTCGAAGTTCAATGCTTGCCACTGTCTCGTATCCTTAGGGTGACTCAACATCTTGTCTTTTTTATTTATCTCCGGATCATTTCCGTCATCTTCTCACTTCTTCTCCTCCCTATCCGCGTGCCAACGCAGGAGCTTTGCTACCTTAGGGTCCACGAAATACCGCTGCGTACAAGGAGTGATCGGAAAGTACCACACCACTTTTCGAGGAGCTTTCTTCCTCTTCTTGTATCGAGTGATGCCACACACCGGACATATGGTAGACTCCACATGCTCGTCCCGATAAATGATGCAATCATTCATGTACACATGGTATTTCACGTGCGGTAAATCCAGAGGACACACAATTTTCTTTGCCTCCTCGAAACTGGTCGGGCACTTGTTCCCCTTGGGAAGACGTTCGTGCCAGAATGACATGTTCTCGTTGAAGCATGCGTCGGCCATTTTGTGTTTTACTTTCATCTCCAGAGCCATGAGCGTTACTTTCAGGCAGGTATCCTCGGGCCTGCATCCTTCATACAATGGAGTAACCGCGTCGATCTCTAGTTGATCCAGCTTGGCTTTCTCTCCCGCGGCAGCTCTTGCATTACCCATCTGCTTGAGAAGCAGCTCTTGAATATGAGGGTCCTGCACCCAGCCTATCGATGGTCCATCATCGTCTCCTCTGGCATTTTCATCTTCATGCTCATGCCCATGATCTTGATCTTCCTCATCATCAAGTCCGGCATCTTCTACATGATAACTGTGTCCTGCATCTACTTCGTGATCATGTCCTGGAGATTCTTCGTCTTCTCGCCCGCCCTCTCCGCTATTGTCTTGCTGCCCTTCCTTATATCTTGCCCGGACCCCATGGAATACTTCATAATCATCTTCATCACCTTGCCACCGATAGACATCCATGAAACCACGCAAGTGCAGGTGGTCCCGCACCTGTCTGGAATCCGGGTCCATAAGGCTCTTCAGCTTGCATCTTCGACACGGACATCTTATCTCTGTCTCATTCTTTTGAAGCATCTCGTCCTTCACGGAGCTAAAAAACCTATTCACGATGCCTTCGGTCATCGTGCGGACCATGGTCGCCTGCGGGGTAGAGCAAAACGATATTTTAGAACCAAAAAAATTTAGCATGACTTTGCCTAAAAATAGGACCAAAAAGAATGCATAGTGCCAAATTCTTGCCGAAACGGAAATGAATCAACATTCCGGCAAAATATTGGCAACTATCACATTTCAAATACCGTACCTGCAAACACAAACATATGCAACACCACAAACATACGTAGATCTAGCCATAAAAAGTGTGTACGTTGGAGGGAGAAAAAAGTCGATCTAGAACATAAAGAAAGCTTTCCCATTAGTTACCTATCAAAAAAAGGAAATTTAACCACTTAATTTGGGTGAATCTATGGTGCAAATGAGGTGAGGAGGAGGAGGCAACCGAGACCAAGCTTGGTAGAGGTGGAGAGAATGAAGTGGGGAAAGTGAGTGTGGTAGGTGGCTGTCAAAAATATCTAGCTGCTCTCAGGTTACCAATGGCGCACCTCCTAAGAATGCGCCATTGGTAACCAGGGTTACTAATGGCACACCTGGTGTGTGGTGTGCCATTACTAGTTTTGAAAAAAAAATGAAAAAATATTTGTTAGTAGTGGAGCACCGTGGGTGTGGTGCGCCATTACTAGTTAAAACTTGTAAAGTAATGGCGCTCTTTCCCCTGGAGCGCCATTGATAAGTCTGGGAAGGGTGTGGGGTCAGGACAAAACTAGTAATGGCACACCACACACCAGGTGCGCCATTAGTAATATCGCCATTAATGGTGCACCTATATCTGGTGCGCCACTGCTATATAGCAGTGGCGCACCACATACATGGTGCGCCATTAATGTCCATATTAGCTATCGCCGTTTTTCTAGTAGTGGAACAAACGTACCTACTCACAAAGCATATTCATTTTCATAATCAGAGGAGTATTAATAATGATAAAGGATCTGAACATATGATCTTCCACCAAGTAAACCAACTAGCATCAACCACAAGGAGTAATCAACACTACTAGCAACCCACAGGTACCAATCTGAGGTTTTCAGACAAAGATCGGATACAAGAGATGAACTAGGGTTTGGAGAGGAGATGGTGCTGATCAAGATGTTGATGGAGATTGACCCTTCTTGATGATAGGATCGTTGGTGATGATGATGGCTTTGATTTCCCCATCCGGGAGGGAAGTTTCCCTAGCAGGATCGCCCTGTCGGAGCTCTAGATTGGTTCTACCCAAGTTCCGCCTCGAGACGGCGGCGCTTCGTCCTGAAAGTTCTGTTATAATTTTTTCTAGGACGAAACCCTCAAGATAGCAAAAGATGGGCACCGGAGGGCTACCAGGTGGGCCACAAGCCCCAGGGGTGCGCCTAGGGGGTAGGGTGTGCCCTGTAGGCTTGTGGTTGCATGGTGGGCCCCCTGATGTATTTCTTTCACCCAATATTTTTTATATATTCCAAAATAATTCTCGGTAGATTTTCAGGACTTTTGGAGATGTGCAAAATAGGTATCTCAGATTTGCTCCTTTTTCCAATCGAGAACTCCAGCTGTCGGCATTCTCCCTCTTCATGTAAACCTTGTAAAATAAGAGAGAAAAGGCATAAGTGTTGTACCAAAATGTGTAATGACAGCCCATAATGCAATAAATATCAATATAAAATCACGATACAAAATGGATGTATCAAACACCATGGGGTGTTTGTTGGTGTTGCGCTTGGCGGTGATGCGTTCTTGATGACCCACAAGTATAGGGGATATATCGTAGTCCTTTCGATAAGTAAGAGTTTCGAACCCAACGAGGAGCGGAAGGAAATGACAAGCGGTTTTCAGTAAGATACTCTCTGCAAGCACTGACATTATCGGTAACAGATAGTTTGTGATAAGATAATTCGTAATGTGTAGCAAGTAAGAATTATAACAATAGTGTAGCAAGGTGGCCCAATCCTTTATATAGAAAAGGACAATCCTGGAAAAACCCTTATATAAAGCAAGGCACTCCCAAGGACACATGGGAATTTATGTCAAGCTAGTTTTCATCATGCTCATATGATTCGCGTTCGCTACTTTGGTATTTTTATTTGTGGGTGGACCTATGCTTGGGTGCTGCCCTTACTTCGACAAACCTCCCACTTATGATTAACCCCTCCCGCAAGCATCCGCAACTACGAAAGAAGAATTAAGATAAATCTAACCATAGCATGAAACTCGTGGATCCAAATCAGCCCCTTACGAAGCAATGCATAAACTAGGGTTTAAGCTTCTATCACTCTAGCACCCCATGATCTACTTATTACTTCCCAATGCCTTCCTCTAGGCCCAAACAATCGTGAAGTGTTATGTAGTCGACGTTCACATTAGACCACTACAGGAGAGACAACATACATCTCATCGAAATATCGAATGAATACCAAATTAATAGGATTACTTATAACAGGACTTATCCCATGTCCTCAGGAACAAACATACCTACTCACAAAGCATATTCATGTTCATAATTAGAGGAGTATTAATGATGATAAAGGATCTGAACATATAATCTTCCACCAAGTAAACCAACTAGCATCAACTACAAGGAGTAATCAACACTACTAGCAACCCATAGGTACCAATCTGAGGTTTTTAGACAATGATCGGATACAAGAGATGAACTAGGGTTTTGAAAGGAGATGGTGTTGATGAAGATGTTGATGGAGATTGACCCCCTCTCGATGATAGGATCGTTGGTGATGAAGATGGGTTCGATTTCCCCTCCGGGAGGGAAGTTTCCCCGGCAGGATCGCCCTCCCGGAGCTCTAGATTGGTTCTACCCAAGTTCCGCCTAGAGACGGCGGCGCTTCCTCCCGAAAGCTCTGTTACGATTTTTTCGAGGACGAAACCCTCAATATAGCAGAAGATGGGCATCGGAGGGCTGCCAGGTGGGCCACAAGCCCTAGGGGCGTACCGTGCAAGCTTGTGGCTGCCTGGTGAGCCCCCAGATGTATTTCTTTCACCCAATATTTTTTTTATATTCCAAAATAATTCTCCATAGATTTTCAGGACTTTTGGAGTTGTGCCGAATAGGTACCTCAGATTTGCTCCTTTTCTAGTCGAGAACTCCAACTGGCGGCATTCTCCCTCTTCATGTAAACCTTGTAAAATAAGATAGAAAAGGCATAAGTGTTGAACCAAAATGTGTAATGACAGCCCATAATGCAATAAATATCAATATAAAATCATGATACAAAATGGACGTATCAAAGACCCTGAGGTGTTTGTTGGTGTTGCGCTTGGCGGTGATGCGTTCCTGATGACCCACAAGTATAGCGGATCTATCATAGTCCTTTCGATAAGTAAGAGTGTCGAACCCAATGAGGAGCAGAAGGAAATGACCAACAGTTTTTAGTAAAATATCCTCTACAAGCACTAAAATTATCGGTCACAGATAGTTTGTGATAAGATAATTCGTAACGGGTAGCAAGTATCCATTGTAACAAAGGTGCAGCAAGGTGGCCCAATCCTTTTTATAGCAAATGATAAGCCTGGAAAAACTCTTATATAAAGCAAGGCGCTCCCGAGGACACATGGGAATTTCTATCAAGCTAGTTTTCATCATGCTCACTTGATTCGCGTTCATTACTTTGATAATTTGATGTGTGGGTGGACCGGTGCTTGGGTGCTGCCCTTACTTGGACAAACCTCCCACCTATGATTAACCTATCTCGCAAGCATCCGCAACTACGAAGGAAGAATTAAGATAAAATCTAACCCTAGCATGAAACACATGGATCCAAATCAGCCCCTTATGAAGCAACGCATAAACTAGGGTTTAAGCTTCTGTCACTGTAGCAACCCATCATCTACTTATTACTTCCCAATGCCTTCCTCTAGGCCCAGACAATGGTGAAGTGTTATGTAGTCGACGTTCACATAACACCACTAGAGGAAAGACAACATACATCTAATAAAAATATCGAATGAATACCAAATTCACGTGATTACTTATGACAGGACTTATCCCGTGTCGTCAGGAACAAACGTACCTACTCACAAAGCATATTCATGTTCATAATAAGAGGAGTATTAATAATGATAAGGGATCTGAACATATGATCTTCCACCAAGTAAACCAACTAGCATCAACTACAAGGAGTAATCAACACTACTAGCAACCCGCGGGTACCAATCTGAGGTTCTGAGACAAAGATCGGATATAAGAGATGAACTAGGGTTTGGAGAGGAGATGGTGCTGATGAAGATGTTGATGGATATTGACCCCCTCTCGATGAGAGGATCGTTGGTGATGACGATGGCTTTGATTTCCCCCTGCGGGAGACAAGTTTCCCCGGCAGGATCGCCCTGCCAGAGCTCTAGATTGGTTCTGCCCAAGTTCCGCCGCGAGACGGCGGCGCTTTGTCCCGAAAGCTCTGTTATGACTTTTTCCAGGACGAAACCCTCAATATAGTAGAAGATGGGCATCGGAGGGCTGCCAGGTGGGCCACAAGCCCAGGGGCACATCCAGGGGGTAGGGCGCGCCTTGTAGGCTTCTGGCTGCCTGGTGGGCCCACTGATGTATTTCTTTCGCCCAATTTGTTTTTTATATTCCAAAATAATCCTCCGTGGATTTTCAGGACTTTTGGAGTTCAGCGGAATAGGTATCTCTGATTTGCTCCTTTTCTAGTCAAGAATTCGAGCTGCCGACATTCTCCCTCTTTATGTAAACCTTGTAAAATAAGAGAGAAAAGGCATACGTGTTGTACCAAAATGTGTAATGACAGCCCATAATGCAATAAATATCAATATGAAATCGTGATACAAAATGGACGTATCAAACACCATGGGGTGTTTGTTGGTTTTGCGTTTGGTGGTGATGCGTTCCTGATGACCCACAAGTATAGGGGATCTATCGTAGTCCTTTCGATAAGTAAGAGTGTTGAACCCAACGAGGAGCAGAAGGAAATGACAAATGGTTTTCAGTAAGATATTCTCTACAAGCATTGAAATTATCGGTAACAGATAATTTTGTGGTAAGATAATTGGTAACGAGTAACAAGTAAGAAGTGTAGCAAATGTGCAGCAAGGTAGCCCAATCCTTTTTGTAGCAAAGGACAGGCCTCGACAAACTCGTATATAAAGTGAAGTGCTCCCGAGGACACATGGGAATTTCTTTCAAGCTAGTTTTCATCATGCTCACTTAATTCACGTCAGTTACTTTGATAATTTGATATGTGGTTGGACCGGTGCTTGGGTGCTGCCCTTACTTGGACAAACCTCCCACTTATGATTAACCTCTCTCGCAAGCGTCCGCAACTATGATAGAAGAATTACGATAAATCTAACCATAGCATGAAACATATGGATCCAAATCAGCCCCTTGCGAAGCAACGCATAAGCTAGGGTTTAAGCTTTTGTCACTCTAGCAACACATCATCTACTTATTACTTACCAATGCCTTCCCCTAGGACCAAATAATGGTGAAGTGTTATGTAGTCGACGTTCACATAACACCACTAGAGGAGAGACAACATACATCTCATCAAAATATCGAACGAATACCAAATTCACATCATTACTTTTAACAAGACTTATCCCATGTCCTCAGGAACAAACGTAACTAATCACAAAGCATGTTCATGTTCATAATCATAGTAGCATTAATTATCATAAAGGATATGAACATATGATCTTTCACCAAGTAAACCTACTAGAATAAACTATAAGGAGTAATCCACACTACTAGCAACGCACGGGTACAAATCTAAGGTGTGAGTTAAAGACTAGATACAAGAGATGAGCTAGGGTTTGGAGAGGAGATTGTGTTCATGAATATGTTGATGGAGATTGACCCCCTCTAGATGATAGGATCTTTGGTGATGTTGATGGCTTCGATTTCCCCCTCTGGGAGGGAAGTTTCCCTGGCAGAACAGCTTCGCGGAGCTCTAGATTGGTTTTGCCCAAGTTCCTCCTCGAGACGGCGACGCTTCATCCCGAAAGCTCTGTTATGAATTTTTTTTCAGGTCAAAACCCTTCATATAGCAGAAGATAGGCATCGGGGACCTGCCAGGTGGGTCACAAGTCACCTACGCGTGGCCAGGGGGTGGCCATTCCTGGCAGGCTTGTGACCTCCTGGTGGTCCCCTCTGGTATTTGTTTCGCCCAATATTTTTTTATATTCCAAAACAATTCTCTTTAAATTTTCATGACTTTTGGAGTTGTGCAGGATAGGTCTCCCCGAATTGCTCCTTTCCTAGTCCAGAATTCCAGCTGTCGGCATTCTCCCTCTTCATGTAAACCTTGTAAAATAAGAGAGAAAAGGCATAAGTATTGTACCATAACGTGTAATAACATCCCATAATGCAATAAATATCAATATAAAAGCACGATGCAAAATGGACGTATCAAATCACCCAAGATTAGACCTCAGTTGTCCTCAAGCGGAAGCTGAGATCAACAAATATGTCCACATGTTTAAAGAAAGAGGTGTCGATAATAGAAAATACGGACATGAGGGCATCATGATCATATTTAGAACAACAATACTTATTGATATTTAATTTCTTATGGTAGAGTAACAATTCATTCATAGGGAAAAAGTATGAACCAAGAACTTTATTGACAACTGACAAAATGCGCTTTCAGTCATGAAGTAATTTGCAATTTATCATAACATCGGAAAGAGTCAATAGAAGAACTTGTAAAGAAAATCCACATACTCAATTATCTTTTAGTCTTTCGCAAATTCTAGCACTCACGCGATACTCATGAGATCAAAGCTTCAATTGGACACAGAGAAAGATAGAGATTTATTGTTTTACCTCCCAACTACTCACCTCAAGGGTGATGTCAACAATAATAACTCATGATCACCCACATCCGACTGGATATATGTGTTTAGATCATTCCCCAACACATAATGCTTGCCAAGTGAAAAGGGAAAAATAAAGGAAGTGGTGAAGATCACCATGACTCTTGCATAAAGGTAAGTACTTATAAAGTAAACGTAACAGATAGGCCCTTTGCAGAGGGAAGCAGAGGTTGTCATGCACCTTTTGTTTTTTGGATGTGCAAACCCTTAATGCAAGGGAATGCCGCGTTTTATTGCCCTTTGTGATAGAAACCTTTATTATGCAGTCTGTCGCTTTTGTTCCATTACTATCACAAGTTCGTACAACGCTTATTTTCCTTTACAATAAAAGATCATACATATTTAGGAGCAATTCTTCTTGCTTTTTGCATTGATGACAACTTACTTTAAGGATCTTACTCTATCCATAGGTACGTATGGTGTACTCTCATGGCAAAACTAGGTTGAAGGTATATGGATGCACAAGTAGTATCTCTACTTGGTGTGGAAGTTTTGGCTAATATGAGGTGGAAGCAAGCACCACATGTTGGAGGATCTATAACAATATAACTTCTGTTCGGAAATAAGCAAACATAACCCATTAGGTTGTCTTCCTTGTCCAACATCAAATTCTTAGCATAAAATATTTTAATGAGTGCTCACAATAATAAAAGATCTCCAATATAATTAATTTATATGTGAACCTCTCTTTCTTTATTACTTCCTTTTAATTGCCCCAATGACCAATCGCTTTGTTTGTCAACTCCCAACAAATTTCAACCGACACACCTCTTATATGTGAAGTCATCACTCCCCATAAGATCATCATATATACACTTTGCTTTTATTCTATTCTTATTTTATTTCTTATTTATTTTTCTCGAGATCATAGCAAGCAAGCAAATCCCTCACATCAAAACTACTATTTATTATCTAACTCTCGGACTCGCTTACATAAGGGGAACAAAAAGGCAAAAACTCAAAGCTAGATCATACTAAAATTTTATTCTACTAGATCAAGATATAACCAAAAGGATCGAACTAAGAAAACAATAAAAGGAAAAGGTGTGATGGTGATATGATATTGGGCACCTCCCCCAAGCTTGGCACAAGCCAAGGGGAGTGCCCATACCCATGTATTTAGATGTCCTTCTTCGGAGGTGATGGTGGTGGAGTAGGATCTTTCAGCTTGTTCAGTTTCCTCTTAAGCATAAAGTTTTGTTCCCTTAGACCGTCTACTTACTGCTCGAGCTTCAATATCCTTTGACATAATTATTCCTTGCTCTCCTGCAGAAAATGAGAAGGGATAAATAGAACGTTGGGTTTTCTCCTTGTGTTTGGGAGGTTTGATTTCCTGAACTCCACAAACGAGAAGGGATAAATAGAACGTTGGGTTTTCACCTTGTGTTTGGGAGGTTTGATTTCCTAAACTACACGTGCATATCTCCTAGTTGAGGCAGGGGAGTCTCCTCTTCATCCGAGCTTTCTTCCCCATACTTGTCTTCTTGTTCATCCTCCGAGAATAATCCATAAGGATCTAGGTCTCCGTATAGCTTGGGATTAGCAAGATAATGCGATATGTAGCTGTTCCCATCAGACTCTTGAGAAGAAATCTTGCTCTAAATCTGCTGCAAAAACAGCTCAAAATGCAAACAGGAGGTATTGTCGTGATACGAGAGTCCAAGCCTTCGGGAGATTATATAATGAATTTTTACCCAAACAAAGAGTATACCACAAGAAAACAGAGTCCATAGGGTGCACGAGGTGGTCACAAGCCACCTAGGCGCGGCCAAGGTGGTGGTCGCGCTTGGCAGGCTTGTCAACTCCTCGTGCATCTTTCGGACTACTTTAACTTTTCCTAATTTCTTAAATATTCCAAAACCGAGAAAAAATGCTATTGAGAAAGTTTTCGAGTCGGTTTGCTTACCATACCACATACTCATACGTCTCCAACATATATATATTTTTTATTGTTCCATGCTATTATATTATCTGTTTTGGATGTTTTATATGCATTAATATGCTATTTTATATTATTCTTGGGACTAACTTATTAATCTAGAGCCTAGTGCCAGTTTCTGTTTTAAGCTTGTTTTTGAGAATTGCAGAAAAGGAATATTAAACGAAGTCCAAACGGAATAAAATCTTCGGAATAATTTTTCTTGGACCAGAAGCAAACCAGGAGACTTGGAGATGAAGGGGAGAGCCACCGTGAGGCCACAATCCCTAGGGGCGCACCCCCCAGGCTTGTGGGCCCATGGCAGCTCTCCTAACCCTATTTATCGTCCTATAATTCCCAAATATTCCCTACATACCAGAACAAGCCACGAACACACTATTCCGCCACCAGAAGCCTCCGTTCCCGAGAGATCCAATCTTGGAGCCTTTTCCGATAATCTGCCAGAGGGGGATTCGATCACGGAGGGCATCTCCATCAACTCCATTGCCCCTCCGATGATGCGTGAGTAGTTCACCATAGACATTCGGGTCCATAGCTAGTAGCTATATGGATTGTTCTCTCTCTTTGCTCTTCAATACCATCTTCTTCATGATCTTCATGGAGATCTATTTGATGTAATACTCTTTTGCGGTGTGTTTGTCGAGATCCGATGAATTGTGGGTTTATGTTCATATTATCTATGAATATTATTTGAGTCTCTTCTGAATTCTTATATGCATGATTTCATATCTTTGCAAGTCTCTTCAAGTTATTGGTTTGGTTTGGCCAACTAGATTGGTAATTCTTAAAATAGGAGAAGTGCTTAGTTTTGGGTTCAATCTTGCGGTGTCCTCACCTAGTGACAAAGTAGGGGTAGCGAGGCACATATTGTATTGGTGCCATCAAGGATAAAAAGATGGGGTTTTCATCATATTCCTGGAGTTTATCCCTCTATAGCATGTCATCTTACCTAATGTGTTACTCTGTTGTTCATGAACTTAATACTCTAGATGCAGGCATGACTCGGTCGATGTGTGGAGTAATAGTAGTAGATGCAGAATCGTTTCGATCTACTTGACACGGACGTGATGCCTATATGCATAATCATTGAATTGGATATATTCATAATTATTCGCTTTTCTACCAATTGCTCGACAGTAATTTGTTCACCCACCGTAATACTTGCCATCATGAGAGAAGCCTCTAGTGAAACCTATGGCCCCGGGGTCTATTTTCCATCTTCTACTTTCAGATCTAAAACCAAAAATACCAAAAATACTTTGCTTCCTTATAGTTACCTTTTGTTTTACTTTCTATTCAAGCAATCTATCACTATCAGATCTCATCCTTGCAAGTAACCGTGAAGGGATTGACAACCCCTTTATAGTGTTGGGTGCAAGAGTTTGATTCTTTGTGTAGGTACATCTATTGGGAACTCGCTTGTATGTCCTACTGGATTGATACCTTAGTTCTCAACAACTGAGGGAAATACTTATCTACTTTGTTGCATCAACTGTTCCTCTTCATGGAAACCAATGCATGCTCAAGAAGTAGCAAGAAGGATTTCTAGCACCGTTGCCGGGGAGATACATAGCAAGTCAGGATCAAGCCTACCATGTACCCATCACAAACTCATCTCTTGCATTTACATTATTTTCCATTTGCCTCTCGTTTTCCTCTCCCCCGCTTCTAAAACTATTTTCAGAAAATACCAAAAAGATTTGCCTATTTATTCGCCCTTCTTCCGTTCGCCTTTTCATTGCTATGTTTGCTTTTGTTGCCATGTGCCTTCTATTTGCTTGCATCTTCGCTTGCTAAAAATCTATTGATATGGATCCTCATCCACTTGCTAATATTTTCAAAATACCGAATTATGAAGAACCAATTGCTAGTGAGTTGAGTGCACTTGATTATCTCTATGAAGTTTTGTTTGAAAATCATGAATCTGAAAATTTTGATGAAGTGTTGAAAGAAGAAATTTGTAAGGATATTCATGATAGTGCCTTGAATGAAAAGAATGATTTCCATGTTGTTAGTATTAATTCTCTGAATGTCCATGATGCTAATTATATTCAAAACCACAAGCTTGGGGATGCTATGCTTGATGAAGATGATATTTTTTGTTCCCCAAGTTTTGGGGATGCTATGCTTGGGGATTATAACACGTATGATATAATTGATCATGAAAATAATGCTTTGTGTGATAATTGTATTGTGAGATTCTGTAATGATGCTACTGAAAATTAATATGAGGGAGGAGCATATGCTTTTACATATTGCAATAATATCAAGTTTCCTCTCTATGTGTTCAAAGTTTTGAAGTTATGCTTGTTTTGCCTTACTATGATAGTTGAGTTTTGTTCCCATAATTTGTTTGCTCACAGAATCCCTATGCATAGGAAGTGGGTTAGACTTAAATATACTTGCCATATGATACATGATGTTCCTATTGTTGCAAATAGTAATTATGTGCCCGTAGATTTCATTGTTCTTGATATAGCTTGCAATCCTACATGTCCTATTATTCTTGGTAGACCTTTCCCTAGAACGATTAGTGCAATTATTGATATGAAGGAAGGAAATATTAGATTACAAATCCCATTAAGGAAAGGAATTGAACAGTTTCCTAGAAAAACAATTACCTTATAAATCTATCATGAGAGCTACTTATGGATTGCATACCAAAGATGACAATACCTAGATCTATAGCGTTTTGCCTAGCTCGGGGCGTTAAACAATAGCGCTTGTTGGGAAGCAACCCAATTTTATTTTGCTTTCTGTTTTTTTGCTTCTGTTTTGGTGTGTTTTGAACATTATTACTTCTATAGTAATTTTGTTTTGGTTTTAATTAGTGTTTAAGCCAAGTAAAACCTTTGGGGTGATCTATGGTAGTTGTTGATTTGATCATGCTGAAAAACAGAAACTTTTGTGCTCAGTCCAGGAATTTTCTAAATTTTTAGGAGCGTCGAATTGATATGAATTTTTTTTAAAGATTTATATAAAAATTTCCCTGATTTTCCTAATTTTTAAGAATTTTTAGTGTTTCAGAATTATTTGAAGTCTATAGATTGCTACAGACTGATCTGTTTTTGACATATTCTGTTTTCTTTGTGTTGTTGGCTTATTTTGATGTATCTATGGGTCGTATGGCGGTATGAACATGGAGAATTTAGAATACAGTAGGTATTACACAAATATAAATAAATAATGAGTTCACAACAGTATCTAAAGTGGTGATTTATTTTTCTTATACTAACGGATCTCATGAGTTTTCTGTTGAGTTTTGTGTTGTGAAGTTTTCAAGTTTTGGGTGAAGATTTGATGGACTATGGAATAAAGAGTGGAAAGAGCCTAAGATTGGGGATTCCCAAGGCACCCCAAGCCATATTCAAGGATACCAAAAAGCCTAAGATTGGGGGTGGCCCGTAAGGCATCCCCTCTTTCGTCTTCAATCCATCTGGTAATTTTACTTGATGTTATATTGTTATTCACCACATGATATGTGTTTTGCTTGGAGTGTCTTGTATGATGTGAGTCTTTGCTTTTTTTTCCACAATCATCCTTGCTGCACGCATATTTTGATATAGACATGTTGAATCGTGAATTTATTATAATACTCTATGTGCTTCACTTATATCTTTTGAGCTAGGCAATGTTGCTCTAGTGCTTCACTTATATCTTTTTAGAGCATGCTGGTGTTATATTTTATAGAAAATATTTAACTCTCTTTCCTCACTTATATTATTTTGAGAGTTTCTTAACATGGCAATTTTTTTAGGTTAGGAATTTAGTCCTAATATAATGGGAATCCAAGAGGGATATAGTAAAAAAATTCATATTAAGTGCGTTGAATACTATGAGAAGTTTGATTCCTTGCATATTGTTTTCTGATAATAGAGTTGGTAATATGAGAGTCATGCTAGTGAGTAGTTGTGAATTGGAAGAGATACTTGTGTTAAAGTTTGTGATTCCCGTAGCATGCACGTATGGTGAACTGCTATGTAACGAAGTCAAAGCATGATTTGTTTAATGATTGTCAACCTTTCTGTGAGGGTCGGGAGCGCGCAATGGTTAACTCCTACCAACCTCTCCCCTAGGAGCATGTGTCTAATTCTTTGTTTGATAGCTAATAGAATTTTGCAATAAGTATGTGAGTTCTTTATGACTAATGATGAGTCCATGGATTATACGCACTCTCACCCTTCCACCTTTGCTAGCCTCTCTAGTACCGCGCAACTTTTGCCAGTACATCAAACCCTCCTTCCTCAAAACAGCAACCATATATTTTCCTCAAAACAGCCACCATAACTACCTATTATGGCATTTCTATAGCCATTCCAATATATATTTCCATGCAATTTCCACCATTTAGTTTTTCATGACATGCACCATCACGTCATCTTGCATATAGACTCATACTTTGTTCCAGGTATCGAGTTGTAATTTTCTTTTTGAGTTACAAGTAAATAAAAGGGTGATGATTTTCATTAATAGAGCATTGTCCCATGAGAGAAAAGGATAATGGAAGCCATAATGCCCTCACAAGTTGGGATGAGTATCCGGACTTTACAAAAAAAAGAGGCCAGCGAAGCCCAAACAAAAAAATAAAAGAAGCCAAAGATGCCCACCAAAATAAAAAAAATGACAGAAAGTGATAAGGGACAATTGCTACTATCTTTTTCCACACTTGTGCTTCAAAGTAGCACCATGATCTTCATGATAGAGAGTCTACTATTTTGTCACTTTCATATAACTAGTGGATATTCATCTTGCACGACCACTTAGTTTTCTTTTTGAGCTTTCATACACTTATAGCTCTAAGTGCATTTGTTGCATGGCAATCCCTACTCACTCACATTGATATCTATTGGTGGGCATCTCCATAGCCCGTTGATACACCTAGTCGATGTGAGACTATCTTCTCCCTTTTTCCTTGTACCTCCTCCATATCCAATTCCACCTCTAGTGCTATATCCATGGCTCATGCTCATGTATTCATGAGAGTTGAAAATGTTTCAGAACATCAAAAGTGTGAAACAATTTCTTGACTTGTTCATCGGGTTGTGCATGATTTAGATACTTTGTGTGGGGGAGATGGAGCATAGAAAGACCATATGATTTTGTAGGGATAACTTTCTAAGGCCATGTTATTTCAAAAGGACATGACTGCCTTGTGGGTGTGCCCGAAGTATTACTGTTTTTATGTCAATATTAGACTATTGTTTTGACTCTTATAGATCTGAATATTCATGCCACAATAAAGAATATTACATGGACAAATATGTTAGGTAGCATTCCACATCAAAAAATTAGTTTTATCATTTACCTACTCGAGGACGAGCAGGAATTAAGCTTGGGGATGTTGCTACGTCTCCAACATATCTATATTTTTTTATTCTTCCATGCTATTATATTATCTGTTTTGGATGTTTTATATGCATTAATATGCTATTTTATCTTATTTTTGGGACTAACCTATTAATCTAGAGCCTAGTGCCAGTTTATGTTTTTTCCTTGTTTTTGAGAATTGCGGATAAGAAATATTAAACGGAGTCCAAACGGAATAAAATCTTTGGAATAATTTTTCTTGGACCAGAAGCAAACCGAGAGACTTGGAGATGAAGTCGGGAGAGCCACCGTGGGTGCGCCCCCCAGGCTTGTGGGCCCACGGCAGCTCTCCTAACCCTATTTATCGGCCTATAAATTCCCACATATTCCCTGTATACCAGAACGAGCCACGAAAACACTTTTCCGCAACCAGAAGCCTCCGTTCCCTAGAGATCCAATCTTGGAGCCTTTTCCGGAATCTGCCGGAGGGGCAGTTGATCACGGAGGGCATCTACAGCAACTCTGTTGCCCCTCCGATGATGCGTGAGTAGTTCACCATACACCTTCGGGTCCATAGCTAGTAACTAGATGGCTTGTTCTCTCTCTTTGCTCTTCAATACCATGTTCTTCATGATCTTCATGGAGATCTATCCGATGTAATACTCTTTTGCGGTGTGTTTGTCGAGATCCATTGAATTGTGGGTTTATGTTCAGATTATCTATGAATATTATTTGAGTCTTTTCTGAATTCTTATATGCATGATTTCATATCCTTGCGAGTCTCTTCAAGTTATTGGTTTGGTTTGGCCAACTAGATTGGTAATTCTTGCAATAGGAGGAGTGCTTAGTTTTGGGTTCAATCTCGCAGTGTCCTCACCCAGTGACAAAGTAGGGGCAGCGAGGCACGTATTGTATTGTTGCCATCAAGGGTAAAAGGATGGGGTTTTCATCATATTGCCTGATTTTATCCCTCTACATCATGTCATCTTACCTAATGAGTTACTCTGTTCTTCATGAACTTAATACTCTAGATGTAGGTAGGAGTCACTCGATGTGTGGAGTAACAGTAGTAGATGCAGAATGGTTTCGGTCTACTTGACACAGACGTGATGCCTATATGCATAATCATTGCCTTGTATATCTTCATAATTATTTGCTTTTCTATCAATTACTCGACAGTAATTTGTTCACCCACCGTAATACTTGCCATCATGAGAGAAGCCTCTAGTGAAACCTATGGACCCTAGGTCTATTTTCCATCTTCTACTTTCAAATCTAAAACCAAAAACACTAAAACACCTTTGTTGCATTAATTTTACCTTTTGTTTTACTTTCCGTTCAAGCAATCTATCTCTATCAGATCTCATCCTTGCAAGTAACTATGAAGGGATTGACAACCCATTTATAGCGTTGGGTGCAAGAGTTTGATTCTTTGTGTAGGTACATCTATTGGGGACTTGCTTGTATCTCCTACTAGATTGATACCTTGGTTCTCAACAACTGGGGGAAATACTTATCTACTTTGCTGCATCAACCGTTCCTCTTCATGGAAACCAACGCATGCTCGAGAAGTAGCACATACCTATTTTTTCGGAGTCTGAAACATTCTCGTAGGCCTCCCTAATATACTCCTCCAGAGTTATGGTATTAATAATATTGGTTTCAACATTTATAGGAGTACCTGAGAGATAATGTTTGATTCTTTGCTTGTTTACCACCTTCGGATTTGTGCCTTCGGCGTTGTTGATCTTGATGGCACCGAAATGATATACTTCCTCGACAATGTAGGGCCCTCCCCATTTAGAGAGAAGTTTTCCTACAAAAAATCTTAAACGAGAATTGTATAGCAAGACATGGTCACCTACATTGAAATCACGCTTCTGTATCTTTTTATCATGCCATCTCTTAACCTTTTCATTAAACAACTTGGCATTCTCATAGGCCTGGGTTCTCCATTCATCAAGTGAGCTAATTTCAAATAACCTCTTCTTACCAGCAAGTTTGAAATCATAATTGAGCTCTTTGATTGCCAAATAAGCTTTATGCTCTAGTTCTAGAAGTAAGTGACATGCTTTATAAGCACTTCTATAAGCCCACAATGCATCATCAAGTTTGTTAGACCAATTCTTTCTAGATATATTAACCGTCTTTTGCAGGATCAATTTAATTTCACTATTGCTTAATTCTATTTGACCACTAGACTAAGGATGATAAGGAGATGCAATTCCATGATTAACGTCATACTTAGCAAGCAATTTACGGAAGGCACCATGAATAAAGTGTGAAACACCATCAGTCATTAAATATCTAGGGAGTCAAAATCTAGGGAAAATAACTGCTTTTAGCATTTTAATAGAGGTTTTATGATCAACACTACTAGTTGGAATAGCTTCTACCCACTTAGTAACATAATCAACAGCAACTAGAATATGAGTATACCCGTTGGACATTGGAAAAGGTCCCATATAATCAAAACCCCAAACATCAAATGGTTCAATAACAAGACAGTAATTCATAGGCATTTCATCATGTGCCAATTTTTTTTGACATTCATCAAATGAAAAGAAAAACTTACGAGCATCCTTGAAGAGAGTAGGCCAATAAAACCCAGATTGTAATACCTTGTGTGCAGTTCTATCTCCAGCGTGGTGTCCTCCGTAGGCCTCGGAATGACACTTGTATAGGATCTATTCCTATTCATGCTTAGGTACACAACGTCTAATAATACCATCTACTCCTTTATAAAGGTGTGGATCATCCCAAAAGTAATGTCTTAAATCATAGAAGAACTTTTTCTTTTGTTGGTAAGTGAAACTAGGCGGTATAAATTTAGCAACAATGTAATTAGCATAATCAGCATACCATGGAGCATTACGTGAAGCATTTATGATAGCTAATAGTTCATCAGGAAAGCTATCATCAATAGCTAGTGTGTCATCAAGAACATTTTCTAACCTAGACAAGTTATCTGCTACGGGGATATCAGCACTCTTTCTATCAACAATATGCAAGTCAAATTCTTGTAGCAGAAGGATCCATCTGATAAATCTAGGTTTATCATATTTCTTTTCCAAAATATATTTAATAGCAGCATGACCAGTGTGAACAGTTACTTTGGAATCAAAAATATAAGGTCTAAACTTATCACAAGCAAACACAACTGCTAAAAATTCCTTTTCATTGGTAGAATACTTTCTTTGAGCATTGTCTATAGTTTTACTAGCTTAATGGATAACATTTAATTTCTTATCAACTCTTTGTCCTAGAACAGCACCAACGGCATAATCACTAGCATCACCCATAATTTCAAGGGGTAGGCTCCAATGAGGTGGTTGAACAACAGGTGCAGAAATCAAGGCGTTGTTAAGAATTTCAAATGCTTCTACACAATCATCACCAAAAATGAATGGAACATATTTTTGCAAAATATTAGTGAGAGGCCTAGAAATCTTAGATAAGTCTTTAATAAACCTACTATAGAAACCAACATGACCAAGGAAACTTCTTATACCTCTGATATCCGTAGGACACGACATTTTTTCAATAGCATCAACTTCGGCTTTGTCAACTTCAATACCTCCTTCGGATATTTTGTGTCCCAAGAAAATACCTTCATTCACCATAAAGTGGCACTTCTCCCAATTCAAGATAAAATTAGTTTCTTCGCATCTTTGCAAAACTCGACCAAGGTTGCTCAAACAATCATGAAAAGAAGTTCCGTAAACAGAAAAATCATCCATGAAAACCTCAACTATCCTTTCACAAAAATCAAAGAATAGAGTAGTCATACATCTTTGAAAGGTAGCAGGTGCATTGCATAAACCAAAAGGCATGCATATATAAGAAAAGGTACCGAAAGGGCTAGTAAAAGCGGTCTTCTCTTGGTCCTCTTTTGACACAGGTATTTGAGAGAAACCAGAATAACCGTCTAGAAAGCAAAAATGTGTGTGTTTAGATAATCTTTCTAGCATTTGATCAATAAAAGGTAGAGGGTAATGATCTTTCTGAGTAGCTTTATTTAATTTCCTAAAATCAATTACCATTCTACACCCTGTAACAATACTTTGCGGGATCAATTCATTTTTATCATTAGGAACTACGGTAATACCTCCTTTCTTAGGAACACCATGAACGGGACTAACCCATCTACTATCAGCAATAGGATAAATAATACCTACCTCTAGAAGCTTTAATATTTCATTTCTTACCACTTCTTTCATTTCAGGATTTAACCATCGTTGGTGATCAAAAACTGGTTTAGCATCGGGCTCCATATTAATTTTATGCTGACATAGAGTGGGACTAATGCCCTTAAGATCATCAAGAGTATATCCAATAGAAGCACGGTGCTTCCTCGGAGTTTTCAATAATCTCTTTTCTTCATGCTCTCGAAGGTTAGCACTAATAGTAACAGGATATATCTTATTTTCATCAAGATAAGCATATTTCAAATATCCGGTAATTGTTTAAGCTCAAACACCGGATCACCCTTGGGTGGAGGAGGATCCCCAAGTATTTCAATAGGCAAGTTGTGTTTCAAAACTGGATGTTGATCAAAGAAAATATTATCTGTTTCATTCCTTTCATTCATATGGATATTGTTTTCATGGTCTAGCGGATATTGTTCTAAGGGGTCAATAGGAGGCACAGCAATAGAAACAAGACCAATAATTTCATCCATGCTTGGCAATTCTTTATCATGGGGTTGTCTACAGAATTTAGAGAAGCTAAACTCATGAGACGTGTCCCCAAAACGTACAGTAACAGTTTTCCTTCTCACAATCTATCCTTGCATTAATAGTATTCAAGAAAGGTCTACAAAATATAATGGGACTAAAATCATATTGTGAGGAACCAAGTACAAGAAAATCAGTAGGATATTTTATTTCCCCTCACAAGACTTCAACATCTCTAACAATCCCAATTGGTGCTGTAGTATCTCTATTAGCAAGCATAATTGTAACATCAATTTCCTCTAACTCAGCTGGTGCAATATCATTCATAATTTCTTTATATAAGGTAAGGGGAATTGCACTCACACTAGCAAACACATCGCATAAGGCATGATAACAATGATCTCCTATTTTAGCAGAAACAATAGGCATGCCAACAATAGGTCTATGTTTATATTTTGCATCAGGTCTAGTGATTCTAGCAGCTTCATCACAGAATTGAATAACATGCCCATGAATATTATCAACCAAGAGATCTTTAACCATAGCAATACTATGATCAACTTTAATTTGTTCAGGAGGTGTAGGTAATCTAACATAGCTCTTATGAACCACAGTTTAAGCTTTAGCATGTTCCTTTATTCTAATAGGGAAAGGTGGTTTCTCAATATAAGCAGCAGGACTAACAGGATCCACATTATAAGTAATACTTTCTTCTTCAACTTTAATAGGTTCAAATACTTTCACTTCAATGGGAGGATGATATTTAAACCACTTATCCTTTGGGAGGTCAACATGAGCAGCAAAAGATTCACAAAAAGAAGCTACTATCTCAGAGTCAAGTCCATATTTAGTGCTAAATTCAGGAAAAGCATCGATGTCTACAAAGGATTTAACACAATAAAACTAAAGGTTTATACCTAACTCCTTACTGTCATCGAGTTCCCAATCTTCAGAGTTGCGTTTAATTCTTTCCAATAAATCCCATTTGAAGTCAATATATTTCTTCATATAGGAACTAGCACAAAACGTATTGAGCATGGATTGATCGTTACAAGAAAGCCGAGCATAAAAATTCTGAATAATAATTTCTCTCGAGAGCTCATGATTGGGGCATGAATATAACAGCAACTTAATCCTCCCCCAAGCTTGAGCGATTCTTTATCCTTCAGGAGGTCAAAAATTATAGATATAATTCCGATCACGATGAACTAGATGCATTGGATAAAACATTTGATGAAATTCCATTTTCAATCGGTTGTAGCTCCATGATCCAATATCATCACATAGCCTATACCATGTCGATGCCTTCTCCTTCAAAGATAAAGGAAAAAACCTTATTCTTGACGTTATCCTCGGGCAGACCTGCAAGCTTAAAAAATCCACAAACTTCATCCACATAGATTAGATGTGAACCAGGATGTAGTGTTCCATCTCCTGCATAAGGATTAGCCAGCGGTTTCTCTATCATACCTGAAGGAATTTCATAAAAAATATTTTCAGTATGTTCAGTAGGTTGAGGGGCAACTGTTTGTGCTTCCATTCGAGGTGAAGATACCCTGAACAAGCCCCTCAAAGGATTACTTTCCATAGTAACAAGTGACAGTAAATTTTGGCACACTATATAAATTTTGCTTACCAAAGGCGCTTCACTCCCCAACAACTGTGCCAGAAAAGAGTCTTGATGACCCACAAGTATAAGGGATCTATGATAGCCCTTTAAAAAAGTAAGAGTGTCGAACCCAATGAGGAGTAGAAGAAAATGACAAGCGGTTTTCTGTAAAATATTCTCTGCAAGCACTGAAATTATCAGTAACAGATAGTTTTGTGATAAGATAATTGGTAACGAGTAACAAATAACAAGCGTAGCAAAGGTGCAGGAAGTTAGCCCAATCCTTTTTGTAGCAAACGACAGGCGTGGACAAACTCTTATATAAAGTGAAGCGCTCCCGAGGACACATGGGAATTTCTATCAAGCTAGTTTTCATCATGCTCACTTGATTCACGTTCATTACGTTGATAATTTGATGCGTGGGTGGATCGGTGCTTGGGTGCCACCCTTACTTGGACAAACCTCCCACCTATGATTAACCTCTCTCGCAAGCATCCGCAACTATGAAAGAAGAATTAAAATAAATCTGACCATAGAATGAAACATATGGATCTAAATCAGCCCCTTACGAAGCAACGCATAAACTAGGGTTTAAGCTTCTGTCACTCTAGCAACCCATCATATACTTATTACTTCCCAATGCCTTCCCCTAGGCACAAATAATTGTGAGGTGTTATGTAGTAGACATTCACATAACACCACTAGAGGAGAGACAACATACATCTCATCAAAATATCGAATGAGTAGCAAATTCACATGATTACTTATAACAAGACTTATCCCATGTCCTCGGGAACAAATGTGAATACTCACAAAGAATCTTCATTTTCATAATTAGAGGAGTATTAATTATCATAAAGGATTTGAACATATGACCTTCCACCAAGTAAACCAGCTGGCATCAACTACAAGGAGTAATCAACACTACTAGCAACCCACAGGTACCAATCTGAGGTTTGAGACAAAGATCGGATACAAGAGATGAACTAGGGTTTGGAGAGGAGATGGTGCTGATGAAGATGTTGATGGATATTGACCCCCTCTCGATGATAGGATCGTTGGTGATGACAATGGCTTCGATTTCCCCCTTTGCGAGGGAAGTTTCCCTAGCAGAACAGCTCCGCCGGAGCTCTAGATTGGTTCTGCCCAAGTTCCGCCTCGAGATGGCGGCGCTTCATCCCGAAATCTCTCTTATGATTTATTTTTTTAGGTCAAAACCCTTCATATAGTAGAATATGGGCATCGGGCACCTGCTAGGTGGGTCACAAGCCACCTATGCGCGACGAGGGGGTGGTTGCGCCTGGCAGGCTTGTGACCTCCTGGTGGGCCCCCTCTGGTATTTGTTTCACCCAATATTTTTTATATATTCCAAAACAATTCTCCGTAACTTTTCAGGACTTTTGGAGTTGTGCAGGATATGTCTCTCAGATTTGCTCCTTTCCTAGTCTAGAATTCCAGCTGTCGGCATTCTCCCTTTTCATGTAAACCTTGTAAAATAAGAGAGAAAAGGCATAAGTATTGTACCACAACGTGTAATAACAGCCCATAATGCAATAAATATCATTATAGAAACATGATGCAAAATGGATGTATCAGTTCCACTTGGCGCTCAATGTTGCTTCGTGTATCTTCGTGCATTTTCTTGATGTAGTTTGCCCTTGCACTTGCATCCATGTTGACGTATTCTTGTAGTGGTAGCGGAAGAATGTCCAAAGGGGACAATGAGTTGAAGCCATAGACCACCTCGAAGGGAGACTTTTTGGTGGTGAAGTGTCGGACGCGATTGTAGGCATACTCGGCGATGGGGAGGCAATCTTCTCATTCCTTGATGTTCTTCTTGATCAACACACGGAGGAGAGTCCCAGGTGTCCGGTTCGTCACCTCCATTTGGCCATTGGTTTCTGGATGGTAGGCCGAAGATAAGAGTAACTTGATGTCGAGCTTGGTGCAAAGAGTCTTCCAAAAGGAGCTCAAGAACTTGACATCGCGATCCGAGACAATGGTCATTGGTACTTCGTGTAGGCGTAAGATGTCCGTACAAAAAAGATTGGCAATATGTGAAGCATCGTCTATCTTTGTGCATGGAATGAAATATGCCATTTTGGAAAAATCATCCACAACAACAAAAATGGAATCAGGGCCACTTTTTGTACGTGCCCACTGATAACCCACAAGTATAGGGGATCACCACAGTTTTCGAGGGTAGAGTATTCAACCCAAATTTATTGATTCGACACAAGGGGAGCCAAAAAAATATTCTCAAGTATTAGCAATTGAGTTTTCAATTCAACCACACCTGAAAGACTTAATATCTGCAGCAAAGTATTTAGTAGCAACGTAATATGGAAGTAACTGTAATGATGGCAAAAGTGACAGTAGCGGTTTTGTAGTGATTGTAACAGTAGCAACACAAAAGTAACTTAGCAAAGATCAATATGTGAAAATCTCATAGGCAATGGATCAGTGATGGATAATTATGATGGATGGCATTCATCATGCAATAGTTATAACATAGGGTGACACGAAATTAGCTCCAATTTATGAATGTAATGTAGAATGTATTCCATATATAGTCATACGTGCTTATGGAAAAGAACTTGCATGACATATTTTTTCCTACCCTCCCGTCGCAGCAAGGTCCTAATGGAAACTAAGGGATATTAAGGCCTCCTTTTAATAGAGAACTGGACCAAAGGATTAGCACTTAGTGAATACATGGACTCCTCAAACTACAGTAATCACCGGAAAGAATCCCAGTTATTGTCCACCTAGTGGATGCGGATCATAACTCATAATAGGTGTCTACAACTTGCAAGATAGCATCAAGAACACATATATATTCATGAAAACATAATAGGTTCATATCTGAAATCATGGCACTCGGGCCCTAGTGACAAGCATTAAGCATGGCAAAGTCATAGCAACATCAATATCAGAACATAGTGGATAAAAGGGATCAGACCCTAACAAAACTAACTCGATTACATGATAAATCTCATCCACCCCATCACCGTCCAGTAAGACTACGATGGGATTACTCACGAACGGTGGAGAGCATCATGGAATTGGTGATGAAGGATGGTTGGTGATGACGATGGCGTCGATTTCCCCTCTCCGGAGCCCAAAACGGACTCCAGATCTGGCCTCCCGAGGAAGAACAGGCTCCGTATCGTGAAACGTGATGAACTATTCTCTCTAATTTTTTTCCATGAATAGGAATTTATATGGTTGGAATTGAGGTCAGAGGAGCCACAGGGGGCCCACAAGCTTGCCAGGCGCGGCCAGGGGGTGGCCGCGCATGGTGGGCTTGTCACATGTGGGTGGCCCCCATCCGGTTAATTCTTTCGCCACTATATTTTATTAATTACAACAATAATCTCCGTAAATTTCAGGTCAATCCGAGAACTTTTATTTCTGCACAAAAATAACACCAAGGCAATTCTATTGAAAACAGCGTCAGTCCGGGTTAGTTTCATTCAAATCATACAAATTGGAGTCCAAAACAAGGGCCAAAGAGTTTGTAAAAGTGGATACGATGGAGACATATCAACTCCCCCAAGCTTAACACATTGCTTATCCTCAAGCAATTCTGTTGATAAACTGAAAGTGATAAAGAATAACTTTTACAAACTATGTTTGATCTTGTGTTGTAAATATGTCTAATTGATGTTCAGACTTTCATCAAAGATTATAGACTAACCACGTTCACAATAACATTTAGGTATCACAGTTACTCATATCAATGACATAATCAACTAGCAAGAAATAATAATAACTCTCAGATGACAACACTTTTATAAAAACAATCATGATACAATATGACAAAATGATATCTCGCTAGCCCTTTTCGAGACCACAAAACGTAAATGCAGAGCACCCCTAAAGAATAAGGACTGACTAGACATTGTAATTCATGATAAAAGAGATCCAATCATACTCATACTTAATATCAATTAATAGCAAAGCATACAAATGATGGTAGTGCTCTCTAACTGGTGTCTTTTTATAAGAGGATGATGACTCAGCAATAAAGTAAATAGATAGGCCCTTCATAGAAGGAAGCATTGATTTGCAAAGGTGCCAGAGCACGAGCTTTTAAAACATGAAAGAATAACAATTTTGAGCGGTATGCTTTCATTGTCATAATAATGATAAGAGATTTCAGTATCTTCCATGCTAGATACATTATAGGCGGTTCCCAAACAGAATGACAAAGTTTTTACTCCCCCTCCACCAATCAATCACACTACACGGCTAGCCAAATCCATGGGTACCGTCCATACAAACACAGTCCTGGGGAGTTTTGTTTCATTATATTTTGGTTTGATTTTGAGCATGGAACTGGGCATCCTGAATACCAGCCACTTTCTCGTGAATGATAGTGAATAAACATATATCGTGAGAATAACCCACCTAGCATGGAAGATATTGACAGCCCCCAGTCGCTACATGAGCGATTCGGGCATACAAAATAGAATGATTATTTTAAGGCATAGAGTTTGGCACATGCAAATTTACTTGGAATGGCATGTGAATACCGCATATAGGTAGGTATGGTGGACTCGGATGGAACAACTTTGGGTTTGAGGAATTGTATGCACAAACAGTATTCCCGCTTAGTACAATTGAAGGCTAGCAAAAGACAAGGGCGCGACCAACTAGAGAGTGACAACAGTCATGAGCATGCATTGAGATTAACCAACATTGAATGCAAGCATGAGTAGGATATAAATCACCATGAACATAAATATCATAGAGGCTATGTTGATTTTGTTTCAAATACATGCATGAACATGTGCCAAGTCAAGCGACTTGAACCATTCAGAGGAGGATACCATCCTATCATACTACATCACAACCATTTTAATAAGCATGTTGGCACTCAAGACAAACCATTATCCACTCTTAGCTAATTAAGCATGGCATGAGTAACTATAATATCTAATTGTCATTGCAAATATGTTTCACCCGTAATGAACTGAAGTTGGAATGATGAGCCAATCATATTTACAAAAGCAAAATAGGTCGAGTTCATACCAGCTTTTCTCCATCTCAATCTTTTCATCATATATCGTCATTATTACCATTCACTTGCACAATCGATTGGTGTGAATAATAATAGGAGTGCACATGCAATGGACTAAGCTGGAATCTGCAAACAATAACTCAAAGGAGAAGGCAAGGTAATATAGGCTCTCTGATAGATAAACAATAATGCATATGAGAGCCACTCAACATTTTCATCATGGTCTTCTCCTTACGATCCAATGAAAGAAAATTCAAAACAACAACGAGAAAAACTTTACACGGGAAAGCTCCCAACAAGGAAAAGGAGAATGAAAAATCTTTTGGGGATTTCGTTTAAATTCTACAACTAAACAAACTAAAAGGTAAAGCTATAACTTATTTTTTGAATTTTCTCAAAGTTAATTAAACACACAAGAATAAAACAGAAAGAAGAAATAAACTACCAGGGATGGTACAATGAAAAAGTATGAACACCCACTACTAAGCTGATTGTGTAAATATGAATGTAAAGTTGGTGAGAAATACGTACTACCCCAAGATTAGGATTTTGGCCTAAGATGGTCTAGGGCCATGGCTAGAAATAACCCTCTCCTGGATAATCCTGAGGGTCCTGATGGTTCCACTAATTGGCGAGATCCTGTGGCTCCCATTGAAAAACCGGATCCGGATACGGATCAAAAGTTGGTGTTGGCTCAGGTGCTGGGGATTGCGTCAGACCGCAATATCTATAAATGTCCTTGGGCATAATAGTGTACATGTCGGAATGAATATCGAACAAGGAAGAAGCAGGCAGAACAATAATCTCACAAGTACCTTGACTAAAAACTAAGATATATAGCAGCCTCCTATCATCATTCTTCCTAATAACATCATGTGTTACCATACTATCATAGTCTAAATATTTCACGGGTAGCAGCATTTCCTCTTCCTCTTCAAGCCTAAAAGGTATCTCAAAGTGTTTGGCTAGACTAGATGCATAGATACCTCTGAATATGGGCCCCCTCGAACAGTTTAAGATCAACCGTTGGGCCACCATAGCTTCCAAACTAAAAGTTCTATTAGAAAATAGAGCGTGGCACAGAATGGACAGGTCGGGAGCACTAAGGCCTCCACTCTCCCCACGACCAACTAAACATCACCCTGCAAATAATGAATAATAGCGTAAAACAGGAAAATGTAAACTAGCTGCTCTTGCCTTTGAAACCCCTCTCTCTTCTCCTACCGTGATTGCGGCAATAAAATCTTCCATGTCCCTAGGATGTGGTTCCCATATGCTGCCCTCATAGGGTATTTTGCAAACTTTGCAAAAATCATAAAGGTTCATTTTCTTAGGCACATCATATAAGTGAAATTCTACCATAGGAGGGTCTTCCCTATAATGAATTGAAAGTTCTGCACAAAGTTATTAGTGAGCAAGAGGTACTGGTCACACTTCTCATTGAGGAAGTCAGTGATGCCTGCATTCTCTGCCAAATAGTAGAAATCTTCATAAATTCCGGCTGCCCTCAAGAATATATCACTTGGCCATTCACATGGTCGAACTTCTACGACGTGAGGAAGATTGTATTTGGACTTCTTCTTCGCCTCATTTTAATCTTCTTAAGAGCCCCGTGTTGAAGAGCCTCTTAACAATCTCCTCATCGTTTCTTTCTTTGAAAAACTTCTAAAAATTTTAGTGAATCCAATATAAAGGTGTAAAAAACTCAATAAAACGTATAACAACTACTCCGATAAGTGCCTAGAGCCTATATGATGCATCAAAACTACTTGGGACCATACATATTTGACATGCAAGCTCAAGAACAAGGTCACCAAAGCAGCAAAATTTTGCAATATATATAGCACTAGAACAAAAACTAATTGGACCATTGGAGGAGTCACATACCGAAGAACATTATCCTAAAACAGTTTTGCGAATGGAGCACACAAGGAGATCGAAAATGGCAACAAAATGAGCTAGAACACAGGATTGTGCAATGGTGGGATTTTTTCTGGAGGAAGATGAAGTGGATGGGAGCTAGAATAAGTGAAGGGGCCCTATGTGGGACCCACAAGCCATGTAGGTGCGGCTAGGGGGTGGTCGCCCCTATGGGATTGTGGCCCACTGGCGCAGCCCCCTGATGTGTGCTCAGTGCCAAATATTTTTAAATAATCCTGAAAAATCATATTACATTTTCAGGCCATTTTTCAATTGCACGGAAAACTCACAAAATAGAAAAACAATGCATTTTTACTTTATTTTCTCTGACTAACAAAAATTGAAAATTGGGTACATAAGGTTGTGCTTTCAAAATTCGTCCATCTCATGCTCATCAAAAGCAATCCATTGTAACATCCCAAACTTTGGAATGTTATAATAATTATTAGAATGATTGTTTGTTTGCTTGAGTGATTGAAAGTGAGTGAAATTTGAAACTTTTTGAAAGTTGATGAGAGGGAATGAAATGACCTTCCCAAAACTTTCACTCTGCATTTTGATCACCAGGAATTCAAATTCATTTCATCACAAAACCCCCAGAGTGAAGATGAAATGACTTCTTCCATTTAAAGAAATGAAAAGGGATTTGAAAATGGTTTGAATTCCCATTTGAAAATATTTCAAATTCAGAAACTTTATGCAACTCAATGATTTCCATGAGAGAGGATAATATGACTTCTTCAAATGTGTGAAATATGAGTTGGAAGTTTAATTATTTGAAGTTGAAAACTATTTGATAAAAGTCTCATATGGAGTTTCAAATTCATTTCAGTTTCCTATTTGAAATTTCATGCATCCAAACCCCTTGCAAAGATTTTGAGAGGAGTAAAAGGACACTCCAAAAACCAGGGGGTTAATTGTGAAGTTTTTGAATCATAAAACCCAAGGGGTTATATGAAAAATAATTTGCAATAATAAATAAAGCCATTTAGGCATTTTCTGAAAAATAAATTTTTAAAAAGTGTTTATTTTGGCTGTGGAAAAATGTCCATTAAATGGCATTTGTTTCCCTAGTCACTTTTATGTATACACTTTAATTTTTTGGACAAGTTTTGAATGCCTTAATGCTGTTTTTATTGCACTGTAAATTAATATAGGAAAATCATTAAAGCCTTTTAAGACGGGCCGGCCCATAGTCTTTAAACCCGAATTTATTTCGTAACGGTCACGGCTAATAACGCCCCCTCTCTCTCTCTCACTGACAAGCCGGTCCCGCCGCCCGACCGCAAACATCACCGGTCATCCTCCTCCTCCAACGCGCCCGACGACCACCGGCGAGCACTCGCCGTGGATCTCGCCTCCTTCCATTCCCCGACCCTCTGAGCCCCCTATAAGAAGCCGCATACCCCTGCGCCTCCATTCCCCCTGTTTTCCCCCTTCTCCCGTGCACCACCCTCACCGGAATCTCTCGCCGGAGATACCCACATCCGCCACACCATTGTTGCTCCCCTACTCCACCCTACCTTCCCCGAGCGCCACTGAGCCCTCTACCCAACTCCTCTCGCCCGTGCGCACCACCCCATCTCTGTGCGTCTCCGTACACCCACCAGAGCCGCCGTAACCACAACCTTGCCAGAGCTCCCCCACTTCCCGAATCGCTCTGAGCTCGTGGTCATCAACACCGTCGCCTCCTCACCCCTCCGACGCCACCATCGCCATCGCCATGCTCCCCCGCATCAAACGGAGCCTCCGCCATCGCCGGAGGACCACCGGAGGCGCTTCCCCGACGACCTCGACGCCCCTGCCATCGCTGGAGCCTTCGCCGGAGCCAGCAACCACCACGGTGAGCCTCTCTCCCTCTCCTCCGTCCGATTTGTAGTGAACGGTTTAGATTAGATTCTTTAAATTTGTGAACCGGTACGCGTTACAGTTCGGTCGTCCGCCCGTATCACACAAGCCCGCACACACCTGGACCAACCAGAGCATGCCACGTAGCCCCCCTGACCGTTAGTTTAGATTTTTTTCTTTTTCTGTTTTAATTTCTGTTTCCAGAATAGTTCTAATTTTGTTTTTATCATATCTTTTAGGTTTTTAAGTGTTTTTAATTGATTATTTTTGCATTATGTCAGAAATTTATTGTAGTTTTTGTAGATATAAAGTTTGGCTATGTTTGAAAAGTTAAATTTGAATTTAAACAGATTGGATTTAAATTTTGTTTTCTGAATATCTTGAGTTTTAAAATTTATTTTTGATTGATTCTTTTTGCTACTTGTCACTAGTGATATTAGTTATCATTAGGAAGAGTTTGAGATTTTTTCTAGAATATTTTAAATAGTGTTTTCAACTAAAACAGATTGTGTTTAGTTCCTATGTTGTTTAGTTAGTTTAATTTTTCTTTAGTTATTTTGAAAATCTGAATATGATTTATATTAAGTCTCAGATTTCATTTAGTTTTGTTGTTTCAAACCTTAGTAATTTACTTGCTGTTAACAAAACTTAATTTGTTTAGTTTATAAATTTTGTTGTAGGGACCTATACCCTCTTTCAAATAGGTATAATTGATTAAAAGCAAATTTGTTAGTAACAATTCTTTTAACTAAAGTTTTAAGTATTTAGATTATGTTTTCAAATAAAGTTTTTTTTACTAATTCTTTTCTGTAAATAAATGTTTTAAACAAAAATAGTTTAGTTTTACCCTATTATTATAGGAAACTATATTTTTTCTTCATTAGGTAATGTTTTATGAAACAATTTAGTTTTAATAGTAATTCTTTCACAAAAGTTTTAGATAACTTAATTCTGTTTTATAATAAATATTTTATTTAATTACTTTCCGTTAACTAAGTTGTTTCATAATTTGTTTTCTTTTAGTTGGTGGATGTGCTTGTAGTTAAGTTCATTAGGCAAATACTCTTGTTGTTTAGGATAATGTTTTCATAGTTTTACTTGTTCTTCAAAAGTAATTATTTTGCTAGTAAAATATTTACTAAAATCCTTTTGTATATTTTACTTTGTTTTAGGTTTTGTTTTGTTGAAAATAGTTGCTTGTAGTGGGAAATTACCTTAGTTGCTTTTATGAAAACTTTGTTGATTTTGTCTTAAGTATTTCCCACATCATCACCTTGGTTGTGTTGATGTAGTTTTCTTGATTTTAACTTTTGTCTTAAGTATTTCCTTCATCAACCTTGTTGCTTTTGTTCTTGTGTTACATTGTGATTGTCAGTTTTGATTGCTAGAAGTGTTTGCTTATGAATGCAATGTTTGCTTGATTATAGATTATCATCGGAGAGTGACGAATAGTATATCAAGTTATTTCTGAGAGCGATCTATTTTTTTCTTCATCAACAGTACAGGCAAGTTCACCTTGACCATCTATTTCATACCTATGTTTTTATTGCATGTAGTGACATCATTCAACATATCCCTCCCGTAGTGTTATTGAAATTCTTGTAGTTGAGTAGAATGCATGAGGTAGGAACCCACCACTTGTTACTAAAGCCCCGGGAACGCTAGTTAGTGCAATGCTGTGCTAACGTAGACGGGTTCTGGTATGAGTGTTCGTGAGTGGTGTGAAGAAGGACTCCACGTCAAGATGACAACTTCATGAAGACATTTTCAAGTCCTACATCTTCAAGTCCTCAAGACTTCAAGACTCGAGAAGACAAGTTTTCAATACACACTACTGGGTGAAGGATGGTTGATTGGGCATCCCTGGAGAAACCAGTGGATGGCCGGGATGCATGGAGAAGCGCCATGACATCTTGCGGAAAGCTTCACCCAGACTCAAAGAGAAGGATGAATACTTCATGCCCGGAAGCTTACCTGTGTAGCCACAAGTCATTATGGGCTCTGGCTTGGTTGATCTTTGTTGTGACTCTGCTGGGCAGTGCTACGAGATGTAGTCGACGTTAGGATCGGGATGGGCACTGTCGGACAGTCAGGGAAGCACTCTGAAAGACCATGTTTCTTTCATCCTGTTCTCAAACACCAGGCAATGCGAGGACTTACCAGGAGGGAAAGAATCTTGTGGGTAAAGTACACAACACTCTACAGAGTTAAACCTAATCGATTAGCCGTGTCCCCGGTTACGGACAATTTGAGCTTCTAGACTTGGATCTATCTCTGAACTCTCAACACTAGACTGATAACTAATTGTGGGCAACTTATGATACTTATGGGCATTGAGACATTGGTTGGCGGAACCATGTCATGATAGGTAACTCCATAGTGAAATTCCTGATATTCCTTTGTTGTAGGAAAATAAAATCAGCTTTTACGCAAAAAACTCAGACACAGAGCCACAAAGCCTTTGCATATAGAATAGTCTTTCTTTTTCTGTTCTACTATGGTGATCTTGCCAGTACATTCAATGTACTGACCTACACGGCTGCAACGTTTTATGTTGCAGATACTCTTCTACGACGGGTAAGAGTACGATTCAGGGTTACAGTCCGCACTCAACTTGCCGTTGGTGTTATTGGGACTCCACTCCCGTTGACTGTATCCGCTGCTATTTTAAGGTATATATCAGTTTTACGTTAATTACATGTGATTGCACTTTGATATATACATATATGTATTGTGTGTGCCAGCATACTGATCCAGGGATGGCACAAAAAACACAGAGGCTTGACTCTTTTTGAGTCGGGTCGCTATAGAAATGGTATCAGAGCACATGTTGACTGTTGGACGTGACCCTAGAAACTGGAAAGCCCTTAGGAAAGGATTTCTCGAAAAACTTTGTTTTCAAAAGACCTTCTACTTCTCATCTTATTTGAGCTTTATCAAATGATCTCTCCTACTTCAAAAAGTTAGAAAATACTCTTTCCCCTTGGCCACACTAAGGATCAACTGAGAGCACTTCGAGAAGGACAAGATATCGAAACAACTAATGGTCACTTCAAAGTAAAGAAGATTTCACCATGCATTAGAAGAGTTGAAGCTACACGAGTTGAATACTATGAAGACCCGAAGAAATTGAACACCATGAAGAATTTCCAAGATATTATGCCCCTAGAAGACCAAACCCCTGTTGTATACTTACGTTAGATACGATGATTTGTGAGCTGTCATTTGTGTGTAAGTTTTAATTTTTGACAGCCACAACAAAAATCTATTTTCAAAACCATTGTTTGTATTGTGTGTATCTCCTCCTTTCTCTCTACCATCTCATCCCAAAACCTTGAACCCAATAGATGGCATATGAAGCTGGACTTGTACTTTCTGGACCAATGACCCAGCTAGAGGCAGAAGTATGGATTCACAACATGGAGAATCACTTCAGGAGCAACTCGATAGCACAGAAGTATGAGGTTCAATATGCTCTCTAGCACTTTACCCAAAGTGCCGCAACTTGGTGGAAAATGCATCATGCCATACAAGGATTTAATGGAGCAAAGAATTGGGAAGAACTCAAGAAGACTCTGTTAAGATCCCGTCTCATTCAGAAGCATTGTGTTATCCCAATGAAGAAGACCCGAGCATGCAAAATCTGTGGAGAGATAGGACACACCCAAGAAGAACACAAGGAAGGATGTCCTTATTGTGAAGAAAATCACCCTGCTGAGGAATGCCCAACTGGGCAGGTGACATGTTTCTTGTGTGAAGGAACCAACCACTACCCGGCTCAATGCCAAATGTACCCCAAGGTATAGGAAGTCATCAAGCAACAGAAGGAAGCCATGAAGCAAGCCTTCAGAGGAGAATTTGGAGAATTTGTGATGAAGAAAGATATTGAAGACCCTGATGGAGAAGGATTAACCAGATTTTACTCAAATGTCTGCTATACATGTGGAGAAGAAGGACATTTCTCACAGGACTGTACGAAGGAAAGAAAAGAGTATCTGGGAAACTTCCCGGTAGAAGAAGTGGAGTTTGATCCACAGGAAATTGAAAGTTTGATCAGAACAAAGAACCTCAGGAAGAGACAAGCCCCTGAACAGAAGGACCTGAGTCATATCAGATGTTTCAAGTGTAAGGATATGGGCCACTACACCAATAAGTGCCCAAGAAAGGAACCAGAACTCCCAGGAGCAAAACCCAACATCAAGAAGCCCCGAGACTTGTTAGAAATAATTTGTTTTCATTGCAAGGAAGCAGGACATTATGCTAGTAAATGTCCAAAGGAGAAGAAAGCTAGAATGAGGTAGTAAATTTTTGACGATGGAAATAAGTGTATCGTGAAGCATTCTTGTTTTCATGACATTATTTTGTAACGCAAGTCTCTAAGATTGTAATAACTTCGTAAATCAATGAAGTTTATTGTGTCAAGATTTTCTATGAGTTACCACTCTAAGAACAAAGATCTCTGACCAATTTTCGAGGATATGAGAAAATTCGGTCTAAGCAGACCTGAGTGCATTTCATTTTAAGTGTGGTAGTGACCACAGGTACCTCCCGGTTAAGGAATTTGGATAAGTGAATACGGATGAAGAGAATGAGGAACCACCGCAAACTATCCGGATAATAACCTTTGAGACAAAGAGTTTTTGAAGATGGAATGCTGAGAAAAGGAATGATTTTGATAAAACCATACCCAAGGTTAAACATACCAATGGAAAGGAAAATGAATTCCATGGAGTGGAATCCAAACAATAATAGGTCTGTAAATTGTTACCTCAAGGGTATGGTGTAGTGAACTGAAGGTAATGTTGGAATATGGATCGATAATCACCCCATGGGTGAGATGAAGTTGTTCAAGTATTCAAGTGAATCCACAAGTCACTAACCTCAGGATTGATAAGGATCAAGCCCCACCTTGGTGAAGGAGGAAACTTGGAAGAAGCTACGACTGCTCAGCAAACGTGTTTCTTAGGAGTTTACGAAAACCTGAGAGATGTGAAGAAACGATAGATGTTTTTGCTTAGCTTGCAGAATCAATGGATTTATCCGAACTTCGTTCGTGGACAAGAGAAATTTTCTGCAACGCTTGTGAGGAAGCCTAAGAGTTAGAATACGAGATTCACTAAACCTTATACAAGGTAATGATTTCAGTGCGACATGGCTTGGCCACCATGACGACTTACTCTTATCATTCTCTTGCCATTCGGATTGGTAAATCTGAGTGACTTACCCATAGTAAAGAGACGACGTTCTTTGAAGCTTTTGTTGAAGCCTTAGAACGGTATGATGAAAAACCCTTGTACATGACAGTTTCTATCACACGTAGGAATTTCTACGGTGAGGAATGAAGCCCTGACCCATTTCACTACAAGGTAACCCCTAATGGTAGACCACCATGAGATCATCGATAGGTTATTTAGAATGATCGCGAGACCTGTCAGTTAAGAAGACCCAGTATCGGAGGAAATACATTTGGATGTAAGGACTCAAGATTTTGATAAAACAAAAGAGCATCATCGAAGAAGCTAACATGAAGAAGGTGAACAGACAAGTGCACCCACAGGACTGTCATGATTTCTGAAGGACCAATAACTCTCATTTTAAGTGTGGTAGACCCACATTTCCAGGTCAATGGAGTTTTGTTAGAAGACCCCCAAACCGTAAACTTTTCTTTCTAGCCCTTTCGAATCTCGAGGACGAGATTCATTTTAAGTGTGGTAGGTTTGTAACATCCCAAACTTTGGAATGTTATAATAATTATTAGAATGATTGTTTGTTTGCTTGAGTGATTGAAAGTGGGTGAAATTTGAAACTTTTTGAAAGTTGATGAGAGGGAATGAAATGACCTTCCCAAAACTTTCACTCTGCATTTTGATCACCAGGAATTCAAATTCATTTCATCACAAAAAACCCAGAGTGACGATGAAATGACTTCTTCCATTTAAAGAAATGAAAAGGGATTTGAAAATGGTTTGAATTCCCATTTGAAAATATTTCTAATTCAGAAACTTTATGCAACTCAATGATTTTCATGAGAGAGGATAATATGACTTCCTCAAATGTGTGAAATATGAGTTGGAAGTTTAATTATTTGAAGTTGAAAACTATTTGATAAAAGTCTCATATGGAGTTTCAAATTCATTTCAGTTTCCTATTTGAAATTTCATGCATCCAAACCCCTTGCAAAGATTTTGAGAGGAGTAGAAGGACACTCCAAAAGCCAGGGGGTTAATTGTGAAGTTTTTGAATCATAAAACCCAAGGGGTTATATGAAAAATAATTTGCAATAATAAATAAAGCCATTTAGGCATTTTCTGAAAAATATTTTTTAAAAAGTATTTGTTTTGGCTGTGAAAAAATGTCCATTAAATGGAATTTGTTTCCCTAGTCATTTTTATGTATACACTTTAATTTTTTGGACAAGTTTTGAATGCCTTAATGCTGTTTTTATTGCCCTGTAAATTAATATAGGAAAATCATTAAAGCCTTTTAAGACGGGCCGGCCCATAGTCTTTAAACCCGAATTTATTTCGCAACGGTCACCGCTAATAACGCCCCCTCTCTCTCTCTCACTGACAAGCCGGTCCAACCGCCCGACGCAAACATCACCGGTCATCCTCCTCCTCCCACGCGCCCGACGACCACCGGCGAGCACTCGCCGTGGATCTCGCCTCCTTCCATTCCCCGACCCTCTGAGCCCCCTATAAGAAGCCGCATACCCCTGCGCCTCCATTCCCCCTGTTTTCCCCTTCTCCCGTGCACCACCCTCACCGGAATCTCTCGCCGGAGATACCCACATCCGCCACGCCATTGTTGCTCCCCTACTCCACCCTGCCTTCCCCGAGCGCCACTGAGCCCTCTACCCAACTCCTCTCGCCCGTGCGCACCACCCCATCTCTCTACATCTCCGTACACCCACCAGAGCCGCCGTAACCACAACCTTGCCAGAGCTCCCCCACTTCCCGAATCGCTCTGAGCTCGTGGTCATCAACACCGTCGCCTCCTCACCCCTCCGACGCCACCATCGCCATCGCCGTGCTCCCCCGCATCGAACGGAGCCTCCACCATCGCCGGAGGACCACTGAAGGCGCTTCCCCGACGACCTCGACGCCCCTGCCATCGCCGGAGCCTTCACCGGAGCCGGCAACCACCACGGTGAGCCTCTCTCCCTCTCCTCCGTCCGATTTGTAGTGAACGGTTTAGATTAGATTCTTTAAATTTGTGAACCGGTACGCGTTACAGTTCGGTCGTCCGCCCGTATCACACTAGCCCGCACACACCTGGACCAACCAGAGCATGCCACGTAGCCCCCCTGACCGTTAGTTTAGATTTTTTTCTTTTTCTGTTTTAATTTCTGTTTCCAGAATAGTTCTAATTTTGTTTTTATCATATCTTTTAGCTTTTTAAGTGTTTTTAATTGATTATTTTTGCATTATGTCAGAAATTTATTGTAGTTTTTGTAGATATAAAGTTTGGCTATGTTTGAAAATTTAAATTTGAATTTAAACAGATTGGATTTAAATTTTGTTTTCTGAATATCTTGAGTTTTAAAATGTATTTTTGATTGATTGTTTTTGCTACTTGTCACTAGTGATATTAGTTATCAGTAGGAAGAGTTTGAGATTTTTTCCAGAATATTTTAAATAGTGTTTTCAACTAAAACAGATTTTGTTTAGTGCCTATGTTGTTTAGTTAGTTTAATTTTTCTTTAGTTATTTTGAAAATCTGAATATGATTTATATTAAGTCTCAGATTTCATTTAGTTTTGTTGTTTCAAACCTTAGTAATTTACTTGCTGTTAACAAAACTTAATTTGTTTAGTTTATAAATTTTGTTGTAGGGACCTATACCCTCTTTCAAATAGGTATAATTGATTAAAAGCAAATTTGTTAGTAACAATTCTTTTAACTAAAGTTTTAAGTATTTAGATTCTGTTTTCAAATAAAGTTTTTTTTTACTAATTCTTTTCTGTAAATAAATGTTTTAAACAAAAATAGTTTAGTTTTACCCTATTATTATAGGAAACTATATTTTTTCTTCATTAGGTAATGTTTTATAAAACAATTTAGTTTTAATAGTAATTCTTTCACAAAAGTTTTAGATGACTTAATTCTGTTTTATAATAAAGATTTTATTTAATTACTTTCCGTTAACTAAGTTGTTTCATAATTTGTTTTCTTTTAGTTGGTGGATGTGCTTGTAGTTAAGTTCATTAGGCAAATACTCTTGTTGTTTAGGATAATGTTTTCATAGTTTTACTTGTTCTTCAAAAGTAATTCTTTTGCTAGTAAAATATTTACTAAAATCCTTTTGTATATTTTACTTTGTTTTAGGTTTTGTTTTGTTGATTTTGTCTTAAGTATTTCCCTCATCATCACCTTAGTTGTGTTGATGTAGTTTTCTTGATTTTAACTTTTGTCTTAAGTATTTCCTTCATCAACCTTGTTGCTTTTGTTCTTGTGTTACATTGTGATTGTTAGTTTTGATTGCTAGAAGTGTTTGCTTATGAATGCAATGTTTGCTTGATTATAGATTATCATCGGAGAGTGACGAATAGTCTATCAAGTTATTTCTGAGAGCGATCTATTTTTTTCTTCATCAACAGTACAGGCAAGTTCACCTTGACCATCTATTTCATACCTATGTTTTTATTGCATGTAGTGACATCATTCAACATATCCCTCCCGTAGTGTTATTGAAATTCTTGTAGTTGAGTAGAATGCATGAGGTAGGAACCCACCACTTGTTACTAAAGCCCCGGGAACGCTAGTTAGTGCAATGCTATGCTAACGTAGACGGGTTCTGGTATGAGTGTTCGTGAGTGGTGTGAAGAAGGACTCCACGTCAAGATGACAACTTCATGAAGACATTTTCAAGTCCTGCATCTTCAAGTCCTCAAGACTTCAAGACTCGAGAAGACAAGTTTTCAATACACACTACTCGGTGAAGGATGGTTGATTGGGCATCCCTGGAGAAACCAGTGGATGGCCGGGATGCATGGAGAAGCGCCATGACATCTTGCGGAAAGCTTCACCCAGACTCAAAGAGAAGGATGAATACTTCATGCCCGGAAGCTTACCTGTGTAGCCACAAGTCATTATGGGCTCTGGCTTGGTTGATCTTTGTTGTGACTCTGCTGGGCAGTGCTACAAGATGTAGTCGACGTTAGGATCGGGATGGGCACTGTCGGACAGTCAGGGAAGCACTCTGAAAGACCATGTTTCTTTCATCCTGTTCTCAAACACCAGGCAATGCGAGGACTTACCAGGAGGGAAAGAATCTTGTGGGTAAAGTACACAACACTCTACAGAGTTAAACCTAATCGATTAGCCGTGTCCCCGGTTACGGACAATTTGAGCTTCTAGACTTGGATCTATCTCTGAACTCTCAACACTAGACTGATAACTAATTGTGGGAAACTTATGATACTTATGGGCATTGAGACATTGGTTGGCGGAACCATGTCATGATAGGTAACTCCATAGTGAAATTCCTGATATTCCTTTGTTGTAGGAAAATAAAATCAGCTTTTACGCAAAAAAATCAGACACAGAGCCACAAAGCCTTTGCATATAGAATAGTCTTTCTTTCTCTGTTCTACTATGGTGATCTTGCCAGTACATTCAATGTACTGACCTACACGGCTGCAACGTCTTATGTTGCAGATACTCTTCTACGACGGGTAAGAGTACGATTCAGGGTTACGGTCCGCACTCAACTTGTCGTTGGTGTTATTGGGACTCCACTCCCGTTGACTGTATCCGCTGCTATTTTAAGGTATATATCAGTTTTACGTTAATTACATGTGATTGCACTTTGATATATACATTGTTGTACTGTGTGTGCCAGCATACTGATCCAGGGATGGCACAAAAAACACAGAGGCTTGACTCGTTTTGAGTCGGGTCGCTACATCCATCAATAAGGTTGATCAAGTCTTATTAACAAACTTCTTTCGAGTAACATGAAACCGGAGAATTTTCGAATAACACTAAGTTACCTCAATGGGGATATGCATATCCCCAACAATTAGTATATCATATTTCTTCTTGAAGATTCGAAGAGGGAATTCAAAGTCTTCAATAATAATCATTGAATTTTTTTCAATGGAGTTGATACTATGAACTTGGGGTTGTTTCTTCGGTGTATGCTCATTACCATTGATATGAAAAGTGACATTGCCATTGTTGCAATCTATAACATCCCCTGCAGTATTCAAAAAGGGTCTACCAAGGATGATCGACATATTGTCGTCCTCGGGAATATCAAGAATAACAAAGTCCGTTAGAATAGTAACATTTGCAACTACGACATGCACATCCTCACAAATACCGATGGGTAAGGAAGTTGATTTATCAGCCATTTGCAAAGAGATTTCAGTAGGTGTCAACTTATTCAAATCAATTATATGATATAAGGAGAAAGGCATAACACTAACACCAGGTCCCAAATCACATAAAGCAGTTTTAACATAATTCCCTTTGATAAAGCATGGTATAGTTGGTACTCCTGGATCTCCCAATTTCTATGGTACTCCACCCTTAAAAGTATAATTAGCAAGCATGGTGGAAATCACAGCTTCCGATATGTTTATTTTATTAGTCACAATATCTTTCATATACTTAGCATAATGAGACATTTTCAGAATATGAGTCAAGCACATACGCAAAAAGACAAGTCTAAGCATTTCAACAAAGCGCTCAAAATCCTCATCATCCTTTTTCTTGGATTTTTTAGGAGGAAAGGGCATGGGTGTTTGAACCCATGGTTCTCTTTCTTTACCATGATTCCTAGCAACAAAATCTCTTTTTTCATATCTTTTATTCTTAGGTTGTGGGTTATCAGGATCAACAGCAGGTTCAATCTCCACCTCATTATCATTACTAGATTGAGAATCAACATGAACATCATCATTAATATTATCCCTAGGCTCATGTTCATCAACAGATTGTGTGTCAGCATCAGACACAGAAATATCATTTGGGTTTTCAGGTGTATCTATAACAGGTTCACTGGCAGCATGCACAAAGTTCTATAATCATCTTCTTTCCTCTTGTTACTGGAACGACTAGGTGGATCAGTATTAGTTCCCTGAGAATCTTGCTCAATTCTATTAGGATGGCCCTTAGGATACAAAGTTTCCTGAGTCATTTACCACCTCTAGTCACAACTTTAACAGAATGATCATTGTTCTTACTATTCATCTCATTAAGAAAATCATTTTGTGCCTTAGGCACTTGTTCTACTTGAGTGGTTACCATGGAAGCATGTTTACTAATAAGCTTTAGATCAGTTATAGTTCGACTAATATAATCACCTAAGCGATCAAGCATGTAAGCATTATGTTTCAATTGTCTACCAATATAAGCATTGAAATTTTCTTGCTTAACAACAAAATTATCAAACTCATCCAAGCATTAGCTATCGGACTTATTATAAGGAATATCTCTTTCATCAAATCTACGGAGATAATTTACCTCTACTACCTATGTCGGGTTATTAAGACCATGTATTTCTTCAATAGGTGGTAGATTCTTGACATCTTCAGCTTTAATACATTTTTCTTTCACAGATTTCTTTGCCTCTTGCATATCTTCAGGACTGAGAAATAGAATACCTATTTTCTTCAGAGTTGGCTTTGGAGGTGGTTCGGGAATAGTCCAATCATTATCATTGCTCAATATATTATTCAGTGGTAGTTCAGCTTGTTCAACAGTTTGTTCCCTGAAAACACAACCAACACAAGTATCTAGGTGGTCCCTGAAAGCATCGGTTAGTCCATTTTAAAAGATATCAAGTATTTCATTTTTCTTGAGAGGGTGATCAGGCAAAGCATTAAGTAATTGGAGAAGCCTCCCCCAAGCTTGTGGGAGACTCTCTTCTTCAATCTGCACAAAGTTAAATATTTCCTGCAAGGCAGCTTGTTTCTTATGGGCAGGAAAATATTTTTCAAAGAAGTAATATATCATATCCTGGGGACTACGCACACAACCAGGAGAAAGAGAATTACACCATATATTAGCATCACCCTTTAATGAGAAAGGAAACAACTTAAGAATATAGAAATAATGAATTTTTTCCTCATGAGTAAATAGGGTGGCTATATCATTCAATTTATTAAGATGTGCCACAACAGTTTCAGATTCATAACCATGGAAAGGATTAGATTCAACAAAGTAATTAACTCGAGATCGATAGAGAATTCATAATCCTTATCAGTAAAAAAGATAGGTGAAGTAGCAAACTTAGGATCATATCTCATTCTAGCATTCAAAGATTTTTTTTCCACTTGCATAGCAATTTCTTAAGATCATCTCTATACTTACAAGCAAGAAAGTCCCTAGCTACCTCTCCTTCCATAACATAACCCTCAGGTATATCAGGCAATTCATATCTAGGAGAGCGAGGTCTAGCAGGTATCTCATACTATTCAGTTTCAACAATTTCATCAGTTTCAGAAGTATCATCAGTTTTAGCATTGACTCTAGCAATTTCCTCGTCAAGAAATTCACCCAGTGGCACGGTATTATCAAGCAGAGTATCATCATAAGCATCATGCATAGCAAAAGTGGCATCATAAATTACTAGCGACATATCAGAATTACTAGCAAGTGGTGGTGTCGCAAACTTACTCATAACAAAAGGTGAATCAAGTGCAGATCTAGATGGCAGTTCCTTACCTCCCCTCGTTGTAGAGGGATAGATCTTAGTATTTGGATCTTTCAGATTCTTCATAGTGATCAACAGATATAAATCCCAAGTGACTCAGATAATAAAGCTATGCTCCCTGGCAACGGCGCTAGAAAAAGGTCTTGATAACCCACAAGTATAGGGGATCGCAATAGTTTTCGAGGGTAGAGTATTCAACCCAAATTTATTGATTCGACATAAGGGGAGCCCAAGAATATTCTCGAGTATTAGCTGTTGAGTTGTCAATTCAACCACACCTGGAAGACTTAATATCTACAGCAAAGTATTTAGTAGCAAAGTAATATGGAAGTAATGGTAACGATGGCAAAAGTGACAATAGCAGTTTTGTAGTGATTGTAACAGTAGCAACAGAAAAGTAACTTTGCAAAGATCAATATGTGAAAATCTCGTGGGCAATGGATCAGTGATGGATAATTATGTCGGATGGAATTCATCATGCAATAGTTATAACATAGGGTGACATGGAACTAGCTCCAATTCATCAATGTAATGTAGGCATGTATTCCATATATAGTCATACGTGCTTATGGAAAAGAACTTGCATGACATATTTTGTCCTACCCTCCCATGGCAGCAGGGTCCAAATGGAAACTAAGGGGTATTAAGGCCTCCTTTTAATAGAGAACTGGACCAAAGCATTAGCACTTAGTGAATACATGAACTCCTCAAACTACGGTAATCACCGGAAAGAATCCCTGTTATTGTCACCCTGGGGGATGCGGATAATAACTCATAATAGGTGTATACAACTTGCAATATAGGATCAAGAACACATATATATTCATGAAAACATAATAGGTTCAGATCTAAAATCATGGCACTCGGGCCCTAGTGACAAGCATTAATCATAGCAACGTCATAGCAACATCAATCTGAGAACATAGTGGATACTAGGGATCAAACCCTAACAAAACTAACTCAATTACATGATAAATCTCATCCAACCCATCACCCTCTAGCAATCCTACGATGGGATTACTCACGAATGGCGGAGAGCATCATGGAATTGGTGATGAAGGATGGTTAGTGATGACGATGGCGTTGATTTCCCCTCTCCGAAGCCCAAAACGGACTCTAGATCTGGCCTCCTGAGGAAGAACAGGAGGTGTCGGCGGCTCCGTATCGTGAAATGCAATGAACTCTTCTCTTTAATTTTTGTCTCCATGAATAGGTATATAGGGTTGGAATTGAGGTCAGAGGAGCCAGAGGGGGCCCACAAGCTTGCCAGGCGCGGCGAGGGGGGTGGCCGAGCCTGGTGGGCTTGTCACGTGTGGGTGGCCCCCCTCCGGTTGATTCTTTCGCCAGTATTTTTTATTAATTCCAAATATAATCTCCATAAATTTTCAGGTCAATCCGAGAACTTTTATTTCTATGCAAAAATAACACCAAGGCAATTCTGCTGAAATCAGCGTTAGTCCAGATTAGTTCCATTCAAATCATACAAATTAGATTCCAAAACAAGGGCAAAAGAGTTTGGAAAAGTGGATACGACGGAGATGTATCACCAACCCAAGCACAAAATCCATGCTAATATCCTCCCAAGCTTGGAATGGAATAGGAAGAGACATGTAAAGACCATGGGATTGAGATTTTGACTTAGCTTTGCGGCCTATAGAGCATTGGTTGGTGAAGCGTGCAACATCACGAAGCATCTTTGGCTAATAGAACTTCTGGGAGAAGGTGGTATATGTCTTGTCGCGTCCAAAGTGACCCATTAGTCCTCCACTGTCACCCTCTTGCAAAAGCAACAAACGAAGAGAAGACTTGGGAATGCAAAGTTTGTTAGCACGCATAAGATATCCATCTTTCATGTAGTAGTTCTCCCAACAAGTTTTCATTTTGCATTTGTCGTAAGGAATAGCAAAAGTATCATCATGCTCATACAAGCCTTTTATGTGATCAAAACCAACAACATTCAATTCAGGTTGAATAACTAGCATGCATTTGCGAGAAAGAGCATCCGCCACAACAATTTGTTTGCCCTTAATGTATTTGATAACATAAGGAAAACACTCAATAAATTCACTCCATTTAGCATGTCGTTTGTTCAACTTAGTTTGGCGTTTTAGGTACTTGAGAGTTTCATGATCGGTATGAATGACAAATGCATACGGTCGCAAATAATGTTCCCGAGTCATAGATAGGATATTTTAGTTGAGCGCCAAAAAGTTTCTCACTAAAATACGCAATAGGGCGCTTTTTTTGCATAAGCACACCTCCTATGCTATTACCACTAGCGTCACAATGCACTTCAAAAGTTTTGTCAAAGTTGGGAAAGGCAAGCAAAGGTGCATGAGTGAGCAAATTCTTAAGTTCATGGAACACGGTGTCTTGGGATGGTCCCCAAATAAATGTTTATTTTTCTTGCTCAAAGCGTGTAGAGGAGTGGCAATGGTGCTAAAGTCCTTCACAAACCGATGGTAGAAACCTACGAAACTATGCGCATGTTTCAAATTGGTGGGTCTGGGTCAATTTTTAATTGCCTCAATCTTAGTTTCATCAACATGGACATCCTTTGAGGAAACCACAAATCCTAGGAAAACAACTTTTTCCACATCAAAAATGCATTTGTCCATGTTTGCATAAAGTTTTTCTTTCTGAAGAGTTTGCAAAATGTTACTAAAGTGTCTTGTGTGTTGTTCTAGAGACTTGCTAAAAACAAGGATGTCACCAAAGTAGACCACAACACAATATCCAATGTAGGGGCGCAAAACATGATGCATCATGCGCATGAACGTACCCGGTGCTTCAGATAAGCCCATGGGCATCACTAGCCATTCATAGAGACGAAATTTAGTTTTGAAAGCCATTTTCCACTCATCACCCTCTTGTATGTGAATTTGGTAGTAACCACTTTCAAGTCTATTTTGGAATATATAGTGGCACCACTAAGTTCATCTAGCATGTCATCTAAGTGTGGGATAGGGTGATGGTAGCGAATGGTGACAGCATTTATAGGACGGCCATTGGAACACATGTGCATACTACCATCATGTTTAGGCACTAAGATCACAGGAACCGCACAAGGACTCATACTCTCACGAACATGCCCTTTATCTAGGAGTTTTTGGACTTGCCTTTGTATCTCCTTTGTTTCGTGGGGGTTGACGAGGTAGGGGGCCTTGTTGGGAAGCAAAGCACCGGGGATGAGGTCGATGCGGTGTTCGATCCCTCGCTTTGGTGTTAGTACCGGAGGTAGCTCATCGGGGAACACATCTTGAAATTCCTACAACAATTGACATAACACAAGAGGAAGATATTGTGAAGGGTTAGGCTGGGTAACATCATCCTTGCACACTATCACATAGTGAAGGACGGTCAATGGGCTCTCACTCACATCCCTCAAATCTCTTTTGGTGGCAAATAGTATTAGGTCACTCATGTCCCTCATTGTGGAGTTACTCAATTTTGTCTTGTGGCACTCACTCGCTTTGAGGTGTATCACTCTCTCACTTTTCTATCCATGATGGGACGAAGCTTTCTTGTCGGCGATCACTTGACTTGGAGACATAGCACGAAGCACATATTCGGTGCCCTTCATCTTGAGGATATATTGATTTTTCCATCCATTGTGTATGACGCCATGGTCAAATTGCCATGGTCGCCCAAGGAGGAGGTGGCAAATGGACATGGGCACCACATCACACTCCATGGTGTCCTTGTAAGCTCCAATCTTGAAGGAGAATTACATGGTGTGGACGACTTCTATTGTGTCGGAGTCACTTAGCCATTGGACCTTGTAGGGACAAGGGTGCTTTTTCTTGACCAAGTGCAACTTGGAGCAAAGTTCCTCACTTGGAAAGTTGCGGCAACTTCCTCCGTCGATGATGATCATGACGGATCTTCCTTGGATACCGGCCTTGGTGTGGAAGATGTGGCAACGTTGGTCCTCATCTTATTGTTGTTGAAGTGCCAAAACCTTTGAGACAACGAGAGTGGGGCTCAGATCATTGTCACAAAAGATTTGAGAGTCTTCATCTTCATTGACTTGGCAATGCATGGCCACTTGTTCCAAAGCTTCCACCTCATCTTCGCTCATGGAGTCATAGGAGCCCTCATCTTGAAGGATTATGGTTCACCTTGTGGGGCACTCATGCATATTGTGGCCTCAGCCTTGACATGTGAAACACTTGACCGAGCTTTTTTTCCGGTATCTGGTGTCGGTGTGGAGGATGACACTCTTGTTTTGATTGTAGGAGCGATGTGGGATGATGAAGACGACTTGTCCTTGTAGCTTGACTTGTCATCTTTTGTCATGGAGGTTCTTCTAGAGAAAGGTGTCGTGGTTGGAGAAGATTGAGTAATTGCACTGTAGGTCTTGTAGGAGGTCTTGGAGTACTTGTAGTCCTCTTGAACTTGATGTTCTGCCTTGGTGTCTTGATGCACTATCTCGAGCAAGGTTGAGTAGGGTTGGAAATCTGCAATTTTCTTGACTTGGTAATTGAGACCATTCAAGAAGTGTGCCGTCGTTTTCTCATCGTCTTATTTCACATTGGATCTTATCATGGCCATCTCCATCTCTTGGTAGTACTCTTCCACCGACTTGGTGCCTTTTTGAGTAGTTGTAGCTTCTTGAAGAGACCATGATTGTAGTGTGTTGGGACAAATCGAGCTCTCATGAGGTGTTCCATTTGTGCCCAAGTAGTGATTGGCGGGTAACCTCTTTCTCTTCTCCTCTCAATCACTTGTTCCCACCATATCAGGACGTAATCTTGGAACTCGAGGGAGTCCATGGCAATCTTCTTTTCCTCTTCATAGTTGTGCAACCAAAATATTTTGTCAACTTTGAGTGCACAAGAGAGATAGTCTTCGGGGTCGTTGCTTCCGGAGAACTAAGGCATATTGAACTTGAGCTTGCCAAAGCGATTTTATGCATTGTTGTTGTCATTGCAGTATCCTTGTCTTCGGGGAGAATAGTTGTCCGGTTGACGTTGGCCTTGCCTTGGACCTTGATCATCCACATGTTCAATGGGATTTTCTTGAGGTCGCACTTCTTGTCGTGGAGGGCATTGTTATCATGTTGATATTGCTCTTGCCATGGAATGGGCTCATCAATGTGTTGCTCCTCTTGCCTTGTGTGTTGTTGATGTTGTTGTCGCATCGTTGTTGGCATTCTTGGTGCTCCTCTTGACGTTCAGCTTCCTCTTGGCATTCTTGACAAAGATCTTCTTGTTCCTCGCGAGCTTGTTGGTTGCATTCTTGCAAGGAATAAGTTGATTCGCGAAGCTCGCGATGTGCCTCTCGTGCTTGCTCTTCACGGCGCCGATCATGATCATGGCGGTGACATAGGTGATCTTGCTCGTATGTGTCTTGCTCTTGTTGGTGATGGTGGTCACGCTCGCGATGTCGACCTTGAGGCTCGTTGTCATAGAACGGTTTGCCCGAGTCTTGAGAGAAATGACGTGCGTCATGTTGTTGTGGTGGAGCTCGAGGAAGAGGACTTTCGCCTGAGGAGTCCTCAAAGGAGTAGTGACTTGCGGTGCGCCATCGAGTTGAGGTAGAAGTGGATGATGCGCGGTTCAACATCAAGGGGCGGAGCTCGTCCATTTGGGTTTTCATGAAGTCTCGTGTTCACTCATCGGATTCGCGTATGTTGGTGGCGAGGTGCTCGATGCGGTCCGTGATGACATCATGTGCTTGGTGCATTCCCTTTTGTGCGGCGAAGAATTGTAGTTTGGTGACGTAGTTGTTCGCGTCGTCGTCACGCTCCTCGGAGGTCAGGTTCGTCATAGTGTTCCTATCCATGGCACTCAAGTAGATATAAGTGGAAGAGTGAAAAAACACAATACCAAATACCATTCCGAAGGTTGAAAGAGTATCAATCACTCAATGTGAAATCATGGAGATAGTGGAATTGGTACCGAGTTTGCCCTTCACACCTACACAAAGTAAAGCTTTGAAGTGTATCTTGGTTAGGATGAGTGGCACAAAATTTTAGCAAATGCGAACCAAGATGTTGTCAATGTTGAGTAGGATTCACAAAATAGCAATACAAAGCAAATAGACCAATAGCTTCCAAGGCACTTGGAAATGTGAGCACACGCGCAAATAGATATAATGGGATCTGCATAACCAAGGAATGAGCAATATGAGATCTCCGCAAGGCTCATGTTGCACGGATACAAGATAGAACTAGATCGATTGGTCTAATGGGCTAGATACGCGCTTGTGCACCAACCTAGTAGAGTAACTATGCCGTCTTCAACCCCACGTATCTAGTATGTATGCGAGAAGATATGATGCTATGGATATTCCTTACAAGCTCTTTGGAACCTTTCTCTTTGCTTAAAAGCTTTGGTTTTTTTGATAGGCAATGCTTGATGCTCGAACCAAGATATGACACAAGTATGATGGATATGAACGGGAGAGACTTATGGCACAAAGTAGACAACAAGTGGAGTGCATGCTAAACTATCTATGCGGCATATGAGTGTCACTATGATGCACAATTAATGTGGCCCAGGAATTCTCAACTTGCTAGTCTCGATGGGTAAGGTACGCAAAAAGGCTAGGAGCTATCAATGAAAATGGCAAGGTATGGAAAAAGATGTCATCGAGGTTACCGTCCTTGCTTACGGTTGAAGGTGGCCGAAGTCGAAGTCAAGGCCGGTGATGATGAATGGTGGTGGTGATGAAGTCCAACCCCGCCTAAGTATACGAACAACTTAGGACACAGCAACCACAAACTCAAAATCACAAGGGAAATGGCAAAGGAGCAGAAAGTGCAAATGTGGTCGTGTTAAAGTGGCAAAAGAAAATAAATATTTAGATGTTTTGTAGGGCCCATGCACACGGGGTCTTTTGAGCCCCTGTGCACGGGGTGTCCAAGAACTGACGCGGGAGCCTGTGCGCACAGGGTTCAGGGCACGTGGACACGGGGTGCGGAGATTTGTTTCGGGAAATCACAAATTCGACCGCTTTTGGAAAAAATTCGGGGATTGGTTTGGATAGAAATCTAGATCCACTTTTTATGCATCTATTCCATGGATCAAAACCAGCAAAAACTCACAAGATTCAACAATTGCAAAAAATGGTATGGCTATTTTTGTGGGGATTTTTGTTTTTTGGTGAAATCAAGAAAAAATAGGCTAGAAAACGGTGGGGGAGACTCCAAATTCGTGATCAACATGGCTCATGATACCATACGATATGGGGTATGACCCATAGGAGTCTATCTTTCATGAGTTGGAAGGGAAAACACGAAGAACACGAGAGGAAATACTCAAGATCAAACACAATCACACATCAACTAGGTCCATAACATCACAAGGAGTACAAGATACCGAATCAACCAACGATAAAAGTAGCGGTATGTGATCTCCCATTCCGGAGGAGGGGCCTTGAATCCACGGGGGATCTTCCCTCTAGAGGGGCATTGGCATTGCTTGGATCTACTCCCAAAGGAGGACAATCTCCCTAGAAGAAGCAAGTGATGGAGCTAAGCTCTAAGCAAAACATTAGCTAACCCTAGCATATGATCCCAAGGTCCAATATCTAGCTGGAAAGAGGTAGGAGCCAGAGAGGGGCCAAAACAGTCAGCATGCCTAGGAGGCCCATGCGCACGACCTAAGTGAACCCCGTGCGCACGGGGGGGATGGGCACGGGACATGGCCGTGCGCACGGAGTCTCCGCTATAGCATCCTGGGAGACCCGTGTGCACGGGGTCTTCTGGGCCCATGTGCACAGGGTGGCGGCTGTAGCTCCTAGGAGGCCCGTGTGCACGGGGTCCTCGAGGCCCGTGCACACGGGGTCTTCTGTCACTTTGTTACCCTCGTGTGCACGGGGTCCAGAGAGCCCGTGCGCACGGGGTCGGCTGTAGCTGAGGGTCTTGACTTCATCATTGGCTCCATCTTTCGTGCTTCCTTTTGGTCGCTCCCCTTGCCCTTTTATGTCTTCCTCGTACCTAATGACGCATAGAGTGTCTAGGTGAGGTAGCATGCAAGTTCCTTTAGCATCCATGTCAAACTCAAATACGAGAGAGTTCACCTTAGCTTCAATTGCGCATGCGCGAGGTCTTGTCATAGGACCACTTGTGTCTTTTGGAGATGGTGTAGGCTTCATGGGGATGAGTGAGGGATTCTCCGCATCATGACGCCTTCACCTCCTTGATCAAGCGAGCGATGGTGAAGAAATAGATGGGTTCTGGCAGCACGACGGCATGGTGATGGTAGTGGTGAAGAACAATCTCCGTAGGGCTTCGCCAAGCACAATGGAAACTATGACGGAGGTTAAAATAGAGGAGACGGGGTTGCCGGTATTGGGAGACGTAGTAGTAAATCAAAATTTTCCTACGTGTCACCAAGATCTATCTATGGAGAAACCAGCAATGAGAGGGGAGAGATTGCATCTTCATACCTTTGAAGATCGCTAAGCGGAAGCGTTACAAGAACGCGGTTGATGGAGTCGTACTCGCAGCGATTCAGATCGCGGTAGATCCGATCAAGTGCCGAACGGACGGCACCTCCGCGTTCAACACACGTGCAGCCCGGTGACGTCTCCTACGCCTTGATCCAGCAAGGAGGGAGGAGAGGTTGAGGGAGAGCTCCGGCAGCACGACGGCGTGGTGGCGGTGGAGCTGCGTGGTACTCCGATAGAGCTTCGCTAAGCGCTACGGAGAACGAGGGGAGGAGGAGGTAGGGCTGCACCAGAGAGAGAGGGAGAACCGTGTGTTGTGCAGCCCCAAATACCTCCACTATATATAGGAGAGAGGGAGGAGGGGTGGCTGCACCATAGGGTTCCACCCTAGGGGTGGCGGCAGCCACCAGATGCCATCTGGCCGGCGGCTAGGGCAAGGGAGAGGTGGGGCGCCCTAGGGTGGGCCTTAAGGCCCATCTAAGCCTAGGGTTTGCCCCCCTCCACCTTTGCCACGCCTTGGGCTGGGGTGGGAGGCGCACCAGCCCACCTAGGGGCTGGCTCCCTCCCACTCTTAGCCCACGGAACCTTCCGAGGCAGGTGGGCCCACTTGGTGGACCCCCGGAACCCTTCCGGTGGTCCCGGTACACTACCGGTGACACCCGGAACACTTCCGGTAACCAAATCCTCACTTCCTATATATCAATCTTCGTCTCCGGACCATTCCAGGACTCCTCGTGACGTCCGGGATCTCATCCGGGACTCCGAACAACCTTCGGTAACCACGTACACTATTTCCCTATAACCCTAGCGTCATCGAACCTTAAGTGTGTAGACCCTACGGGTTCGGGAGACACGTAGACATGACCGAGACACCTCTCCGGCCAATAACCAACAGCGGGATCTGGATACCCATGTTGGCTCCCACGTACTCCACGATGATCTCATCGGATGAACCACGATGTCAGGGATTCAATCAATCCCGTATACAATTCCCTTTGTCTATCGGTATGGTACTTGCCCGAGATTCGATCGTCGGTATCCCCATACCTTGTTCAATCTCGTTACCGGCAAGTCTCTTTACTTGTTCCGTAATACATCATCCCGTGACTAACTCCTTAGTCACATTGAGCTCATAATGATGACGTCTTACCGAGTGGGCCCAGAGATACCTCTCCGTCACACGGAGTGACAAATCCCAGTCTCGATTCGTGTCAACCCAATAGACACTTTCGGAGATACCCGTAGCGTACCTTTATAGCCACCCAGTTACGTTGTGACGTTTGGCACACCCAAAGTATTCCTACGGTATCCGGGAGTTACACAATCTCATGGTCTAAGGAAATGACACTTGACATTGAAAAGCTTTAGCAAACGAACTACACGATCTTTGTGCTATGCTTAGGATTGGGTCTTGTCCATCACATCATTCTCCTAATGATGTGATCCCGTTATCAACGACATCCAATGTCCATGGTCATGAAACCGAGACCATCTATTGATCAACGAGCTAGCCAACTAGAGGCTCACTAGGGACACGTTGTGATCTATGTATTCACACATGTATTAAGGTTTCCGGTTAACACAATTATAGCATGAACAATAGACAATTATCATGAACTAGGAAATACAATAATAACCATTTTATTATTGCCTCTAGGGCATATTTCCAACAGTCTCCCACTTGCACTAGAGTCAATAATCTAGTTACATTGTGATGAATCGAACACCCATAGCATTCTGGTGCTGATCATGTTTTGCTCGTGAGAGAGGTTTAGTCAACGGATCTGCGACATTAAGATCCGTATGTACTTTACAAATATCTATGTCTCCCTCCTGAATGTAATCTCGGATGGAGTTGAAGTGGCGCTTGATGTGTCTTGTCTTCTTGTGAAACCTGGGCTCCTTCGCAAGGGCAATAGCTCCAGTGTTGTCACAGAGTAGAGTCATCGGGCCCGACGCATTCGGAATCACTCCTAGGTCGGTGATGAACTCCTTCATCCAGACTCCCTCCTTTGCTGCTTCCGAAGCAGCTATGTACTCCGCTTCACATGTAGATGCTGCCACGATGCTTTGCTTGCTGCTGCTCCAGCTCACTGCCCCTCCATTCAAAATATACACGTATCCGGTTTGCGACTTGGAGTCGTCCGGATCTGTGTCGAAGCTAGCATCGACGTAACCCTTTACGACGAGCTCTTCGGCACCTCCATAAACGAGAAACATGTCCTTTGTCCTTTTCAGGTACTTCAGGATATTCTTGACCGCTGTCCAGTGTTCCGCTCCGGGATCACTTTGGTACCTCCCTACCAAACTTATGGCAAGGTTCACATCAGGCCTGGTACACAGCATGGCATACATGATAGAGCCTATGGCTGAAGCATAGGGGATGACACTCATCTCTTCTCTATCCTTTGCCGTGGTCGGGCATTGAGTCGTACTCAATCTCACACCTTGCAACACAGGCAAGAACCCCTTCTTGGACTGATCCATATTGAACTTCTTCAATATCTTTTCAAGGTATGTGCTTTGTGAAAGACCAATGAGGCGTTTCGATCTATCTCTATAGATCTTAATACCTAATATGTAAGCAGCTTCTCCAAGGTCCTTCATTGAAAAACACTTATTCAAGTAGGCCTTTATACTTTCCAAGAGTTCTATATTATTTCCCATTATCAGCATGTCATCCACATACAGTATAAGGAACGCTATAGAGCTCCCACTCACTTTCTTGTAAATACAGGGTTCTCCATAAACCTGTACAAACCCAAACGCTTTAATCACCTCATTAAAGCGAATGTTCCAACTCTGAGATGCTTGCACCAGCCCATAGATGGAGCGCTGGAGCTTGCATACCTTGTGAGCATCTTTAGGATCGACAAAACCTTCCGGCTGCATCATATACAGTTCTTCCTTGAGGAAGCCATTAAGGAATGCCGTTTTGACGTCCATTTGCCAGATCTCATAATCATAAAATGCGGCAACTGCTAACATGATTCGGACAGACTTTAGCATCGCTACGGGTGAGAAAGTCTCATCGTAGTCAACTCCTTGAACTTGTCGATAACCCTTAGCGACAAGCCGAGCTTTATAGGCGGTGACATTACCGTCTGCGTCAGTCTTCTTCTTAAAGATCCATTTGTTTTCAATGGCTCGCTTATCATTAGGCAAGTCCACCAAAGTCCATACTTTGTTCTCATACATGGATCCTATCTCGGATTTCATGGCCTCAAGCCATTTGTCGGAATTCGGGCCCGCCATCGCTTCTTCATAGTTCGAAGGTTCACCGTTGTCCAACAACATGATCTCTAGGACAGGATTGCCGTACCACTCTGGTGCGGAACGTGTCCTAGTGGACCTTCGAATAGCAACTTGATCTGAAGTTTCATGATCATCATCATTAACTTCCTCTCTAGCCGGTGTAGGCTCCACAGAAACAACTTCCTGTGCTGCGCTACTCTCCGGTTCGAGTGGAGGTACAATTACCTCATCAAGCTCTATTTTCCTCCCACTTACTTCTTTCGAGAGAAACTCTTTCTTGAGAAAGGATCCATTCTTGGCAACAAAGACTTTGCCTTCGGATCGTAGGTAGAAGGTATACCCAATAGTCTCCTTGGGATATCCTATGAAGACGCACTTTTCCGCTTTGGGTTCGAGCTTCTCAGGTTGAAGTTTCTTCACATAAGCATCGCATCCCCAAACTTTTAGAAACGACAACTTAGGTTTCTTTCCAAACCATAGTTCATACGGTGTCGTCTCTACGGATTTAGACGGTGCCCTATTTAAAGTGAATGCGGCAGTCTCTAATGCATATCCCCAAAATGATAGCGGTAAGTCGGTAAGAGACATCATAGATCGCACCATATCCAATAGAGTGCGATTACGACGTTCAGACACACCATTTCGCTGAGGTGTGCCGGGCGACGTGAGTTGTGAAACAATTCCACATTTCCTAAGGTGCGTGCCAAACTCGTGACTTAAATATTCTCCGCCACGATCAGATCGTAGGCATTTTATTTTCCTGTCACGTTGATTCTCGACCTCACTCTGAAATTCCTTGAACCTTTCAAAGGTTTCAGACTTGTGTTTCATTAAGTAGACATACCCATATCTGCTCAAGTCATCAGTGAGGGTGAGAACATAACGGTAGCCACCGCGAGCCTCGACACTCATTGGACCGCATACATCGGTATGTATTATCTCCAACAAGTCAGTTGCTCGCTCCATTGTTCCGGAGAACGGAGTTTTGGTCATCTTGCCCATGAGGCATGGTTCGCATGTGTCAAATGATTCAAAATCAAGTGACTCCAAAAGTCCATCAGCATGGAGCTTCTTCATGCGTTTGACACCAATATGGCCAAGACGGCAGTGCCACATGTAAGTGGGACTATCGTTATCAACTTTACACTTTTTGGTACTCACACTATGGACATGTGTAACATCACGTTCGAGATTCATCAAAAATAAACCATTGACCAGCGGGGCATGAGCACAGAACATTTCTCTCATATAAATAGAACAACCATTATTCTCGGATTTAAAAGAGTAGCCATCTCGTATCAAGCGAGATCCAGATACAATGTTCATGCTCAAAGCTGGTACTAAATAACAATTATTAAGGTTTAAAACTAATCCCGAAGGTAGATGTAGAGGTAGCGTGCCGACGGCGATCACATCGACCTTGGAACCATTCCCGACGCGCATCGTCACCTCGTCCTTTGCCAACCTTCGCTTATTCCGCAGCTCCTGCTTGGAGTTACAAATGTGAGCAACTGCACCGGTATCAAATACCCAGGAGCTACTACGAGCGCTGGTTAGGTACACATCAATAACAAGTATATCACATATACCTTTAACGTTGTCGTCCTTCTTATCCGCTAAGTACTTGGGGCAGTTCCGCTTCCAGTGACCGGTACCCTTACAATAGAAACACTCAGCCTCAGGCTTGGGTCCATTCTTGTTCTTCTTCTTCCCGGCAACTTGCTTACCGGGCGCGGCAACAGCTTTGCCGTCCTTCTTGAAGTTCTTCTTACCCTTGCCTTTCTTGAAACTAGTGGTCTTGTTTACCATCAACACTTGATGCTCCTTTCTGATCTCGACCTCTGCTGATTTCAGCATCGAGTACAACTCAGGAATGGACTTCTCCATCCCCTGCATGTTGTAGTTCATCACAAAGCTTTTGTAGCTAGGTGGAAGCGACTGGAGGATTCTGTCAATGACTGAGTCATCCGGGAGATTAACTCCCAGCTGAGTCAAGCGGTTGTGAAGCCCAGACATCTTGAGGATGTGCTCACTAACAGAACTGTTCTCCTCCATCTTACAGCTGAAGAACTTGTCAGAGATGTCATATCTCTCGACTCGGGCATGAGCTTGGAAAACCAGTTTCAGCTCTTGGAACATCTCATATGCTCCGTGTTGCTCAAAACGCTTTTGGAGCCCCGATTCTAAACTGTAAAGCATGCCGCACTGAACAAGGGAGTAATCATCGCAGCGTGACTGCCAAGCGTTCGTAACGTCTTGGTCCCCTGGGAGAATGGGTGGGTCACCTAGCGGTGCATCAAGGACATACAATCTCTTGGAAGCTATGAGGATGATCCTCAAGCCACGGACCCAGTCCGTATAGTTGCTTCCATCATCTTTCAGCTTGGTTTTCTCTAGGAACGCGTTGAAATTGAGGTTGACATTTGCGTTGGCCATTGGATCTACAATATAGATATTAAAGGCAATTTTAGACTAAGTTCATGATAATCGAGTTCACATAATCAAATTATTCAATGAACTCCCACTCAGATAGACATCTCTCTAGTCATCTAAGTGACACATGATCCATGTCAACTAGCCCGTGTCCGATCATCACGTGAGACGGACTAGTCATCCATGGTGAACATCTCCATGTTGATCGTATCTTCTATACGACTCATGTTCGACCTTTCGGTCTTCCGTGTTCCGAGGCCATGTCTGTACATGCTAGGCTCGTCAAGTCAACCTAAGTGTTTCGCGTGTGTAAATCTGGCTTACACCCGTTGTATGCGAACGTTAGAACCTATCACACCCGATCATCACATGGTGCTTCGGAACAACGATCCTTAGCAACGGTGCACAGTTAGGGTGAACACTTATCTTGAAATTTTATTGAGAGATCATCTTATTTACTACCGTCGTTTTAAGAAAATAAGATGTAAACATGATAAACATCACATGCAATCAATATAGTGACATGATATGGCGAATATCATCTTGCTCCTATGATCTCCATCTTCGGGGCACCATGATCATCATTGTCACTGGCACGACACCATGATCTCCATCATCATGATCTCCATCATTGTGTCTTCATGAGGTTGTCTCGCCAACTATTACTTCTACTGCTATGGCTAACGCTTAGCAATAAAGTAAAGTAATTACATGGCGTTTGTGATTGACTCGCAGGTCATACAATAAATAAGACAACTCCTATGGCTCCTGCCGGTTGTCATAGTCATCGACATGCAAGTCGTGAACCCTATTACAAGAACATGATCAATCTCATACATCACAATGCATCACATCACATCCTTCTGGCCATATCACATCACAAGGCATATGCTACAAAAACAAGTTAGACGTCCTCTAATTTGTAGTTGCAAGTTTTTCGTGGTTGCTATAGGTTTCTAGCAAGAACGTTTCTTACCTACGCCAAAACCACAACGTGATATGCCAATTGCTATTTACCCTTCATAAGGACCCTTTTCATCGAATCCAATCCGACTAAGGTGGTAGAGACAGACACCCGCTAGCCACCTTATGCAACTGGTGCATGTCAGGCGGTGGAACCGGTCTCACGTAAGCGTACGTGTAAGGTTGGTCCGGGCCGCTTCATCCCACAATACCGTCGAATCAAGATAAGACTAGTAACGGCAAGCATATTAACAAAATCGACGCCCACAACTGCTTTGTGTTCTACTCGTGCATAGATTCTACGCATAGACCTAGCTCATGATGCCACTATTCGGAGACGTAGTAGTAAATCAAAATTTTCCTACGTGTCACCAAGATCTATCTATGGAGAAACCAGCAACGAGAGGGGAGAGATTGCATCTTCATACCTTTGAAGATCGCTAAGCGGAAGCGTTACAAGAACGCAGTTGATGGAGTCGTACTCGCAGCGATTCAGATCGCGGTAGATCCGATCAAGTGCCGAACGGACGGCACCTCCGCGTTCAACACACGTGCAGCCCGGTGACGTCTCCTACACCTTGATCCAGCAAGGAGGGAGGAGAGGTTGAGGGAGAGCTCCGGCAGCACGACGGCGTGGTGGCGGTGGAGCTGCGTGGTACTCCGACAGAGCTTCGCTAAGCGCTACGGAGAACGAGGGGAGGAGGAGGTAGGGCTGCACCAGAGAGAGAGGGAGAACCGTGTGTTGTGCAGCCCCAAATACCTCCACTATATATAGGAGAGAGGGAGGAGGGGTGGCTGCGCCCTAGGGTTCCACCCTAGGGGTGGCGGCAGCCACCAGATGCCATCTGGCCGGCGGCTAGGGCAAGGGAGAGGTGGGGCGCCCTAGGGTGGGCCTTAAGGCCCATCTAAGCCTAGGGTTTGCCCCCCTCCACCTTTGCCATGCCTTGGGCTGGGGTGGGAGGCGCACCATCCCACCTAGGGGCTGGCTCCCTCCCACTCTTAGCCCACGGAACCTTCCGGGGCAGGTGGGCCCACTTGGTGGACCCCCGGAACCCTTCCGGTGGTCCCGGTACACTACCGGTGACACCCGGAACACTTCCGGTAACCAAATCCTCACTTCCTATATATCAATCTTCGTCTCCGGACCATTCCAGGACTCCTCGTGACGTCCGGGATCTCATCCGGGACTCCGAACAACCTTCGGTAACCACGTACACTATTTCCCTATAACCCTAGCGTCATCGAACCTTAAGTGTGTAGACCCTACGGGTTCGGGAGACACGTAGACATGACCGAGACACCTCTCCGGCCAATAACCAACAGCGGGATCTGGATACCCATGTTGGCTCCCACGTACTCCACGATGATCTCATCGGATGAACCACGATGTCAGGGATTCAATCAATCCCGTATACAATTCCCTTTGTCTATCGGTATGGTACTTGCCCGAGATTCGATCGTCGGTATCCCCATACCTTGTTCAATCTCGTTACCGGCAAGTCTCTTTACTCGTTCCGTAATACATCATCCCGTGACTAACTCCTTAGTCACATTGAGCTCATAATGATGACGTCTTACCGAGTGGGCCCAGAGATACCTCTCCGTCACACGGAGTGACAAATCCCAGTCTCGATTCGTGTCAACCCAACAGACACTTTCGGAGATACCCGTAGCGTACCTTTATAGCCACCCAGTTACGTTGTGACGTTTGGCACACCCAAAGTATTCCTACGGTATCCGGGAGTTACACAATCTCATGGTCTAAGGAAATGACACTTGACATTGAAAAGCTTTAGCAAACGAACTACACGATCTTTGTGCTATGCTTAGGATTGGGTCTTGTCCATCACATCATTCTCCTAATGATGTGATCCCATTATCAACGACATCCAATGTCCATGGTCATGAAACCGAGACCATCTATTGATCAACGAGCTAGCCAACTAGAGGCTCACTAGGGACACGTTGTGATCTATGTATTCACACATGTATTACGGTTTCCGGTTAACACAATTATAGCATGAACAATAGACAATTATCATGAACTAGGAAATACAATAATAACCATTTTATTATTGCCTCTAGGGCATATTTCCAACAGCCGGCACACGGCTTGGGAATACTTGATGTGTTTTGGGTCCGAGGCATGCCCCTCCATTTATATCTTGATCCCTAGGGTCGAAACTTGGAGAAAGAGCCTCCTCAAAGTCGGTTTGGACCAGAAGGCAAGAGTCCTCCTCGGACTCCAGGACCAGACGCCAGGGACCTCGGCATCTGGCCCCTAGCCTCCGCAAAAACTCCTTTTGCACCTTCCTAAAGCCTCGTGGGCTTTACCCCTTGTCCCAAATAAACTGCTCTCGTACTGAAACATTTCGGGAAACATCTGAAACCCCTTCCGGAGACAAAATACTATTATCCCATATATCAATCTTTACCTCCGTACTATTCTGGAGCTCATCGTCATGTCTGGGATTTCATCTGGGACTTCGAACAACCTTCGTCCACCAACATAACAACTCAACTATACTTTTATCGTCACGAAACATTAAGTGTGTAGACCCTGCGGGTTCGAGAACTATGTAGACATGGCCGAGACATCTCTATGGTCAATAACCAATAGCGGGACCTGGATGACAATATTGACCCCTACATATTCTACAAAGATCTTTATCGGTTGAACCTCTATTTCAAGGATTCGGTTAATCCCATACGTTGTTCCCTTTGTTTGTTGGTATGTTACTTGCCCGAGATTCGATCGTCGGTATCTCCATACCTAGTTCCATCTCGTTACCGGCAAGTCTCTTTACTCGTTCCGTAATACAAGATCCCGTGGCTAACACTTTAGTCACTTTAATTGCAAGGCTTGTTCTGATGTTGTATTACCGAGTGGGCCCTGGGATACCTCTCCGTCACACGGAGTAAAAAATCCCAGTCTTGATCCATGCCCACTCAAAAGACACCTTCGGAGATACCTATAGACCATCTTTATAGTCACCCAGTTACGTTGCGACATTTGATACACACAAGGTATTCCTTCGGTGTTAGTGAGTTGCATGATCTCATAGTCATAGGAACAGATACTTGACATGGAGAAAAAACTATAGCAATAAACTGATATGATCATATGCTACGTTCATAGTTTGGGTCTTCTCCATCACATCATTCTCCTAATGATGTGATCCCGTTATCAAATCACATCTCATGTCTATGGCTAGGAAATCTTAACCATCTTTGATCAACGAGATAGTCTACTAGAGGTATACTAGGGACATAGTGTAGTCTATGTATCCACACATGCAATGTGTTCCCAATCAATATGATTATAGCATGGATAATAAACGATTATCATGAAAAAGGAAATATAATAATAACCACTTTATTATTGCCTCTAGGGCATATTTCCAACACCAAGTAGCTATGTGAGAAATCTCTCTCAATAAGGATTTTCAGATATGAGTATTTTATTGAAATAGAAAATAAAACAAAAATATACTCCAATAATAGCACACATCATGTGAATGAATAAAAACATAGGCTAACCGATATTTGTTGACGAAGAGAGGTGGGATGCCTAACGTGGCATCCCCAGGCTTAGATGCTTCAGACGACTTGTAATATTTTATTGGGGATCCTTGAGAATCCCTAATTTTGAGCTCTTGTGTGTCATTAATTCCTGTCATATCATGGTTTCCAAAGATTTAAAAGCTTCATCCACACAAAACTTGATAAGAACTCGTGACATAGGTTAGTGCACATAACAATAAATCAACACTTGATGTACCGCCAAGAGAAGCTGCATAATAATTTTCAAACATTATCTGTTGCATACTATAATTTCCATAATTTATATCCAGCAATATAATTCATTAAAACGATAAGAGAAGCAGATAACAAAACTACGATAACAATCTGTTTAAATAGGACGGTATGTAGCAACTAATTGAAAAAGTGTACCTCTGTAACTCACAAAATTCTGAAAATTTGGGACATAACAAATAATTTGTATGAAATTACTTTTTAAAATTTTTAGAAACTTTCCATGTTTGATTAAAATAAAAATATCAAACACTAGAACAAAAGTTTTTGTTTTTACACACCACACATCAAACATGCAATTGAGACATCTTAAGGCAATTGGAACCTTTTATTGAAAAATATGATTATACATAACATCTAACAGAGAACAACAAAATAAAATGACGCTCCAAGAAAAACACATATTATGTGATGAATAAAAATATAGCTTCAAGTAAGATATACCGATTGTGATGAAGAGGAAAGAGGGATGCCCTCTAGGGCATCCCCAAGCTCGGACACTTGAGTCTTCCTTGAATATTACCTTGGGGTGCCTCAGAATCCACAAGGTTAGGGTTTTACCACTCCTTATTCTCCTCATATGGGTATCTCACCCAAAACTTGAAAACTCTAATCACACAAAACATAACGGAACTTCATGAGATGGGTTAGTATAATAAATAGATCATTCACTTAGGTACTGTCAAGGAAAACTCCATAATTATTCTCACATAATAACTACTGTATTCTACCATTTTCACACAATTTATATCACTCACTATAAGCGACGGAACACTAAAACAAGCAAACTATGCATGCAAAATAGTATCTATCAAGAACAGAACAGTCTATAAAGATCTGAATAAAATCCATATTTCCCTGGCTCTACAAATTTAGAAAAAATAGAAAAATGCCAAAATTTGATGATAAATATTTTGTAAAAAAATTAGAATCTTTTTACACTCCTATAAAATCACATAATTCATAACTGGACGCAAACGTTTTGTTTTTTGTACAAAATCAAATCAACAAGTATCCACACTATCCCAAAGGCTTTACTTGGCATATTATTGAAACAAAGGGCATAAAACATGATTAATACAATAGCTTAATTATGTAAACACACAAAAACAGAAAGGATAAGTGTTGGGTTGTCTCCCAACAAGCACTTTGCTTTAAAATCCTTTTAGCTAGGCATGATGATTTCAATGTGTTCACATAGGAATGGTAAATGAAACAAGCAAAATAGCATCATGAATCACATGACAAATCACATTTAAGTCTAACAAATTTCCTATGCATAGGTATTTTGTGATAAAACAAAATATTTCAACACATAGGGAGGAAACTTGATATTATTGCAATACCTACAAGTATATATTCCTCCCTCATAATAACTTTCAGTAGCATCATGAAGCAATTCAACAATATAACTATCACATAAAGCATTCTTTCCATGATCCACAAGCATAGCATTTTTACTACTCTTCACATAAGCAATCTTCTCATACATAATAGTGGGACCAAACTTACCAAAATGACTATCATGAGATACTTGATTGACATAACTAAATTGAACATTAAAATCAAGACGACAAGTTTCATGGTTATCATTATTGTTTATAGAATACATGTCATTACCATAATCATCATAGATATCAACTTGACTGTCATCATCGTAAATTGAAACCTCTTCCAAGATAGTGGAATCATTACCAAATAAAGTCATGACCTCTCCAAATCCACTTTCATCAATATTGTAATAAGATTCAACACCCTCCAAAATAGTGGGATCATTAGTACCTAGAGTTGATACTCTTCCAAACCCACTTTTATCAATATAATCATCATAAATAGGAGGCATGCTATCATAATAATAAATTTTCTCATGAAGAGAAGGGGGACTAAATATATCATTTTCATCAAATATAGAACCCCCCAATATTATGAAATTGCGTATCATTAGCACCATGGATATTCAAAGAATTCATAGTAGAAACATTACAATCATGCTCATCATTCAAGAAAATCATATTAAACATTTTATTAAATGCTCTAGCAATTGAGCTCAATTTTCCGAACAATCATTTTCACGAAAGACATTATAAAGACAAAGCATTTGAGGCCACCTCAATTCCATTTTTTGTAGTTTTGTTCTATAAACCAAACTAGTGATAAATATTAAAATAAAATATTTAATTGCAATATCTAAATATATACCTTCTAGCGCTCACCTCCCTAGCAATGGTGCCAGAAAAGAGTTTGATGTCTATTGCACAACTTTATTCTTATAGACTTTGTTGGTCCTCCAAGCGCAGAGTTTTGTAGGATAGTGGAAATTGGGTTTATCAAACCATCGGAGGTGTAGGATGAAGATGGTCTCTCTCAAATAACCCTGCAATAAAATACAATAAATCTCTTGTGTCCCAACACACCAAATACAATGGAAAATTGTATAGGTGCACTAGTCCGTCTCGTGGCCTTGATCATGGTCCTTCCGATCTAGTACCGAACGGACGGCACCTCCGCGTTCAGCACACGTGCAGCTTGATGACGATCTCCACCGTCTTGATCCGGCAAGAGGAGGTGGAGAGGAGAGAGAGTTCACCGGCAGTGTGATGGCGCTCTGGTGATGGTGGTGGAGGAATTCCGACAGGGCTTCGCCTAAGCGCTGCGGAAAACCGATCTAGAGGAGAAACTATGCACCGGTGGAACGGGCAGCATGTGGCCAGAAATTCTGTCCAAAAACCACCCAATCCACTAGTATATAAAGGAGGAGAGGAGGAGAAGGGCTGCGGCACAAGGCACCACCCTTTGGAGTCGGCCAAGGAAAGGAGGGAGAGGAGGACTCTCCTCCTCCAATCCTAGTAGGACTAGGATTGCTCCTTTTTGGCCTTTTCCACCTTTTTCCTTTAGGAAACCTATTCCCTGCGCCATGGGCCTTATGTGGATGTCTCACCAGCCCACTAGGGTCTGGTTATTACTTTCCCACAGCCCATGGACCCCTTGGGGTCGAAATACCCCTCCCGAAGGTCTCCCGGTACACTACCGGCACTCCCGGTACACCACCGATGAGCCCGGAACTTTTCCGGCGACCAAACTGGGACTTACTATATATGAATCTTTACCTCCGGACCATTCCGGAGCTCCTTGTGACTTCCGGGATCTCATCCGGGACTCCGAACAACCTTTGGTCACCACCATACATAACTCTACACTACCGAAACGTCACCGAACCTTAAGTGTGCAGACCCTACGGGTTCGAGAACTATGTAGACATGACCGAGACACCTCTACAGTCAATAACCAATGGCGGGACCTGGACCCACATTGGTTCCTACATATTCTTCAAAGATCTTTATTGGTCGAACCTCTATGTCAAGGATTCAGTTAATCCCGTATAACGCTCCCTTTGTTCTTCGGTATGTTACTTGCCCGAGATTCGATCGTCGGTATCTCCATACCTAGTTCAACCTCGTTACCGGCAAGTCTCTTTACTCGTTCCGTAATACAAGATCCCACAACTAACAATTAGTCACATTGCTTGCAAGGCTCATTGTGATGTTGTATTACCGAGTGGGCCCTGAGATACCTCTCCGTCACACGGAGTAACAAATCCCAGTCTCGATCCATGCCAACTCAACAGACACCCTCGGAGATACCTGTAGAGCACCTTTATAGTCACCCAGTTACGTTGTGACATTTGATACACACAAGGCACTCCTCTGATATCCGTGAGTTGCATGATCTCATGGTCATAGGAACATATACTTGACATGCAGAAAACAGTAGCAATAAACTGACACGATCATATGCTATGTTTGTAGTTTGGGTCTTGTCCATCACATCATTCCCCTAATGATGTGATCCCGTTATCAAATGACATCTCATGTCCATGGCTAGGAAACCTTAACCATCCTTTGATCAACGAGCTAGTCCATTAGAGGCATACTAGGGACATGGTTTTGTCTATGTATCCACACATGCATTTAAGTCTCCGATCAATACAATTATAGCATGGATAATAAACGATTACCATGAACAAGGAAATATGATAATAACTAATTTATTATTGCCTCTAGGGCATATTTCCAATAGTCTCTCACTTGCACTAGAGTCAATAATCTAGTTCACATCACGATGTGATTCGCATTGTTATGAATCTAACACCCAATGAGTTTTCGGGCTCGATCATCCTTTGCATGTGAGAGAGGTCTTTTATAGTCAATGGGTCTGCAATATTCAGATCCGTGTGTACTTTGCAAATCTCTATGTCAAACCGTAAACACTGCTACCACACTCCACTTGGTACTACTTCCAAATGGCTGCTCCGCTATATGTATCCAGATTGCTACTACTAGTCATCCGGATTGGTGCTAAAGCATGCATCGACGTAACTCTTTACGACGAACTCTTTATCACCTCCATAATCGAGAAACATCTCCTCAGTCTTTCAGTTACTAAGGATAATCTTGACCGCTGTCTAGTGATCCACTCCTGGTTCACTCTTGTACCCCCCTGACGAACTCATGCCAAGGCACACACATGTGCGGTACACAGCATGGCATACTGTACAGAGCCTATGACTAAGGCATAGGGGACGACGTTCGTCCTTTCTCTTTCTTCTGCCGTTGTCGAGCTTTGAGTCTCACTCAAATGCACACCTTACAAATCAGACGAGAACTCTTTCTCTGACTGATCCATTCTGAACTCCTTCAAAATCTTGTCAAGGTATGTACTCATTGAAAGTCTCATCAAGCATCTTGACCTATCTCTATAGATCTTGATGCTCAACAATTAGGTAGTTTTATCCAGGTCTTCCTTTGAAAATCACTTTTCAAACAACCATTTATGCTTTCCAGAAAATCTACATTATTTCCGATCAACAATATGTCATCCACATATACTTATCAGAAATTCTATAGTGCTCCCACTCACTTTATTGTAAATACAAGTTTCTCATAAACTTTGGATAAACCTCAAAACTTTGATCACCTCATCAAAGCGTATATTCCAACTCCGAGATGCTTGCTTCAGTCCATAGAAGGATCACTGGAGCTTGCACACCTTTTAGCATCCTTAGGACTGACAAAACCTTCTGGTTGTATCACATACAACCTTACCTCAAGTAAACCGTTTAAGGAAACGATGTTTTGACGTCCATCTGCCAGATTTCATAATTGAAAATGCAGCAACTGCTAACATAATTCCAACAGACTTTAGCATCGCTACGAGTGAGAAAGTCTCGTCGCAGTCAACTCCTTGAACTTGTCACAAATATCTTTGCAACAAGTTGATCTTTAGAAATGGTGACATTTACCATCAGTGTCTGTCTTCATTTTAAAGATCCATTTGTACTCAACAACCTGTCGTCCAACGAGCAAGTCTACCAAAGTCTATACTTGGTTTTCATACATGGATCCTATCTCGGATTTCATGGCCTCTAACCATTTGTCGGAATCCGGGCCCGTCATCGCTTCTCCATAGCTCGTCGGTTCATCGTTGTCCAACAACATGACCTCCAAGACAGGGTTGTCGTACCACTTAGGAGCAGTACACATCCTGGTCGACCTACGATGTTTTATAGTAACTTGATCCTGAAGCTTCATGATCATCATCATTAACTTCCTTTTCAACTAATGTAGGCTTCACAGAAACATCTTTCTGCGCTGCGCAACTCTCTGGTTAAACGAAGGTTTAACAACCTCATCAAGTTCTGTCTTCCTCCCACTCAATTCTTTCGAGAGAAACATTTCCTCGAGAAAGGATCTGTTTAAGCAACAAACACTTTGTACTTGGATCTGAGATAGAAGGTTCACCCAACTGATCTTAGGGTATTCTATGAAGATGCATTTGTCCGCCTTGGGTTCGACCTCATTAGGTGAAAACATTTTCCACACAAGTGTCGCAGCCCCAAATATTAAGAAATGACAGCTTAGGTTTCTATCAAACCATAATTCACACGGTGTCATCTCAACAGATTTACATGGTGTCCTATTTAAAGTGAATGTAGTTGTCTCTAATGCATAATCCCAAAATTATAGTAGTAACGATAAGAGACATCATAGCACGCACCATGTCCAATAGAGCATGACCATGATGTTCGGACACACCATCACACTATGGTGTTCCAGGTGGCGTTTTAGTTGTGAAACAAATTTCACATTGTCTTAAGTTGTATGCCAAAATCGTAACTCAGATATTTACCTCCACGATCATATCGCAGTCATTTTTATCTTCTTGTCACGATGATCTTAAACTTCACTCTGAATTTGCTTGAACCTTTCAAACGATTCAGACTTGTGTTTCATTAAGTAAATATACACTATATCTACTCAAATCATCAGTGAAGGTAAGAAAATAACGATATCCACTACACGCTACAAGACTCACTAGATTGCATACATCAACATGTATCATTTCCAATGAATCACTTGCCCGCTCCATCCAACGGGGTTTTTAGTCATTTTGCCCAAGAGGCATGGTTCGCATGTCTCAACCGATTCAAAATCGAATGAGTCCAAAGATCCATCGGCATGGAGTTTCTTCATGCGCTTTATACCAATATGACATTTAGTGGCAGTGCCACAAGTATGTGGTACTATCTTTATTAACTTTGTATCTTTTGACATCAATGTTATGAACATGTGTATTACTACGATCAAGATTCCAACAAACCATTCTCACTGGGTGCATGACCATTGAAGGTATTATTCATGTAAACAGAATAACCATTATTCTCTAACTTAAATGAATAACCGTATTTGCAATAAACATGATCTAAACATGTCCATGCTCAACGCAAAACACCAAATAACATTTATTTAGGTTCGTCGCTAATCCTGAAGGTAGAGAGAGCATGCGATGTTGATCACATCAACCTTGGAAACATTTCCAACACATATCGTCACCTCACCCTTAGCTAGTTCTCAGTTTATTCCGTAGCTTTTATTTCGAGTTACTAACATTTAGCAACCAAACTGGTATCCATTACCCAGGTGCTACTAAGAGTACTAGCAAGGTACACATTAAAAACTCGTATATCAAATATACTTCTATCAATGTCGCCAGCCTTCTTATCTACCAAGGATCTAGGGTTGTTCCGCTTCAGCGACCGCTCACCTCATAACAGAAGCACTTAGTCTCGGGTTTGAGTTCAACTTTGGGTTGCTTCACTGGAGCAGCAACTGACTTGCTATCCATGAAGTTTCCCTCCTTGCTCTTGCCCTTCTCGAAACTAGTGGTTTTGATTAACCATCAACACTTGACGCTCCTTCTTGATTTCTACCTTCGCGGTGTCAAACATCGCGAACAGCTCAGGAATCATTATTTCAATCCCTGGCAATTTATAGTTCATCGCCAAGTTCTAGTAGCTTAGTGACAGTGACTTCGAGAACTATATCAATCACTATCTTATCTGGAAGATAAACTCCCACTTGATTTAAGCGATTGTAGTACCCAGACAATCTGAGTACATGCTCAACGATTGAGCTATTCTCCTTCATCTTACAGGCAAAGAATCTTGTTGGAGATCTCATATCTTGCAACACGGGCACGAGCCTGAGATCACAATCTCAGCTCTTAGAACATCTCATATGTTCCGTGACGTTCAAAACGTTTTGGAGCCTCAATTCTAAGCCGTAATGCATGACGCACTAAACTATCAAGTAGTCATTGTAACGTGCCTGTCAGATGTTCACAACATCTACAGACGATGCTAGAGGGGGTGGCGCACCGAGCGGTGCATCCAGGACATAAGCCTTTCTATGCAACAACGAGGATAATCCTCAGATCATGGACCCAGTCCGCAACATTGCTCCCATCATCTTTCAACTCTATTTCTCTAGGAACATAAAATTACAAGGGAGCTACAGCATGAGCTAGTAATCTATGACATAATTTGCAAAGACACTATTGACTATGTTCATGATAATGAGTTCAATTAATCATATTACTTAAGAACTCCCACTCAAATTGACATCCCTCCGATCATTCGAGTGATACATGATCCAAATTCACCAACTCAAGTCCGATCATCACGTGAGTTGAGGTGGCTGCAATGGTGAACATCATTATGTTGATCATATCTACCATATGACTCATGTTCGACCTTTCGGTCTCTTGTGTTCTGAGGCCATGTCTGTACATGCTAGGCTCGTCAAGTTCATCCCGAGTGTTCTACACGTGCAAATCTGGCTTGCACCCGTTGTATGTGAACGTAGAGTCTATCATACCCGATCATCATGTGGTGTCTCAACACGACGAACTTTCGCAACGGTGCACACTCGGGGAGGACACAATTTATCTTGAAATTAAGTGAGGGATCACCTTATAATGCTACCGTCGTCCTAAGCAAAACAAGGTGCATAAAAAGGATTAACATCACATGCAAATCATAAGTGACATGATATGGCCATGAACTTGTGCTTTTGATCTTCATCTAGAAAGCACCGGCATGATCTCCATCATCACCGGCATGACACCATGATCTCCATCATCTTGATCTCCATCAACGTGTCGCCATCGGGGTTGTCACGCCCTGCATGCTTCTACTACTATTGCTACCGTTTAGCGATAAAGTAAAGCATTACATAGCACTTAATGATTGACACGCAGGTCATACAATAATTAAAGACAACCCTATGGCTCCTGCCGGTTGCCGTATTCACCGACATGCAAGTCGTGATAATCTATACATCACATGATCATCTCATACATCACATATATCACATTATGTAATTGGCCATATCACATCACAACATACCCTGCAAAAACAAGTTAGACGTCCTCTAATTGTTGTTGCATGTTTTACGTGGCTGCTACGGGTATCTAGCAAGAACAATTCTCACCTACGCAAAAACCACAATGGTGATACACTAGTTGCTTTTCAACCTTCTCAAGGACCGCCTTTGTCGAATCCGATCCAACTAAAGTGAGAGAAACTGTCACCCGCAAGCCATCTTGGCAACAAGTTGCGTCGAGGGAACCGGTCTCTCGTAAGCGTACGAGTAATGTTGGTCTGGGCCGCTTCATCTCACAATCCCACTGAACCAAAATACGACCAAGGGAGGAAGCAATCTAAGCATCAACGCCCACAAACCTTTTGTGTTCTACTCGACATCTCATCGAACCATCAACCTAGCTCTGATACCACTGTTGGGGAACGTCGCATGGGAAACAAAAAATTCCTACGCACACACAAACCTATCCATGGTGATGAGCATCTACGAGAGGGAGAGTGTATCTACATACCCTTGTAGATCGCTAAGCGGGAAGCGTTAAGAAACGCGGTTGGTGTAGTCGAACATCTTCGCGATCCAAATCGCCGAGCGTCCCGCGATCTCATCACGGTCCGTCCCGCGATCTACTCACGATCCGTCCCGTGAACACATCACGATCCGTCCCGCGAGCTCATCACAATCCGTCTCGCGACCACGTCACGTTCCGTCCCGCGAACTCATCATGATCCGTCTCGTGGCCTTGATCACGGTCCTTCCGATCTAGTACCGAACGGATGGCACCTCCGCGTTCAGCACACGTGCAGCTTGATGACGATCTCCACCGTCTTGATCCGGCAAGAGGAGGTGGAGAGGAGAGAGAGTTCACCGGCAGCGTGACGGCGCTCTGGTGATGGTGGTGGAGGAATTCCGGCAAGGCTTCGCCTAAGCGCTGCGGAAAACCGATCTAGAGGAGAAACTATGCACCGGTGGAACGGGCAGCACGTGGCAAGAAATTCTGTCCAAAAACCACCCAATCCACTAGTATATAAAGGAGGAGAGGAGGGGAAGGGCTGGCGCACAAGGCACCACCCTTTGGAGTCGGCCAAGGAAAGGAGGGAGAGGAGGACTCTCCTCCTCCAATCCTAGTAGGACTAGGATTGCTCCTTTTTGGCCTTTTCCACCTTTTTCCTTTAGGAAACCTATTCCCTGCGCCATGGGCCTTATGTGGCTGTCTCACCAGCCCACTAGGGGCTGTTTATTACTTTCCCACAGCCCATGGACCCCTTGGGGTCGAAATACCCCTCCCGGAGGTCTCCCGGTACACTACCGGCACTCCCGATACACCACCGATGAGCCCGGAACTTTTCCAGCGACCAAACTGGGACTTACTATATATGAATCTTTACCTCCGGACCATTACGGAGCTCCTCGGGACGTCCGAGATCTCATCCGGGACTCCGAACAACCTTCGGTCACCACCATACATAACTCTACACTACCGAAACGTCACCGAACCTTAAGTGTGCAGACCCTGCGGGTTCGAGAACTATGTAGACATGACCGAGACACCTCTACGGTAAATAACCAATGGTGGGACCTGGACGTCCACATTGGTTCCTACATATTGTTCGAAGATCTTTATCGGTCGAACCTCTATGTCAAGGATTCAATTAATCCCGTATAACGTTCCCTTTGTTCTTCGGTATGTTACTTGCCCGAGATTCGATCGTCGGTATCTCCATACCTAGTTCAACCTTGTTACCGGCAAGTATCTTTACTCGTTCCGTAATACAAGATCCCGCAACTAACAATTAGTCACATTGCTTGCAAGTCTCATTGTGATGTTGTATTACCGAGTGGGCCCTGAGATACCTCTCCGTCACACGGAGTAACAAATCCCAGTCTCGATCCATGCCAACTCAATAGACATCCTCGGAGATACCTGTAGAGCACCTTTATAGTCACCCAATTATGTTGCAATGTTTGATACACACAAGGCACACCTCCGATATCCGTGAGTTGCATGATTTCATGGTCATAGGAACATATACTTGACATGCAGAAAACAGTAGCAATAAACTGACACGATCATATGCTATGTTTGTAGTTTGGGTCTTGTCCATCACATCATTCCCCTAATGATGTGATCCCGTTATCAAATGACATCTCATGTCCATGGCTAGGAAACCTTAACCATCCTTTGATCAACGAGCTAGTCCATTAGAGGCATACTAGGGACATGGTTTTGTCTATGTATCCACACATGCATTTAAGTCTCCGATCAATACAATTATAGCATGGATAATAAACGATTACCATGAACAAGGAAATATAATAATAACTAATTTATTATTGCCTCTAGGGCATATTTCCAACAGGCATATGGTTCATACTTTCACTAGTCCAATCTCTCCACAATGCTAACATAATAGAATCATATGATTCTCCCTCAACATGCGACAAAGAATCACTCCAAATTTCATATCATGTGAAGAAGAATCACAATCAAATGTTGTAGTTAGTAGAACATGCTCAAAGTTATCGTTTCCGATCAATCTATTAAGCTATTCCTATAACTGTCACAAACAACCCTAGAGTTTGACCTAAAGTAACACCATATAATACGCATCAATCAACTTCAACTAGATACTCCAATGCCACCACAAGTATCCATGAGTCAATTATACGATATGCATCAAAAAAAATTAAGATTCATCATATTCAATCAACACAAAATAACTTCGAAGAGTACCCCAAGATTTCTATCGGAGAAAATAGGACAAGAAAGTGTATCAACCCGTATGCATAGATTACCCCATTGTCACCACAAGAATCCTAAAATTGAGTACCAAACATATATAAAGTGAATGAACACAACACCCCATTGTCACCACGGGTATCCACATGCAAGACATGCAACAAGTGATCTCAAGGCCAATATTCAATCTGACATAACAAAACCTCATAGGGAAAGACTCAATTCATCTCATTAAGATAGAGAGGGAAGAACACCATATGATCCAACTATGTTAACAAATCTCGTGATACATCAAGATCGTGACATCTCAAGAACATGAGAGAGAGAGAGCGATCAATCACATGCTGGTACATACTCTGAGCCCCGAGTGTGAACTAGTCCCTCCTTGTCATGGATACCGACGAGATGATGAAGATGGCCTTCTATGATGATTCCCCCTACAACAGGGTGCCGGAACAGGGTCCTGGATGATATTTCTTTGGTACAAAGGCTTGCGGCAGTGGAGCAAAAGTTCTAGGTTAACTTTCATGGGTTTATGTATTTATAGGATTTCTTAGTGTTTGAATCACGTCAAACGGACCCACATGGTGGTCCCAAGGTAATAGGGCACCCCTTGGGCGCACCCTCCTACCTTGGGGGCACCTGGTGGCCCCTGTCCGGTGGTTCTTTGCTCTACTATTTCTCATATGTTACAAAAAATCATCAAAAAGTTTCGGATAATGCCGAGAACTTCTATTTTCTGCACAAAACAACACTACAATACTTCTGCTTAAAACATTGTCAGTCCAAGTTAGTTCCAATTAAATCATATAAAGTGCATCAAAACCATATAAAAATACTGTAAACATTGGTAAATATGGCATGAATACTTCGTAAATTATCGATATGTTGCAGACGTACAAATAGGTTCATGGAAAACTTTGACAAGGGACTAGATAGCTCGGGAGTGGAATTTGTTCCTCTTACAGTGGAGAAATATTTTTAGGAGTATTACATACCTCTTGGTGTGATGGCATCAATAATTGTCTGGTTAGACATAGGTGACTATGTCATGGGGATGCCGGAACACGTCAACAAGAAAGAAGAACAAAACCGGTAAGGAGGAGATCGGTATAGTGAGCATGTGTATGACTCAAGAGGATACCAATGTATCTCACCTCACGTGTTTTAAAGTACCGTGAAGCAAAGGTAACAACACATGATAACCAAAGGGATCACTCAAATGTCATTCGTGTACTCATAGGGATCAATATGGATGTCCATGGTCCCGCTATCGGTCATTGAACAAAAGGGTTTCGTTCATGTTTATGTGTCACCATACCACAGTGTCACAACCTTAAGGTAATAACGATCTACTCAGTGTTAGTCATACGGGAGTAATGAGGATATATTTTTGAAATTGTTTCATTAATATTCAAAATATTTTTGAGAGGATCAGGATTCGTTCTGGGGTCATCGAATGGGTTTCAGAGACTATCGGGCAATACCATGTATTGTTGATTAATATATAGGTGCAATATGCTTTTGGGGTTGTGAAATCAATAATAAAAGTCTATATAATAATTATAAGGCTTTTATATTTAATTTAATATCAACAAGACTTCAAAGGCCAAGAGGTGGAAGGCAACATGGGCCACAACGGATCAACTTGAGGTGCTGCCCCCACACCCATGGAAAGGAGGGAGGGGAGGCAAAATTTCGGAGAGATTCCCCTCCACAAGGCCAACGCATGGGGGAACTTCCCCCTTTTGTGGTTCCCTCTCCCCCCTCTAACCTATACATACTAGAGGTTTTCCAACCTTTTGTCTACACAAGTTTTGGAGACTCCTCTAGTTCTCTAGTTCTAGTTCTAGTTGTCCTTACTTGATCAATAAGAGCGAGACCTAGATCCTGTAATCCTCATAACTAGAATACCATTGTGGTTCTAATATCCTCCCTCTAATTCCCCGGTGAACATTAGCTCTTCACGGTGAAGCGCTGCTGGATTGGGAAGACGATACACTAGCAACTCGTGGAGGTCTTGCTTTCGGTCTTCTGTTCGAGGGACTGTTCGTTGGATTGTTCATATATGATTCGAGGGAGCCCAAGTATGATCTACACCGACTTGTCTTCTTCTGCTACAACTCGGGGGTGGTAACGATAGATATCTAAACCATTATTGCATCTTCACAATGTTCTTCATTCATCGTAGGGCAATATTTTTTTTGTTTTCAACAACGTTTCCCAACAGGTCTGACTCCAGAGTAGGACTGTCGGTGAAGAAGAGTAGGTGGTAGTGTCTTCGTATCATAAAACGTGATAAAACTTTTTCTATGAATTTTTCCTCAGGAAGAGAGCATATATGGAGTTCGAATTAGGTCACGAGGGACCCTAGGGGCCCGAAAGCCCCTATGGCACGCACCTAGGGCGGGTCGCACCCTTGGGCTTGTGGCCCCTGGGTTGCTCCTCTTCTATAGTGTTGGAAATATGCCCAAGAGGCAATAATAAAAATGGTTATTATTATATTTCCTTGTTCATGATAATTGTTTATTATCCATGCTATAATTGTATAGATTGGAAACACATTGCATGTGTGGATATATAGACAACACTTCGTCCCTAGTGTGCCTCTAGTAAACTAGCTCATTGATCAAAGATGGTCAAGGTTTCCTAGACATTGACATGATATGTCATTTGATAATGGGATCACATCATTAGGAGAACGATGTGATGGACAAGACCCAAACTATAAACGTAGCATATGATCGTGTCAGTTTATTGCTATAGTTTTATGCATGTCAAGTATATGTTCCTATGACCATGAGATCATGCAAATCACTGACACCAGAGGAGTGCCTTGTGTGTATCATGCATCGCAACGTAACTGGGTGACTATAAAGGTGGTATATAGGTATCTCCGTGGGTGTCTGCTGGGTTGGCATGGATCAACACTCGGATTTGTTACTCTATGTGACGGAGAGGTATCTCTGGGCCCATTCGGTAATACAACATCACAACAAGTCTTGCAAGCAATGTGACTAAGTGTTAGCCAAGGAATCTTGTATTACGGAACGAGTAAAGAGACTTGTCGAAAACGAGATTGAACTAGGTATACAAATACCGACGATCGAATCTCGGGCAAGTAATATACCGAAGAACAAAGGGAACATCATACGGGATTAACTAAATCCTTGACTTAGAGGTTCGACCAATAAAGATCTTCGTAGAATATGTAGGAATCAATATGGGCATCCAGGTCCGGCTATTGGTTATTGACCGTAGAGGTGTCTCGGTCATGTCTACAAAGTTCTCGAACCCGTAGGGTCTGCACACTTAAGGTTCGGTGACGTTTCGGTATAGATGAGTTATGTGTGTTGGTGACCGAAGGTTGTTCAGAGTCCTGGATGAAATCTCGAACGTGACGAGGAGCTCCGGAATGGTCCGGAGGTTAAGATTCATATACAGTATGTTCCATGTTGGTCACCGGGAAAAGTTTGGGCATCACCGGTAACGTATCGGGGGTGCCGGGAGGGTCCTGAGGGTCCACCGGAAGGGGCCACCAGCCTCGAAGGGCCACATGGGCTGTGAGAGAGGGCGCACCAGCCCTTGGTGGGCTGGCCGCACCTCCCACAAGGGCCCATGCTGCTGGGGGTTGGCGGGAGGTCTAACCCTAGGGTTGGTGCCACCTTGCCTTGGGTGGCAAGCGCGCCTAGGGCGCCTCCACCCTTGGTCGCCGCCCCAAGGGGGAAACCCTAGGGGTTGGGTGCCCAACCCCTCCCCCTATATATATGTGAGAGTGAGGAGGGTAGCTGCACCACAAGCCACGGTGCAGCCCTTCCTCCCTCTCCGATTACCTCTCCACTAGTAGATTGATTCGGTGCCGCTTAGCAAAGCTCTGCCGGATCAGCTCCACCACCGCCGCCGCCATGCCATCGTGCTGCCAACGAACCCATCTACCTCTCCGCTCCCTCTTGCTGGATCAAGAAGGCGGAGATCATCATCGAGTTGCACGTGTGCTGAACGTGGAGGTGTCATCCGTTCGGAACTTGATCGGGAGTTCGTGGGACGGCTTGCGATTTGGATCGCGGAGACATACGACTACTTCAACCGCGTTCTTTAACGCTTCTACTTAGCGATCTACAAGGGTATGTGGATCCAATCTCTCCTCTCATAGATGCTCATTTCCAAGAATGATCTTGGTGAAGCGTAGGAAAAATTTTGTTTCCCTTGCAACTTTCCCCAACAGTGGTATCAGAGCTAGGTCTATGCGTAGATGAGATCTTGAGTAGAACACAAAGGAGTTTGTGGGTGTTGATATTCAGATTACTTCCTCCCTTAGTCTTTTCTTGGTTCAGTGGTATTGTGGGATGAAGCGGCTCGAACTGACTTTACTCGTACGCTTATGAGAGACCGTGTTCCATCGACTGACATGTGACTTTGTTGCATAAAGATGGCTGGCGGGTGTCTGTCTCTCCCACTTTAGCGATCAGATTTGATTAAGGTGGTCCTTGTAGAAGGTTGAAAAGCAATATTCATATCACCGTTGTGGTTTTGCGTAGGTAAGAATCGTTCTTGCTAGATACCCATAGCAGCAACGTAAAACATGCAACAACAATTAGAGGACGTCTAACTTGTTTTTGTAGGGTATGTTGTGATGTGATATGGCCAATTAAATGATGAGATATATGTGATGTATGAGATGATTGTGTTTTGTATAGAATATCACGACTTGCATGTCGATGAGTATGGCAACCGGCAGGAGCCATAGGGTTGTCTTTGATTATTGTATGACCTGCGTGTCAATCTTTAAGCACTATGTAATGCTTTACTTTATCGCTAAGTGGTAGCAATAGTAGTATGAGCATGGTGGGTGCGACAACCCTGATGGCGACACAATGATGGAGATCACGATGATGGAGATCATGGTGTTATGCCGGTGACGATGGAGATCATGTCGGTGCTTTGGAGATGGAGATCAAAATCACAAGTTCATAGCCATATCATGTCACTTATGACTTGCATGTGATGTTAATCCTTTTATGCACCTTGTTTTGCTTAGAACGATGGTAGCATTATAAGGTGATCCCTCACTTAAATTTCAAGATGAATTGTGTTCTCCCCGAGTGTGCACCGTTGCAAAAGTTCGTCGTGTTGAGACACCACGTGATGATAGGGTGTGATAGACTCTACGTTCGCATACAACGGGTGCAAGCCAGTGTTGCACATGCGGAACACTCGGGTTAAACTTGACGAGCCTAGCATGTATAGACATGGCCTTGGAACACAAGAGACCGAGAGGTCGGGCATGACTCATATAGTAGATATGATCAACATGATGATGTTCACCATTGAAACCACCTTAACTCACGTGATGATCGGACTTGAGTAGGTGAATATGGCTCATGTATCACTCAGATGACCTGAGGGATGTCAATTTGAGTGGGAGCTTTAGTAATTTGATTAACTAAACTCATTATCTTCAACAATAGTCTTAGTAACCTTTGCTTATTTATGTTGTAGATCAATGGATCGCATAGTAGCACCCCTAAATTTTAATGTGTTCCTAGAGAAAGCTAAGCTGAAAGATGATGGAAGAAACTTTTTGGACTGGGCCCGTAATCTGAGGATTATCCTCATGGCTTCCCAGAAGGCTTATGTCCTTGATGCACCACTTGGTGACCCATCTGCTCGCGTGTCATCCGAAGACGTTAAGAACACTTGGGTGGCACATTCTGGAGATTACTCAATAGTTCAATGTGCAATGTTGTATGGCTTAGAACCGGGACTTCAAAGATGTTTTGAACATCATGGAGCATATGAGATGTTCCAAGAGTTGGGGTTTATCTTTAAGAAGAATGCCCGGATCGAGAGGTATGAGACGTCCAATAAGTTCTATGCTTGCAAGATGGAGGAGAACGGGTCTATCAGTGAACATATCCTCAGAATGTCTAGGTATTTGACCCGTCTGGCGGAGTTAGGGATGCCCCTTTCGCCGGAGGCGATCACTGACAGAGTTCTTCAATCATTGCCACCTAATTACAAGAGCTTCGTGTTGAACTATAACATGCACGAGATGAACAAGTCAGTCACCGAGCTATTTGCGATGCTGAAAGTCGCTGAGTCTCAAATCCAGAAAGAACATCAAGTGTTGATGGTCAATAAAACCACTAGTTTCAAGAAGAATGGCAAGGGAAAGAAGGGTAACTCCAAGAAGGCTGGCAAAGTAGTTGCTCCTCCCGTAAAGAAACCCAAGGCTAGACCCAAGCCAGAAATGGAGTGCTTTCATTGCAAGGGAACTGGTCACTGGAAGTGGAACTGCCCCAAGTATCTGGCTGACAAGAAGGCGGCCAACAACAAACAAGGTATATATGATATACATGTTATTGATGTGTACCGTACTAGCTCTCATTGTAGTTCCTAGGTATTTGATACCGGTTCGGTTGCTCACATTTGCAACTCAAAGTAGGACCTACGGAATAGACGGAGGCTGGCTAAGGACGAAGTGATGATGCGTGTGGGAAATGGTTCCAAGGTATATGTGATTGCCATCGGCACGCTCTCTCTTCAATTACCATTAGGATTAGTGATGAACCTGAATAATTGCTATTTAGTGCCTGTGTTAAGCATGAACATTATATCTGGATCTTGTTTATTGCGAGACGTTTACTTATTTAAATCAGAGAATAATTTTTGTTCTATTTATATGAGTAATATCTTTTATGGTCATGCATCCAATGTGAGAGGTTTATTCATGTTGAATCTTGATAGTGTACACATGTTCATAACATTGATCGCAAAAGATGTAGAGTTGATAATGATAGTACCACTTTCTTGTGGCACTGCCGTTTGGGCCATATTGGTGTAAAACGCATGAGGAAGCTCCATGCTGATGGACTTTTGGAGTCACTTGATTTTGAATCACTTGACACATGTGAACGATGCCTCATGGGCAAGATGACTAAAATGCCGTTCTCTGGAACAATGGAACAGGCGAGTGATTTGTTAAAAATCATACATACTAATGTGTGCAGTCCGATGAACATTGAGGCGCGCGGTGGATATTGTTATTATCTCACCTTCACTGATGACTTAAGTAGATATGGGTACATTTACTTAATGAAACACAAGTCTGAAACGTTTGAAAAGTTCAAGCAATTTCAGAGTCAAGTTGAGAATCATCGTAACAAGAAGATTAAATTCCTACGATCTAATCGAGGAGGTGAATATCTGAGTTATGAGTTTGGCAGTCACGTAAGACAGTGTGGAATTGTTTCATAATTGACACCGCCTGGAACACCACAGCATAATGGTGTGTCCGAATGTTGTCATTGAACCTTATTAGATATGGTGTGTTCCATGATGTCTCTTGCCGATTTTCTGCTATCTTTTTGGGGTTATGCATTAGACACGGCTTCATTCACTTTAAATAGGGCACCACCGAAATCCGTTGAGACGACACCATATGAACTGTGGTTTGGCAAGAAGCCAAAATTGTTGTTTCTTAAAGTTTGGGGATGTGATGCTTATGTCAAAAAGCTTCAGCCTGAAAAGCTGGAACCCAAAGCGGAGAAATGTGTCTTCATAGGATACCCAAAAGAGATAGTTGGGTATTACCTTCTATCTCAGATCCAAAGGCAAAGTGTTTGTCGCTAAGAACAGAACATTTCTTGAGAAAGAGTTTCTCTCGAAAGAATTGAGTGGGAGGAAAAAAGAACTTAATGAGGTTATTGAACCTTTACTTCAAAGTAGTGCAGCGGAGAAAGATGTTTCTGTGGAGCCAACGACGGTTGAAGAGGGAGTTAATGATGATGATCATGAAACTTCGGATCAAGTTACTATTGAACCTCGTAGGTCGACAAGGGCGCGTACTGCTCCTGAGTGGTATGACAACCCTGTCTTGGAGGTCATGTTTGTTAGACAACGATGAACCTACGAGCTATGGAGGAGGGATGATGGGCCCAGATTCCGAGAAATGGTTAGAGGCCATGAAATCCAAGATGGGATCCATGTATGAACACAAAGTATGGACTTTGGAAGTATTACCTGAAGGGCGAATGACCATTCAGAAAAAATGGATTTTTAAGAAGAAGATGGACGCGGACGGTAATGTAACCGTCTATAAAGCTCGACTTGTGGCAAAGGGTTTTTCACAAGTTCAAGGACTTTACTATGATGAGACCTTCTCACCCTAGCGATGCTTAAGTCCGTAAGAATCATGTTAGCAATAGCTGCATATTTCGACTATGAAATTTGGCAGATGGATGTCAAAACGGTGTTCCTTAATGGTTTCCTTGAGGAAGAGTTATATATGATGCAACTAGAAGGTTTTGTCGATCCAGAGAATGCTGACAAAGTTTGCAAACTCCAGCAATCCATTTATGGACTGGTGCAAGCATCTCGGAGTTGGAATAAGCGCTTTGATGAGGTGATCAAAGCGTTTGGGTTTATACAAGTTTATGGAGAGGCTTGTATTTACAAGAAAGTGAGTGGGAGTTGTATAGTGTTGCTAATATTATGTGTGGATGACATATTGCTGATTGGAAACAGTATAGAAATGCTAGAAAGAGTGAAGGAATATTTGAACAAGTTCAATGAAGGACCTGGGTGAAGCTGCTTTCATATTAGGCATTAAGATCTATAGAGATAGATCGATACGCTTGATAGCACTTTCACAGAGCACATACCTTGATAAAGTTTTGAAGAAGTTCAAAATGGATCAGTCCAAGAAGGGGTTCTTGCTTGTGTTACAAGGTCTGAAGTTGAGTAAGACTCAATGCCCAGTGACTGCAAAAGATAGAGAGAGCATGAGTGTCATCCCCTATGCTTCAGCCATAGGCTCTATCATGTATGCGATGCTGTGCACAAGACCCAATGTCATCCTTGCCATAAGTATGGCCGAAAGGTTTCAAAGTGATCCTGGAATGGAGCACTGGACGGCAGTAAAGAATACCCTTAAGTACATGAAAAGGACTGAGGAAATGTTTCTCGTTTATGAAGGTGATCAAGAGCTCGTCGTAAAGGGTTACGTTGAGGCAAACTTTGACACTAATTCAGATGACTCTAAGTCACAAAACGGATATGTATTTATTCTCAATGGGGGAGCGGTAAGCTGGTGCAGTTCCAAGCAGAGCGTGGTGGCCGATTCTACATGCGAAGCGGAGTACGTCGCAGCCTCGGAGGCAACGAAGGATGGTGTCTGGATGAAGGAGTTCATGACAGATCTTGGAGTAGTGCCTAGCGCACTAAATCCATTTGATTTATTTTGTGATAACACTGGTGCCATTGCCCTGGCCAATGAAGCAAGGTTTCACAAGAGGACCAGACACATAAAGCGACGCTTCAGTTCCATCCGCGAGTACATCAACGAGGAGGACATAAATATTTGCAAAGTGCAAATGGATCTGAATATTGCAGACCTGTTGACTAAACATCTTCCAAGGGCTAAACATGATCGACACCAGAACTGTATGGGTGTTCGATTCATTACAATGTAAATCACATAGTGATGTGAGCTAGACTATTGACTCTAGTGCAAGTGGGAGACTGTTTGAAATATGCCCAAGAGGCAATAATAAAATGGTTATTATTATATTTCCTTGTTCATGATAATTGTTTATTATCCATGCTATAATTGTATTTATTGGAAACACATTGCATGTGTGGATATATAGACAACACTTTGTCCCTAGTGTGCCTCTAGTAAACTAGCTTGTTGATCAAAGATGGTCAAGGTTTCCTAGCCATTGACATGAGATGTCATTTGATAACGGGATCACATCATTAGGAGAATGATGTGATGGACAAGACCCAAACTATAAACGTAGCATATGATCGTGTCAGTTTATTGCTATAGTTTTCTGCATGTCAAGTATATGTTCCTATGACAATGAGATCATGCAACTCACTGACACCGGAGGAGTGCCTTGTGTGTATCAAACGTCGCAACGTAACTGGGTGACTATTAAGGTGATCTACAGGTATCTTCGAGGGTGTCTGCTGGCTTGGCATGGATCAACACTGGGATTTGTAACTCCGTGTGACAAGGAGGTATCTCTGGGCCCACTCAGTAATACAACATCACAATAAGCCTTGGAAGCAATGTGACTAAGTGTTAGCCACGGAATCTTGTACTACCGAACGAGTAAATAGACTTATCGGGAACGAGATTGAACTGGGTATACAGATACTGATGATCAAATCTCGGGAAAGTAACATATCAAAGAACAAAGGGAACATCATACGGGATTAACTGAATCCTTGACGTAGAGGTTCGACCGATAAAGATCTTAGGAAAATATGTCGGAATCAATATGGGCATCTAGGTCCTGCTATTGGTTATTGACCGTAGAGGTATCTTGGTCATATCTACATAGTTCTCGAATCCGTAGGGTCTGCACACTTAAGGTTTGGTGACGTTTTGGTATAGATGAGTTAGGTGTGTTAGTGACCAAAGGTTGTTCGGAGTCCCAGATGATATCCTGGACATTACGAGGAGCTCCGGAATGGTCTAGAGGTGAAGATCCGTATATAGGATGTTTCGTGTGGGTCACCGGGAAAAGTTCGGGCGTCACCGGTAACGTACCTGGGGTGCCAGGGGTCCACCGGAAGGGGCCACCAGCCCCGAAAGGCGACATGGTCTGTGAGAGAGGGCGCGCCAGCCCTTGGTGAGCTAGCCGCACCTCCCACAAGGTACCATGCGGCTAGGGGTTGTTTGGAGGGCCAACCCTAGGGCGCCTCCACCCTTCGCCGTCGCCCTAAGGGGGAAACCCTAGGGGTTGGGCGCCCCACCCCTCCCCCTACATATATATGTGAGAGGGAGGAGGGAAGCCCACCACAAGCCACGGTGCATATCTTCCTCCCTCTCGGATTACCTCTCCACTAGTAGATTGATTTGGCGTCGCTTAGCGAAGCTCTGCCGGATCAGCTCCACCACCACCGCCGCCACGCCGTCATGCTGCCGGCAAACCCATCTACCTCTCCACTCCCTCTTGCTGGATCAAGAAGGCGGAGATCATCATCGAGCTGCATGTGTTATGAACGCGGAGGTGTCGTCCTTTCAGCACTTGATTGGGAGTTCGTAGGACGGCTTGCGATTTGGATCGCGGAGACGTACGACTACTTCAACCGCATTCTTTAATGCTTCCTCTACAAGGGTATGTGGATCCAATCTCTCCTCTAATAGATGCTCATCTCCTAGATTGATCTTGGTGAAGCGTAGGAAAATTTTTGTTTCCCTTGCAACGTTCCCCAACAAATAGATCTTGGTCCAAATATTTTTATATATTCCATAAAAAATCTCTGTTAAGTTTCATCCAATTTCGAGAACTATTATTTATGCACAAAAACAACACAATTGTAGTAAGAGTCAGTTTTATTCAAATTATGTAATTAGAGTCCGAATAAGAGCAAAAGTGTTTAAAAAAGTAGACATGATGAAGACATACCATCCACCATGGCTTTGCCCAGCGACACTTCCTGGAAGTGATTGGGAGAGGGGGAGTGGCAGGCGGCAAGGTAGCGCTCTCGGTCGCCCGGCGGGGTGACACTAGAGTAGGGGGAACATGGCAATTTGATTTCAGCCATTTCAACAACAAATGTTTGACAATTCTATTTGAGCATAGGTTAGCTAAGTGCAACCATAATCTTGTGTGAAAGTTCAATTCCCCCTTATCTCTTGTAAAGTTGTGGGTAAACTTACTTTGTGACTTTACAACAGTAACCGTTGAGGCGATGACTAGTCCTTCCAACATCGTGTGTGGTTGTGTGGATTGGAAATTTAGATTGTGGTTGGGTGAATACTTCTGGTTGATTGTTGGATACGCAGTAATTGTCTTCGGTCTCGTCAGGTAGCACTAGTTATCTTTACCGGGCAACGTTGTTGTTTGGAATCGAGTTTTTCCTTCATACCATTCAGGTCTTGTTGATTCACATTATTAAGCAGATCCTCGGTGAAGATGTGGGGACCCCGACTCATAAGTCATGATAACCGAATGCACGTGTACAGTCATCTCAGAGATCAATGCTCACTGAACACACAGAAGCTGAATAACAACAGTCTTACATCCTTTTTAACGTCTTACACAAATAGAGACCATCAAGGTCTAGTCTTGTGTGAACCCATGCCATCTGCCTTAACCTACAGGCATTCTGACTAGGAAGCATCCTAGTTCGCATGTTCGTCTCCAACGAACTCTTCAACATACTCTTGTTCTTCTATGCCTAGCCAATTAAATAACCAGTGGCAAGCCAATGAGTACTTTGAATATACTCGCAAGCAACACAAGTTGTGGAACAAGGTAACAATGATGCATGATATAGCACAAAGTAGGTAGTTTGCGGAAAGCTAATTTTAAATGCAATGACATGATCAAGTAACTAGTAAGCATGCATCAACAATAGGCGATGTCCATATGAACAAGTTACAAATATCATCATAAGTAGGGGTTGCACACCTCGTGTTCAGTCATCATGCTAAGTCATCGGACTTAGTTCAATACCGATGCTAAGTCATCGGAGTTAGCTCATGTGACCTCTTGTCACCATCACATCCATACTCACACCAAGTTTTACGAAAACATCCGGACATAGTCTAAGCAGCACCACCCAACTATCCTTGACCGTGGACACGGCTATTCGAATAGTTTTACACTCTGCAGAGGTTGCACACTTTATCCACAAGACTCGGAGAACTTCTGTGTCATCCATGACTCGCTGTATATAACATACCCGAGGTAAGCACCCGAAAAATGCCTTTACCCTCGCGATACTAGACAAAGAGTCCACTCGATTGGTACCCAGCCCTCACGATGTACATCACATGAGCCTCGCTCTAATCGTACCATCCATGAGGGGACCAACAGTGTGCCCGGTGCCTGTAAAGACAGCGCATGATCGTACATACCGGTATGACCCCGTATCGAGAGTGACCATGCCACTTCCGCCACTAGTAATGCGGGCTCCTTGCCAGTACCCACCAAGGTAATCAAGAAAGCCCCGTCCCATAAGGGTTATCATGGTTGCGCATGTAAGGTTGGTACGATCGACAAATCTTAAATCTAATCCGTTTTCGAAAACACATTCTCAACTTGCTCCGGCACACCACTTCTTTCTCAAGTGATCACCCATCTCATCATCATCTCCCTCGGGCATTAGTGGCACCTGACGGGGTTTTCGAACAAGCCTTTGAGATCATTTCTTTCCTTCCATCACCATGCATATATCCCGATCCCACTTGCGTAGCATCTACTAGCATCCTAACTACTCCCACCCTCATAACCCTCATAAGGTGGTAGGGTCATGCATGATGCAAGTATCAATGGTAAGAGTGTCATAAGCAACCCACCGAAGGGGTCACTACTCCACATGATCAAATATGATGAAAGTAAAGTGCTATATGACATGCAAGAAAAATGGTTTCTTATCATGGTCAAAGGGCTGCTTGCCTGGCTTAACAAAGTCTCCGGGGTCTTTGAAGTCTTCGGGTTCAACTTCTTCGTCAACTGCACAATCTATCATCGCGAAATAAAGCGATAAAAATAAGCAACACACCAAAATAGATCACACAAGCTACAATCAAAATGTTAACCTACTCTGATAAATACTAAAAGTCATACTAAAAATATCTTCCTAGGGTTTTGTTGTGAAAAATATTTTGGAAACTAAATAACACAGGCACAAAGGTGCGTAAATTTAGGTTTTAAAATAAAACAGTACTAAAAATATTTTCAAACATTTTTACAATTGGCACTACTAAATTCTATGGATTATTGCAAGAATTTAGGTGAAGGAATTTTTGGATTTGGAATTAATTTGGGCTCTAGGGAATTTTTTTGCAAGTTTAACAGAAAAAGAAACAGGAAAAGCCACTGTGCCCTCGGGCAAGAACACAGCAGCCGACCGGCCCACAGGGGAAACCGGCCTAGGCGAGGCGCCGCGCGCGGCAGGTTTAATTTTAAACCTGTCCGCGGGACCGGCCTGGCAGAGAGAGGGGAGGGGGGCGCGGATGACAGGTGGGCCCCAACTGTCATCCGTCTCGTCGTGACAGCAGCAAAGGGCTCACCGGAGGGGGGCACCAGGCCACGGAGGCGGGAACGGAGGGCATCGGCGTGCTCGCAAGGCTCCCACACGTTGGTGGGTGGTCGCGGGGTTGCCGGGGGGAGAGAGTAATGCCCGCGAGGGGGATGCCCGACGGCGGCGTCGAGGGTTTGGGTCGGGAGAGGGCTCGCGACCACGGGGGAGAGCGCTCTGGGCAGGAGGGAGAAGCGGTGGAAGAGGGAGAGCAAGGAGGGAGGAGCAGGAGGTGCGGGGAGGCCTATTTATAGGCGAGGGTCGGCTCACCGTGGACGCGGTGCGCCGGTGAGCTCGGGGTGCTCGCAATAGGCCAAGCGGAAGGGAGAGGACGTGTCTGGGGTGTTCGTGGGGGTGGTCTAGGCTAGGGGTAAGAGGAGAGAGAGGCGGGGGCGCGCGTGCGTGCGAGCCCACTGGTTGGCCGAGCCGCGCGGCACCGGGCACGCGCGCAGGAGCCGCCGGAGAGAGAGAGGAGGGGGCCAACCAGGCAACGTGTTGCGGACGTTGAGGGGGCCAGAGGGGACAAGCGGGGGAGGCCCAAGGTGGTCGGGGCCGGCCATTGGGTGGTTGCTACAATGCGGGGGCGCACTATAGCATGCTCTAGAGCATGCATATGACCGGCATTGTCGTTGCCTGCGCGCTCTAGGGTGCCCCACCTTGTCAAGTAGCCTCTGGAGGGTCTGGAGATGCCCCTTGGATGCCTTGAGGCTAGGGGGAGCTAGGGAAGAAAAGAAATGGGTAGGGAAGGGTAGAAAAAGATGCTGCCATGGTGAAGAATGGGGTTTTACCCCACCTTACAATGGCCTGATGACTTGGGATTTTTACAGGGGGTGCTTGGGTATTATGTGATGGTGTGGTAAAGTTTTGGGGGCAAGGGTAAAAGAGTAAGGGGTAGAAATAGGGGTTTTACTAAATCACCAGAAGGTGTTTCACAGAGTTTTGGGAAGAAGATTTTACCAACTCACTCAGATACTTACCAGGGTCAAAGTCTAGGTAGAAAGAGAGGATTGACCAAGTTTGAGCTCAAGGGGAAAAAGTTGACAATGAAGGTTTGTTAAACCCTAGAAATCAACAGAATTAGGTTTCTGCAGATCTATTTATGCTAGGCTTTTACCCTTGATACACCACTTGGTGTATGATCACCATTTGGTCATTAGAGCATGCCCACAAAGATTGAGGCCAAGGGGAGACACTTCACAATGTAAAGTTGCTCAAATTTGATTCTGGACAGGGATGATTTTGAGATAGTTTGATGGACCAAACCCACTTGGATTGAGATGAAACTTTGCAAGAACATCACCTATAATAGTGTTGACCTGCTGGAATGTTCCTGGAATTTATTGAGAATATTTCTTATGGAAATATTCCAAAAGTTTGATTTGAACAGAAAGGGTTTTGAGGGCTTTTGCCTATGATCTGATCATGCCCTTGTGTTGAAACTCATATATATGGAAAATATATGTCCACTGAGTTTCCCTAAATTTTCTCAAATATTTTCAAAGCATTTAAATAATTTTTCCCTATGAAAACCCATTTCTGGCCTTAAGAAAAAGCCTTTAAATAAAATATTAAGATAATCTTTAAAAATATATTTTTTTGGTTTTGGGAAGTCTTATATATAGTGGGTTTGAAATAAAGCCTTTGGGAAAGAAGGATCAAGGACTTGAAGTGCAAACCTCAATTCAGGGGGTTTTGAAAACCTAGTTTGAACAAATCATTTTGGTTAAAACAAAATTTGATAAAAATAGTTTTGGTCACTATTCACTTGGCATGATCATTGGGCAAGAGGTTTGGGATAGGGAGGATGAATATGAAGTGGAATAGAATCTAGGAGTGCCATATAACTCAATCATCAAGCAGGCAAACAACATAGCAAACAAGCACAAGCACTTGAAAAAGTTTTAGTTGGCTCCAAATTTCTTGAACCCACACATATCAATGTGCTACAAACACAAGGTGTGACAAACCTTCCCCCCTTACAAGAATCCCGTCCCCGAGATTCCTAGGCTAAGCGCTAAAAAGATAAGGGAACTCAGATCTAAGATAATCTTCACGCTCCCAGGTTGCTTCAGCTTCAGTGTGGTTGCTCCACTGGACCTTGATGTACTTGATGGTGCGGCTTCGGGTGCAATGCTCAGCGTCATCCAAAAGTTGAACTAGCCTCTCACGATAAGTGAGGTCTGGCTGAAGATCAATGGCTTGATGGTCGGTGTCCTTGTAGAGGTCGGGGCGGTTGGGAACTTGCACACACTCCCGGAGTTTTGACACGTGAAAGACGTTGTGCACATCCGACGGCTTGGAAGGTAACTCTAGCTGGTAGGCAACTTCTCCTCGTCTTGCAGTGATCTTGAAGGGGCCGATGTATCTGGGTGCGAGCTTCCCTTTGACGTGGAAACGCTTAGTTCCCTTGAGAGGCGTGACTCGGAGGTAGACGTGATATCCGTTGTTGAAGCTTAGATCTCGACGGTGAGAGTCGGCGCAACTCTTCTATCTTGATTTGGCGGCCTCTAGGCGTTCTCGGATGAGTTGAACTTGCTCTTCTGCTTCACGGAGGATACCTGGTCCAAAAACTAATCCTTCTCCGGTCTCTGACCAGTTAAGGGGAGTACGGCACTTACGTCCATACAACACCTCAAATGGTGCCATCTAAAGACTCGACTGGTAGCTGTTGTTGTAGGAGAACTCGGCGAATGGTAGGCAATCTTCCCACTTGGCTCCGTCTGCCAAAACACAAGCGCGAAGCATATCTTCGAGTATCTGATTTACTCGCTCTGTTTGCCCACCGGTCTGGGGATGAAAAGCAGTGCTGAAGGAGAACTTGGTTCCCATTGCTTCTTGAAACTTCTTCCAGAACCTTGAGCTGAACTGGGATTCCCGATCCGACGTGATCTCCTTTGGAACCCCGTGAAGACTCACTATGCGGTTGATGTAGAGGTTCGCGAGCTGGCTTCCATCATAGGTGGTCCGGACGGGAATGAAGTGGGCTACCTTGGTCAGGTGATAAACGATGACCCAAATGGAATCATGTCCTTTGCTTGACCTTGGTAAACCGGCGATGAAATCCATACCGACTTTGTCCCACTTGTTGGGGAACGATGCATGGGAAACAAAAAAATTCCTATGCACACGCAAGATCTTTCCATGGTGATGAGCATCTACAATAGGGAGAATGGATCTACATACCCTTGTAGATTGCTAAGCGGGAAGCGTTAAGAAACGCGGTTGGTGTAGTCGAACGTCTTCGCGATCCAAATTGCCGAGCGTCCTGCGATCTCATCACGATCCGTCCCGCGAACTCATCATGATCCGTCCCACGATGTCATCACGATCCATCACGCGATCTTGATCACGGTCCTTCTGATCTAGCGCCGAACGGACGGCACCTCCGCGTTCAGCACACGTACAGCTCGATGACGATCACTGCTGCCGTGGGAGCGATTCTGACATTAGAGAGGGGTAGGATAACGGAGCATGATCTATCGAGATGCAAATGGGTGACATGATAGTTTTAGCGAGTTTTGGCCTCTCACGATGGAGATAACAACCCTACGTCTCGTGCTCCGGAGAGGCTTTTCTTATTCGTCATGAACATGAGTTGCATAGTGTATTTGAGAGGGAGAAAGGAGAACGGATCTCCATGCCTGAGCTAAGTCCTGAGACTAATGGCGAGAGAGCCAAGGGAGAAGAAACTAGCCTGAGCTATGTGGCGGGGGTGGCTTATATAGAGTGCGCCACCCCCTCACCTCCTATGTTACAAGATGGGGCATTGATGCCATCATGTCGGCCCACTGCAGAACCTTCTCTATGCTTCGACTGCCTTGCCGACTGTTGGTCCTAGCATATCCGGGTGAGTCATACTGCCGAGTGAGCCGTACTACCGAGTGGTTTGTACTGCCGAGTGGTTGACTGTCATCCGAGTGGACGGAACGTTGCTTGCCGAGTGGATAGTATGAATGTATTTATCTGGACCCACCTGAAAATGTGGACCCCATGCTGTTATGATGTTTCGACCCTTCATGGGCCTACCTATTTTGTGTATCCCCGACAGTAGCCCCTGAGACTTTGACTGGTTGTTGGCGGTCGGTTGGAGTCTGCAAAGCTTATTTAAACTTGAATGTTGTTGTCGGACCTGATCGAGCATAATGTTTCTTTTATTTCTCTTCCAGTGGGGGCACGCTAAGTGCACCCACTAGGTGTAGTCCCCGAGCCTCTGTCAGACTAGATGAGTCAGGCAGAGGGTTTATGTCTTCTAGTGCGGAACTGAACTAAACAGGTGAACTCTGATGCGCTTGGCGTAGTAATTTGTTGCAATCTGGAGCTGAATCAGTCGGAATGATCCTTGTGCGCTAGGCATAGTAAATAGATATAACCTGGAACTGGGCCAGTCGGGCAAATCTTCGTGTGGTTGGCATGTTGAATGTTTATTGAGTCTGCCTTATATGATTTCTGGATCATGGCTAAGTACCCGAGTGTGGATGTTGTCCTCACTCGGAGTAGCTTCTAACTTAGGCGAATCAGGTTCGCAGCTAAGCCCCCGAGTGTGGATCATGTCCTTACTCGGAGTAGTTTTTGACTTAGGCAATACGGAATTGCAGCTAAGCCTCCTAGTGTGGAGGGTGTCCGCACTCGGAGTAGTTTTTGACTTAGGCGATACGGAATCGCAGCTAAGCCCCCGAGTGTGGAGGATGTCCATACTTGGAGTAGTTTTTGACTTAGACGATACGGAATCGCAGCTCAGCCCCCGAGTGTGGAGCATGTCCGCACTCGGAGTAGTTTTTGACTTAGGCGATACGAAATCGCAGCTAAGCTCCCCGAGTGTGGAACATGTCCGCACTCGGAGTAGTTTTTGACTTAGGCGATACGGAATCGCAGCTAAGCCCCCCGAGTGTGGAGCATGTCCGCACTCGGAGTAGTTTTTGACATAGGCGATACAGAATCGCAGCTAAGCCCCCGAGTGTGGAGCATGTCCGCACTCGGAGTAGTTTTTGACTTAGGCGATACGGAATCGCAGCTAAGCCCCTGAGTGTGGAGAATGTCCGCACTCAGAGTAGTTTTTTACTTAGACGATACAGAATCGCAGCTAAGCCCCCAAGTGTGGAGCATGTCCGCACTCAGAGTATTTTTTTGACTTAGGCAATACGGAATCACAGCTAAGTCATGCGATGCCGTGCGAGGTGGCTTAATGATGAAGACGTGCTACATAGAGTGGCGACGCGCGGGGCTGTCGAGTGATGAAGACGCATCCGTCGGAATGGCGACGCGCGGGGCGACAGAGTGATGAAGATGCATCCATCGGAGTGGCGACGCGTGGGGGCGGCCGAGTGATGAAGACGCATCCGTTGGAGTGGCGGCGCGCGGGGTGGCCGAGTGATGAAGACGCATCAATCGGAGTGGCGATGCGTCAGGCGGTCGAGTGATGAAGACGCATCCATCAGAGTGGCGACGCGCGAGGCGGTCGAGTGATGAAGACGCATCCATTGGAGTGGCGACGCGCGGGGCGGGCGAGTGATAAATACGCATCCGTCGGAGTGGCGACGCACCGGGCGGCCGAGTGATGAAGACGCATCGAGTGGCGACGCGCGGGGCGGCCGAGTGATGAAGATGCATCCATCAGAGTGGCAACGCGACGGGCGGTCGAGTGATGAAGATGCATCCATCGGAGTGACGACGCACGGGGCGGCCGAGTGAGAAGACGCATCCGTCGGAGTGATGACGCGCAGGGCGTGTGAGTGATGAAGACGCATCCGTCGGAGTGGCGACGCGCGGGGCGGCCGAGTGATGAAGACGCATCCATCGGAGTGGCGATGCGTGGGGAGGCCGAGTGATGAAGACACATCCATTGGAGTGGCGACACGCGGGGCGGCCGAGTGATGAAGACGCATCCATCGGAGTGGCGACGCGCGGGGCGGCCGAGTGATGAAGATGCATCCGTCGGAGTGAAATCGACCAAGTGACGGCGCACGGGGCGGCCGAGTCAAGCTTGTCGTTGAAGAGGAATCGACCAAGTGACGGCCTGCAGGGCGGCCGAGTCGAGTTTGTCGTCGAACAGATAGCCGATCAAGAGGCGGCGTGTGGGGCAGCCAGGTCCATCATGCCATCAAGGAGGCATTTGAACAAGTGGAAACACACGAATGATCGTCGCGGCGACTGAGCTTGTGTAGCGATGAAGATGGTGCACAGATGCGTCAAGTGAACGCGTAACCTGTGTACGAAAAATAGCACAAGCCAACATAAAAAGTTCTTGAAGTAACCTGATGTTTGCTGAAATAATTTGTGTAAATAACACCTATAGACACCCGTTGGATGTGCCAGGCGCTTGTTGGTTCGGGACCAGCAAGGGTCTAACAGAGTGCAAGATCCGACTGAACTCGTTTGAGTACTGGACCCAAAAGAAGCAGAAGTGAAGTGTTCCCACATAAAAATAAACAACCGAGCGCAGAGGTACACTATGTGGTTTGGCCTCCGAGTGAACGTCATGTGTGACTTCCTCGACACTCGATGATGCGGAAACAACTATTTAATTGAATGCAGCGTATGATGAATGACTTAGGTGTCTGATGGTGCAGGAGCGGTCGGGCGAAGTAGACACGTCCGGCTGAGTGGCGATGCACGGAGCTGCTGAGTGACGAAGACGTGTCTCATCGAGTGGCGATGCGTGGAACTGCCGAGTGACAATGGAGCGTCTGACTGAATGGCGATGCGCGGAACTACCGAGTGATGACGACGCGTCCAGTAGAGTGACGGTGCGCGGAGCTGCCGAGTGACGATGGAGCGTCTGGCTGAATGGCGATGCGCGGAGCTACCGAGTGATGACGACGCGTCTAGTAGAGTGGCGGCGCGCGGAGTTGCCGAGTGACGACGGAGCGTCTGACTAAATGGCGATGCGTGGAGCTGCCGAGTGATGACGACGCGTCCAGTAGAGTGACGGCACGCGGAGCTACCGAGTGACGATGCCGATGCGCGGAGCGGCCGAGCGTCGAAGGAGCGTCCAGTCGAGTGACAGTGCATGGAGCGTCCGACTGATGATACCCGCGGCGGTCGAGTGGACATGGACGCGTCCAAGTACAACAGCATGTTGGTCGTTGTCATGGTTGTCTCATCAATGTTGCTCCTGCCAAAATTAACCATAATTTCCTAGTAATTAGGTGTGATTGTTTGGCTAACTGACGCATTGAAGAGTTGACCACGTCCAGATTCCACATTGATGGCCTGCATGCAAGAGATATGAATAAGCGGTAATTAAGCAAGAGTTAAGATAGGTCTTGCATGCTATGGACATTCCCATTTTCCACGACGCATTCAGTGCATGCTGTTTATTGCTGCGTCGTGGGTCTTGCTGGACTTAATCTTGCGGCTGTCGAACTCGTTGGGGATGGGCCATCTAAGACACCGGAGAATAGCTCGGGAGCTTGATGTGGACGTTGTCTACGTCGCGTTCAGCCTACTGCTGCCGGAGCAGTGTGTCGACGGACACGACGGTGCCGTCAGGCACAACTAACAGCTTGAGGCCGGGTTGCGGCTGCCGGAGCGGCATGCCAGTGGACACGATGACATCGACGGGCTCGACTGATAGCTCGAGGGTGTGTTCAGCGTGGAGCAGCGCTTCGACAGACATGATGCCGTCGGCGGTCCCGATGAACAGCTCGAGGACGTGCTCGACGCGGCGCAGCATGCCGACAGGCATGATGAACTTGACTATGACCTTCCAGGTAGGGTTGTGGTCGCCCGAGTTGTGTGCGTGGGGTGCAGCATGTCCTCGGCATGTACACGTCGACGGATATGTGCCTTCAACACCGAGGACGCCGCAACGCAGTTTGCCGGATGAAGAGGTCGTCGTACGTGAAAGTTTTGATGACGGCGTCGCGACTGGAGACGACCACATGCGGTTGTCATCAACACCTATGCGTGGAAGCATGGCGTCAGCGCCGTAGAAGGAGTCGGAGGCGGCGGGAGGACCTCGCCGACGCTCCTACATGAGTAAAAGATCAACTCATTGTTAGATAATTTAATGTAAATAGACTGGAGGGAATGGATACTTCCCTGGTCCTTTTGTTTGTGTGAATGGCATGATGGCAAAAATTCCAGCAGCAGATTTCTCTAGCAATGATCGATGATCCGCTGTTAAAGATTGAAGAAAAAACCATTTGCACCATAGATTGATAGACGCTATGCCCCACGGCGGGCGCCAAATGTCATGGGAGCGATTTTGACATTAGAGAGGGGTAGAATAATAGAGCATGATCTATCGAGAAGCAAATGGGTGACACGATGGTTTTAGCGAGTTCGGGCCTCTCACGGTGGAGATAACAACCCTACGTCTCGTGCTCCATAGAGGCTTTGCTTATTCGTCATGAACATGAGTTGCATAGTGTATTTGAGAGGGAGAAAGGAGAACGGATCTCCATGCCTGAGCTAAGTCCTGAGACTAATGGCGAGAGAGCCAAGGGAGAAGAAGCTGGCCTGAGCTATGTGGTGGGGGTGGCTTATATAGAGTGTTCCACCCCCTCACCTCCTATGTTACAAGATGGGGCATTGATGCCATCATGTCGGCCCACTACAGAACCTTCTCTATGCTTCGACTGGCTTGCCGACTGTTGGTCCTAGCATATCCGAGTGAGTCGTACTGCCGAGTGAGCCGTATTGCCAAGTGGTTTGTACTGCCGAATGGTTGACTGTCATTCGAGTGGATGGAACGTTGCTTGCCGAGTGGATAGTATGAATGTATTTATCTGGACCCACCTGAAAATGTGGACCACATGTTATGATATTTCGACCCTTCATGGGCCTACCTATTTTGTGTATCCCCGACAACCGCCTTCTTAATCCAGCAAGAGGGAGCGAACAGGTAGACGAGTTCTCCGGCAGCGTGACGGCGTTGCGGCGATGGTGGTGGAGGAATTCCAGCAGGGATTTGCCTAAGTACCGCTGAAAGCCGATCTAGAGGAGAAAATTATCTACAGGAAGAAGAGGGCAGCACGTGGCAATTAGGGTTAGGGCTGCCCCCAAAACCTCTAGTATATATAGGAGGAGAGGAGGACGAGGCTTGGCGCAAGGGCCATTCCCTCTTTGGTTCGGCTGAAGTGGAGAGGAGGAGTCCTCCTCCTCCACTCCTAGTAGGATTAGGACTCCTTCCTTATTTCCACCTTTTCCACTTTGGAATTTCTTCCCAGCCGCATGGCCTTCTCTGGGACTTCGTCCATCCCACTAAGGGCTGGTATTCCTTCTCCCACAGCCCATGTAGCCTCTTGGGTCGAAATACCCCTCCCGATGGTCCCCCGGTACACTACCGGCACTCCCGGTACACTACCGATGAGCCCGAAACTTTTCCGGTGACCAAAACAGGACTTCCTATATGTCAATCTTTACCTCCAGACCATTCCGGAGCTACTCATGACATCTGGGATCTCATCCGGGACTCCGAACAACCTTTGGTCACCACCATGCACAAATCTATACTACTGAAACGTCACCAAACCTTAAGTGTGCAGACCCTGCGGGTTCGAGAACTATGTAGACATGACCGAGACACCTCTACGGTCAATAACCAATAGCGGGACCTGGATGCCCATATTTGTTCCTACGTACTCTATGAAGATCTTTATCGGTTAAACCTCTTTGTCAAGGATTCAGTTAATCCCGTATGATGTTCCCTTTGTTCTTCGGTATGTTACTTGCTCGAGATTTGATCGTTGGTATCTCCATACCTAGTTCAACCTCGTTACAGGCAAGTCTATTTACTCATTCCGTAATACAAGATCTCGTGACTAACACTTAGTCACATTGCTTGCAAGGCTTATTGTGATGTTGTATTACCGAGTGGGACCTGAGATACCTCTCCGTCACACGGAGTAACAAATCCCATTCTTGATCCATGCCAACCCAATAGACACCCTCGGAGATACCTATAGAGCACCTTTATAGTCACCCAGTTACGTTGCGACGTTTGATACACACAAGGTACTCCTCAGGTGTCAGTGAGTTGCATGATCTCATGGTCATAGGAATAGATACTTGACATGCAGAAAACAGTAGCAATAAACTGACATGATCATATGCTACATTTGTAGTTTGGGTCTTGTCCATCACATCTCCTAATGATGTGATCCCGTTATCAAATGACATCTCAAGTCCATGGCTAGGAAACCTTGACCATCTTTGATGAACGAGCTAGTCTATTAGAGGCATACTAGGGACACGGTGTTGTCTATGTATCCACACATGTATCTAAGTTTCCGATCAATACAATTATAGCATGGATAATAAACGATTATCATGAACAAGGAAAGATGGTAATAACCAATTTATTATTGGCTCTAGGGCATATTTCTAACACCACTTCCATTCATGCACTTTGAGAGGTTGCAATAGCCCAGCGGGTCGCTGATGCTCAGCTTTAACTCTCTGGCATATGTCACACTTAGCCACGAACGTGCCTATCTCCCGTTTCACACCATGCCACCAGAATCTTGCCTTGAGGTCTTGATACGTCTTGGTTCCTCCAGGATGAATGGAGTAGGGAGTGTCATGAGCTTCTTGCAAGATTAGGTTCTTCAGCTCTTCTTTGTTGGGTACGCAAATGCGATTCCCGAACCATACAACTCCTTGTTCATCCATCGAGAATCCTGGGGCCTTGCCTGCCTTGATCTTCCTCTTGATGCATTCAATGCTCTTGTGTCCCTTCTGGGCTTCTTTGATATCATCCATCAAGGTAGGCTTTGCTTTGAGGTTAGCAAGGAATTCTGGTGCAACCAGTTCCAAGCCGAAGATCTCAAGTTCTTCCTACAGGGCGGGTAGCCTTTCCTTAATCATAGCATTCAAGGAACAAGCCTTTCTGCTTAAGGCGTCTGCTACCACATTGGCCTTTCCGGGGTGGTATTGAACACTGAGGTCGTAATCCTTGATCAATTCCAACCATCTTCGCTGCCTCATGTTCAATTCCCTTTGAGTGAAGATATACTTCAAGCTCTTGCGGTCTGTGAATATCTCACATTGGTTCCCCAGAATGTAATGTCACCATGTCTTCAAGTCATGAACCACGTCTGCCAACTCGAGATCATGAGTTGCGTAGTTCTCTTCATGAGGACGTAGTTGTCTAGATAGATATGCTCCGACTCTACCTTCTTGCATCAGAACACCTCCAAGCCTGGTTCTTGATGCATCACAATATATCACAAACTCCTTGTGAATATCGGGGTGGCCAAAACTGGGGATGTGATCAATCTCTTCTTGAGCTCCTGGAAGCTTTCCTCGCACTTAGCTGTCCATTCGAACTTCTTGTCCTTCTTCGAAAGTTGGGTCATGGGTCGGGCAGTGCTCGAGAACCCTTCCACGAACTTGCGGTAATATCTCGCGAGTCCGAGGAAGCTCCTGACTTCCTTCACGGTGGTTGGGGTTTGCCATTCAGTCACGGCTTCAATCTTGGCAGGATCCACTGACAATCCTTCGGTGGTCAACACATGACCCAAGAACCCAACTTCATGCAGCTAGAATTCACACTTGCTGAACTTGGCATAAAGCTGGTGCTCTCGAAGCTTCTCTAGGACCAATCTCAAGTGTTCCTCATGTTCTTCTTCGGACTTAGAGAAGACAAGTATGTCATCAATGAAGACGACAATGAACTTGTCCAAATACTCCATGAAAACTTTATTCATGAGGTACATGAAGTAGGCAGGGGCGTTAGTTAACCCAAATGACATGACCGTGTATTCATACAGGCCATACCGGATTACAAATGTCGTATTCAGAATGTTTTGGGGTCTAATCTTCAGCTAGTAGTACCCAGACCTGAGGTCGATCTTGGAGAACACCTTGGCTCTATTCAACTGATCAAACAGGTCTTCAATCATGAGGAGTGGGTACTTGTTCTTTATCGTGACCTCATCGAGAGAACGGTAATCGACACAAAGTTTGATAGTCCCGTCCCTCTTTGACACGAATAAAACAGGTGATCCCCAAGGGGAGGCACTAGGGCGAATAAATCCTTTTCTGAGCTGCTCTGTCAGTTGCTTCTTTAATTTAGCCAACTCTTCGGATCCCATCCTGTAGGCCTTCTTATAGATGGGCCTTGATACGGGCATAAGCTCAATGATGAACTCAATGTCGCGGTCAGGAGGCATTCTGGGCAGCTCATCAGGAAACACATCCGGGTACTCACATACTAGTGGCACTTGATCCAACTCAACTCCTGATAGGCAGTTAGCCTGAGGAGCGTGAGTGGAGGCAGGGTTGGGAACATACTTAACTTCCACTCCTTGTCTATTGGTCATGGTGACAATCCTATTGGCATAGTATAACATGCCTTGGTGCTTAGTCAACCAATTCATGCCAAGGATGGCATCCAAGCCGGGTGAATCCAGGACTATAAGGTCTGCTAGGAAGTCTACCCCATTGATATCAATCTTCACTCCCTTACAACCTATCCCAGACTTCATCACTGATCCCGGGGTTTGTATTAACATATGACTACCCAAGGGTGTAGGCTTCATGCCACTCTCTAGTGCAAACTTTTGGGTGACAAAAGAATGCGAAGCTCCACAATCAAACAGTATTGTTGCTGGGGTTGAGTTGACAAGGAACGTACCCAATATGACGTCCGGGTCTTCTTGGGCTTCCTTCGCGGTGACGTGATTCACATGACCCTTTCCATTGTTGGGATGGTTGCGGGGAGCTGGGTTCCTTGGTGGTGCTCCACGGGCTTGACCTTGAGCTGGCGCATTGGGCACGGGGCATCTGGCTTCTTGTTGGGGCATAGCCTAGAGATGTGTCCTGGCTGACCACATCCAAAGCAAGCGACTTGTCCAGGGTTGTTGTTGAAGTTTCTGTCACCATTATTGTTATTGGGGTTGGTGTTGTAAGCTGGCCTGGGATTCGCATACTGCTGAGGCTGGTAGCTCGGACGAGGTGCAGGAGGTCTACCCTACTATGGCTGATAGGTTGGCTTGGCTGGGGCTGGCGGCCAGGGCAAGGCTTCTTGTTGCTTGAGCTACCCTTGCTGATCATCATGCGCTTGTGAGTGTCTTCTATGGCACGACGCTTGTCTTCCAGCATGAGGGCCTTGTTCACCAAGTCGAAGAAGGTACAACAGTCACAAACGATGAGTTGGTACTGCAGGACCTGTTGAAGTCCTTCCATGAAGCGTTCCTTCTTGGCAGCCTCCGTGCTAGCATCTTCAGGTGCATACCTTGACGGCAGGTTGAAGTTCTGCAGGTACTCCTTGACAAAGCCACTTCCTTGCTTCTGTGCTTGGAATTCTCTCTTCTTGATAGCCATGATCCACAAGGAATGTGGGCGGTGCAGAATCCTTCCTTGAAGTCATTCCACGTGATCACACGTTCTCCTTGCATGACCTTGAATCCATACCACCAAGCTCGGGCGGTACCTCCGAGGCAGTGAGAGGCATAAAGCACCTTCTCAAGATCATCGATGGTGCGGATCCAGCCATCAGCATCCAATGGTTCAGCAGTCTCGGTGAAGGTCGGGGGCGAGTTCCTCATGAACTCAAACAGCATGGAGCGGCCATTGTCGTTCCTACCTTGTTGATGGTTGTTCACAAGGGCCTGAGCCATCTGGTGGATAGCAGCATTGTTGGCTTGAGCTATGGTCATGTTCTCCGGTGGAGGTGGTGGCGGGGGAATATCGCCGTGTGGCTGCTCCTGGTGTCCTCCAGCGTGAGCAGCCCCACCAGCTCCCTCCTGCTGGCTTGAGTTGCCGGCTTCAGGGTTGGTGAAGGAGTTGTTGCGGGTAGCAGTCACCATCCTTTTTGGAGCAGCCAGGTCAAACAATTGGGATAGACAAGAGGAAAAGCAACAATGGAAAAGTGCGCCTAAGGGGGTTGGTCGAGTGCAAGTGTGTTAAAACAAAGGTCGAAAGACCAACAACATATATTAAGATAGACGATGGAGTCGCTTACATGTTGCCTAAGGAAAAAAGCGCGACTTGTGTCGGAACACAAACAACAAAACAAACAACAAGCACACATGGTTTCATATGAACCATTACACGGACTCAACTTCGCATGATGGATACATGACTGATCCTACCCTAGGGGTTCTCGGACTCAGGTGGTGGAGTGCCCGGTCTCGTAGTCACACTCCTATGGGTCTTCCTCCTGTTCATCATCTAAATGGGCATCATTCCCGATCGAAGGGGTCGGGGAACGAGGAGGTCCATCCCGATGACGCTTTTAAGGTGGGTCGGTGAAGAGCTCACGGTACTCCTTCGCACTCATGCGACGACGACGTGTAGGTGCATCACTAGCTGGGGGTACTCCTTCTTGATAAGCGACAGCTGGTCGTCCTTTAGGGGCTCCATCCTTCTTAACCTTGTCTGGCTTCTCCTTGGCTTGCCGAAGTAGCTCTCGGGTGTGGTGAAGTTCCTCGCGGAGCTTCACGGACTCCTTCATCAGGTTATCAACCAGACTATCGGCGGAGAGGTTGAAGTAGGTCTGGAACCTGAGCGGTGTTCCATCCTCCTTGGTCGGAATCAGCATCCAACTCTTGCCAAGGCCATCCTTCCTAAAGGGAAGATAGCGAGTAGCCGGCTCATCAGCCATCTCTGGAATGATGTCTCGAAGGTGTAGGAGTGCCTTGCGTGCAGCTGTCTCGACTGCGAGTATCATGGTCTCCATCCGTGGTACTTCAAAGAACCAACTGGTTGGGGAGTCGTTTGCCTTCACGACCACATCCACGTGGTACTCCTTCGTGACGGCATCGACCCAGTGCTCGTGGTAGAGGAAAATAGGTGGTTGGCAAAACTGACACTTCACCAGGCTATCCCCAAGGAGTAAGGGAAAGCCGGATGTCAGGAAGGCTTCGGGTACGACGGCCATCTACAAAGGTTTGAAAGGAGGACAGTCAGCAAAGTGTTGCGTGAAGAATAGAAGAGGTAAAGAGTGCAGAACTCCTAAGTATAGATGCTAGGTGTAGTTTTGAAGACTGTTTTATCCTAACTAACGTCCATGCTAACTAAGGGCTTCCTACAGTCAGGATGGCTCTGATACTAGCTATGTGGGGACTCCGACTCATAAGTCGTGATCATCAAATGCACATGTACAATTATCCCAGAGATCAATGCTCACTGAACACATAGAAGCTGAATAACAAGAGTCTTACATCCTCATTTAACGTCTTACACGAATAGAGACCATGAAGGTCTAGTCTTACATAGATAGGGCCACTAAGGCCAAACACTTAAATAGAACAAGCAGCGGAAATCTTGGTCGAGAGCGTGAACCCATGCCATCTACCTTAACCTACATGCATTCTGACTGGGAAGCGTCCTAGTTCGCATGTTCGTCTCCAACGAACTCTTCAACATACTCTTGTTCTTCCATGCCTGGCCAATTAAATAACCAGTGGCAAGCCAATGAGTACTTTGAATGTACTCGCAAGCAACCCAAGTTGTGGAACAAGGTAACAATGATCCATGATATATCACTAAGTAGGTAGTTTGTAGAAAGCTAATTTTAAATGCAATGACATGATCAAGTAACTAGAAAGCATGCGTCAACAATAGGCGATGTCCATATGAACAAGTTACGAATATCATCATAAGTAGGGGTTGAACACCTCGTGTTCAGTCATCATGCTAAGTCATCGGACTTAGTTCAATGCCCTTGCTAAGTCATCGGACTTAGCTCATGTGACCTCTTGTCACCATCACATCCATACTCACACCAAGTTTTGTGAAAACATCCGAACATAGTCTAAGCAGCACCACCCAAGTGTCCTTGACCGTGGACACGGCTATTCGAATAGTTTTACACTCTGCAGAGGTTGCACACTTTACCCCCAAGACTCGGGGAACTCCCGTGTCATCCACGACTCACCGTATATAACATACCCAAGGTAAGCACCCAAACAATGTCTTTCCCCTAGCGATACTAGACAAAGAGTCCACTCAATTGGTACCCAGCCCTCACGATGTACATCACATGAGCCTCACTCTAATCGTACCATCCATGAGGGGACCAATGGTGTGCCTGGTGCCTGTAAAGACAGCGCATGATCGTACATACCGGTACGACCCCGTATTGAGAGTGACCACGCCACTCCCGTCACTAGTAATGTGGGCTCCTTGCCAGTACCCACCAAGGTAATCAACAAAGCCCCGTCTCATAAGGGGTATCGTGGTTGTGCATGTAAGGTTGGGACGGTCGACAAATCTTAAATCTAATCCGTTTTTGAAAACACATTCTCAACTTGCTCCGGCACACCACTTCTTTCTCAAGTGGTCACCCATCTCATCATCATCTCCTTTGGGCATTAGTGGCACCCGATGGGGTTTTCGAAAAAGTCTTTGAAATCATTTCTTTCCTTCCATCACCATCCATATATCCCGATCCCACTTGCGTAGCATCTACTAGCATCCTAACTACTCCCATCCGCATAACCCTCATAAGGTGGCAGGGTCATGCATGATGCAAGTGTCAATGGTAAGAGTGTCGGAAGCAACCCACCGAAGGGGTCACTACTCCACATGATCAAATATGATGAAAGTAAAGTGCTATATGACATGCAATAAAAATGGTTTCTTATCATGGTCAAAGGGCTGCTTGCCTGGCTCAACAAAGTCTCCGGGGTCTTCGAAGTCTTCGAGTCCAACTTCTTCGTCAACCACGCAATCTATCATCGCGAAATAAAGCGATAAAAATAAGCAACACACCAAAATAAAGCACACAAGCTACTATCAAAAATGTTAACCTACTCTGATAAATACTAAATGTCATACTAACAATATCTTCCTAGGGTTTTTTTGTGAAAAATATTTTGGAAACTACATAATAGAGGCACAAAGATGCCTAAATATAGGTTTTAAAATAAAACAGTACTAAAAATATTTTCAAAAATTTTTACGAATGGCACTGATAAATTCTATGGATTATTGCAAGAATTTAGGTGAAGGAATATTTGGATTTGGAATTAATTTGGGCTTTGGGGAATTTTTTGGAAGTTTAACAGAAAAAGAAAAGGGAAAAGCCACTGTGCCCTCGGCCCAGAACACAGCAGCCGACCGGCCCACAGGGGAAACCGGCCCAGTTGAGGCGCCATGCGCGGCAGGTTTAATTTTAAACCTGTCAGCGGGTCCGGCCTGTCAGAGAGAGGGGAGGGGCGAGGGGATGACAGGTGGGCCCCACCTGTCGTCCCTCTCCTCGCGACAGCAGTAGAGGGCTCACCGGATGGGGGGCTCCAGGCCACGGCAGCGGGAACGGAGGTCATCGGTGTGCTCGTAGGGCTCCCGCACATGGGTGGGTGGTCGCGGGGTTGCCGGGGGGAGAGAGGAACGCCGGTGAGGGGGATGCCCGATGGCGGCAGCGAGGGTTTGGGTTGGGAGAGAGCTCCCGACCACGGGGGAGAGCGCTCTTGGCATGAGGGAGAAGCGGTGGAAGAGGGAGAGCGAGGAGGGAGGAGCAGAAGGTGCGGGGAGGCCTATTTATAGGCGAGCGTTAGCTCACTGTGGACGTGGTGCGCCAGTTAGCTCGGGGTGCTCGCAACAGGCCGATGGGAAGGGAGAGGACGTGCCTGGCATGTTCGTGGGGGTGGTCTAGGCTAGGGGAAGGGGAGAGAGAGGTGGGGGCGCATGCGTGTGCGAGCCCGCTGGTTGGCCAAGCCGCGTGGCGCCGGGCACGCGCGTAGGAGCCGTCGGAGAGAGAGAGAGAGGAGGGGTCCGACCGAGCGGTGTGTTGCGGACTCCGAGGGGGAACAGGGGACAAGCGGGGGAGGCCCAGGGTGGTCGGGGCCGACCATTGGGTGGCGGCTACAATGTGGGGGTGCACTGTAGCGTGCTCCAGAGCATGCATATGGCTGACATTGTCGTTGCCTGCGCGCTTTGGGGTGCCCCACCTTGTCCAATAGCCTCTGGAGGGTCTGGAGATGCCCCTTGGATGCCTTGAGGCTAGGGGAGCTAGGGAAGAAAAGAAATGGGTAGGGAAGGGTAGAAAAAGATGCTGCCATGGTGAAGAATGGGGGTTTTACCCCACCTTACAGTGGCCTGATGACTTGGGATTTTTACAGGGGGTGCTTGGGTATTGCATGATGGTGTGGTCAAGTTTTGGGGGGCAAGGGTAAAATAGTAAGGGGTAGAAATAGGGGTTTTACTAAATCACCAGAAGGTGTTTCATAGAGTTTTGGGCAAGAACATTTTACCAACTCACTAAGATACTTACCAGGGTCAAAAGCTAGGTAGAAATGATAGGATTGACCAAGTTTGAGCTCAAGGGGAAAAAGTTGACAATGAAGGTTTGTTAAACCCTAGAAATCAACAGAATTAGGTTTCTACAGATCTATTTATGCTAGGATTTTACCCTTGATGCACCACTTGGTGTATCATCACCATTTGGTCATTAGAGCATGACTACAAAGATTGAGGCCAAGGGGAGACACTTCACAATGTAAAGTTGCTCAAATTTGATTCTGGACAGGGATGGTTTTGGGATGGTTTGATGGACCAAACCAACTTGGATTGATCTGAAACTTTGCAAGAACATCACCTATAATAGTGTTGACCTGCTGGAATGTTCCTGGAATTTATTGAGAATATTTCTTATGGAAATATTCCAAAAGTTTGATTTGAACAAAAAGGGTTTTGAGGGTTTTTGCCTATGATTTGATCATGCCCTTGTGTTTAAACTCATATATATGGAAACTATATGTCCACTGAGTTTCCCTAAATTTTCTCAAATATTTTCAAAGAATTTAAATAATTTTTCCCTATGAAAACCCATTTATGGCCTTAAGAAAAAGCCTTTAAATAAAATATAAAGATAATCTTTAAAAATATTATTTTGTGGTTTTGGGAAGTCTTATATATAGTGGGTCTGAAATAAAGCCTTTGGGAAAGAAGCATCCACCTAATTTGAGGACTTGTAGTGCAAACCTCAATTCGGGGGGTTTTGAAAACCTAGTTTGAATAAATCATTTTGGTTAATAAAAAATTTGATAAAAATAGTTTTGGTCACTATTCACATGAAATTATCATTGGTAAAGAGGTTTGGGATAGGGAGGATGAACATGAAGTGGAATAGAATCTAGGAGTGCCATATAACTCAATCATCAAGCAAGCAAACAACATAGCAAACAAGCACAAGCACTTGAAAAAAAATTTGGTGGCTCCAAATTTCTTAAACACAAACATATCAATGTTCTATAAACATAGGGTGTGACATAATATTGGGCAACCATGTATCACCATGCATGGTCTTATCCATTGCACGTTCTCTAGTCAGGTCTCGTACGATATCCTTCTTGATACATAATTACTACTATATTACCCTTGTATTGCCCTTGGATAATGACAATGAATTTTTTTCAAACCTTGTGTGTAGAACAATTGTTCTACGGTATATATATTACCATATGAAAAGTTACTATTACAAAGAAAAAAGAAAAATAAAAGAAATATATCCAATTCCTGCTCTAGGTATCATTAAAACAAATTACAGGTGACTATCCAACCAGGACCTTATTTTCTGAGACTTTGCTGGGTTTTCTCTAATGATAGCTTTATTCAGTCCCTCTTGAAGATGATGCATCCAAGTCTGATGGGATTGATTCATGCATTTGAATATTCTATTGTTTCTGACCATCTAGATGCCCCAACATCCTGCAATGACTATATCCATGGAAATTACATGTGGGAGTTGATCTATTATGAATCTGATTTCATCATATTATGAGGTGGCTCTTCTTCTGTTAGGAGTAATTTGATGCCAACAATCTAAGGAAAAGGTGCAGTCCCAAAAAAGATGCATGAGGTATTCTTCTTGTTGTTCTAAACATATAGCACATGTGTAGTCTAGCAGACGCATTGACTTCTTATGCAGCCATTTTCTGGTGCTTACTCTGTCACACATGAGAAGCCACATGAAGATTTTGTGTCTTAGTTTTGCATCACTGCTCCAGATCTCTTTGAAAATAGGATGTGAATTGGTTGGTCCCATCATGGCTTTGTACATCTTGACAGAGGAGTCAATAGTGTAGAAAAGCCTAGCTACGGCGTGGCAAAAATGGCCTTGCTGGCTTGGACACCCGATGCCACCAATATGGCATCACCGTTAAAAAATACTATTGGTGTTTGACCCTACGCCAACAGTATTTGGAATACGTATGGCGTCGAGTTATGTTGTATGTCGGCATTGTCGTTGTTATCAATGGCCTCCACATTATTCCAATGTTACAAATACTGAAAAACATTGCAGGCGATATAATTTGTCAGCACGCCATTACTTCATTTGTAAGCATCAGAAAATCATTGACACGGCAGCAAGAAACAGGAACATTCGCATCACAGAATAAGGTAACAAGTAAAGGCATTCAAAGACATTATAGATAACTATGTAACATCATACATGGTGCTTAAATAATTAGTTAAGCTAAATATCTAGTCAAGTTTTAAAGTATGATAACACAAACATGTAGCTGGTCGAGATAGTAGTACCGCAGAACCAACAACATAGGTAGCTGACACTACCCTATTACATATTGGCATAAGGATCGTTAACGTATTTCTTCGACGGATCCGCGACAGACAGGACCGTCAGCATCAATCCCCTGCTTTTATCTCCTCCGGGATGGAAGGTGTGCAGCCGTTGAAAACCCCGGCATGGTCGATGACATCCTTGTTGAGAATGGTAGAAAACTTCACCTGGATGCGCTTGACTCCATTTTCCTCCCATGTGATGACGTCTGAGTTCTTTTAAGGCGTTCTCCCTACCGTATGTACTCCTCCATGTGGTGGACGACGTAGTAGCCGTCTATAACACTGTTTTCCGAATGCTGCATGCAACAAAAGTCAGTTTTGTGGCCGAAGCATACCACTTTAAATTTGTCAAACTTCTGATATCCGTCTCTGATCACTCCTCCCCATCTGGTATACTCGAAAAGTGCTTCATCCAGGACCTTTTTGATGCCTAACGAGATTGTACCAAATAGTAATCTAGCTAGACAAAATGACTTCTTCGTATAGTAGGGAACAAGAAGGCATTCTTTGTCCATGTTGGCAATCATGAAGTCTGTCAAATACTTCCGCATAGCTTGTCCGCGCTTAGGGTGATTGGCATTGGTATCGTGCATGAGGTAAGGGTCTTCTATCGTGACATCCTTGTTGAGCTCACATTTGGCAATGTAGGCACCATTGATTGCTCATAGGCGTACTAAGGAAGAACTAAGCTTCATTTGATAGAACATGTTGAAGATGTCTTCGAACGGCACACAGAATAATTCTGTGGGGAAATCGTCGACAAACCAAGATTTGGTGGCACCATCACTGAAAAAAAATGGGGCAAAATCCACCTCCAGCAGAGAATGCATACCTCTCCCTACATAGAACTTGTGTCATGCAGAATTCTCAATTCTGTCTGTAGAAGATCGCTGAGGTCGTTTGGAAGGATGGGATCACCCGGGGAATGGTAATTCCGCCATGCAACGAAGGGTCAAACTTGTTTACTCTTATGAACCGGCTGGCTGGTGGCATTGACCTTCGTCTTATTACCTGGTCGCTTTCTCTTCTTGCGTGTCGGGTTAGGCTGGCTAGCTATATTGCCATCTGGCAATGCTTTTGTGACCGTTGCATTGAGTGTGTTTGGACTCAGCAATGCTCCTCTATGTGGTGGCACATGTGTGTCTGGTGGTGTGAAGTCCTCACTTAACAGACTCTTCTAGCAAGGAACAACATGTTCCTATTCAACAAGCAGATCAGGCATGGATAAAGCATAGGCTGGCTAGATAAGAGAGCACCACCGTTAAGAGATAGCCTATGATTAACCAGGCCGGGTTAGCTATATATATAGTGATGCAAATAATTATGGTGTTCTACATTTAGGAACGCCACCACAATATCCATGGGCCCCACAAAATATACATATGGCGTGCCATACAAGTTACACGACACAATTACGATGCCTAGTGCTAGCATAGGAACTTTGGCCACACCAACAAAAATATGTGAAAGGTGAGAGCATTGGGGTCCACATACAAGTGACATTCGATAGAATTTCAACGCCACCAGTATGTGTGTAGCAATAACATACAAGATTAGCCAATGCTGGGACTATTTGAAAATATTAGTGGTGGTGTTGGAGGGAAATGGGGCGCCACCAACAAGAGTTGTGGCTAGCCATTTCTCTACTAGTGAGTAGTTGGATGATGTCCATGGTAATTTTCATACATCTAGCACAGTTTGATTGCCCATACCATGGAGAGTGTTAGTGAGCATTTGGTATTGCTGGTGAGCTTGTGCTGTAAGTGGCCTATGGAAATGGTATTCTAGATTTTTGAGGGCAAGGTTATGTTGCAGGGAGCAATCAGGATTAATGCAGAAAGAAAATAGCTCAAGGTAAAGCAAATTGATGCTTTGTTCTTGCCATCTCTCTATCCAAAAATGGATCGAGGTTCCTTTGCCAGGAATACATTTTACATAAGTCTTGTACGTGTTCGTAAGTTTTAGGACATCTCTCCACCAGAATGAACCCACAACTTCGTCAGATAGAGCATTAGAAGTGTAGTAAGTATCCCAAATAACATTCACCCATGGAGTGTGCACTTTGTTAATAAACTTGTACAATATTTCATCAGAAGAGCTTGATTGTGGCTAGCAATGTTCAACACCCCTTAACCACCATGAGTCTTAGGCATGCAGTCCTTTTCCCAAGAAATCATGGGGATACCTTTTTCTCCAGTTCCATATTTCTTCCATAAGCAGTGCTTGAGGAAAATGTTGATTTGATATACCACTGACTTGGGAAGTGATAGAGTACACATGAAGAAAACGGGTAGGCTGGAGAAAAATGATTTTAATAGTGTCAACTTATCTCCCATATACAACAAAGTTGCACATCTAGCGAGTCTATTGGAAATCCTTTTTAGAAGTGGGGCATAGTCTATCACCCTTGGCCTATGTAATCCTAGGGGGATACCCAGGTAGTTGAGTGGAAGCTTTCCAATCTGACAGCCCATTAAAGCAGACAAGTTTTGCATAAGGTCCTCTAGAGTATTGATTGCCACCGTAGTAGATTTAGCATAGTTCACTTTGAGCCCAGTGTAAGCAGCAAAATGGAGCAGTAGGTTCTTTACATGCTTCAGTTGAGTAGGATCCGCAGGCAGGACCAAGATTGTATCAACAACATATTTTATAATGGTTAAGTCCAGATAGTTGGCATGCTAAATTGGGGACCGTATCAGACTATTGTGTATGGCTTCATATATCATGGTTTGAAGAAGATCTACAACTAGTAGAAATACAAGAAGTGGCAGAGGATCACCTTGTCTCGCACCTTGCTTGCACAACAATTTCTTTCGAGGAACACCATTTAACAGTACAACAGAGAACCCAATCTTGTAAATATGTTTGATCCATTGGACCCATCTTTCTCCAAAATCCCTTGCTTGGAGAATTTCAAATATGGCATCATGATTAATCATGTCAAAAGGTTTCTCAAAATCAAGTTTTAGGATCACAATATATTTTCTTGAGTGATGACATTGATGGAGATATTCATATGACCATGCCAGGCAATAATGGATGCTCTTTTATGGGGAGATCCACATTGATTCTTATGTATGATTCTGAGGATTACTTTTTGGAGTCTGTTGGTCAGCAACTTAGTGATAATCTTCAAGGTGCAATTGAGAAGTGAAATGGGTCTCAAGTCTCCAGGGTACAGTGATGCATCTTTTTTTGGAATCAATGTAATGAATGAGTAGTTATTGCTCTGTAAGTTTACCTTGCCTTCATAGAAATCCTCAATAAATTTATAAAAAACCTAAGCCACAATATCCCAGCAAGATTTTAATAATGTAGCATTAAAACCATCTAGGCCTAGAGCTTTGTCACTGGGTAAGTGTTTGACCACATTATCAATTTCCTCCTTGGAAAAAGGAACATCCAGATCAAGAAGAAACTCATTGTTTTGTAGGAGGGTGTGCAGCAATAAATGTTAAGGATATCACTTATCGTTAGCGTCTCGATTAGCTGGGGATAAGAGATTAATCGGAAATCGGCCCGATTAATCGATTTTATCGGTCAACTGTTAATCGACCATTTTTTGCAAATCCTGGGATCCCAACAGTGAAATACGCTATATTCAACACCAAAAAAAAATTGGATACAAGTGTTACCTTAATTCTTAGCCCTTGAATCCTCGTATAATGACAAAAAATAGGGCAATAGTACATATTGCATAACAAGGTCCGCAATAACACAAATAAACATGGTTTTTTGCAAACATAGTGCTAGTAATAGGCCTAATTTATCGGTAGATTCCTGATAAATTGCTTGTTAGAGTGATATATCGGCCCAAAAGATAAACGATGAAGATAAGACATAATCTTATCGGTCACCCTATGAATAGTGAAAAATCGGACGATAAATCGCTGAATCGGAAGATTTTTTGAATAGTGACACCAATAGAGGATTATTAGTGGATTGGGACTGTGCAGGTCTTGTTTGAAAGCTCTGAATGAGATAGTTGTTTTTGCATGATGTTCATCGGTTTCCTCATCATTCTCGTCTCTTAATACAACAATGTTGTTGTTCATGTATTTAATTGCGGCCTTAGCTTGGAAGAACTTGGTATTTGCTTCCCCATATTTTATAGATCTTATGGTAGCCCTTTGCTTGCAATAATTTTTTTGTGATTGTAAGCAGTACTCCAAATGAGCTTTGAGCATTTTCCTACTCTCTAGTTCTTCAGAATGAGATTTCTGAATTCCTCAATAGTGTCCCAAAAGAGGATAACAGAGTTGGTGTTCTCCACAATTTTCCTGAGATCAAAGAAGTTTTGTGCCCAATTCCGAAGTCCTTTCCTCAATCTCTTGAATTTTGCAGAAATAATTTTGGCACCGTCTTGGTCTTGAACATTTTGCTCCTAGATTGATTTGATAATATCTTTGAATTGAGGATGCTCTCACCAATAGTTTTCAAATCTAAAGATCTTGGACTTAGGAATTGATGTGCCAATCTTGAGACACATAGAACATGGTCTGAGGTAGTCTTTCCAGTAAAGGAGTTTCTTGCATGTTGCTCCAAGTGAAACTTCTTTCTTTAAGAGGGATCTCCATCAGAGCCAACTTACTAATGGCTTCATTAAACAGAAACATGTCTTGAATATTACCACCTTCTCTGTTTCTGTTGTTTGGATATCTCACATAATTGAAATCACCAAGTACTAGCCAATTCTTTGTATCATACATATGTGTAAGTTCTAGAAGCAGTTTAGGAAAATGATCATATTATCTGTCTTACAAGGGCCATAATGTTGGTTAATATCCACTGCTCTCATGTGTGCTTAATGATGATGGATAAGTCATTCTTGTAAAGTGTTCAGCCAGAAAATCTGATCATTCCAAATAGTCAATAGCCCTCCAAAAGGACCAATGGAAGGGAGGTAGTCGAATTTGTTGAGTTTTCTGGGAAAGAAATTCTTACTGTAGGAGCTGTCAAAAACTTCTCTTTTGGTCTCTTGAAGTGTGATAATAGCACAATTATATTCAGCAATTTTATTAGATAGAGCAAGCCATTTGTTGTCATCATTCAACCCCTAATGTTCCAATTCAAGATGTTTTAGGGTCTATTCCTTAAACATGATGGACAATAACATCCATTACTTTGAGTACAGAAACATAAACAAGCACAATACCCAGTACCAACCAGAGGAAAGAGTTGAAAAGATCCAGTTTCCATCACTGAAGCTGACAAGATCCAAAATCCATACATCAAGGTCCATAACAAGGTTCACAAAAGAGAAGGTTCTGGTCCACATCATTACATAGGAGGTGATAAACTATAACTATAGAGTTGATAAATTAGCTCTGACTATAATTCTTGGCCTTGCTGCTAGCAGTAGGAGCTGTGACTCTACTCCTCAGTTTTTTGTTGGTCATCCATGATAGTTGCATGTTCTGCTAGCTTGCGGAAGGGCATGCCTTCTAGTATTCTGCCGACGGAGTGGCTCGTTTTGAGGCATCAAAACACTTGCATATTTGACAACGTGCAGCTCTCCATCTCGCTGCTCATGCAAGCCATCTAGGATGAGGCTTCCTGCTGGGCTAACTGGCTAAGGCCGGCATCAAAGGTGTTCACACGTTAATTTCAGGATAACTTTGTAGCCGTGTTCGGGGCTTAGCAACCTCTATCTTCTGCTCATGTGACGCTATGCCAGCTTGTGTACGTAGGACGTTGCATCTTCTGTATCTCATTCTTTATTCTATCAATGCAATAATTGCGTACGCGTATTCATGAAAAAAAAAATCAGCTAGCAAGTGGATGACGCAGACGGGCTGAAAAAATTAAAGTTCACTCTATAACTTGCTAGATTCACGTATACAACAAAGCCATAAAATTTGCAAGGACTGAAGGACGACGACCAGCTAGAGAAGAAATAGACCGACCATGCATCTTCCTTCATGAAAAGCCTCTTTGCAGAAATAATGAAGATACAGAAGGCTTAATCGCTTTCACCCCCATGATATATATGATTATACTACACTCCCATAGCATAGCATCAAGAGCAATCAGCCTTAGTAGAATGACTGCTCATGATGGTATGTACGTACGTACTCCTGCACCACCCCATGCACGACACATATACTTGCTGCAAGACCAGTCGTCTCTTCTACCGAAGGATCATCCCGCCAAGCGGTGCCGGGGCCCAGTAGTCAGCGGCGTTGTCACCGCCAAAGTGGGACGTGCACGAGATTGGGACGAGGCACAAGCCCCGGCCCCTCAGGTCCTTTTTGCTCGCCTCTTCATTCACGACATCCTGTATATACACATGTAATTCCATGCCACAGTTAAGGTAGCAAAACAATAAAGCAAGATTGTAAAAAACAAAGATTGTACGTTGCACAAAGTAAAAGAAAAAAATGTTTGATTTGCCAACACGTACTTATGCTACATGCCACAGAAACGAACTACCATCGAGTGCTAGCTAGGAATGATCTTATGTTTTGCCCAAATGGAATGCATACATCCATATATGTCTACATATACATGATTGAAAATGACTTTGAAGGTACGCAAAGTGTGTTCATGATATTACATACCTGCTGCTCTGGTTGGTCTGGAGCCTGTTTCTGTACTCCTCCAGTACTGTTATTATGGTTTAGCAACTGCGCCCAAAATTGCAAAGTAGCTTAAGCAGAGCTGTAAAGGTGGGGAGATTCTCATGTGGATGTAAAGATCTCTACTTACCTGTCCGGGGTAGTCCGGGAAGAGGCCAGGGTTGCTTTCTCCAGTTGGTCCCTGTTAATGAAAAGAAGAAAGTACTTTGTCACATGTCAACGTTGCACGTACAAGCGTGCGAAAAGGCCAGGGAGGAATAATTTCTCAGACTAGGTAAATATGATTGAACCCATGATCAGTTGCACCCACCGGCCCAATGTTGTCGCAGATCATGGCCACGATGAACAAAACAATAACTACCATATGTTAATTTTTATGCGTCTCCACAAGTGTACACTACAGGAAAATCATTTTTCACCTTGTGTTGACGTGTACACCAAGCATTTTCCATCGGTCACCGGCGTATATAAGACTATAAGCCGTGTCACGGGCGTGTGCCACACGGCGAACCTGCAAGCCTCGGCTTACAACCACGTACACTGCATTACAACCACGGGTGGCGTCTTTGCCGTGTTCCCGCATGTATGCCGTGTGCCGCCCTGAACTGACACTGCATTACTGTGCCTGCAGCCTTCGACTGCATGCGGCTGCTCACACGCAATGCCGCCGTCGTCCCACCGCGTGGCCGAGCGGATTACGGTGCCACTACCATTAATGACGGCATAACACGCCCGCCATCCGTCGTGTGTAGGTGGGGTGGGAGGGCTGGTAGGTGGGCCACACGACGGAGGCGAGGACGTTGCAGCATTATGCCATGGACAGCCTCTTCTGGCACGACATCCTCTCCGAGCGGCGGCACGAGCTGCTCAACCGCGTATTCGCAAAAAAAAAAAAAAAAAAAAAAAAAAAAAAAAAAAAAAGAGCTGCTCAACCGCTACGCCGGCAACGTCCCGCTGTACCAGCACAAACGCTAGGCGCGGCAGGAGTTCTGGCACAGGCGGAGCGTCGGCGAGGTCCTGGACGCGCACAATGTTGTTTCATTTGTTCAGTCATGTACCTATGCCGTCACTCCCTGCTGTGCTATGATAAAAGTTCCCCTTGGTTATTTCACCAAGTTAACATATACTTCCTTCGTTCCTAAATATAAATCTTTGTAAACATTTCAATAGAGGACTATATACGAAGCAAAATGAATAAACTTACACTTTAAAATATGTCTACATACATTCGCATGTAGTTCAATAACGAAATCTTTAAAAGGAATTATATTTAGGAACGGAGACGGTAATACATTTTAATTTCTGAGTGCGTACATACTGCCCCAGAGAATTCATAACTTCATCCCATGTGGTAAATTAAATTGTGTTTTAGATTGAAAAAACTCAGTGAAGAAATATGTTATCCGGTACATACTTGTGGAATGAATTATCATTACAAATTTTTATATTTGAAAAATGGACAATCTTTGTTCCATAATATAGTGTACATTGGTTTTCTCAAAAAACTACCAAACACTTTGACCAAGTTGATCGAAAAATTATATATATGTACAATACCAAATATATAGGAAAATGGTTATGTATCCTGCTCGTCATATGCTACATAAATGAATTGGTTATACCTCTTTAGCTTTTTAATACACCTCATTAACAGTTACTAGATATCCCAAAGTGAGGTTCATGAAAAAATACTTTTGACCATATGTTTTATTTTATTTACAAGTAAACTGCATTTTTATATGTGAAAAATTTATACTGCATTAACAAAACGGTTCATTGATTTGTTTTTGTAAAAGTTGTACTAAGCTATATTAGAATAATTAATAAGACATGTCGAGAATGATACAAAGCTATAATATGTTTGTTTAAGAGGTAAATTTCAATGTTGGTGCCAATACTCCCAGGATTACAAAAAAATGGTCCTAGAGATAGGGTGGCGCTAGTTTAAACTTGGGTGTAAAATGCTTATGATCTACACCCCTAGTAAAGCTATATATAAAATCTACAAAAATAGTATACAAAATGTAGTAATTCTGAAAAACACTATCCAAGTCACTAATTACTACATTGTGTAGATTACTATATTCAGTATACTATGTTATAATGTTTTGTGAATTTTTTACTTGGGATGCAGAATAAGCCATTCTACACTCATGCTTAGTTTATCGTACAACATAGATTACTTTTTATACCTCTTTATCTTCCTAATACAATTCATTAACAATTACTAGATGCCCCAAAATGAGTTGAATGAAAATAACATTTTAGACCAAATATTTAATTTATTTACGATGAAATTGCATTGTTTTTGTCCAGAAACGGTATTCCACATAAAGTAAGGACTTTGACTATGTCTTTTCGCAAAGTTTCATTAGGTGTATTAAAATAATTACATCAATAATTGAAGTAATTAATAATTAATATGCTTGTTTAAGGGGCATATTTGAATGTGGGAGTAAATACTCCAAGGATCTCTCTCTTTCACACACACACGGGGTGGCGCTATTCTAAGCATGAGTTTAAAAATAGTTATTCTACACACCTAGTAACATTATATACAAAATGTAGTAAAATAATGTACAGTGTATGATAATTCCAAAATGGGTTTCTAATAGATAGTGGTTAATTTACTACATTATTTTAATAGTTACTATATTTTGTATACTATTTTAGTATATTTTGTATACTTTTCATTAGAGGTATAATAAGTTATTGTACACGTAGACATTTATTTATTTATTTATTCCGCATTCTACATATATTCCATCACGTATCAAATGGTATTTATGTTGAATGATACACCATATTATAGTGTAATTCATCACAAATGTATTGGTATCTATTCGGTATTTCAGATGTGGATAAATTGTTCTATAATCTTGGCGACGACAAACTTGCCCATCTACATATATGAATTTTATGAAATTTCCTATATTATTTAGTAACTACATATAGATATATTCAATTTTATAGACTGAAAACAAAATTAAGAAGGTGATGTGTACTTGAAGCTCATTACGTGACCATTAATGTATGAAAGAACCTTATATGAGTATGTTACATTATTAAGATAAATTTATGCAAATTAGGCTCTTCTCATAATAAGGTTAAAAATGTTTCACCTGTCATTATATGTGGTACCGAATTCTGATATTGATTGGACAAAAAGACATGTATCCAACATAAGTGGGAATAAAGCTTAAGGAATCTTGAATCAGGGTGCTGCAGCTATGTAATGCATGCAATTATATTTACAAACAATCACGGTTATATATAGAGTTGCATACGCAAGTGTAGTTTTTTTTTGGCATTATAAGCATAAAAAACTCACACTAAGTAATGCTCTGCTAGTACAATTACAACAAAAAACTCACAAGGTCTATTCTGAGATAATTTGTAGATCACTCACACTAAGTCATTTATAATTCATAAACACATCTTTTTTGCACACACGAAAACATGTTCGAGAAACTCTGTAATGAAAGTGGAATTTGCATTCATTTTGCTTAAAACCCTGGGGAGTGGCTCAACCCTTAATATTTTTCGTCCAGAATAGCCTATTTGGATCCTTCTTTTGAGTTTTTGAAGGTCTGTTCTTTTGAGTTTCATCTGTTTTTCATTGCCTACGTCTAAAATAGATCACAAACATACAATTTACATGCGTGTAATTTGCAAATTGCAGTTCTTTATTGTTTCAAAGAACCTTGTTCCCTTACTTTGCGCCCACAAAGAGCTCAAAGTTGCTTTCCACAAAGGTTATCAAAAGGGTTGATATCCTACTCACATTCAGCTTTGGTGAAAGATTTCCCACAAAGGCAAGGCAAAAGCAGCAATTAATAACCTACGTATATTTGTGGCATATTTCTTTCTATGCCATATTTCATTTTATGACACCTCACACGTGCATAAGCATCTCGTCACATATAAGTAAGGGTAACTCCACACGGATCACCAAACGACACTAAATGTCCAGACAGCTGGGCTGTCCGGACAACTTTTGCCATTCAACGGGAGGCATCAAATAACCGTGGACAATCAGACAGTCCGGACATCCCAAATCCCACAAACCGGAATCAATTCTAGGGAAGGTTTGGGGGAGTTCGGATTAGCTGCGAACACGCCAACTCCGCCTTGAACCCGACAATGAACTCAGTTTTTCTTTTCATTGGACAAGCTCAGAATTTGATGAACATGTTTGGATGGCTGGCGCCCATTCAGTTGGCCACGAAAACGTCTATACGTGTCCGCAAAATTTAATAATATTCGTTTTGTTGAATGGTGTTGGAGTTGCCCTAAGAAGTTTTTCCACCGTGAAAGAGAGGGACAGAGAGATCTACGTAGGGAGGGAGAGAGAGAGAGTGGTAGAACTTACAGTTTGAATGGATGATCCGTTGCCGCCGTGGCCCATGTATGGGTAGCTTAGAGCCTGCGAGAGGAACAATCACTGGTCATGCACGAGAGAGAAAGAGAGAGAGCACGAGAGAGAAAGAGAGAGAGCACGCGAGAAAGAGAGAGCATAAAATCCTAGTCGCCTGAAACACAAGACGCTACAAGACGCAGCACATCCCTCCATCCCTCCATCCATCGATATCCCGGTTTTGCTGCTGCTGTCGTGTGCTCGCGCTCCCATGCAGGCACACAGCACCCAACTTTAACAGCGTGCTCTTGCACCCAGTCCCACCCGCATACCCTACCCCTCCAGCCATATTCTATTTTTGTTCCCGCGCGCCCTCAGTGTGTCTCCGTGCTTGCGTGTGGAGACATGCAGTGGTGGGCCCAACTCTCCAGCCACAGCGGGCGTTGAAAAATGTTACATGTGCTTTTCAGAGATACTGCTCATGCTATAACTGACATGCGGGTCATAGCCTATGTGTCTTCTATTCACCCATACTACTTCTGATCAAGGCCCTCCTAGCACAATGAGAGAGAGAGAGAGAGAGATTGGACCTCAATTTGACCCAGGAGGAATCTAACATAGCCAATGGTCTCTTGCAGTACAGACGCCGTGTCAGTCTGTAAAAGTGAGCACGTGTGTCAGAAGTAAACTTTGGATGCACACAACCCATCAAGTGTACTCAAACAGGCAAAAGAAAGAATACATGGCAAATACTATAGACAAATGTAACATCATGCATGAGCTAGCTTGTAGTACATCTACTGCAACGAAAATAACCTAGTACTGTATATAGTAGTATGTGATGTGAAGCGGGTACACATTTAGATCTAGCTCTCCGCTACGGCTGCAACGCAAGAATAGTCAAATAATCAAGCACGTCCTGGTTATCACGATACTACATGGATCCGAATAGGATAATTTAGTAAACAATCTCCAATATGTATGTTCACCTTGCCAAATGGGGAAACTATTTGGTGAAGTGCAGTTATTCTGTCCCCTAGCCTCTCCTTCCTCACCTGGGAAATGGTCACATTGGAAGAAGAAGAAAAGTCAATTATGAGTTATTTTCGTCTGGTCTTGCCGCACGTACTTCTATATAGTCAAGTGTCCCTTATGTGTGTGCGTGTGCGTGTGCGTGTGCGCACGCGTGTGTGTGTGTGTGTGTGTGTGTGTGTGTGTGTGAGAGAGAGAGAGAGAGAGAGAGAGAGAGAGAGTTATGCATGGAAAGCAGAGAGACGAGGAAGAAACCTTTAGAGTAGATTGTGCTGAGGACGAGGCCTGAACCCTAGCCTTCTTGAGAGCTGAACCTGTCGCGGTGCTGTTGCACTAGAGAAAGACAAACAAACCAAAGCGTGAATAATCATGAGCCCATTTTTATCTTGTCCCAACAGGAACCCTTCTCTTGATTGGTAAAGTGAACACTCATCGATTCTACCCATCTACACTACAAATCAGTACACACTACACACTGAACACTTGTACAATAGCACAATAAAAAAGAATTCAGGGGGAGGAAATGATCAAAACATCCAGTAGCTAGCTCTGCCAATGAGTTTGCAATGTCCTACACTCTTACCCAGAGATCCTGTAATAACAAGCTATGGAGACATCAATTAACTAGTTGACCAAAGAGGATTTCGAAAGGAATATCAAAAAAATGTGGAGTATCTTTTCAGAAAAGGACAATAATCCTAGTGTCAATCTTGTATCGATTAAGGGGATGACTATGTTCACCATTCTCAAGAGATTGCATCGACAGTCATAAAAACATGAACCTAGATCCCTCATAATAATAGGTGGAAAATTGGACCAACACCAGCTTTTTCATGACGGGGATGAAAGGCACTTGCAAGTTCCAACTCAATACTCATAGAGGAATAAACCAAGGTATATACTTCTACTTCTGTAGACGATCAAGGTCGTCTCTTTTTTCATGTTGGAACGACCATACAAATGCATTATAGGTGCACTATAAATCTTGGGCGTGCACTATAAGTAGCATACATGAAATAAGTCAAGAGCACGATAAACTAAAAAAAAGCCAGCCGCAATAAATCAAAGAGCAAAAATTACTGAGAAAATTAACTAGCATAATATCGTTATTCACCTCGGATGAGTTGTCGGAGTGGTGGTGGCTCCTCAGCTCGGGCGGGGGCGGTGCCGCGCTGTTTGAGAAGTCGAGCATGTTGCTGCCCAGGCTTGTGGTGACGCATGACCTAGGAGAGGAGGCCAGGAGCATCTGGCTCAGCTGGGACTTGGCCTGGATCTCATGTCCGTCACCAGCAGGATGGCTCCCATAGAAGTTGTAAGAAGCAGTGCCTCCGGCCACGGACTGGGGCATGGAGCCGTCCTCCTTGGTACCAACCATGCATGCACTTGCAGCAGCCGGATGATCCCCCCAATTCTCTAGTCCCTTTGACAGGAGAGCCGTGGTGGTGCTGTATCTCTCTCTCTCCTGATCTCCAACTAATCCCCCACCGCTGTATATGATGCAGTTTGCGCAAGGAACACACAGATATACACAAATACATCAGTCCATTGAGATAAAAACAACAGCAAGCTAGTGAAATGAACATGCAACAGATGATTAGCATATATGAGTTGCTTGATCTACTACTAAAGGACGAAGGGGGTTAATCACTTTTCCTTCCCCTGGAGCTACATATACTTACGTATGTAATTAAATTTCATTTGAGAGGGAGAGAGAGAGAGAGAGAGAGAGGTGTTTACAGTATCATCTGGCTCCATGACTCTGGCATGTGGCTCTCCAGGGTGCCGGTGCTGCCATCATGCAAGCTTAAAAGAGAGGTGCCGCCGTTGATACGAACCAGGCCTGATGAGCTGTGAGGAAACTGCTGGGAGAAGAGCATGGAGGGAGAAGACAAGGAGGGCAGGTTGGGAGACGCCTCTTGCTCCTCGTGGCATGGCTTCAAGCTACTCGTGATATTACTGGTACCACCACCACCCGCAGTACCAGTACTCCAGATCATCTGTTGCACCAAGGAGCTCTGGAATTCTCCTCGATTCATCACTCGCTTCTAGTGAGAGAAGGAGGAGATAGAGAGGGAGATGGGTTCCCGGCTTCCTTCGGAAAGGAATGCTCTTGCCTGCCCCGCCCTTGCACCCTGCGTCTGGAAATCTCAGCTCAATCTTTAAGGGGCCAGTGGCTTAATTTTCTTTGAGCAATGGGGTATATGATGTTCGGGCTTGCTAAAAATCAGTCGACTGAGACTTTGCGAAGTCTCAGTCAACACTATGATCCGTTGATCTTGCATCAAGATTCGTGCAAACAGTTTTTTTCAGTTTTTTTTTACATGATATACTACTTGACTGAGACTGTCTCAGTCGACTGAGACCTAGACACTCCTATGATGTTCTTGGGAGAGGAGGGCAGCAGAAGCAGAGAGGGAGGAGGATGTGGGGGAGAGAAGAAAAAGCATAGGGCCTGTTTGGAGAGGAATCTGAGCTTTGTTTTGTTTTGTTTTCCCCTTCCTTTTGCTTCACTCCTTTATCTATGAACTTTCCGTTGCTTTCCTCCCCCTTTCTCTCCCCTCTTTCATTCTTTCGTTACACAAACGAAAAAAATATCCTTTATTTCCTTCTCCCTGCCACTTTTGCTTTAGGAAAGGAGCGGTTTAAAGAGGAGACAGTGCTGGTTAATCAATCTCTTAGCTTATGTTACTACACAAGTACCTTTCAAACAACCAATTGAGTACACATATTAGCGACCAAGACAACCAGCGCTGATAAGTTAAATCTCTGTATAGATGGACGATCATTTGTAGATGCGTTGCCTGCAAAACACGCACATACACAGCAGCGGGAGCAGTACACGCGCGCATGCAGGCACGCACGCCGCACCTAAAGTGAGAGCATGCATGCAGATGGAGAAAGGATATCCTCCGTTGCTTAATATATCCGTCCTTTGATGAGGAGAGCCGCGAAATCATACGGTTTGCTTGCTTGGATTGTCAAAGAAAGGAAATACGAGTGCGGTGAATGCTTTACTAGACCTCACTAGGAATGTAGTTCATATATACGTGTCGGCTAAGGAAAAAATATACCGGCAAATATTGATGTTGTGCTTACTTGATTAGCCGATAACATAGTGATTAAGGGGAAAACATATCTTGTTTATTGTAATGGGAACTGTGCTCTTTCATAAGCTCAAAACTTATTAGCTTTTTGAAGTATTTTTCATTTATATAATAAATAACAATTACAAATACATGCTATAAAATACCAGTACTAGTAGAAAGCAGATCATTAGTTTCAATTTTCAGAGGGCCTTTAGTCCCAGTTCTCCAACCGAGACTAATCAATCGAGACTAAAGAACATCACTTTTAATCCCGATTGGGTTACGAACCAAGACTATTGAAGCTCCACATGACCTATGTTGGACATAGGAGGACGTTTAGTCCCGATTGGTGTTACCAATCGGGACAAAAAAACAAACACGCATTAGCCGCTGCCAATCGCTAGGGTCTAGGTATTTTTTTGGAAAGGGCTATGAATCATTTTGTGTTTTCATTTATTATATTTATATTGTATTTTCACGCGGTTACACATATTCATATACAACATCATCAATACAAATTATGGAGAAAAAAACATCCAACATCAGTATAAATTAGATGGATGAAATAGACCAAGTTGAATTAAAGGAAAATACGCTGCATCATATTTTCCTCTAATTCAACTTGATCTATTGCATCCATCTAGTTATTTTCCTCTAATTCAACTTGATCTATTGCATCCATCTAGTTTGTACTGATATATGTCATATTACAACTCATCATCATTTTAATCAACTCTTCATCATTCTTCACTACCAGAATAACGCACGATGCCGACGGCCCAAGGCTGTCAGCATAGGCCCAAAAACCATCGACATAGGCCCGTCGGCATAGGTAGCACCGTCGACAACTCGTTCCTCTAATTCAACTTGATCTATTGCATCGACTCGTTCCTCTAATTCAACTTGATCTATTGCATCCATCTAGTTTGTACTGGTATATGTCATATTACAACTCATCATCATTTTAATCAACTCTTCATCATTCTTCACTACCAGAATAACGCACGATGCCGACGGCCCAAGGCTGTCAGCATAGGCCCAAAAACCATTGACATAGGCCCATCGGCATAGGTAGCACCGTCGACAACTCGTACGTTGACGTATCAGAGGTTGGACGTCGACATAGAAAAACCGTCGACGGTTAAGCCGTCAGCATAGATTTACCTCTATGCCGACGGCCTAACCTTCAGCGTAGATGTGCACCAAGAGGGCCAGGAACAGCCACGTGGCAACTACACCGACGGTTAGGCCGTCGGCAAACCGTCGGCATACTTGCTGACCAAAAGCAAAAAAAAACATATTACCCAAAACGGCTAGTAATTGCATAGTTTATACATTACCCCAAAACGGCCAGGGTTGGTCATGTGTCCTAATAATAATCATCATGAATTTACAAGTAACACAAGAAAAAAAACAATGTTTCTTCACTCATTATAGTACTGGTGTTTGGTAGAGCTCATATATAATGGTATAAGCATTATAATGGCAGGAACATAACAATGTAGCGTAGATCAAGGGTACAGGGTATACAACAATGTTACAAATGAAGTAGCAATATTTGTGAAGGTTCCATTTTGGTAACCATCGAAATGGAGATACAACAAAATGAGAGAAGCCTATATCTTCCAATGGAATGAATGCGGTAGCAAGACAAATTATGAATACCTTAAAGATGGAAAGGAGGGGCAGGGAACGGTCTGATGCATTATGTACACAGCGTCAAATAAAAAGACCAATTCCTTACTCTACAGGAGAAGCCCGGATCAGGACCAAACAAAATTTTCCATAGTAGCAGATTTAGGTAATATAATTGACTTAGTTCAAATAGAAATAAAGGCCGGCTTATGTCAGTGAGCTAGTATGTATACATGTGTAACATGGCAACAACCTAATACGCTTCTCTCTCTAAAAGAAAAAGAAACTTAAAATGTTGAGTGCAGCAACATATACTTGTTACTGTAGTTCCAGTACAAGATGGCCAGAGGCCACTTACCACCATGGAACCTGCACAATTTCCACTATATAGTAAGGAAGCAGCCATTGTTTATTCTGTAATGGACAATATATTAGTAGTGACCTGGACAATGCCATCCTGACTGAACCTGCATCAGCATAGATAGGAATTATCAGATGCATCTACAAACATATTTGAGATTTAAGAGCACGATTGGTTCCTCAAAAAGGCCTAGATTAACAGAGTTAACTGGTCGCTCAACAAAAGCTCTTGAAACGTAAGATTTATGGGAATTGTGCGAGGAAGAGTTTTTGCATTTATGCTATGTTTGTTTTCAGCAAAAAGACAAAAGCATGAAATTCAGCTAGAAAAACACCACATTTATTACGCGGAGTGTCAAGGAACAAACAAGTCACGCATCCATTGATTGATACAGTAGCAAAACAAGCTACTTATATATAGGAATAGCAAAACAAGCTGGTAGGTGACCATCCATGATACAGCAGCAGTAGCAAATATCAAAAGGATATGAATGAGTAAGAAAACTAGAGTTGATTACGCGAGCCTCATACATACAGATACAGGAACAAATTTGATTACACGAGAAGAAGCTAGCTGGAGTGGTGGTGGACAAAACAAAAATTACCTCGCCACCGTTTTGTGGTTTCACAACCACAGAACCAAGGCAATGGATGAATTAATTTGGCTTAAGCAGGACCAACCCAAAACGAAAATGGGACAGCAGCAATTCTTGTACATAGCAAGTGACATAACCTTGGGCTCGACGGCCACGACTTAGCGAAGAGAGGGGCTCAACATTGAGGTTTCGCAAAATAGGAATTCATTAATTTGTGAGTGGGTTTTAGTAGCTGAAGCTTAGAAGTTAAGTTAAGCACTTACTCCACTAACCAAACTAGGGACCAACGCAATCAGCAACAGTTATATAGCTACCAAACCATTTACTAAACGGCAACGACACTTGAACAATCCAGAAAGGAAACAAAACATGGGACAAGTTTTGATAGCAACAAAACGTGTCCAGGAAGGCCATGCAATGGTTTCAGCCACATCCTAATAAACCTGCAATATTCTCCAATACCTAATTAGAAGCAACAAATCAGTGGCGAGATGAGCACCACCACAGCAAGTCGGCACCAACACTTGGTCATCGACGCGATGCCCAAGCAAGGAATTAGCTCGTACACACAAGATGATGGTTGCATACATACAAATCATGTGCCGGCAGAAAAATTACCCAAGCAGGAGCTCATCTTATCTCTCTATTTGGAAACTAACAACCTAAATAAAATAAAGCAAAATAAAAACATGACTTGTTCATACAAATCCCTCTAGAATTCCTTCGCACAAGCAAGATTTGCATCACATATACATCGATTTAGCAGCAGAAGTAGTGAGCAGAGGAAGAGGAGGAGGGAGCTGGAGGAGCTACCTGCCGTGGTCGTGATGGAAGCAGAGGAGCAGACCCCTTCTTCCCCTCCTCCTCGAGCAGGACAGGGCTGCTGGCTGGGCGCGCCCCTACTCCTCCGCCTCCTTGAGCAGGACATGGCCGTCTCCCTCCTGCCGCCGTCGCCGTCCCATCCGCGCCATCGTTATCTGTAGCAAAGGGAAGGAAAGGGGGGGATGGTGAGGTGAGGTGGGGAGGGAGAATCTGTGCGAGGAATGAGTCGAAGTACCAACCCGGGACACTCGTCGTCGCCGGAGGTGATGTGGCGGCCGAAACCCTAGAGCCACGGGTGAGGATGGAGGGCGAGAGCGCCGATTCTAGAAGGAGGGGAAGGAGGCGTGGAGCTTGGGGGGCTCGGGGGAGTGTTTCCCGTCGCCGGAGCTCGCCGGAATAGGCCGGCGTAGGTGGCGGTGGCGGCGAGGGAGAGGGGTTCGTGGGGAGAGAGGAGCGAGGTCACGAGACAGAGAGGGAGGAGGGGACAGTGGAGTTAGGTGGGCTCTCTGTCTCACTCTCTCTCTCTCTCTCGTGGGTTCTTTTTTTTCTCCTTTTCTCTATGGATGGATGTGTTGGGATTTGATTAATTCTCTTAATTAAAGGGATAATCCTCCCTATGTATTCTCTAGTGCGGTTGTTTCGGCAACCGTCACGCTCCCTCACGCCGTGAGGACGGACACATCTCTTCGCTCGCGTCCGTTCCCTTGTATATATATTGTGATTGTCCATGGAATAAGACAGTTATGATCTCAAACACGTTATCAGCACGCTCTCTCGCGGAGCGATTTCATGGCGGGACTCGTTCGTGGCAGGCCACGTCCTCCGGTAGGCTGCGAGAGCACGGCAGAACACATCGGCGCATGTCGCCTGCCGGCGCGTGTTCCCGCGGCCTCGACCTCCTGCAACAGCCCCGGCGGAGTGATTCCGGAGACATCATCTAGGGCGAAACTCCCGCTTTTGGTTCGTGATGTTCTTACCTCTTAACGGATCGACGCAGTCGATTCCAAACGGCATGAGCGGCCTACGACTGGCAAGATGTACGTCGGCCATCTCCGTCCGCGCTACAACTGCAGGACGTGCCACCGCGCCGCGCCCCGCGCCCGGCCGCCGCCCGCGCCTAGGCCTCGCCCTCGCCCGCCCGGCCGCCCCGCGCCCGTCTGTGCGCCACGCTCCGCCAGCGGGACACGGCCACCGCGCCGTTCTTTAGGGGACTGCCTCCCGTGGCACGGCTGCAGACGAGGTCGCTCCAGGGACTACGCTCCTAGGAGGATCCTCGTCCGAGGAAGAAAACGGAGGCCCTGGCTCCTCCGTGCGTCGCTGGTGAAGGGGCCGGCAAGCGGTTGCGGCCGCCGCCTAAACGGTCGAGGAATTTGGGGATGGATGTGGCTGGGGATCGTTCCTGGTCGCTCTCTCCTTATCCATTCGGGTGGCCAGGACGGTCCTAACTAGGCTGCTCCGTGAGCCCATTTGCATGCGTTCTAGCCACTTCCAACTCTTGTTTATATTTGCTTAATTGCTCAGAATATTTCAGTTTTTAGTAAATTAGTGTTCTAACAGTGATTTTTTTCCGTTGAGTACGATGTATTCCAGAATATTTTCTATGATGCATCTATTTCCATGTTAAACACATGTCGAGATTAATACGTCTATTTGCAATTGAAAATTTTAATTTCTTGCAAATAAAGGTGCAAAATTCTAAGAGTTATTTTTCAAATTGATGTATTGGGATCACAAGGTAGTGTGTAGATCTAATGCTTTGCATATTATCACCACTACTGGTAAAGCCTATATTTTGTCATTTCGACATTATAATTGCTTTACGAAGTGCTCTCTCACATATTTTTCTAAGTCATGACATAAGGCATTACGAGTGAGTATCTACTGATTTCATCAGATTATACTCCCTAGTGTTGCGAGATCTATTCCATTCTGGAGATTATCTTCAAGGTGTCATACTTAGCAATTTGAGATTCACATTAATGGTTTCAAGATAACTTCTTGAAATATCCATTAATTTTGCTAAGTTCATTACAACATCAACCATGATGGTCTTTAATTTACGGAGCGTAAATTGATTATCTCTGGTTTACCCATGGCGGTAACATATGGCTATAGAATTTGAGGCATTCGTCTTCAATGGCCACCACTGCCCTTTATAGGCCATGGACATCATGATCGCTCTTATGTCTCGTGGGATAATGTGTGTAATCCAGGATTCATTTCTGGTCAGGGTCACACCGCTAACAGAAAAATATTGTCTTATACATTATAAGGCAATAGATTCAGATCGATCTCAACATCTGGTTATTCTGTATCAGCAATTCCTGGGATACAATGAACTCAAGGGCAAAGGTTTGAAGCTCACTTCAACCTTCAACCCGACATCACCAGTGATGACGGGATCCTATGGACACGGAGAACGTGTGGTTGACTATACCTCAACCGACATGTTTGGAGACTATGAATAGTCTCCCAGTCTCATGAGTGATCAATATAATTTATATCCATTTATGATGTTGTATCAACAACATAAGTATTGTTGTCATTGTATATTGTATATCACAATATATTGTATAGGCACTTTGATACAAATACATTTGTATGTACTCTATATATCTGACAATGATTTTCATATTGAGAATCTTCATGTATGTATATAGATTTCCACAGGGGTAAATCTGATGAAAGATGGTATGTGCCTTGTGGACATATGCACCACAAACTCTATACTCAGGGGGTGTCAAATGTTTCCACTCTCATTGAGAGAAAGGAGATATTTTAAAATCGCTAGACGCGATGAGGTATTTGTTGGCTCAACTCGAGTCATATTTACTATCCCTGTGGGTACTCGAGTAACGTCGGGATGCTTTATTGCTTCCCAGGTTTTACTCGTACCCTACTAAACCATAGAGATATCCGTCAAAATAGTTTCTGTAGCGGAACTTATGATGACAACAAAGAGGAATACATTCTCTTTATCATATATAACGGATATGGCAAGCACATTCTCTATGTATCATCTGGATTGTACTACACATACTACAAAACCCGTAGAACATGTTGCGCCCAAGATAGTTTTCCAACATGTCTTGTTCATGACAAACTTGGCATACTCGCCTTGGTCATCGAGACATTGGGTTGAAACAGAAACTAACGGCAATTTCATTGGTTTATGATTATTATGATGCTAAATCCTAACAATATTTGGATTTTTATGTGCACGACATGTGACATAGGGAAACTAATTTTAAGGCTCTCATACCTTAAAGTCTACGCTGAACCACTCGGACTCCTTGAATGCATCAAGTTGAGGTAACTGGCTCTTCCCATCCATTGACTAGACTATTCAGGTGTTCCATGGTTCTAAAAGACACATCTATATGATGGTCTCAAGTGTGGTTTATCCACACGAAACCATTGGCTCATTATCCTGACATGATTTTAAGCAAATCAAATAGATAACATTGCAGAATTCTCCTTGAGTGCCTTCTCTATGGCCCTTGGATTGAAGTTTAGCAATTTGTCTTAATGTCTAGACTCAAAATGGTTTGGTAGAATCCCATATCCAAAGAGTTAAGCTCATTGTGTTATCTTTGCTTTGGAATTGCAACTTACCAACTTTACGTTGGAGTCATGCAGTTTTACACGCTCATGACCAAACTGCATACTATTATTCCCCTCTATCTTTGATACGTGGAAATCTACCAAGTATTTCCCATCTGCGGTATTTCGGTTGCATACCGATATCATCACCTCAACATACACCATTGGCCCCTCAACATATAGTTGGGGTCTATGTGAGGAATAACTGTATTCCCGTCAATACCTCTAGCCCCTTGCATGGGGAGTTATTCAAGGCCAGTATGCTGATTCATGAGGAATATTTCCAGGCATTAGGGGGAGATTTCAAGTACCATAAAGAATGCCAAGAAATTAGTGGAATGTTCAACACATTTGTGCCTCAAATTCACGTACTCAAAGATCTGAACCACGTGTTCAGAAGATTTGCAACACATTCCAAATAACCTGCCAGATTCATTTACTGATTATAAAGGTGTCACACAATCCTACAATCCTACAAAAATATGTCGGAAAGAGTGGAGGTACCAACTAAAACCACTCAACTTCCCGTTCAAAGCAACAGGGGAGAAGTATGACAATAGTACATCAGGATTCAGCTTCTTGCAAGCAAGGATATCAAGGCCTATGAATCAGTAAATGCAAGTCAACTTCACGTTGATAGACACCTAATGTGTAGTATACACCCAGTGGATGGGAAACCTCCACCAACCCAGGTCATAGTGCACACAATGATCGGGACATCAGAATACCTGACTCAATCGCATTGGGAAATCGCGAGCAGTCACCATGGGTAACGATATTTCTATCAACTATATATTGATATATAGATTCTAGAGAATCATATAACCGGAAGTCTACAAATTGTCGATATACATTTCTCAACTAGATTGCAAAACCCTTCACATGATTCAGATCCAAAGACCATGGCCATGGCAAGGTGTGAACAACACTCGGACTGAACTCAAGCAAAGGGTATAATCTAGGTAGAAATCGTCTTGCTCAATAATGGGAAGGTATTCATAAGCAATACCTACACCAGTTTTCTTCTGGAAACAGAATTGAGAACAACGAGGTGGTGAAACAAAGAGCGAGTATTGTAGCACAAGGGTTCACGGAGATACCCAACTATTCTTCAGAGGTGGAATCTCTTTCTGATAACTTATATCATTGGCAGTACAAAATCATCTATCTTTGCAGTTGATAGATGTAGTGATTACATATCCATGTGGATCACTAGATTCAGACATATATGATTGATTTCAAAATGGAATCTCACTTCTAAATCGAAATGCAAAATGCAACATATATTGTGTATTATCAGTAAGTCATCATAAGACTTATTGTCGTCGGTACATATGGTACAACCGACGTAGTGAGTTCCTTATACACAAGGATTACTCCTACAATGATGATTATCCATGTTTGTGTGTCTGTAATTACGACACATGTAATCATCTAAACGACGGAGTTTAAAATGAAGGATTTGGGTAAACCAAAATACCGCTCATTACTACAACTTGAGCACCTTCATTCATACATTATGGTATACTGTGTTGTCTATGTCCAAAATATATTGGAGAAATTCATTGTGGACAAATCATATCCATTTATAACTCTCATGGTAGTTCATTCTCTAGACGTAGAGAAATATCTATATAGACCAAGAGATGATGGAAATGAGATATTGGGACTCAACGTTCCATAATGCCATTGGATCCACCAAACACAATTGGTTGGTACTCAAGAATATCTTTTGATATCTCCATGGCATCAAACATCTTGTCCTGGTTTTTCAGTTTCATAGAAATGTGAACACTGATATCATTGGATACATCAATTACATCCCCACCATGTCGGATCGTAGACTAGCTTAGTGTTCATACTAGGTATGGTAGCCCTCTCATGAAGAGTCTTTGAAATAGACCTCATGGCTACATCCACCAACCATTATCTCAACGATAATGTTTCTTGTGTTGCCCGGATGCAAGCAGGTTACATAATAAGCAATATCACTATATTGCATATCTTACAAGTCAAATCATGCGACTGATTTGTTCATGAAATCTCTACAAACTTTTACATTCCATAAATATGTTCATGGAATGGGTATGTGATGGCTTCGAACTTTGCAAGAATCAGGGGGAGTATCTTCCTGAATTGTTCCTGTTCAATGCATCATATTATACTCTTTTTCCCTTCATGAGTTTACTTTACATGTTCTCATAAAGGTTTTTAATGAGGGTTTTTGGAGGAGATTATTCCAAGGATGGTCGATCAAAAGCACAAGGAAGGATTAGGGGGAGTGTTAGGATTTGATTAATTCTCTTAATTAAAGGGATAATCCTCCCTATGTATTCTCTAGTGCGGTTGTTTTGGCAACCGTCACAACGCTCCCTCATGCCCGTGCGAACGGACACATCTCTTCGCCCGCGTCCGTTCCCTTGTATATATATTGTGATTGTCCATGGAATAAGAAAGTTTTGATCTCAAACAGGATGGATGGATGTGGGGTGGAGAGCTAGATGGATGGATATGTGCCACGTCATCGACCCGTGGCACAAACGTTTCCACAAATAGGAATCAAGCTCATGCAATTGTTTTCTTCCTTTTGTTTCTTCTAATTTTTTCTACCCTCTAGACCGACGAAGGAGGGCAAGTACTAATTGCATACACGTCGGTGAAGGATCCGACGGTCTCTGGCCTCGCCTCTATCGAAGAAGCACTGACGTGAAGGTCACCGAAACCTGCCGGTGGATGGAAGGAGCGGATCCTGTTGGATGGATGGATGTGGTAGCGCGAGGTGTAGTGGATCCGCCCGCTGACAATCTATGAGGAGAGAGAAGGGCGAGAAGATGGTGAGGTGAGGTGAGGTGGGGGGGAGGGTCGGGGAAGTTTGTGTTCGGTATGACGACGATGAGTCTCGACGGGGACCTTTGTCTAGGACCACATGAACCCGCTCGACTGCTACCGCACCGCATATGAATATCGGATGGATGTGTATCATGCCATTGATCTAAGGCATAAATGTTTCCACAAATGAGAAGTAACCTCTTGCGATTGTGTTTTTCCTTTCGTTCTTCTTCTTTTTGTTACCAACTTATTCTGTATAAACAGTTAGGCACAAAACAGATGAAGTTGTAGCCGACGCCCGAAACCCTATCCTCATAGACATACTTGGGCGGAAGAAGGATTACTATGATGGTTATAGTAGAATGGTTGTATAACTATCGCACGGAATGTCTCTTTGGTTTGGCCCGTCACCCTCGACGATGGGATGTGCAGCGTCCCTCACCATCGAGATCTGGGGGCATATATTCCCTCCGGCTCGACCCGACCCGCACGTGCCCCTCCCCCTCCATGTGACGACGACAGTGTCGTCCGTGGAGGGGGGCACACCCCGCAGCCCCAAGAAGGGCATCTATGCACGAAACTTTCACACATGTAGGAGGACCCGGTGTGAGATCTCGTGGCATAGCTACCCTAGAAGGCCCCTGGCCACACTCGTAGACATGCGAAGAACAATCCGTGAACAGTAGTTTATTATGATACTTAGGCATATTTTAAAATTATAAAAAAATACCACATAGCTTGTATCATATGTCTCTACATAGTGTAAAAAAATCATGATTTATAATGCTCCCAGTCTTCAGAACAATTCACGCAACACCAAAACCGACGAACGTCACCTCGGTGTTACCGTCCTCCGTGTAGTGGGTAGCACCCCTTACTCCCTTAGCTGGGTGCCCAGTGTTTGAACCTACCGCCTCCCTTTAGGACATGCATGAGGACCCGGTGCGGTGTTTCAGTGGCATTGCTACCCCCTAAAGCCCCACTGACCGGACTAACCCTAACCCCATTGACCAGTAGATATAGGCCTTTGACTTTCACCGGACGTCCTTTGACCAGTGGACTCTTCCACCTGGTTGCGATAGGTCAACCCATAGGAACATCCCTAGACATGGTCCGGACTCAACCAGCCACTAGATTCCCTCCAGCTCGACCCAACCCGCACGTTCCCCCCCCCCCTCCATGTGACCGCGAAAGTGTCGTCCATCGAGGGGGGCACACCCCGGAGCCTCAAGAAGGGCGTATACACATTCCACAACACTTTCACACATGTAGGAGGGCTCAATGTGGTGTTTCGGTGGCATTGATACCCTCGGATGCCCCACCGACCGGACTAACGCTAGCCCCGTTGAGTAGTAGATCAAGGCCTTTGACTTTCGCTGGACGTCCTTTGACTAGTGGACTCATCCACCTGGTTGTGATTCGTCAGCCCATAAGAACATCCCCGAACATGGTCTAGACCCAACAAGCCACTAGATTACCTCCGGTTTGACCTGACCCGCACATTCCCCTCCCCTCCAAGTGACGGTGGCAGTGGTGTCCGTGGAGGGGGCACACCCCGGAGCCCCAAGAAGGGCGCCTACACACACCACAACACTTTCACACATCTAGGAGGACCCGGTGCGAGATCCGGTGGCATAACTACCCTTGAAGGCCCCCAGCCACACTCGTAGACATGCGGAGAACAATCCGTGAACGGTAGTTTATTAAGATATTTAGGCATCTTTTAAAATTATGAAAAATATGACATAGCTTGTATTATATGTCTCTACACTTCGTAAAAAATCATGATTTATAATGCTCCCACTCTTCAGAACAATTCACGCAACACCAAAACTGACGAATGTCACCTCGGTGTTACCATCGTTCGTGTAGGGGGTAGCACCCCTTACTCCATTAGCCGGGCCCCGGGTGTTTGAACCTAGCTACCAACTCCCTTTAGGACATGCATGAGGACCCGACGTGGTGTTTCGGTGGCATTGCTACCCCCGGAAGCTGTCGTGGTTTTATCATGGCAGATGTTCGAGGACTTATGTTCAAGGCCATCACTAAGGTGATGGACTCAAAGGGGTTGGTTGGGACGAAGGACACAAGTTTACCCAGGTTCGACCCCTCGAGATGAGGTAAAAGCCTACGTCCTACTTGTGTTGTATATATTGGAGTATCGATTACAAGGGAGCGGATTCGCTTGACCTAGTTCTCGATTGATTGGTTTGTGTCTAAGTCGCCCTGGGTCTCGCCCTTATATAGGTGTCCAAGACCACGGGTTACAAGTCTCATACCGACTCTTAAAATGTATCTGACTCTATCTCTATGTCACATTGCCTTCCTGGCCAAGCCGTCTCCGGGTGGCTTAACCACCCGAGTCTTCATGCCTTCTTGGTCTGGGCCTCGCCTAGGCCCATCTTGGTAAACTGCCATATGTCTAAGCTTACGTCTCGAGGCCCATCGGCCTTGGTCTGGTATATGAGCCGCCAGGTATAACCCAGCCCCACTTGGGCGGGTCTCACCACAGGGTTATATCCCCAACATTAGGTCCCAGGTTGATTTGAGATTGCTCATGTCAATCGTCCATTTTACTTGGCGGCGAGTCTCTTCCTTCATTACCTGAAAGTAAGAAATGTAACCCGCCGTGACGTCATATTGGATATGCCAAAAAAGATTCCCCGTCGACCACAACGGATCTTTCATTATTAAACCGATGGCCCGAAAATCGAGGCGTCCGTCTCGGTCAGTCAGTTTCGGCCGCGTGGATTCCCGTGCCCGTTTCCTCTTTCTAGCCTCTTAAATAGGACCGCGAACAGTCCTTCTCATTTCCTTCGCAACTTGCACCTCTTCTTCTTCCTCTCGACGCCGTCGCCCCTGAGCTCTCTCGCTCCGATGAATCTCCTGTGCCGTCATCGCCCGAGGCCGCTACATCGACCTGAACGGACCAGAGCATCCTTTGTGCCCGGCGCATCTCCTCCGGTACGTCCTTCTTCGTCCCCCCAATCTATAGTTTAGGGTAGTAAGTCCATGGTGTTCCTCAGTCCGCTTAAAACACGAGTTCCTCGTAATGCCCAATGACATATACCCCATGAATCTTGTAATGAATCTCTCCCTAACGCGGTAAACCATAGGAGATCATCCGTAATTTAAGTCAGATCGGTAGTTGCTTCCTTTTACCGTCTGCGAATATCACCAGTTCCTCCATTCAACATTAGGTTTAGAATAACTATGTTTTTCCTCTGTCCGTAGATCTATCACTGCAATGATAACATGTGAATCCTGTTTTCCACACTTCGCAGTATTTTGCTCCATTGCCCTGCAACGTAATTCGCCATTAAACTGCCGGCTTTCGCCCTGAACTGCATGGGCGGCTCAGCCTCGTAGAACTTAGATTTCATCAGCCGCCCTTAGTTGTCTGTCACCTTCTAACTCGCCACGCGCTGTTACTTTCCACAGCTTTTTAAGCTGCCATTATGCCTCATGCGTCCAATTCCTGCAACTGGGTCGGCTCTATCGTTACCGAAGAGTTTCTGAAGGATTACGTAGATACGAGGACCTTGCCGGCCAAAAACGTCATTCATTGGCGGGTTCCAGGCAATGAGAAGAAACCCATCCCCCAAGAGGGTGAAGTGGTTGTATTCGCAGACCACCTCTCACGTGGTTTCATCCCGCCCGACTCAAAATTCTTCCGAGACATCCTTCACTTCTTCAAGCTATGTCCTCAAGACATTGCACCAAATTCCGTTTCAAACATGTGCAACTTCCAAATTCTCTGTGAAGTTTACTTGCAGGAAGAGTCGTCGGTTGATCTCTTCCGTGAGTTCTTCTATGCCAATCGCCAGATAGAAATTGCATTCGGCCCAAGCTTGGAACTCGGCGGTATCTCCATTCAAAGAAGGCGGGACATGGCCTTTCCAGCTGTTCGTATGCCAAGTCATCCTAAGGATTGGAACAAGACATGGTTTTACTGCAAAGATACCTCTCCAGAAGGAGAGCATCCATTACCAGGTTATCGCTCATCCTGACTTAAGACCACGATCGAGCTCCCTAACCGGATGTTAGTTTCTAAACGAGCGAAATATGCCCCGACTTACGCCAAAATCAAAGCCCTCATGGCCAACGGTCTCACAGGAATTGATCTGACCCATTGCTGGGTCTCTTGGCGAGTCATGCCTCTAAGCCGGAGAAGCCGCCTCATGTGTGAATATACGGGTGACGCCAACGATCCCCTCTGTTTTAATCCTACCATTTTGTCAGAAGACGACATCGTTGCTACCGTCAAAAGCCTTATCCATGAATCCCAAGATTCTTGCCGTACCATTGGATTATCACCCTTCTGCGCCGCAAACCCGGCCCCAGATGTAAGGGCGACTCTCAATCTCCTGACTTCCGCGTTTAACTATCCATGTATGTTTTATAATATTTAACCTCTTTCGGCTGTTTTTACTTCCAGGCTAACTCCAGCTTTTGGAAAAAGAAATGCGTTCCTCCTCCAAAGAAGTTGAAGGGAGAAGGTCGTCGGCCGAAAGAAGAAACCTGCACCTCAAGAGCAGCCTGAAGCTGACGCCTCAGAGGTAAAACTTGACTCTCTTGGCCATCTCTTCATACCCCTTACTGACAATAATAACTTCATAGGATGAGACAGAGACAAGCCACGCCAACGCTCCTGAGGTAACCTATGTCTCATCTGACTCAGAACATCTTGCACCATAGAAGATACGGCGGGTCATCCGAAAAGTCCCATTTTCTCATCCTCTTGCTTACTTAGACCCCAACTTTCTTTTGAAAAAGCAATAGCAAGTCTCCCGGCGCCAGACCCGGAGCACCGGCTCTGAAGACCTTATGGCCGGGTTATCTCACTCATCGGTTCAACGGAAACGCTCGGCTGAGGTATTTGTTTCACTTGTCTTAATTTTGTCAATCTTGCCTTACAACTTTATTCTTGTCTTTATAATACTTTAACTTCTTTCAGGAATCACCCCCTTCTTCAGGCGACTCTACGGCAACCAAGCTGCCGCCTCTGAATATCAACCCAGAGTACATGCTTCCATATTTGTATCCTATCCTTTGTCATCCTTTGGACTTTATATGATACCTTTCTATGCCTTCCAGGTCTCAAGCAAAGCGAAGAAAAACCGCCAGGTCTACCTCGGCCCCCACTGCTCAAGAACCAGAGGCTACCAAGCTGGACTCTCCAGTTGCACATGCTGATCCTTCTGCTGCCTCAAAGGATGCACCTAAAGACACTCGTCGTTCTGTTGAGCCGGCGACCCATGAGATGGCCACTAAGAGCCCTCCTAGGACCAATTCTAAGCTGCCGAGCCCTTCAATGGCCACTGACGATTCAACTACTCCAGATGTCATCATCACCGGGACCGGCTTTCAAACTCCTGAACCTTGTGTGTTGACAAATCACACTAAGAAAACTGAAGCCTCTGACAAGCTGGACCTTGAAATCCCCGTGTTGGAGAAGTTAAATGCTGACGAGATGCACGCCGGTTATCTGAACTGCCTCACCACGAGCCAGAACATGGAACTCAAGCTCGTCAACCTGATGAAGAAAAAATACGAGGTACTCTTTCCTTTCCTTATATCCTTATGTAGCCCCCAAGAGCCGGTTTAGTATTTGTTAATGGTAAACTGGGTCTTCCAAACCATGCCTTAAGTAGAACCACTTAATCTGTAGCCCCCAAGTATCAGCTTAATATGCAAATATTGCTCTAGTACTCAATTTTAAGTAGTTGATCAACTATAGCCCCAAGTTCGGGTCAGTATAAAAATAATGGGCCGAATTTCCTCATGGAAAGAGCCAAATGTAGCCCCCAAGTGTCAGCTTACTTTTGACAAATATGAGCCGGAACTTCAATGTAGACTTGAATAAAGAGCCAATTGTAGCCCCCAAGTGCCGGCTTAACTTGATAAAGATGAGCTGGGACTTACTTTGTGGTTTGTAGTTTGTAGTCTTGGAGAGCAAATAGACATTAGCCCCCACGTGCCGGCTTAACTTGATAAAGATGAGCCGGAATGTACCTGTAGTCTTGGAGAGCAAATAAACATTAGCCCCCACGTGTCGGCTTAACTTGATAAAGATGAGCCGGAATGTACTTGTAGTCTTGGAGAGCAAATAAACATTAGCCCCCAAGTATCAAGTATATTGCTTGCAATCTGCTGGAGACTTGCATTATATTTGTTAATTTAACCATCTGACGACATGCTATCCTAGCGACTTACCTTTCTTGTACCTTTGTTTGTCACATGAAGCTTTAAATAATCTCGAGTCTAAACTGATCGGCTTGAAGAGCAATCTGGCCTCCCAACAGGCCTCCAGGAGTGCGACAGAAGAGAAGTGCCGACTTGCGGCTGAAGAGCTTGTAAAAGCTAAAGCTGATTTCGCCGCCTTCAAGAAAGCTACTGAGATGGAGAAAAGTGCCCTGGCTCAACATGCAGATAACGCTAACCAGCGGCTCATGGAAGTATCCGATGAACTGCACGCCCTGAAGCGCCATATTGCAAAGATGTATGCTGCTATCTTTGGTAAGTACTTTAACCAATATCCTTGTGTGAAGACTTATATAGGCAGCTTATAATAGAAAATCCATCTTATACAGGTCCAAGGAGCCATCAACTCGCCGCTGACAGCCTGTTGTCTCTGAAAGCCATCTATACTCTCTCAGAACAGCTGTACTGTGGAACACTCTGCACCATCAAAGCGATGCGTAACAAAGAGAGTATCCCCCAATCCATGAAGGGAGTTATAGAAATGTTGTCCACCTTGCCCAAGAAAATCCAGGAGCTCAAAATCATCCGCCAAAAAGGGAGCTATTGCGGCTATAAGCCGGGATTTAGCATTCACCCCAGAGTTAACTCGTGAAGAAATGATGGACGGGTTTCCATCAAAGAAGGACGACGGCTCAGAGTTCACAGAAGCCGACAACACCCGTTGCATGAAGGCCTCCAGAGTCCTTGCATCAGTATTAGCGGAGGAAGTGAACCTGTCAACATATCAGGCGGCTTACAATGCCAAGAACAAGCAAGTGCGCGGCCCAACCTTCGAGGCCATAGACTTAATTCCTGCACGCCATAAGCACTTCTTTGCTCCTGAGCTTGACCCATCTCCCCTCTTTGAAGAGGCAACCTATGAAGCTTTAACCAACTACAACTGGGACATGGACAATCTCCAGATCGAGGAGGTTGAAGACCCGGCGCAGGGTGACCCGCCGTCCAGCTGAGCCCTTTGATAACGCCATGGGTAATCCGGCTCTCGAGACCCGCCGAAATTTGGGGCGTGTAAAAAACTTTAAGTCCTTGCTTTGGAGCTCTGTGGAGAGCATTGTAATAGGCTTTTAGTAAAAACTTTGCCTTGCCTAAACTGTGCCATCGTGCACTGCTTTAACATATTGCAGTTCTCCACTTCATACCAGATGTCGTGGCGGCTCTTCTTGAGATAACCAACGTGTGGAAACAAAATATGTTCCATACTGTTTAGTAGGGCGGCTTAAAACCACACAACCCGAAGATATTATATCTTTCTGGATTTTTTTTTGAAAACAAATTAACTCATGTGCCGGTTCTTCTGGGTGGACTCGCTAATTAAAACTCCTAATCAGTACAGGGTCTCTATCAAGATTGACCATCAATTTCTTAGAACGTCTCAGGGTCTCTAAGCGAGATTAACTGATAGGAATTGTAGCGTCCCACGGAGAGACACATCAGGGCATGAGTACCCTGGTAGCTCAACAACTGCCTCTCACGTGACATAAATCTGTCGTTTAAACCTTAAATAGTTCAGGGTCTTCAAAAGATTGACTGTCTAAGAGTACGAAGGGGCCACATAGCGGAGATTCGGCGGTAGATGAGAGAGTTTATCCTCGCTTTCCATAAGCCAGCCCTCACGTGACAAGAACCGCCGGTTTAACCTTAACTAGTATAGGGTCTCTAACGAGATTTGCCGTCAATTTCTTTGAACTGGCTCAGGGTGTCTAAGCGAGATTAACTGGTAAGAGTTCGGCGAGTCACCTAGTGGAGTGGCAAGTTGCAAACGGGAAGGTTTAACTCTGACGGCTTAAGAGCCGATCAAGAGGGTATGTAAGCTAAACCCAGTGGGTTGGAAGCCCCCAAATGACCTTTGTTGACGAAATCAACTGTTTGGCTTGAGTGCCGATCGATAGGGTGTGATAAGCTAAACCCGGCGGGTTGGAAGCCCCCTAGACGACCTTTGTTGACGAAATCAACTGTTTGGCTTGAGAGCCGATCGATAGGGTGTGATAAGCTAAACCCAGCGGGTTGGAAGCCCCCTAGACGACCTTTGCTGACGAAATCAACTGTTTGGCTTGAGAGTCGATCGATAGGGTGTGATAAGCTAAACCCAGCGGGTTGGAAGCCCCCTAGACGACCTTTGTTGCATAACTGAGATATGTGAAACAGTAGAGACCCAGGCTTACAGGGATGCCAACTTTATTCATATATATATATATATATATATATATATGATATGTACAATGATGGTGTACAATGTCGAGTCTCAACGACTTAGGTGTAGTAAGGCCACAGATGAGCTATGTTCCACGACCGGTGGGTCTCCTGCCCAGAAGTACTTGAGTCGTCCCAGACGTCAATGAGGTAATATGTGACAGCCCAAGTGCCGTCCCTACCTTTTATGGCATGTAATCTAGTGTATGAACCTTGTGTCTTGAGTTATGAATTGAATTGCACCTTGTCATGCCATGCTTTGTTTTGAATTCATGCATCATGCGTCATTTCATCCATCATGCATTTTTGAGTCTTATGTGACCTTGTGTGATTGGTGGGTTGTGATCTTGTCTTGTGTTTGAGTGTGGGTGGAGTTCATGTGTGCATCTCCTTCTTCTTCCCCTCTCTTTTGCCTTTCAACAAAACCCCCAACCTAATGCCTTTATTCCCCATGTTATTTTATAAACAGAATTAAGTTGCTATTTAAATTATTTAAAAATGTTCAAGAGGTAGCCCTATATATATTATTATTTTAGAGTGTGGTTCTTTTGATGTTTGGGGTTGTATGATTTTGTGTTTTAAATAATAGAGGGCTGCCTATTTTTAAAATATTAAAATTACTTGTCCTAAAAGTCAACTTAATATTTTTATTAAATAGTGCATATTATTTTCTTTACAAAAGTATATTTGTTTGCTCCAAAAATCCTTTTTATTTTTCTCTGGGTTTTTCTTTTCTTTCTGTTTAGTTTTAAAAGGGAAAACTCTATGGTTTTCTTTTTCCAGAGAGAGAGGGAGCCAGGTGGGCCTTGTCTCTCCTGCGGCCCAGCCCGCTCGGGGAATGGTCACCTGCTCCCATTCCCCTCCGTCAGGTTTCAGTGAGAGAGAGAGCCGCTCCACCGTCCGCCTTTTCCGTCGCCGTCGCCATCAGCCCATGGCTATTTAGCCCTCCCTCAGCGTGCGTGCCCCCTCGGCTAGGGTTCCTCTCTTCTCCGCCGCCGCCATAGCTCCCATCTCCTCCTCCATCTATCTTCCTCCTCGCTTCTTTCCCCCTGTTAGGTAAGGGTTCAGAGAGTTTAGAGAGAGCAGCGGAGTAGTCGCCGGCTACCAGCTCGTCGTCTCCGTCGGCATCGTTGTCGATCATGGCATCCAGGAGCTCGGGGTTCATCCCCGCGTTCGATCCCCACTGCTAGGAGCCCCGGGGAGGCTCTGTAGCGACGACTCTGTCGTCGTCTTTGCTGGAGGGTTCTGCTCTGCCGTCTTCTTCCCCTGCTTCGACTCCGACATGCGTCTTTGACCCCTTTGCCGTCTTCATTTCAAATGGCTTGTCGTCGCCTTCCCCTTGGTGAGCAGCCGGTCCCCGCAGCTCCTTTCTTCCCCACGTAGGCCGCCGTGTAGTTGTCGCTGTTGTCCGTCGCTGCCAGTCGCAAGGTAGGAGCTTGCAGCTCGCCTCCTTCCTCCTCATCGCAAGGTGAGTAGGGGAATGGGACCCAGGTAGTTCTCGCTTGATGTGTGACCATATGCGTCGCCGGACCTGCCCTGTAGTCGCCGGATTTTGCCGCCATCGTTGCTCTGTCGCCATGTGTTCTGCGGTTCAGTTTCTTCAGAGTTAGTGCAAGTGTGTGTATTAGAGGGCCAATGCTCCTCCTCTGTTAACGCTCGCATGCGTAGCAGAGTGGTGTGCACTCGGGGGAATGACCAGGAGGTCATGGGCTCGAGCCCGAGCCACCCCATTTTTGTTTTATTTTCTTTCTTTTGTTTTCTTCCATTGTAATATGTATGTGTGTGTAGTTTAATTCCAGCATGTTGTTTTATTTTTTTCTATCCTGTCATGTGCATGTGTAGTGTGGTGTGTGGTGTGCATATGTGTGAGTGCATATATGCATGTGTTCTTGTGTGAGAGTGTGTGTGTGTGTGTGTATGTGCATGTGAGTATGCACATATGCATGAGCTTGTGAGTGTGTGTGCTTCATGCATACACACTTGTGTAGTGGTGTGGTGGTTCATATGAGCATGTGTAGGTGAGGTGTGTGTAGGTGCATGTATGTGTGTTGAGTGGTGTATGTGTGTATACATAGGTGTATATATGCATGTGTGTGTGTGTGGCTTATTGCACTCATGTGGTGTGAGTGCGTATGTGAGTGTGAGTGGGTGAGAGTGCTTGTGTATGTGCACTTATGCTTGTGTGTATGTGCCTAGTGCACTTGTGAGAGTGAGTTTGTGTGTGCCTATGTGCATTATGCATATATGGTGCATGTGAGTGTGTGTGTGGGTGAACACCCCTTCTTGGGTGGTATTCTCATGGTTGCTTTTGTGCTCATATGTCCTTGGGCATATATAGAGCATGTGTGTGCTTGCCATGTAGTGTGTGTGTAGGGTGTATGTGTGTGTGTGGGGGGGGACTAGTGGGTTTCCCCACTTGACATACCCTTTGTTGCTTATGCTTGTTAGTAGGTTTTATTAACATTTGCCATGTTATCTAAGTTTACAAATCTGGTTATGTCCATTTATGCTCATGTTCAAATTAGAGTTATGTATCACTTATAAGAATAGGTGGTAGTTTTGCTATCTTATTTGTGACATGTTGTTTCACATGAACATATGAGTATGACACATGTTTTTGGGGTAGAAAGAGACAATGAATCCATTGGTGCTTTCAGATTTCAATTTTGAGCAAGTTTATAAAACTGTCATTTTTAGCTGTGATGCTACTTTGTCATTTTTGCATGATTTAATCCTTGCTTGCTTTGGGGCATGTGCCAACTAGGAAGTGCTAATGTTTTATATCTATTATGCCATGGTAATTTGTGTTTAACATGAGAATCACCCATATAAGTGGGAAACATGCTGCTAAGTAGCCAACTTGAAGTTTCTGTTTCAGCATGCTAAAAATTACCAAGTCTGAGGATCTGCTGTTATTTTTATGCCATGTAGAGTGGTTGGTATCTTGTGATGTGTTGTGAATTTGCTCATGCTCAGTGCTAGTGTTTTGGAGTAGATGTTGTCTTATAACATCCTGTTAATTTTAATGCCAAGAGGAGCTCTCTAACATATTTAACTACTGCTGTCAATATGCTACTTTATTAACTCAGATTCCAGAAAACTGTAATTTTCACTAAGTCCCAGAAAATTGTTTCATCATGTCAACTTGATAGCTTCATGCTTATTGATGTGTGCCTCCTATGCAGATTGTGTAGTTGGATAAGTTGATGAATATGTTATATAGTTTCTGTCAATACCTTGTTTGTGGCTGTAGGATTCCTGTAGCTCAAGTTGTGGGCTGTGTAAGTTGCTATGTTGCTGTTTGTGGCAGTTTGTATGTTTATTGTTTTGTGACTTGTGGGAGCTATACTCCATGGAATTGATTGATCTTTGAGTCTATTGTGGTTTGTTTTTCATTGAATAACCAGTGGTTACCTTGGAATGCCAAGAATTAGCCCATGGTATTTGTTGTCTTGTGTTTTTGCCTTCGTACCTCGTCATGAGCGTATCGTGAGAACCGTAACTCCGTTTATTGCGTTCTTTATATGCATTTCTATCGATTTTGCATGATGCATCCATTTTTGCCATGTTCATGCATGTTTAAATAACTTAACATGAGGTTCTGTCCAGATTCATTAATAAACAAACTTTGCATGTGAAACATGACTAGTTTTTGTTTGCCATGTTAAATTCTTCATAAATGAATCATGCACCATCTTGGTTGTGCATTGAACCTTGGTTGGTTTTTTATTATTGCTATTTCTCTTGGTTAGACGTGAGTGTTGATACTGAGTACGAGGACCCAGGAGAGTACCACTACGAGGATCCCACTACTTGTTTTGCTGAAGAACCAACAGGCAAGATGATCGTGTTGGAAATATGCCCTAGAGGCAATAATAAATTAGTTATTATCATATTTACTTGTTCATGATAATCGTTTATTATCCATGCTATAATTGTATTGATCGGAGACTTAGATGCATGTGTGGATACATAGACAAAACCATGTCCCTAGTATGCCTCTAATAGACTAGCTCGTTGATCAAAAGATGGTTAAGGTTTCCTAGCCATGGACATGAGATGTCATTTGATAACGGGGTCACATCATTAGGAGAATGATGTGATGGACAAGACCCAAACTGCAAACGTAGCATATGATCGTGTCAGTTTATTGCTACTGTTTTCCGCATGTCAAGTACGTGTTCCTATGACCATGAGATCATGCAACTCACAGATATCGGAGGAGTGCCTTGTGTGTATCAAACGTTGCAACGTAACTGGGTGACTATAAAGGTGCTCTACAGGTATCTCTGATGGTGTCTGTTGAGTTGGCATGGATCGAGACTGGGATTTGTTACTCCGTGTGACGGAGAGGTATCTCGGGGCCCACTCGGTAATGCAACATCACAATAAGCCTTGCAAGCAATGTGACTAATTGTTAGTTGCAGGATCTTATATTACGGAACGAGTAAAGAGACTTGCCGGTAACGAGGTTGAACTAGGTATGGAGATACCGACGATCGAATCTCGGGCAAGTAACATACCGAAGAACAAAGGGAATGTTATACGGGATTAACTGAATCCTTGACATAGAGGTTCGACCGATAAAGATCTTTGTAGAATATGTAGGAACCAATGTGGACGTCCAGGTCCCGCCATTGGTTATTGACCGTAGAGGTGTCTCGGTCATGTCTACATAGTTCTCGAACCCGCAGGGTTTGCACACTTAAGGTTCGGTGACGTTTGGGTAGTGTAGAGTTATGTATGGTGGTGACCGAAGTTTGTTCGGAGTCCCGGATGAGATCACGGACATCATGAGGAGCTCCGGAATGGTCCGGAGGTAAAGATTCATATATAGGAAGTCCCAGTTTGGTTTTCGGAAAAGTTTCGGGCTCATCGGTAGTGTACCGGAGTGTCGGTAGTGTACCGGGAGTGCCTGTAGTGTACCGGGAGGCCTCCGGGAGGGGTATTTAGACCCCAAGAGGTCCATGGGATGTGGGAGAATAATAACCAGCCCTTAGTGGGATGGGAAAACAGCCAAAAAGGCCCATGGCGCAGGAGAGAAAGTCCTAAAGCAAAAAGTGGAAAATCAGCCAATAGGAGGCAATCCTACTCCAACTAGGATTGGAGGTGAAGTAGGATTGCTTCCCACCTCCTATTTCGGCCGAACCAAAGGCCTTGGCTGCCTCTCCTCTCCTCTCCTCCTATATATACTAGTGGATTGGGTGGTTTTTGGACAGAATTTCCGGCCACGTGCTACCCGTTACACCGGTGCATAGTTTCTCCTCTAGATCGGTTTTCTGCAGCGCTTAGGCGAAGCCCTGCCGGAATTGCTCCACCACCATCACCGGAGCACCGTCACGCTGCCGGTGAACTCTCTCTCCTCTCCACCTCCTCTTGCTGGATTGATACGGTGGAGATCGTCATCAAGCTGCACGTGTGCTGAACGCGGAGGTGCCGTCCGTTCGGCGCTAGATCAGAAGGACCGTGATCGAGATTGCGAGACGGTTCATGATGTGATCACGGAACGGATCGTGATGAGTTCTCGAGACAGATCGTGATCAAGATCGTGAGACGGATCGTGATGAGTTCGCGGGACGGATCATGATGTGTTCGCGGGACGGTTCATGATTGGATCGCGGGACGCTCGGCGATTTGGATAACGCTTCCCGCTTAGCAATCTACAAGGGTACGTAGATCCACTCTCCCTCTCGTAGATTCTCATCACCATGGATAGGTTTGCGTGTGCGTAGTAAATTTTTTGTTTCCCATGCGACGTTCCCCAACAGATCGTACCCGGATCCCGATACTATTTTTGCTTACTAGTTTCTCACTCTTATCGTTACAATTGCGCTACCTACCACTTGAATATCAGCCCCCTAATTGCCATGAAAGCCTCTAACACTCCACATCCTAGAAAACCTTTGATTGGCTAAGTTACCGCTGCTTAGCCCCTCTTATAGCATTCTTAGTTGTAGGTGCAGGTTGTTCCATGTGATAACATGGATTTGGATATCACAATATTATCTGTTATTTAATTTAATGCACATATATATCTTGGTATTGGTGGAAGGCTTGGCCTTATGCTAGGTGTTTTGTTCCACTGTTACTGCCACAGTTCTTGTTACCGGTGTTATGTTTTCCATATTTTGCGCTCCTAACATGCTCGGGGTTGTTATGGGGACCCCCTTGTTTATTCGGTTGAGATTAAAACTTGTCTGGCAAGACTCAACATTGGTACTACATTTGCTTAACAACTTAATAAACTTGCATAGGGCTTTGCAACCCCATGGATAATTAATCAACCCCCAGGCCAATGCTCCTCATGAGTGTTGGTCCAAACTAGAGCACCGTGCGGGGCCAACCCAGGGCAACTTGGGATATTTCTATGAGGCCACCGTAAACTAGCTTATTCGTCATGTCCTTAGAACGAGATACGCGGCTCTTATCGGGTTCGTCGACACGTCGGGTGGTCTTGCTGGATTTGTTTTACCTTTATCGAGTGTCTTGCGTGTGGAGTCTGACTTTCTTCGGGTTTTCTCGAGGTGTTGGAATTCCTTTGGAATTACCTATGATGACCACGAGATCCATGGTCGAGGCTATTCCCGCGGAGTGTGGTTATTTATGATGGACTAGTTGGAGCACCCCTGCAGGGTTAAATCTTTTTGAGAAGCCATGCCCGCGGTTATGTGGCAACTTGGATATTTGTTTAACACCCGGTTATAGTAAACTTGAAGTAAACTCTAAATAAAATACACCAACTGTGTGAGTAACCGTGATCGTCTCTTCTCGTGAACATGATCCAAGAGAGAACACAATGGGGTTATGATTGACGTAAGTAAGTGTTCAGGATCTCATAGAGATCATACTAGATTCGATCATTCATCGTAGGTCAATCATATTTATTTTCATGTTACGTAAGTTAGCCACCATAAATGCTTAGTGCTGCTGCAAACTAAACACATACCCCATCCCAACCTTTAAGCTTGAATAGTCTCGATACCCGGGCGCATGATTGCTAAGTCCTTGTGGCTCACATATTACTACAACCCTCTAGGTACAGGTACAGATGAGTACGTGCAGGATGATCTTACCCAGCTCCAGTGGGAATATGATGAGGAAAGAGGCAGGATGTACGTGACTTACCCGGATGAGTAGAGGACCATGGTCGTGATCTTTGGGATAGTGAGATAGTGTCATTTGCATATGTTTTATTGTTTGATTTCGTCCGTAGTCGACCCTGTCTTCATCTTGATGATTTGAACTCTGTGTGGAATTATAATTTAGCATGTGGCGAGTGTAAGCCAACTTGTATACTCATCTCTTCTGTAATGTATGATGCAATGATTCTATACTTGCGAACGGCAAGATGCGCCTCTATCCCTTGCGAGGCCCTCGTGTCTTAAAATGGATAGGCGCGCATCTTGGGCGTGACATAATATGACCCGTTGTTGTGATTCTTGCTGACCACGAAAGGCCCTTCCCATGGAGGGGACAACTTGTGTGCATCCGTCTGATCTTGAATCAACCACAACACTAAGTCACCTTCTTGAAACGTCCGGGTCTTAACTGTGCGGCTATGGTAGTGACGCAGGTCTTGCTGATAGATGGCCGATCGAGCTGCCACGAGAGCACGTTCTTCCTCCAAGGCATCCAACGCGTCTTGACGTGATGTTTTGTTATCTTCCTCAACGTAAGCCGCCACTCGTGGCGAGTCATGACGCATATCGTTTGGTAATACGACTTCTACGCCATAAACCATGAAGAAAGGTGTATAACCTGTTGATATGTTGGGAGTGGTTCTGATGCTCCATAAGATGGATGAAAACTCCTCCACCCAACAACCCGACGTGCGCTGCAAAGGAACCATAAGCCGGGGTTTGATACCTCTAAGGATTTCCTGGTTAGCACATTCTGCCTGACCATTTGATTGCGGATGAGCCACTGCAGAAACATCAAGTCGGATGTGCTCATTTTCACAGAACACTTGCATAGCCCCCTTGGATAAGTTCGTGCCATTATCTGTGATGATACTGTGAGGATAACCAAAGCGATAGATCAGCTTCTTAATAAATTGAACCGTCGTAACCGCGTCACACTTACTGACCGGCTCAGGTTCTACCCACTTGGTAAATTTATCCACCGCCACCAAGAGGTGGGTCTTCTTGTCCTTGGATCTCTTTAAAGGCCCGACCATATCAAGCCCCCAGACTGCAAACGGCCAAGTAATTGGAATCGTGTGCAACTCTTGAGCCGGGACGTGAGTATGCCGGCCGAACTTCTGACATCCATTGCATTTGCGAACCAAATCCTCTACATCTTTATGAGCCATCAGCCAGAAGAAACCATGTCAAAAAGCCTTGGCCACTAGAGATTTTGAGCCGGCATGATGACCATAATCGCCAGCATGAATTTCATTCAAGATTTCCTTGCCCTCTTCAGGTGAAACACAACGTTGGAATACGCCAGTGACGCTGCACTTATGTAACTCACCATTGATTATGGTCATAGACTTAGACCGCGTGGTGATCTGTCTAGCCAGATTTTCATCATCAGGTAATTCGCCGCAAGTCAAGTACGCCAAGTAAGGCACGGTCCAGTCAGGAATAGCATGTAGAGCCACCACCCGCTGCCCCTCCAGGTCAGGTACGGCCAAGTCTTCCTCTGAAGGTAACTTAACCGACAGGTGATGTAACACATCTAACAAACTGTTAGGCGGTACCGGCTTACGCTAAGAACCCAGCCTTGACAGGGCGTCAGCCGCCTCGTTCTTGCGACGATCAATATGATCCACCTGATAACCCTTGAAATGACCAGCGATGACATTCACCGCCTGATGGTAAGCCGCCATCCGCGGGTCCTTGGAATCCCAAGTGCTTGAAACTTGCTAAGCCACCAGGTCTGAGTCGCCGAGACACCTAACCCAGCTCAGGTTCATCTCCTTAGCCACCCGGAGGCCATGAAGCAAAGCTTCGTACTAAGCTGCATTATTAGTACAAGGAAACATCAACCTTAACACATAACAGAATTTGTCACCTTTGGGAGAGGTTAAGACAACCCCTGCCCCTGATCCTTCCAGCTGCCTGGATCCATCAAAGTGGATTGTCCAATATGTGTTATCTGGCTTTTCCTCACGCGCTTGACACTCCGTCCAGTCGTTTATGAAATCCACCAGGGCTTGAGACTTGACTGCCGTGCGAGGCACGTACTTCAGATTAAGAGGTCCAAGCTCCAATGCCAACTTAGCAATCCTGCTGGTGGCCTCTCTGTTTTGAATTATATCTCCCAACGGGGCAGAGCTAACCACTATGATCTGGTGACCCAGGAAGTAATGCTTCAGTTTACGATTGGCCATGAACACCCCATATACTAACTTCTGCCAATGCAGATATCTCTGCTTGGACTCTGTCAGGACTTCACTGATGTAATAAACCAGCCTTTGAACCGGATATTCCTTCCCTACCTCCTTATTCTCAACAATGATCGCGACACTGACTGCCCTATTATTAGCCACCACGTATAAGAGTAAAGGTTCCTTTTCAGCCAGAGCTGCTAAGACTGGCGGCTCTATGAGCTGCCTCTTGAGAGCCTCAAACGCTTCACCCACCGCCGCGCTCCAGACAAAATTATCTGTCTTTTTCATCATCTGGTACAAAGGGATGGCCTTCTCGCCAAGGCGGCTTATAAACCGGCTTAACGCAGCGATCCGTCCCGCCAGGCGCTGAACATCATTGATGCATGCCGGCTCAGATAGGAAGTGATAGCCTTGATTTTATCCGGATTAGCCTCAATGCCACGCTCAGAAACTAGGAATCCCAAGAGCTTCCCTGTAGGAACACCGAAAACACACTTAGCCGGGTTAAGCATCATCTTGTAGACCCGTAAATTGTTGAAGGTCTCCTTCAGGTCATGAAGCAGAGTCTCCTTCTTCCTGGACTTAATCACAATGTCATCCACGTATGCATGAACGTTACGCCCAATTTGGCTGTGAAGACAATTTTGCACACAACGCTGGTAAGTCGCCTGGGCACTCTTGAGCCCAAAAGGCATAGACACATAGCATAAAGCACCAAAAGGCGTGATGAAAGCTGTCTTGTCTTGGTCCTTGACTGCCATCTTGATCTGATGATAGCCAAAATAAGCATCCAGGAAACATAAACTCTCACAACCCACCGTTGCATCGATGATCTGGTCGATACGGGGGAGAGCAAATGGGTCAGCTGGACAGGCTTTATTAAGATCCATGTAATCCACACACATACGCCACGTGTTGTTCTTCTTAAGCACTAGTACCGGGTTAGCAAGCCACTCTGGGTGAAATACTTCAACGATGAAACCCGTCGCCAGGAGCCGGGCCACCTTTTCCCCAATGGCCTTGCGCCTCTCTTCATTGAACCGCCATAGAAACTGTTTGACCGGCTTAAACTTAAGATCCACATTAAGGTGGTGCTCAGCGAACTCTCTTGGTACACCCGGCATGTCAGAAGGCTTCCATGAAAAGATGTCCCGATTCTCACAGATGAATTCGATGAGCGTGCTTTCCTATTTGGGATCCATATTGGCCCCAATAGTAAACTGCTGCGATGAGTCGCCTGGAGTAAAATCCACTAGCGTGGTGTCATCCGCCGAGAACTTGAGGGGCAGCTCATATTCCGTGGTGGTTTTTTTGAGCGGAGTCATGTCTTCCGGGTCAACATTTTACTTATAGAACTTGAGCTCTGCTTCAGCGCAACTTGACTCTGCATAAGCTGCATCTCCTTCCTCACACTCAATAGCCGTCTCTCGATCACCATGCACCGTAATCGTTCCCTTTAGGCCTGGCATCTTGAGATGCAAGTACACATAACAAGGCCTAGCCATGAATTTGGCGTAAGCCGGACATCCAAACAGAGCATGATACGGACTTTTGATCTTGACCACCTCAAAACACAAGGTCTCTACCCTGTAGTTGTATTCGTCACCAAAGGCGACTTCCAAAGAAATCCTCCCCACTGGATAAGCTGACTTGCCAGGCACCACACCGTGAAAAACTGTTGAGGAAGGCTTAAGATCCTTATCAAGCAACTTCATCCGGCGGAAAGTGTCGTAGTACAAAATATTAATGCTGCTGCCACCATCCATAAGCACCTTGGTAAACACGTATCCTCCAACTTGGGGGTGTCGTGGGAACGAGCCTAACAGTAGATGGTAGGGGTATGAATGGAGAGGGCAGAGTCCTAGCTATGGCAAGGGTGTACACATAGATGTATGAGTTCAGGCCCCTCTCATGGAGGTAACAGCCCTACGTCTCAGTGCTCGGGAGCTTTATGTCGAGTGGAATGTTGAGATTACAATAGTTGCTAACCCTTGTGCAGGAGGGGAGGGGCGGCTTATATAGAGTTCGCTGCCCCTCATAATGGCCTCGCATCAAAGGGTCTGGTCGTGGGGTGCAAAGTCTGCCGTTACAGGTAACGTACGTAGTAAAAGCTATTAAGGGCCATTAAGCCAGCGTCTGCCCGTTGGGCTCTTGATGATGGCTCCTGGTCTTTTGGCGTCGAGTGAAGCGAGGTCTGTCGAGTGACACGCGACTGCCTAGTGAGAGGAGGAGCTCCGAGTGGATTACTGTTGAGTGGCCTTGGACGTCTCCAGGGATCCACTCAGAAGTTCAGACTTGAACTTCAAGTCCTCCCTTGTAGTGTCCTTAGGTAGGGTAGGTGGACCTTGCCTAGGACCCTACCCTAGGTACATATCGTCGTCATTAGCCCTCGAATGGATCGGGGTTCGAGTGGTGGAAGGAGGTATCAACGTCAACCTTTAGTTAATGCATCGAATCCTTCGAATGGTATTTGGGGTTTCCATGAAACTTGCGTCGATTGAACTTTGAGCATCAGCTTTATTTAGGATCGACATGCGAGATATTCCGAATGATACTCGGGGCTTCAATGAAATTGACGCCGATTGAATACTTCTCCGCTCGCCTGGATCCATTCAGACTTAAAAGTGTCCGAGTGAATTGAGCGCATCTTGGGAGGTGACGGGTCGGTCTGACAGGCCCGGATTCTCTGGGATACGAAAATTTGGGAAGCACGCACACGCGCAAAGATGACGCCACGATCAGGGCAAGTGGAGGCACGACGCCTCGATTCTTGCGCGAGTCATCTCGCCACGCACTGGGCGCCGTCAATGGTTGGCGTGTGCGATTATCTCGCAGGCCCACTGGTCAGTGAGACACTCGGCAACATATAAAGCTTCCCGAGCCGCAAATTGCACAATACCTTCCGCCGATTCTCCCTCTCTTCCTCCGCCTCCTCTGCCCCCATCGCAGCACTCCGCTCTGCTTCGACCAGAGCCGCCACTCCGATGACGAAGAATGCGACGGAGAAGCTAGAGCGAGCAAAGAAGGGGACGTCGAAGCTCAAGGGCAAGAAGCCCTCGACTACTCGGTTCACCGCGCCGGCAGGGTGGATGCAGGGGGATTTTCTCCCCTCTATTGTCACCCGCACCGACATCAAGGGTCTCGTCTCCAATGGGCTGGTGGCGGATGGCGCCTGGAGGCTGCTGGGGGAGGAGCGCGAGCCGGAGCCGTGCGACGGGGAGTGAGTTCTTCCCCTCTCCCATGTAGAAAGAGGTTTCTCCATGCCACCCCACCCATTCTTTTGGGGATTTCTGAATTTCTTTGGTGCGCAACTGCATCACTTTCCGCCGAACACCATAGCATACTTGTCAGCATTCGCCACCTTGTGCGAGTGTTTCTTGGGGTGCTCTCCCCATTGGGGGTTGTTTAAGCATCTCTTCACGGTCAGATCACAGACTGTGAAGAAAGCCCTTGCCGCCGATGGGAAGACTCATGTGCTCCAGTTGTGTGGAGGTTTAGGGGTCCAGAAAAGGCAACGTAGTTCCTTTCCTGCCATTACTTTTCCCAAGTCCGTCAGAGGCTGGCAGTCGACCTGATTCTACTGCAAAGATGTAGCACCACCCAACATGTCGACTGGTCTTCCCCCATTTTCGCCTGACCGACCCACTGCCCCCAAGTCCCTGAAGGTGACTGATGAGGAGCATGTCCAAGTAGGTATCTTAGTCGAGGCAGTGGTGCAGCTGATCCGGGGCGGGGTGACAGGCATGGATCTGCTTGAAACATTCCTCGGTCGACGCATTCAGCCACTCCAGGCCAGAGACCATACCATGTGGCACTACGCAGGTCCGGGGGACTCGACCAGGACGCATCCAGAAGAAGTTCCACAGGGGACTGTTGAGCAGTGGCTTTGGAGCATCACTGGAGCTTGCGACAACCCCTCGGGAGCCAACAGGATCCGACCTTACTCGGCTGAAAACCCACCGAAGAACCTGGTGAGACATGTGATGTCGACTGATACATTTATATCATCGAGTGACGTATTGGCTTGTAGACTAACTCTCTTGTTTGAATTATGTAGGAATGGACGAACATGCACTCGCCCATTCCCAATGGGAACCATGTGGATGACGGCGTGGTGAGCGAGGGCGGCAGCGTGGACGGCGATGGACTTTCCAACTCCGAGGATGAATATGAAGATTCCGTCGAAGAGGAAGGAGTCGAGTCGCCTCCTCGTCGTGAAGGCCGCACCAAGGCCCTCCATGATCCGGCAGCTGGTGAGGACAAGGCCCTGGGCCCAAGCGAGAAGAACCCAAAACGGAGCCGCCCCTCAACTGTCGAGTCGAATGAAAGACTGGCCAAGCAGCCCAAGCAAGCCATCTTTAAGCCTCGCAAAGCCCTGCCCCGCATGAGGGTGGCCGTACCTGTCGTTTCCATGTAAGTGTTCATTTCTGAATTGTTCTATTGACTGAAGTCTTGAGTTATATCTAAGCGAAAGCTGTTTAATCCTTCAGAGCTGCAACATCTATGACCTCGCCTCATCGAGATGGAGAGGATGCGATGGATGTTGACACCACTGATGCTACCACTTCTCATAGAGGTAAGAAAGTTGTTAGTTTGTCCGAATAGGACTCGGCACATGCAAATGTGGATGCTATCGGTTGTTGCAGAGGTCATTCAAGTGGAGGGCGACGAGGGGCCACTGACCACTTTGCGCGCTCGCACCTAAAGGGCGTCATCGGTGCAAGCACCTCAGCGCTCAACTGCAAAGTCTTCCCAGAGAAGAGGTGACTCGACACGACCCAGGGTTGAGCCTACAACGCCTCTATCGCATGCTCCTCCAGCCGTCTCGACCGTCATGATGTCGACTCCGACTGGACCCCTTCAGGCTGCCTCAGCTGCCTCAGCGACCACGCCGACCCCACTTGTGATGGCCTTCCCTCTGCATCGCACCCCAGAAGATAAAACCGGAGCTGCAAAGGAAGCCATGATCTTGGCGGAGCAGCTTATGCTGAGGACCAAGGAGGCGTACGAGGCCAGCAAACTGGCTTTTGACGTCAGCGCAGCCCTCCGCACCAATGCCCGAGTAAGTTCGATTGTAAGTCCATTGTCGATTGAATTCTTGTCTTTTCTTGGCTGTTGTACACCCACTGGGTGATCGCCGTAGAATGTTTAAACTTTCTCCAGTCGAATAGATCGGATCGTAGTCTAGTAGGATTAGGATTGGTAGTACACGTGGTACTATTGTCGCTCAACATGTCGAGTGTATTTTCTGACGAGTTACTCGACGTATCGAGAGTTAACCGTCTCAGTGGGGGCGCTCTTAGCGCACCCACTGGGTGTAGTCCCCGAGACCGCTGTCGAATGCTTGCATCGGCGGGGTTCTTTAGAGTATACATGATACATTTTGTCTTCGAATCACACCACTATGTAGATACCTTGTAGGTTTCATGGATATTATTAACAAACAATTATATGATGCTGCATAGGGATCGACTGCATTTCATAGTGTGTGTGTGTGTGGGGGGGGGGGTGCATCGCTCGACGGGTTGAGTGTCACGACAGGGCCGACCTTGTCGAGTGTGTTTTATGATGAGTTACTCGACGGATCGAGAGTTAACCGTCTCAGTGGGGGCGCTCTTAGCGCATCCACTGGGTGTAGTCCCCGAGACCGCCGTCGAGTGCTTGCATCGGCAGGGGTCTTAGAGTCTATTGTATACAAGATACACTTCGCCTTGAATCACACCACTCCAAAGCTATCTTGCAGGTTTCATGGATATTTTTTACAAACCATGATATGACGCTGCATAAGGATAGACTGCACTTTATAGAGTAGGGTGGGTGCGTCACTCGACGGGTTGAGTGTCACGACATGGCTGACCTTGTCGAGTGTGTTTTCTGATGAGTTACTCGACGGATTGAGAGTTAACCATCTTAGTGGGGGTGCTCTTAGCGCACCCACTGGGTGTAGTCCCTGAGACCGCTGTCGAGTGCTTGCATCGGCAGGGGTCTTAATAGAGATAGCTTTCTGTTTGAATTTGTTTATGGCGTGCAGAGCGCCAGAGCCACTCGACATGTCGAGTGGACTTTCTGTTTGAATTTGTTTATGGCGTGCGGAGCGCCAGAGCCACTCGACATGTCGAGTGGATTTTCTGTTTGAATTTGTTTATGGCGTGCGGAGCGCCAGAGCCACTCGACATGTCGAGTGGACTTTCTGATTGAATTCTTCCAACATGGGCATTCGCCGGTTTTAATAACTCAGTCGACTGTCCAAGAATCACTTGCTGATTGAACTCCTGTCTTTTGTTGGTTCAAGATAGCTTGCAAACTTGGCACGCAGTACAAGGAGATGGAGGAGGAGAAGAACCAGTTGCAGGTGGACCTTGCGGTTGCCACCAACGCCCTGGAGTCAGCACGTGCTGAGCTAAAGTCTCTGGGAGGTAATAACTGCCGACTGTCAGCATTCCCATCTTCACCTTTTCATGTTTTGAACCGAGTGCTCTCACTCGAAGAGACATGCGCAATGAAAACCGTCGACTCCAAGCGCGACTCAACAATGTTGTTTCTTTAGATTCCATGAAGAGGGCACTGGAGGAGAAGGACAAAGCACTTGCTGATGCCCAATGAGTGGCCAAGGACAAAACTGAAGCTGCAGAGTAGACGCTGGCGGCCGCCTAGAAGCTGGAAGAGGAGAATGCCAAACTCCAGCAGGAGCGTGCAGACCTTGCGAAAAAGGCCAAGCAGCTAAACAAGAGGAGCAATGGCTTGGAGAAGCATCTGGGCGAGTTCTCGAGGAAGATGTATATTCTGCTCGACGGTAATTATATTTGTCGACCGAGCTTTGTAAAATCTTTGAGGATTGTCGCTCACCGATTCTCCTCCTGTTCTGCATTCTTCAACAGAATTCTGCCAAGACTTTGAGAAGGAGACAGAGGAGGTTGATCCCAATATGGATCCCACCAAGTCTCTTTTCACACACGCGGTGGCCATGAATATGCTCCGACTCAATTTCCGGCTCCAGGTCGTCCAGGCGTATCTTGTGCGACTGAAATCTGCAATGGGGAGGATCGACAAAGAGCTATGGCCTGAGGACACATTCTAGCTTGACCTCAACTCGATGATGGCTCGCCTGGATGAACTTCCAAGTCGAGTGCAGGCCTGGAAGAAATCTGCCGCTCGCTGTGGGGTTGACGTGGCGTTGTCACTCGTTAGGGTCCATTGCAGGCAAGTGAAGGAGGAGAGGCTGAAGGAGCTTCAAGTTGTCAACACGAAGAAACTTCAGTTTGAGGACTTCATGGAGACCTTCATTGAAGCGGCTACCAGAATCGCCAACGGCATCGACCTGGACACCTTCGTCGAGCCCGCCAGTCCGTCGCCTGCTTGAAAAACTTGTGCTTGAAAGAAATAGTTTCATTTGCCTTGGTATGCCGAGAGGATTTGTATCCCTAAAAACTTTGTTCAGGCCTTGGGTATGAACACATTTGCTTCCGTACGAAACATTTATCCGTGGTCTATCTTTTGGATTTTATTCGTATTGGGCTTTCAATCATTTTTTTGACTGAGTTTGTTTTTAACTTAGGCGAAGCGTGTTCGCAACTAAGCCCCCGAGTGTGAGGATTGCTCATCATTTGGAATATTTTCGAGCTTAGGCGAATGTCGATTCGTAGCTAAGCTGTCAAGTGGATGGATTACTATCCACCCGACGAAGTTTTTAACTTAGGCGAAATGTGTTCGCAGCTAAGCCCCCGAGTGTGAGGATCGCTCATCACTCGGAGTATTTTCGAGCTTAGAAAAATGTCGATTCGCCTCTAAGCTGTCGAGTGGATGGATTACTATCCACCCGACAAGGTTTTTAACAAAATGTATTCACAGCTAAGCCCCCGAGTGTGAGGATCGCTCATCACTCGGAGTATTTTTGAACTTAGGCGAATGTCGATTTGCATCTAAGCTGTCGAGTGGATGGATTACTATCCACCCGACGAGGTTTTTAACTTAGGCGAAATGTATTCGCAGCTAAGCCCCCGAGTGTGAGGATCGCTCATCACTCAGAGTATTTTCGAACTTAGGTGAATGTCGATTCGCATCTGAGATGTCGAGTGAATGGATTACCATCGCCTCAACAAGGTTTTTAACTTAGGCGAAATGTATTCGCAGCTTAGCCCCCGAGTGTGAAGATCGCTCATCACTCGGAGTATTTTGAACTTAGGCGAATGTCGATTCGCATATAAGTTGTCGAGTGAATGGATTACCATCGCCTCGACGAGTTTTTTAACCTAGGCGAAATGTATTCGCAGCTAAGCCCCCGAGTGTGAGGATCGCTCATCACTCGGAGTATTTTGAACTTAGGCGAATGTCGATTCACATATAAGCGGTCGAGTAAATGGATTACCATCGCCTCGACGAGTTTTTTTTGAACCCAAGTGAAGACAGATTCACAAATAGGCCGTCGAGTGAATGGACTGCTATCCACCTGACAGGGTTTTTAACTTAGGCAAAACATGTTTCACAGCTAAGCCCCCGAGTGCGAGGACTGCTCATCACTCGGAGTATCCCCAAGTAAATAACTGCACGGTTGGAATCGACGAAGTATTAATTGCAGAAACACAAATTGCATTGATGAAGTACTCTTATTACATTAGAAAACTAATGTCTCAAGTGTAAAAACGTCGAAGCAGGTCTGCATCCCAAGCTCGTGGCTCATCCATCTACTTCATGAGATTATATAAGTTATAGGCTCCATTGTTTAGCACCTTGGTGACGACAAAAGGGCCTTCCCATGCAGGAGCAAGCTTGTGAGGTCGGTGCTGATTAACTCGGAGCACCAAATCTCCTTCATGGAACGCTCGACTTCTGGCATTCCTTGCATGGAAGCGCCGTAAGTCTTGCTGATAGGTTGTGGTCCGGATCAGAGCCATCTCACGCTCTTCCTCCGGAAGATCTACCCCATCCTGTCTGGCCTGTTCGGCTTCAGCCTCAGAATATAGCTCCACTCGAGGAGAATTGTGGGCCAAGTCACTCGGCAGTATAGCTTCAACACCATAGACAAGGAAGAAAGGAGTTCGTCTAGTCGACCGATTAGGCGTTGTCCTCAACCCCCACAAAACAGACGGCAGCTCAGTTACCCACGCACTAGCGGCATGATCCAAATCGCGCATGAGACGAGGCTTCAGACCTTGCAGAATGAGACCATTATCCTGCTCAACTTGCCCATTGGTTTGAGGATGTGCAACGGAAGCGTAATCCACTCGGGTGCCTTGGGAGTTATAGAATCTCCTGAATTCTTACGAGTCAAAATTAGTGCCATTGTTCGTGATGATGCTGTCGGGAATGCCGAACCGGATAATGATCTCCCTCATGAACGTGACCGTCGTGCGGGAATTCAGCTTCTTGATAGGCTTGGCTTCAATCCACTTGGTGATTTGTTGACTGCTACCAACAGGTGGGTGAATCCTCCTTTTCCAGGTCAGAAAGGACCAACCATGTCGAGTCTCCAAAACGCAAATGGCCAGGCGAGTGGAATTGTCTTCAGAGCAGACGCTGGCTTGTGTGACAGATTTGCATAGAACTAAAAACCCTCGCAGTGATCAACAATGTCCTTAGCCATTTCATTAGCTCGTGGCCAATAAAAACCAGCTCGGTATGCTTTAGCGATGATCGCCCTTGAAGACACATGGTGCCCGCAAGTTCCCGAGTGGATTTTTTCTAGAATCATTCGACCTTCCTCGGGTGAAATGCAACGCTGGATGACACCAGTCACACTTTCTCTGAATAGCTGATCTCCCATCACAGTGAAAGCCTTGGACCTGCGCACAATCTGTCGAGCCTCTGCTTCATCCTCAAGGAGCTCTTGTCTGAGGATATAGGCAATGTACGGCACAGTCCAGTCAGGAATGATAACTAGCACCTCGATGACCAGGTCAATCACAACAGGAACATCAACTTCAGTCGAGTCAAAGGAGCTTAAAGCTTGTGGGAGCTCTTCGGTGAAGGGATCCTCTTGAATCAAAGGAGTGTGCAAATGCTCTAGGAACACTCCGCTGGGGACAGGCCGTCGAGTGGAACCAATCTTGGATAGCTCATCAGCTGCCTGATTTTTCAGTCGAGGAACATGGTGAAGTTCCAGACCTTCAAATTACTTCTCCAGCTTTTGGACTGCATTGCAGTATCCAGTCATAGCAGGGTTCCTAACATCCCACTCTTTCATCACTTGATTCACCACTAAATCTGAGTCGCCATAAACCATCATGCGCTTGACGTCGAGTGAGATAGCCATGCATAACCCATACAAAAGTGCTTCATACTCTGCCTCATTGTTGGAGGAATCAAAGTGAATTTGCAAGCCATAGCTGAGGTTGTCGCCTCTGGGGGATATCAAAACAACAACAGCACCAGACCCATTCAACATTTTGGAGCCGTCGAAGAACATTGTCCAATGCGTCGAGTGAACTTGGATGGGCTGTTGCTGTTCGATCCACTCGGCCATGAAATCTGCCAATGCTTGGGACTTGATTGCCTTCTTGGCCTCGAATCTGATGTCAAAGTGTCCAACCTCAATTGCCCATTTAGCCACTCGACCTGATGCGTTGTGATTATTGGAAATCTCTGATAAAGGAGCATCACTGACGACTGAGATCGAATGGTCTTGGAAATAATGTGCCACCTTCTTCACTGATAAGTAAATACCATACACCAGCTTCTGATAATGAGGATATCTCTGCTTTGAGGGGGACAAAACTTCCGAGACATAATAAACTGGCCGCTGGACCTTATAGGCTTTACCTTCCTCTTCTCGCTCGACAGTCAGCACTGTACTGACGACCTGATTTGTGGCCGCGATGTACAGGAGCAAGGGCTCTTTGCTGGCAGGAACGGCAAGCGCCGGCTGGGTGGAGAGCAGGGCTTTGAGCTCAACAAACGCTGCTTCAGCTTCAGGAGTCCAGTCGAATGTGTTGGATTTCTAAATCAACTGATACAGGGGCAGAGCCTTCTCACCAAGACGAGAAATGAATCGACTCAATGCTGCCAAGCAACCGGTGAGCTTCTGAACGTCGTGCACTCGCACGGGAGTCTTCATACGGGTAATGGAGCTGATCTTCTCGGGATTGACATCAATTCCTCGCTCGGAAATGAGAAAACCGAGTAACTTGCCGCCAGGGACACCGAAGGTACATTTAACCAGATTCAGCTTTATGTCGAATCGCCTCAGATTGGCAAACGTCTCGGCCAAGTCAGCCAGCAGGTCAGAACCTTTGTGGGACTTGAGCACTATGTCGTCCATGTACGCCTTGACATTCCCGGGGATTTGGTCGAGTAAACATTTCTGAATCATGCGCATAAAATTAGCGCCGGCATTCTTAAGACCAAAAGGCATGGTGATGTAGCAAAAGAACCCAAACGGGGTGGTGAAGGCTGTTTTTATTTCATCTGGGCCAAACAGACGGATCTGATGGTACCCAGAATAGGCATCAAAAAATGATAATCACTCGCACCCCGCTGTCGAGTCAACAATTTGATCTATGCGGGGGAGTGGAAAATTGTCTTTCGGACACACCTTATTGAGATGTTTGAAGTCAATGCACATGCACAACGACTTATCTTTCTTGGGCACCATCACAACATTCGAGAGCCACTCGGAATGGTAAATCTCCCGAATGAACTTGGCTTGCAAGAGACGGGCCACTTCTTCTCCGATTGTCTTGTGCTTCTCCGCTGCGGATCGACGCAAATGCTCCCTGACAGGTTTGGCTTTCGGATCCACTCGCAGACGATGCTCAACTAGCTCTCTGGGAATCCCCGACATATCAGCAGGCTTCCATGCAAAGATATCCCAGTTCTCATGGAGGAACTGGATGAGCTCGGCTTCCTATTTGCTATCGAGTGTTGTCGAGATATTTGTCGGGGCAACACTTGGATTTGTCAGGTGGATGTGCACCTTCTTCACTTCCCCTGTCGACTGAAATGCCGACTCGGAAGCCGACTTTTTTGCGTGGAGCAAATCAACAGGGTCAGCGGTTTTCTTGTACTCCTCCAGCTCGACCATGGCCATCCGTTGATCGGCAATCTTGGATCTTTGCTGGAGACACTCTTCGGCCTGCTATCGATTGCCAGTGACCGTGATCACGCCCTTAGGGCCCAACATTGTCAGCTTAAGATACACGTAACATGGTCGGGCCATGAAACGTGCATAAGCGGGTCGACCCAAAATGGCGTGATAAGCACTCTTGAAATCCATGACTTCAAACGTCAACTTTTCTTTTCGATTTTTTTGCTATAGCCGAATGTCACATCCAATGCTATCTGGCCGAGTGACTTGGCCTTCTTTCCTGGGATGACCCCGTGAAAATGCATGTTGCTTTCGCTGAGATGGGACATAGGAATGCCCATCCCCTTCAGGGTATCCGCATACAGAATGTTCAAGCCGCTGCCGCCGTCCATGAGGACCTTTCTGAGTCGATTCCCCTGCACCACTAGATCAACTACCAGAGCCTGTCGACCGGGTGTGCCACACAAGCAGGATGGTCAGTCTGGTCGAATGTGACAGCATACTGAGACCATTCGAGGTAGGTGCGGGTGTCTGGCACAGCCATGTTGATCTCTCTATTTATGACTTTCAGACGGCTCTTGCTCTCGACATCAGCAAAGATCACTAGTGTATCAGTGACATCCGGGAATGTTTCCTTTTCTTCATCTTCATCTTCTTTTTCAGGAGATTTCCCACTCGACTGGTCTCCCTTGAACTGCTGGATGAGCGTTCGACACTGTCGAGTGGTCTGCTTGGGCAAAACCAGGTTGCCTTCTGCATCTTTCTTCATGTAAATCACACACGAATCATCCAAGATATCGGTTCCTGGCTGACCCTTCCCCTTCTCGGGGGCATACTGAGCCTTGGCCTTGCCCTTGTTCTTTGACTGAGTCGCTAGTGCTATCGCCTCTGCCGGAGCTGGGTCTTCAGCCTTCCGCTTTTGTTTCCTATTGTTGCCGCTGCCAGACTCGTTGGTGACCACTTTTCCTTTGCCGCTATGGAGGCGGTCTTCTTCCTCGCCATTGGCGTAGCGAGTGGCAATTTCCATCATCTTGCTGAGTGAAATGTCACCAGTGCGCCCGAACTTCAAGTACAACTCTTTGTATCTCACACCGGCCTTGAAGGCACAAACAGCCTGGTGTTCTGACACATTTTCCACTGTATGATGCAGGGTGGACCATCGCTGAATATAGCCCCTTAAGGTTTCACTAGGCTTTTGGACGCAGTGCTATAAGTCGACCAGACCTGCTGGGCGCTTGCAAGTGCCCTCAAAGGTCCGGACAAACACTCGGGCAAGATCTTCCCAACAATGTATGCTGGAAGGAGCCAAACGATTCTACTAAGCTCGAGCTGGACCATCCAACATAAGGGGCAGGTGCTTCATTGCAACATTGGCATTCCCGCCGCCAATTTACACAGCCACTTGATAGTCATCTAGCCAAGTCTCTGGTTTTGTTTCACCAGAAAATTCCGATCCCCGCCGCCATTCTGAAGTTGGGGGAATCTCCACAGAATGTATAGCTCTGCTAAAACACTCTGGACCAGACACTGCAGCTGAGCTTCCACTTGGGACATCTTTGTGGTGTCCTTCTCTATAGGCTCTGCTCTTGTCGATCCTCTTCTGAAGAAGGTAGGCACGGGCATCAAAGTCCGCGTCCCGCTCATCACCAAAGGAGTGCCTATCATCTTGGCGCCGGGGCGCGTACGGACCACTCCGCGAAGGAGTGGGCACTTGACGATGGTCTTCGCAGTGATGCTAATCTCTGTCTTGCCCTTCACGAAAACCACCGCCTCGACGATGCAAGGGCGATCCAGGACTGTGTGCCAACTGAACGGTCTCTGCCTTGGGTGAATTGCTGTGTATCTTGTGACGAGACTGAGAAACTGCTGAATTCTGACGTTTCCAACAACGCTCTGATCTGCAACAACCCTCTACCAGCCTCTGACTGAGATGGCTGAATGGAATCTGCTATCCTAGCAGCAGCAACAACATTAAGCACAGGAGTTCGGTATTCCTCAATGCCATTGTGAGATCCAGTCAGGAACAGCTGTCGCTAACGTCGACTGGGGCGTGGCGGGCGCGCTCGTCGATCTCTACCTGGAGCTCTTCCAGACGAACGCGCGCGGCCTCCAAAGCCTGGGCCTCGGTGGTCGCGCCGACGATGGGGGTATGAAGGACCTTCTCATCGCGACGCGACTGCACGTTCGACGGGCCTCCAACCTCGTGCTTGCCACGACCAAAGCCAGGCGATGAGCTCTGATGAGAGCCCGCCATCAAGACCTCCGCTGCGGGATCGCAGCTCTCGCACTTGAATGGCACGTCGGATGGATCGGAATCCGACTCGAACACGCCATGAAGGGAGTCGACATGCTCGAGTGCTGCCACCTACGAAGAAGCTTGACACGCCGCTGCGTGTTCGACCCACCGTTGGAGTCGTGAGTGGCCGGACCGCTTGCAACCGCGAACGGCAAAAGGAGCCGATGCGTAGGGGGTCGACGGATGACGCAGCAACACGCCGCACGAACTCGCACGAAAGTGCGCGGCCCCACGGACCGGGAGTGCCTCGACATCAAGAGGCGCCTCCTGGAGCCATGTCAAATCGTCGGCGATGAAAGTGAGCGCTCCGAAACGGATCTCGTGGCCCAGAGCAAAAACACCGCCAGAAGACATGTCGAAGGATAAAAAACGCAACCTCGCCGGAAGTCGCTTAGACGCCTGCCCCACGGTGGGTGCCAACTGTCGTGGGAACGAGCCTGACAGTAGATGGCAGGTGTACGAATGGAGATGGCAGAGTCCTAGCTACGGCGAGGGTGTACACACAGATGTATGAGTTCAGGCCCCTCTCGTGGAGGTAACAGCCCTACGTCTCAGTGCTCGGGAGCTTTATGTCGAGTGGAATGTTGAGATTACAATAGTTGCTAACCCTTGTGCAGGAGGGGAGGGGCGGCTTATATAGAGTTCGCTGCCCCTCATAATGGCCCCGCATCAAAGGGTCTGGTCGTGGGGTGTAAAGTTTGCCGTTACAGGTAACATACGTGGTAAAAGCTATTAAGGGCCATTAAGCCAACGTCTGCCTGTTGGGCTCTTGATGATGGCTCATGGTCTTCTGGCGTCGAGTGAAGCGAGGTCTGTCGAGTGACACGCGACTGCCGAGTGAGAGGAGGAGCTCTGAGTGGATTACTGTCGAGTGACCTTGGACGTCTCCAGGGATCCACTCGGAAGTTCAGACTTGAACTTCAAGTCCTCCCATGTAGTGTCCTTAGGTAGGGTAGGTGGGCCTTGCCTAGGACGCTACCCTAGGTACATATCCTTGTCACGGAGCAACTACCAACGCCAGCCGTCTCGGGTCATCAACACGTGGAGGGTGATTCTCTCTGCTCCAGGTTATGTCGTACTCTGACCACTTCAAGTACTGCGAGAGAGCCGGTGTGACAGCATTGATTGCCCGCTTGCACAACTTCTGGTCCCGCCTGTTAAGGCTGGTTGTAAAAACATGATACTGACCTGAGCTGAGTTGCTTCGGATTACTTTGATATCCAGACTGGTTATTTTGCTGCTGATTATTGCCATTGGTTTGCTGATGATGTCCTCCTTGGCTGCCCTAGCCCTGGTAGCCGGATCTTGACCCGCCAGATCCCAAGCCGACACCTGACCCGCCTGGCCCTGAGCTGCCTGGCGGGCCTCCGCCATTGTTGTTATGCTGCCGCACACTGTAATCCCGAAACTTGTGCATAATGTGGCAATTCCTCCATGAATAATTTGCCACCTTATCGGGCCGACTGTGCTCTGGGCAAGGTTTATTGAGAATCTCCTCCAAATTAAAAGGAGTTTTACCCTTATTAAAGGGCTGTTTGAAGTCCCCATTGCCTTTAGCATGATTGTTCCCGGTGCTGGCGTTGGCCACCAATTTTGACCCGCCGTCCGGATTCTTCCTCTTGCCTTGGTTTCCATTGCTTGCTGGACCCTTACCATTGTTACTCTTCTTGCCCTGACTAGGCTTTTCCTCGTTAGAGTCTGGATCCTTCATATTGTCAGAGTCAGCGTACTTCGTGAGAGCCGCCATGAGCTCCCCCATGTCCTGACACGAGCGCTTGAGACGGCCAAGCTTCTGCTTCAGAGGCGTAAAATGGCAACTCTAGAATCAAAACTGCTTGAGCCGCCGTAATCTGTTCAGACGAGTGGATGATGGTTGAGACCCGTCGGACCCAATGATGAGCCAACTCATTCTCCTGCTGCATGCAATGATCAAAATCCACAATAGTCATGGGCTGCTTGCACGTTCCCTGGAAATTTTTGATGAACTTCGCCTTTAACTCAGCCCAGGAATTAATGGTGTTGGGTGGTAGGCCCTTCAACCACGTGCGAGCCGGCCCTTCCAGCATCATGATAAAATACTTGGCACACACTGCGTCGCTGACGTCTAACATCTCCATCGCCAGCTCATAGCTCTCAATCCATGCCTCCGGAGGCAGGTCAGCAGTATAGTTTGGGACCTTGCGAGGGCCCTTGAAATCCTTCAGCAGACGTTCATTCCGTAAAGCCGGCGCCAAGCACGGCACTCCCACGGCCCTGGTGGTTATTCCTGCTCCTATCGAGATAGAATGTGCCGGTTCTTGATGAGCCGCCGTCGTCGCCAGAGCCGCTTCCTCGCGCCGTGCCCTTGCTCGGTTCACCAGAGCCTGAGCATCCAACACCGCCTGATCGTCTCGTGGGGGATTCCAATGTCGGTCACTACTAGAAACCACCGGTGACTCATAATGCCGGCTGAAGCTGTGGCTGGGGACGGGGGTAGTGTGCACACGACTCCGGTGTAGGTGTATTTCTCCTGCTAGGCCATTGCCGTCTGCAGGTATCCAATAGCGTTCCTCACCTCTTCTGCGAAGGGTGCGTCATCCGGGATAGGAATCGTACCGAGCTAGGTTGCCGCCACCACCATGTTCTCCGCCGGGTTTGAATAGTGACCTGCCGGCATTGGAAAAGCCATTGGTGAGGGTTGGTTCCGTCAGGGCGGGTTAGGGTGCTGCTGTCGAGCCGCCGTCCGACTCTCTGGTGCTTCCGCGGTCCATCCCACCCCCAGCGTGTTAAAAAGATTCCTGGCCTCGAACTGTTCTGGCAAGCGGGACTGATGTCTCATCCGCTAAACTGCCGCTGCGGATTGCTGCTCCAGCTCAAGGCAGAAAGTGTTCGCCTTAAGGCGTTCTGCCTCTGCGTCCATCTGGGCCTTCAACACGCTGATCCCTTGCTGGACTTCAGTCATCTGGTCCTTTATCCTTGCGATCTCTGCGTTCCGGGCGGCTTGATTCTCTGGTGTGACCTCAGTTGCCATTAGGGCTCTGAGCTCATTCATCAGATCCAGGAGAACTTGAGCCGGTGGCGGGTCAGCCCCTGACCCGGCTGCCCCAACGACTGTACTGCTCGTGCCTGGTGCTGAACCCGTCATGAAGACGACCGCATGCATCGACGGCCCATAGTCCTCCGACTCATGACACTCCGACTCGGGGTAAAGCTCGTCATAGCCCCCGAGACTGCCATTGTGAAGTGGGTAGATTGATTCCGTCTCTCCACTCGAAGATTCATCCTCTGAACAGACGAGAGTTTCTTGTGACATGGACTCCCCTAGATTCGTGCCTTGAGTAAAACCGATGAAGACGTGCTTCCTGCCTGGGTTAAGACGGGCAGATTGCATGCGCCGAGATGGTTGTGCTTGCCGAGCCGGCTCGACGATGTTGGTGCAGACGTCTAGCCCAAGTGTAGATCTGCTGACCTTGCTGATGAAAACGTGGATCCCACTGAAGGGGACTCGAAAGCCATACTCGACAGAGTCGGCCTTAGGGCCCCAGCCGGTGTCATCGATGTAGAGACAGCCGTGGTGACTCTTCATCATCCTGCCAACAACGTATCCCTTGATCCCTAGAAGAGAGCCCTTTGAGAACTCAACACCGAGCGCTAGCCCCACGGTGGGCGCCAACTGTCGTGGTTTTATCACGACAGATGTCCGAGGACTTATGTTCGAGGCCATTGCTAAGGTGATGGACTCAAAGGGGTTGGTTGGGATGAAGGCCACGAGTTTACCCAGGTTCGGCCCCTCGAGATGAGGTAAAAGCCTACGTCTTGCTTGTGTTGTATTGATTGGAGTATCGATTACAAGGGAGCGGATTCGCTTGACCTAGTTCTCGATTGGTTGGTTTCTGTCTAAGTCGCCCCGAGTCTCGCCCTTATATAGGAGGCCAAGACCACGGGTTACAAGTCTCATACCGACTCTTACAATGTATCCGACTTTATCTCTATGTCGCCTTGCCTTCCTAGCCAAGCTGTCTCCAGGCAGCTTAACCACCCAGGTCTTCATGCCTTCTTGGTCTGGGCCTCGCCTAGGCCCATCTTGGTAAACCGCCATATGTCTAAGCTTACGTCTCCAGGCCCATCGGCCTTGGTCTGGTATATGAGCCGCTAGGTATAACCCGACCCCACCTGGGCGGGTCTCACCACGGGGTTATATCCCCAACAGAAGGCCCACCGACCGGACTAACCCTAGCCCTGTTAACCCGGTAATCTATGAATTTCACTTACCCCGGACGGGCTTTGACCAATGGACTCTTACAATTGGTAGTGATAGGAAAGCCCATAGTAAAATCCCCGAACATGGTTTGGACCCAACAAACCTCTAGATTCCCACCGGGTCTACCCGACCTGCACGTTCTGCCTCCCCCCTCCAAGTGACAGCGGCAATGACGCCCATGGAGGGGGGGGGGCACACCCCGGATCCCCAAGACGAGTGTCTACATATGACACAATACTTTCAGACATGTCGGAGGACCTACACAAGATATGGTGGCATAGTTACCCTAGAAGACCCCGACCACACTGGTAGACATGCGAGTAGTTTACTAAGATACTTAGGCATATTTTTAAATTATGAAAAAAATACAACATAGCTTGTATCACATGTCTCTACATTGTGTAAAAAATACATGAATCTACAAAGCTCCCACTCTTCATATCAATTCACGCAACAGCAAAACCGACGAACGTCACCTCGGTGTTACCGCCCTCTGTTTAGGTGGTCGCATCCTGTAGCCGAGCGTCGAGTGTTTGAACCTACCACCACCCATTAGGACATGCATGAGGACCCGACGCAGTGTTTCGGTGGCATTGCTACCCCCGGAAGCCCCACCGACCAGACTAACCCTAGCCCCATTGACCCGACGATCTAGGCCTTTGACTTTCCTGGGATAGGCTTTGACCAATCGACTCTTCCACCTGGTTGGGATAGGTCATCCCATAGTAAGCTACGAAGCACCGATACTTCGAAAATTTGTGTATCACCGTATAATACTTTTCCGATACTTTGATACTTTGATACGGCTTTGATACGGGTATCCCCCAAGTATCGCTTTTTTTCAATTTAAAAATAAAAGAAAAAAATGTCGATACGGGTATCCCCAAAGTATCGCCGATCAATACTGTTTCTGCCTTGATGTATCGTTGATCCGTTCATGTAGGTAGTGGGTGTGTGATGTACTAATGCAATAATTGGATAAAAGTCCTTGTTAAGGATGCTGCTTGTCAGATAAAATTACTTGTTGTTGGCTTGCTGCTTTTTGATGTTTGTGACGCAAAATTACTTGCTGATGTTGTTGTTGCCTTCGATTGCTAGGGAAGAAGATACAAATATACATTATGGTATCTTTTATCTTTATTTATCATCGTTTGAACATTATTGATGTGTATTGCTTGCTTATTTTAATTATCATTATGTTCATAAGTCAGAGTTCATATTTATAGTTATGAGAAAATGAGCTCAATGAAGATTGTGCTCTCGATATTGTTATCAAGAAAATACTTCTAAAACGAACTGTAGTGGAGCAGTATTTTGATCTCTAATTTGTTACCAAGAAAAGAATTGGGTTGAGGCAGTCCCTAGACGTGTGACCCCTTTGATGATGGTGAGATTTTTAAAATGAGAAACAACGAGATACGAAAACAATTAGGCAACCAGTGAGGCGGCATTTTGATTTCACCTGACACGTTTTATTATATTAGCTCTCATTACATGTTATTTAATTATTATTTATATATGCTTGCCATATCACCGTATTGTTGTTTCTAGAAATTGACGTATCTCGTATCGCCCTACCCGTATATCCTTATCGATGTTGCCTTATTGGTGCTTCATAGATAGTAAGATCCCTGACATGGTATGGACCTAACAAGCCACTAGATTACCTCCAGGTCTACCCGACCCACACGTTTCCCTCCCTCCAAGTAACGGCTACAGTGTCGTCCGTGGAGGGAGGGACACACCGGAGCCCCAATACGGGCGTCTACGCATGCCACAACACTTCCAAACATGTAGGAGAACCCACCGCAAGATATAGTGGCATAGCTATCCTAGAAGGCCCCCAGCCACAATTGTAGACATGAGAAGAACAATCCATGAACAATAGTTTATTAAGATACTTAGGCATCTTTTAGAATTATGAAAAATACCACATAGCTTGTATCACATGTCTCTACACTGTGTAAAAAATTCATGAATCTATAATGATCCCACTCTTCATAACAATTCATGCAACAGCAAAACCGACGAACATCACCTCGGTGTTACTGTTGTCCGTGTAGGGGGTCGCACCCCGTAGTCGGGCACCAAATGTTTGGACCTACCACCACCCTTTAAGACATGCATAAGACTAGTGCGATGTTTTGGTGTCATTGCTACCCCCGGAAGCCCCACCGACTAGACTAACCCTAGTCCGTTAACCCGACGATCTAAGCCTTTGACTTTTTCCAGACGGGCTTTGACCTATGGACACTTCCACCTGGTTGCAATAGATCATCCCATAGGGAGATCCTCGAGCATGGTCTGGACCCAACCAGCCACTAGATTCCCTTCGGGTCTACCAGGTCCACACGTTTCCTCTCTCTAAGTGACGGCGGCACTACCGTCGATGGAGGGGGGCACACCCCAGAGCCCCAAGAAGGGCGTCTACGCATGCCACACCACTTTCAGACATGCAGGAGGACCCACCACAACATCTTGTGGCATAGCTACCCTAGAATGCCCTCGACCACACTCGTAGACATGCGAAGAATAATTCGTGAACAATATTTTATTAAGATGCTTAGACATCTCTTAAAATTATGAAAAAAAGTACCACATAGCTTGTATCACATGTCTCTACACTGTGTAAAAAAAATTCATGAATCTATAATGCTCACACTCTTGAGAACAATTCATGCAACAACAAAACCGACGAATGTCACCTAGGTGTTACCGTTGTCCGTGTAGGGGGTCGCACCCCGTAGCCATGCACAGGGTGTTTGAATCTACCGTGACCCTTTAGGACATGCATGAGGACCTGTCGGGATGTGTTTGGTGGCATTGCTACCCCCGGAAGCCCCACCGACAAGACTAACCCTAGCCTCGTAGACCAGTAGATCTAGGCCTTTGACTTCCACCGGACGGGCTTTGACCAGTCGACTTTCCCACCTGGTTGAGATAGGTCAGCCCATAGGAACATCCCTAAACATGGTCTGTTCCCAACACATCACTAGATTCCCTCTAGGTCGACCCTACCCGCACGTTTCCCCTCTCCAAGTGATGGCGACACTGCCATCATGGAGGGGGGTAGACCCCAAAGCCCCAAGAAGGGCGTCTATGCATGCCACAACAATTTCTCACATGCATGAGGACCCAGTGCGATATTATGATAAAAAGTCATTTAAAATTTGTCCAAATCTACGGAAGTATCAATTACTTGTGATTTTCACTAAGTACAAGGACCTATATGCAAAATTACATGGGGTTACATTTTAACATACTCAAAAGTAAAAACAAACCAGATATTCATAATCTATGAAAACTTCTGCCCCAAATTCATATATAATTTGTGTATGTTTGAGTTTATAAAAAGTAGATTTAAATTAATTAAATCTAAAATAAAAAATGAGAAATAAAAACAAAAATACATATAATATATATGCCTACGGCATGCCCGTCAACATAGATTTGCCACGTGGATTTTGTTAAATAAAAAAAGTGAAATTGCTATGCCCATGGCTGCCATCATGGCCGTCGACATATCTTTAATGGCATTAACCCGCCGTCTGATCCTGGGTCGGCGGGCCCATCTATGTGCCGACGGTCGCCCTATGCCAACGGGAGCGGCATAGATGTAAATATGCCTACGGCCCCCTTTGGCATAGATGGATGTATGCCGATAGCTTCACTACACCTACGACCTTTTCCGGGCCGTCGGCATACCTCCATCTATGCCGAAAGGGGCCGTCAGCGTAGTTATGGCCGTCGGCAGCAACAATTATTCTGGTAGTGCTAGGTAAAATAGCATAAAAGGTGAACTCCTCATAATTCTGGTTGTTATCATACTAGCAAGTGATCAAGTTATCACAAGTTAGAAACACTAACTACTGCTCCCTCCTAGGTAAAATAGCATAAAAAAGTGAACTCCTGCATTTCCCCATTGAAGAATACAGATCAACCTATCTCCAACTTCTGGCGTGATCAACTTATCTCCAACAATCAAGATATTATGTCCAAGTGGTTGCATGTCTGCTTTCATTGCCTTGCTCCATCCTATGATTTTTAGGCTTTCTTCACTTTGAGATATTCTGTATTTACCAGGTTAACTCATCCACATTGGGGGTAAGCTAACAATATGCAATTCATCGGTGGCAACTATCCATTTAGGCATGGTCTTTGGCGGGAGTACCTGTTGAATAACATAAGTAATAATAACATAGTTAGTTAAACTAGTTTTTCTTAAGAACAATGTATGAAAAAGATGGACTAGTGACGCAATGGTAAAAATTCTTACAAAGTTGTCTGAAGTGATGTTATAACGGTTCAACTTGTGCACTAGAGACACATATCCATGATAAATGCTCCCAGTCATATAATGTTTAGCATGATACTCAACATCATCAATAAATGATATCAGATGATTTTTCTCCAACCAAGTAAGGTGGGAGTCATAACTGCAATAGGTGCGATCTATTGTTTGTCGGGTACCTCTTGTAGCACGGAAATAAGCTAATAATTAAAAATAAAGAAATTTAGTCGGAATGAGTACCAAATACTTTTTAATAATCAATATAAATTACCTAAAAAATCTGTTGACAAGCGCACGTGAAGGTAGCACCGAAATCAAGTCATCCTTCGCATGCACCCAAATATCTATATTATTATTACGAACATCGTAATTACCAAGATCGAAGGTAATGTTCATGTCCTCATCCAACCTATACGCCTTGCAAAATGCTCTCCAATTAAAACAACCAAAATATGTGTGAGATTCGTTATTTTTCACCTTAATAACGAAAGTATAATGCTCCATTCTTAGGTGAGCTATCTTAGGCTCTGTACTACCCTTCTTTTTGAAATAGAACTTGTCCAAGACAACGAATCTTGCATAATAGGGAACTCACTAGTCGAATTGTACAAAAGAAAATTAAAGGTTAATTACACAAAAAAGCAAATGTCATACTTCAATAACAAAAAATACATGTCGTCTTCATATATTGACAATAATATTAAATTCTTTCGTTAGCTTGACGGTGAACGACGTATTGTTTTCTAGGTGAGGATAATATACCCCTATCATCCCAGCACAAAGGGCATTGAGGGATCCTATCGTCGTCAGACGACGTTAACAATTCATGTGTTCACATTATAAGACTAAAAATCGACGGTAACTTTTTTTAGCAAGATCAACATATAATATCACTAATACATATAATATCACCGGCGATGTTGGGGACTCTTCATATAATATTATCATATAATATCACTAATACATCTCGAATAATCCATTTAATGGAGCATCAAATATTATCTCGAATATTATGGAATAATCTAGTTGGAGCCCGGCGAAGCCTAGTCCCGAACATGACGCCTCTCAAACTGGTTGTCGACGCCGAGTCGACGACGAGGATCTGGGATGAACATCGTCGACGTGAATAAATTATGGCTATAGCAAATATCATTTTATTTAACAATAATACCATATTTAATAACAAATCCACATGCACACACTCTTGACCGGCCCTGAGGGAGGGGGAGGGGGGGGGGGGGGGGAGAGGGGCGGCCGCCCCGGGCCCCGGAAAACAAGCCCCCCTGCTCAGGTATGTGCGAGCACCAGGGGGTGAGCACTTCCAAAACAATTGTTTGTTCAAGGCGCCATTAAATCTCTAGAGCTGTGTCTCAGGAAGAAGGGGGCTGAACCGTTATCCCTTTAGCATACTGGGCCTTGGGCCTTTTTTTTTGTTTAGCATTAGCATGTATCGTGGTAGGCCTGTTCTAAATGAAGAAAAACTAGTGGTTTTTGTCAAACAAAAAAATATAACCGGTGGTGGGTCACACCAGGCTGTTGCAGCACCGATTTAGCAGAATTAGAATACCCCTAAAAAAACCAGAATTAGCGTTCTTTGTCTAAAAAAGCAGAATTGCCATTCAGCTGATCCCAATTTTTTTATATTCAAGAATAGCGAACAGGACGACACTATCGTTGCTGGTCTACCCTAGTTTATCAGTAGTAATGCATACTATATTTTTAGGCGCTCTTTAGAGAGCACACCAAACAGTAAATTATGCTGAAAAATCATATATTTTGAGAAGTTGATTTGAGTTTATAACCGATGGCCGATTGTTGTATATTTTAGGTACCATACCAAAAGTTCTTTTCTTACACCATCACGAGGTAGTTTAGCTCATAAGATGGTAGCCGTACTTGATCTCATGTGTGACCACCGGCGACAAATGGTTCATCTCGTATTACCAATTCTTGATCTCATGCGTGTTTTGGTTGAAGAAACCCTATCAGCCCGAGAGGCTAGGTCATCAAGAGGAGATCACGTCACACTCACCAGTCACTACGACAGCAAGAATTTTGATAAAAATATGTCTCTTATTCTCTTTCCATAGATAACGACATCATTAGTGAGTTTGCCTCGAAGATTGTTAGTTTTTTCTAGATAATATTTACCAAGTACTTGACATGGTTTTATTTTTTATGTGATTAAATGTTTATTCATAACATTTTGTACATACTTATATTGATTATTCTTATGCTTATAGTCTATATATATTAAAGGGCCCATGTTCTATATTCGCCCCGGGCCTTCGAAATCTCAGGACCGACCCTGCACACACTTGCACCCAACGTATACGACTAGCTAGCACGGGAACGTCCTAGGAATATGAGGGAGATGCATAATGAATTAATGATGGCATCCCCTCTGTTTTTCTTGTTGGACACCAAATTGACATGCTTCCAAAGCCTAATGATGTGTATGTGTGTGTGCGACTTGCGCCCAAGAGCACATATAGCACTTAAAATCATGTAAGGTAGCAAACAAGCATCTTCCCCACAGATCAACAAATCAACTTAAAATGTCATCTTAATTTTTGTGGCAAGAGAGATATTTTCATTTTTAACTACAAAATTAACCAATTCCTAGAGCTGTAACGAGGAAGAATCTTGGGGACAAATGTGGCACAACCATGATGGTGAGGAATCATCTAACCGAACTAAAAATTTAGTTAGGGACGGTTTCACTCGATTTATTTGCCTAGGAACATTACTTGGAGCATCTTGAGTGATTCTATGGGGACGGGCGTGGGCGAAGGTGACCGCGTGCGGGGGTGGTGGGGGTGGGGGGAGGGGGTGGGGGGGGGGGGTAGGAGGAGGAGGGGAACAACGGTGGCCGGCGGCCCACCTAGCTAGCATTACCGGGGAACGAGGGCGGCGAGGCTCGATGATGTGGCGAGGGGAGGAGGTCCGGCGACAATGGCCGTCGGCGATGAGCAATGCTCGGGGAGGAGGGTGACGGCTCGGAGGCAACGGCGATGTTCGGCAGCCTAGCGGCGTGCATGTGGGTTCGGCATTGGCGGCACGAGAGGAGTGGGTAAATTAGGGAAGAAGGAGGTCGTGGTTGGTCATATATCCATGGCTTTAGTCCCGGTTGGTGGTTTCAACCGGGACTAAAGGGGTGCCTTTCGTCCCGGTTGGAGCCAACAACCAGGACTAAAGCTAAATTTCGGCAGCCAAAAGGGCATGAAGCTTAGACCTTTAGTCACGTTTGGTGGTTCCAACCGGAATGAAAGGGACCCCTTTTGTTCAGGTTTGAGCCACAAACCGAGACTGTATCTATTTTACTTTCTATTAACTTTACTTTAGATCAGAAACAATTTGTACTATTAGTTGAATTTTTTATATTTAATTGTAAGTTAATATTACTTTGATCATAAATAGAGTTTATAAAAGCTTTTTAGTTGATTCTTTTTCTATTGAAGAATACTATAAAATACTTTTTGTTAAAATTAATTTTTTATAATTTTAACTACAATGACCATCAAAATACTTGTGGAGGATAACTATGGCTTTCAACCCAGAATCAAAGGTGCAAATTATTCGGTTATCTTATATATGTCGAACATTTAGACTGATATTTTTGTCTAGATAGAGAACTTTGTTTATACTAAGAACTTTATCTAGACTGAAAACTTTGTCTAGACTGAGGATTTCGTCCAGACCGAGAATTTTGTCCAGACGGAGAGCTTTATCCAGACTGAGGATTTCATCCAGACTGAGAAATTTTTCCAAACTGAGAACTTTATTTAGACCGAGGATTTTGTCCAATATCAAGTCTTCGGCTTCATTTGTGTGGTAAAATATTCTTATGACATGGCTCTATGCACAAACTAGCCCTAATATTTTAACACCCTTGCTTGCATGCGAAGCTATATGTATTATTATTTGTACAAACCAACACCATTTTGCATGCCTTAAGAAGAAATACTTTATGAAAAAATTAGTTGGATAAATTTTACTTTCTATTAACTTTACTTTAGATCAAATTTCAACCCTTTCTAACTTCTTTTGATATTTTCATGCATTTAATGATTTTTTTAGCTAAATGACCATGAAATTGAAAAGCACTATAAATGAACTCTAAAAAGGTTAAAACTTGGCATGGTATCATCATTTCACCCACATAGCATGCGCTAAAAAGTTGATAGGGTTACAGAAAAACCGAATGCACTTCGTGTACAAACTAGATCATCTCCTTCGAAGTACGAGGGTTTTGAACGAAAACTCACCTCTTACAAAGGCATTTCATCTTTAACCTATTTCAACTCCATACTTTTTATGCATTCAATATGCACCATTCAAAGCCACATCCTCAAATTTCAACCAATCCAAACTTCATTTTCTATTTTCATGCATTTCATATTTTTTTGAGCTGAATGACCCTAAAATTGAAAATCCCTGCAAATAAATTCTCAAAATGTTGAAATTTAGCATGGTATCATCATTTCACCCACATAGCATGTGCGAAAAAGTTGATAGGGTTACGGAATAAACTGGATGCACTTCGTGTACAAACTGGACTATCTCATTCGAAGTATGAGGGTTTCAGACGAAAACTCATCTATTACAAAGGCATTTCATTTTTTAACTTAAGTCAACTCCATACTTTTTGTGAATTCAATATGAACCATTCAAAGCCACATCCTCAAATTTCAACCCTTTGTAACTTCATTTGCTATTTTTCATGCATTTAATGATTTTTTTGAGCTGAATGACCATCAAATGGAAAAGCAGTACAAATGATTTCTTCTTCCAATACTATAACTCAAAAAATATAGATTTCTTCTTCCACATGGGTGCGTGTCCGTCGGCGTCATTCGGAACAGATTAACCGACCGGACCCTTTCCAAAGATTACTTTTAAATCCCTGACCATATCAAGTATATCATCACCAGTACGGTGGCCAGGCTTCTTCCGGTTATCTGCCTCGAAAACAATCATACAAGTAAGAACAAGAGGGTCACCAAGGTGGTGCTGACGATGGGACGACACGGGCGATCCACGACAGTGAGGACGAGGACGGAGACGGTAAGGCACTAAGTCAACCACACCTACACATACAAACTAAGAAGAGGATTTGAGCTCAAATTGCATGCATATATATCAAATGTTATCAACTTGTGATTAAGGTGGTGTTCCCTGCAATAACATATACACATGTCAAAACATACCTAATTCAACATGCCTTGACTTTCGGTTCGTCGAGGATTTCCTTAGAAAAATTGTCATGCCTCGTGGTGTGTATGGTGCGCACTCTCTCATACTTATATGATGGTGTATTTTGGTGGACACTACCTCACACTAATATTTCGACCGTCGGTGTTGGTTGTTTCCCCTTCTTTTCTCATGCAATATACCAAGGTATATATCGCGAGAAGAACAAAAGGGAAACGACCCCTGCTACAACAGTCAGGATTCATCCACCAAGAAGAGACATGGAAGTCACACAAGCAGCTCCGAAAGACCAAAAATACGTTTATAATGCATGATATATTTATAATGAAAATTATTATCTTAAAACTTTTGAAATTTCTATCTCAATTTGTAATGAAACTTATGAAATTGAATCTCAAATTATAATAAAATTTCTTCAAACTTCTTGTCTTAAACGAAGTGCGTTGGTCATTGTACATCCTTCATTGTTGGTTCATCTGCATTATATAATTAAGTATATCAGAAACCATTACAGAACATCATGAATAGAGAAATGACAAAATTAATAGTGATCAAATGTTATTACTGCAAAAATAAATACATAGAGTTCATACATAGTTCTCATTAAACAACATACAATTATCTGGAGCATCTAAGACATACATTGAAACTAATACAACTATGTAAAGCATGTAAATGCAACAACAAATGCGATCAACATCACAACTAAGGTAACAATTGATACAATAGCATAATGGTACCAAACCTCATTATCAATTGCATATTTTCTAATCTTTCTAATCTTCAAGCGCATTGCATCCATCTGGATCTTGTGTACATCGACGACATCGGCAACATGCAACTCCAATTTCATTTTCTCTTCTTAACTCTTTTCAATTTTTCTTTCAAATAATTATTTTCTTTTTGAACTAAATTTAACCTCTCGACAAGAGGGTCGGTTGGAATTTCTGATTCACATACCTCCTAGATAAAGACATCTATGTCAAGTTGGTCGACATAATTGTCATAAACACTGAATGAAACAAATAGTAATAAAAGATAATATATCACATCCGAATCATAGACCAGATGAGAGCCGACGGGTGTGTCTACCAAAACCATAGCACTATATAATAACAAACAATAATACAAGCAATAATTTACTTTGAGCGCAACTAAATCAAATAAACTCACACATACACTCATCCACTAAAACCCACAAACCGCACTAATTCTAGACCATTTGAAATGAGCTAAACTAGCAGTGAGAGATGAAATAATGAAGTTGCTAACCTTTTTACAAAACTTGGATAGTTGGTGCACCATCAAACCTAGACAAATCTTGGGAAAAATGAGCTTAGAGGTCGAGTTTGGATGAAGAACAGAGAAGTTACTTAAGTGTGGCTCAGGCATTTCATCGAACACCTCATGTGCATATATAGGCAAAAAACAGAGTAGCCCACACCTCCACACTTCCACGTACAAAACACAGAGGAAATGGGGGGGAGGGTGGATATATGTAGACAAATGATTTAGTCATGGTTTGTGTCTAAAACCGGGACTAATGGTCACACCTTTAGTACCGGTTTCAAACACCAACCTGGACTAATGGCCAGCAACTCCTTTAGTCCCGGTTGGAGGTTGGAACCAGGACTAAAGGTCCCTGTCGAACCGGGACTGGTGCCTGCCGAGGCCCGGCTGGTGTCCTAGCCTCTCGAACTGGGACTGATGCTTTCATTAGTCCCGGTTCATAACTCGACCGGGACTAATGCTCTGATCTAGCCAGGATCAAAGTCCTATTTTCTACTAGTGTAGTTCAGCCAATACCAGTTTTGGCTAACATGAGAAGATTATAAGTGTTGTTCTACCCAAGTACTAATCTGGTTAGATTACTATTTTTTTCTTTAATATGAGCAGCCCAAAGACTTTCCTTCATATAATGTACCCAAGTGAGAAAATCTGGGGCTGCAGATCTGAACACCTTATCATTTCCGACTGATCAAATACTCTAGCAGCTAGTGATGATTATATGCGTGGCAATGTCTTTTGGCAATAGAGGTTTGGCAAGAGTGATATCATCAATAGTGGAGGTGCTTCTATGTCTGTTTGGGATAATGTGATCCCAGCAAAGGAGTGCAAATGGGCAATTCCAGAATAGATGATATGATGTTTCCTCCACACCTTTGAAACAAAGAGCGCAATCATAGCTTGCCAGGAACATATTTTTTCTATACAAAAGATTTCTGGTATTGTTGCGATCATGAAGTATTAACCAGAAGATAATTTTGTCTCAATCTGGATGAAGAGGTCCATAATTCCTTGAAGATTGGGTGTGTAGAACTTGGACCCAACATAAGAGGTAGATCTTCATGGAGTTGTATGTAGTGTGATCCCAGGTAAAGTCCAACATCTTTTTCCAATGATATGGGTTTGTCAGCCAGGTGGGTTTGGATGGAGGTGAATTGAGGAAATGCCTGGGTGGAAAGAGGTCTATGGAATATGTCCTTCATGCTGTGTGATTGCATCATCTATTGCAATGAGCATGGTTTTATATAGCGGATAGTGGACTGGTAGCGGATTGGGTTCCGCATAGCAGAATGCGGATAGCGGGTGATATTGCGGGCGCTATGTCCGCGTTTTGGATTTATAAAAAACACTATATTCCTTTTTATATCACTAGAACATGAACAAAACGTAATGCCAGTTAATTTGAGTGATAGCGGTCGCTATTGCGGACGCAATAGCGGATGCTATCTCTGCTATTTGAAACTATGGCAATGAGATCTTTCTTTTGATGGAGAAGGAGAGTAATTCTGGGTATTTGGTGGCCAGAGGGATGCCCCACCATTTATCTGACCGTAAGTTAACTATGTACCAAGCTCTAGGTTTGCAAATGGTCTACTCTTTGTAAGCTGGGAGGAGCTTCTGAATGGATTTCCACCAAAAAGATCCTACCAGTGTTTGCCCAGGACAAGAGTTGTTGTAGTGATTTCCCGAAATAATATTAGCCTAGGGGGTGTCAACTTTGTTGAGAAATTTGTGCAAATGTTTCATGAGTAGAGCTTGATTATGTACATTAATATCCAAGACAGCCAATCACCCGTGTTCCTTAGGTTTGCAGAGTTGGTCCCAGGCAGTCAGTGCTGCACCTCTTTCTTGTGTACCATATTTTCTCCAAAAGCAGTCCACCGCGTAGGTCTTAATTTGATTGATCACACTAAATGGAATCCTTAGGGAGAACATGATGAAGGTGGACATGCTGGTAAAAAAACTGTTTATAAGTATTAATTTGTGCCCAGAAGAGAGCAAGGTAGAGTAATTTAAAAGTCTGTTTTCAATTCTCTGAAACAGTGTAGTTAAATCTTCAATTCCGTGTTTATTTATGTATAGGGGAAGTCCAAAGTAAGGATGAGGAAATTCTCTAATATGACATCTCATAGCCTGCAAGTGCACATGGTTTTGTTGTAGCCTTTTTGTAGTAAGAGTATCGATCCCACATGGAGCACATGAATCAGGGTTTTGCCTCTTGTAGAGAATTATCGAACTTTGCACCTGCATATAATTTTAGTCTTGAAGTAGAGCGGGGGGAATTTAAATAAGGATTACGTAAAATGGTAATTTCTAACTAAATAACATAGAAGTAAATAAAAGACATGAATTGTAATAAAGGTGAAATATAAGAATTAAGAAGACACTCTCAGAGTCTGGAATCCCCATTGGTATGTTTCTAGTACTACTATGCTTAATCATAGCATGGATTGGATAATTGAGCCACTATTGACGATTATGATGGGCGGAGCCAGGTGCAGAACACGTTCTGCTCATGGTAGACTTCATGGCATACACGCCACCATCATAGTCTCTCCCTCTGGGTTACAACTCATGGTAATTAAGGGTTTCCCCATGGACGTGGACTCATTAAGAGTTCTTCATAAATACCCTATCACTTGTAAAGGTTAGGAGCAGTAGGATTTTACTATCACCTTGAATTGCCTCCACAACCTAGACCTATGCAAAGACATTGGTATACTTCATGGCCAATAAAGGCACAAATACTGAGCGGGACCCCTTCACAACATTCACGAAGTTATCAAATTAAGCATTCAACAGAGGATCCCATATCCACAATAAAAGTTTCAGATCCTACACTTACAAACGTTCATCCATATCCCCGAGAACTAGGGGTCTACTCACTCATGAGAACAACAATCATCATTGTAATGGTAATGGAATACATGGATGAATGATTGAAATGATACATCAAAGGATCCACTAAGGTTCTTGATGTTGGAAATTATACGAATGTGGATAAGGATGATGATGATGATGACGGTGGTGATGAAGATGGTGCTGATGAAGTCGTCCCCCTCACGGTGAGAGGAATCCCCTTCTTCTCCTAGTTGATCCTCCCTCCGGATGGACTCAGGAGGCTAGGGTTCTGCCTTCTGGATGAGTTTTTGGAGTCTTTGTGCATCTGATTACCGACCCGCTTCGACGGGGTGAAAATAGTCAATCTACCAAAGGCGGCGGCGCACCAAACGATCGCTCATCTCAGCACTCGTGATCATATGGAATGACACTGTTCTCTCATGAAGCTAGACAATGGCTGTTTATTTGCCTTCTTGCTTGATTTTTATGGAAAATGTTTATCACCGTTAATACGTGATCCACTGCCATTTTTGGGTATTTTTTCAATTAAATAATTATTGCTCCACAAGATGTTACCTAAGGGATTATCAACAAAAGAAATGCGCGAACACGGTAATATTACTCAAAGCCCAACTTGTAGGCACAAAGTTAAAAGCACAATATGCTCCCTTGGTGGTTTTGATAATTCATGACAACATATATTCTCTCTTGGACTAATACTTTCATCTAGTGTATTTCAGATAAAGTCCATAGAGAGAGATGGGTTGGCAAAAGGAGTGTGGAGAGTATCCCCATGAAGAAGAAGGAGAAGAGATAGCATTGGAAAAGCTTCAAGGAAGAGGACTCTACATTTTACTTTGTGAGAAATCACTTTGAGTCCATAGGAAAGCCATTACTATTAAAGGGGATAAGGTATTGTTGGTGAACAAATTGCTCATACGTGCACAAGTGATTGTCACTAAAAACACCCGCAATCTCTTCCACTAAAGTCTGTCCAAAGCCAAATATCCAAAATTGATGCAACCAACAACTCCCACTCGGTGCCACCGATTCCCAGACTCAGACAGACTCAAGACAAACCCTAACCTTTTGGTGCAACCGATTCTGCTTTGGTGCCATCGAGTTTGGGTTGCCAACTTCGTGTTGCCCAAATCCACAAAATCAGTCCCACCGAGTCTGTTGGATCAGCATCACCGAGTTTGGCAATCTGACCGTTGTCACCTAATCGGTGCAACCGAGATTTATGTATCGGTCTCACCGAGATTCAAAAGTTGCTACCTTTGGAGTAAGTCGGTACCACCGAGATTCACACATCGGTGTCACCGAGTTGGTCACTTAAGGTGTAACGGTTGGATTTTTGGAGATGCCTATATATACCCGTCCACCACCACTCACCCGTAGTAGAAGCACTCAGAATAGATCCCCACCTACCCTATCTGATTTTCTGAGAGAGAGCCACATACTCATGTGTTGAGATCATGCCATTCAATTCCAATCATATGAATCTTGATCTCCAGCCTCCCCAAGTTGCTTTCCACCCAATCAATCTCTTCCATCAAAGCCAAATCTGTGAGAGAGTGATTGAGTGTTGAGGAGTCTATCATCTTGAAGCACAAGAGCAAGGAGTTCATCGACATTATCGAGCCTATTACCTTTTGGAGGGTGGTGCTTCCTAGATTGGTTAGGTGTCGCTTGGGAGCCTCCTACTTCATGTTGTGGAGTGAACCAATAAGTTTGTAAGGGCAAGGAGATCGCCCACTTCGTGAAGATCTACTCCGAGTGAGGCTAGTCCTTCATGGACGGAAGCCGTTATGGAATAGTCAAGGTTTCTCCTTCGTGGGCCCTTATGGGTGGAGCCCGCCGTGGACTCTCACGACCGTTACCCTCAGTGGGTTGAAGACTCCATAAATGTGGACGTATGATAGCACCACCCATCGGAACCACGGGAAAAATCTTCGTGTCCTTCATGCGTTTGATCTCCCTATCTCTACTCCTTACTTTTATGTGCAATGTCTTTACATTCCGCTGCTATACTTGATGACTTGCATGTGTAGGTTGTGCTAGACTTGCTATATACATGCTAAAATCTGCCAACACTTAACTTTGCACCTTGTGTAGATTTTAAATTCATGCTAGTAGTCTATTCACCCCCCTCTAGAAATACTCTTCTAGTGATCCCACAATTGGTATCAAAGCATTGGTCTCCATTAATTTGGTTTCATCACCGTGGTGGAAGATGGATGTATCTAGTGTGGAGAGTTTGTATTGTAGAGTGCCCATTCTTGATGGAGAGTACTATTGTCGATGGAAGAAGGCCATGATTGATCTATTTGACAAATTCCATTTGAGAAAACATATTGAAAATCCCTGTGTGCTCCCCATTGATGAATTGCATCCCACACACGAAGAGGAAATTGACATGCTTGGTAACCTTAGAACTGTCAATCTTATTGTTAGACGTTTACCAAGATTTGTGCTTTCTCAATTGAAGAGCTTTGAATGTGCTTATAATTTATGGAATGATTTGGATAAACAATATCCAAATCTTTAATTAAGTAATCTTGATAAGATTCTTCATAAAACTGTTGCCTTTCACAAAATGAAGCCTAGTGATCCAAACTTTGATAAATGCCTATTTGAGCTTCATGATCTTATGCGTGCTAAAGGATATCTCACAACTATCAACAACATTATTATTGAAGCCATTCACATTCATAAACTTGAACATTGTCATGGTTACAATTCTAACTAGTCTCTTGGTTTCTATGATGAGGAGATTCCACCAAATGGTGACAATGAAGAACATGGCTACTATGATGAAAATGAGTTGTTCGACATCGAGCATGAAAAGATCATGAATAATCTAAGTCTAATGGAAAACTTCAAGGATTACATGTCCGGTGGAAAACATTGGATTCTCGACAATGGATGCACGGATCACATGACTGGTGATAAAGACATGTTCCAAGAGATCACGCCTAATCAAGGTCCTCGGAGGTACGTGGCCTTTGGAGACAATTCTAAGGGTAAGGTACTTGGCCTTGGTAAGGTGGCCATATCTCATGATAGCTCTATTCAAAATGTGATGCTTGTTGAATCCCTTGGCTACAATCTTCTTTCCGTATCTAGACTAGCACACTTGAGTTTCAATGTGCTATTTACGTCTAACATCCCAATTTTATTGAATTAGGATGTTAATAGGATCATCATATTGCATCTCATGATTTATTGCATTTGAGTTTATGATGTTCAAAGTTTTCCACTCACATAAAATAATAGAGAGAGGATAATATGACTTCCTCAAAATATACATGAGTGGGGAAGTGTTGGACTAATATTTGTTTTTTTCAAGGTTGCATCGAAAATTATTTTGTTAGCCAGAGTTAAATTTATTGCATTAGAAAAAAAGTATTTTCTAAATTATATGAGCAGGAATTAATGTTCCTTGTGCTCTATTTTACCAGTAAGTATTTTAGCAATTTTCTGATATATATATTACTTTTTCTGATTCCGATTTGAAAAAAAATAAGTTAGAAAACACACACGCATGCACACAGGCTGGCCGAGCCAGCCAGGCCGATCGCCCAAGCCCTCCCAGCGCTCGCTCGCTCCCCTCCCTCCCCACGATCTATCCCTCCCTCTCGGTCAACTCTCTCTCCCCCTCTCTCACACGTCTGCAAGTGGGGCCCGACCCCAGCCTTCGTCCCCAACCTCTTGCACAGCACGGGATAGAGCCGCACGAGCGCGTCCGCACCTGCCTAGTGAAGCTCTCGGGATAGAGCTTATTCGTAGCCCCGCGCCGCCAGATCGTGCCTATATAAAGCCTCGAGCCTCCTCGTCCCATTTAGCCAACCCGCACCACCACTCGCTGATTGTAGCCGCCGCCATTGCCACTTGGATCTCGCCGGCCGAAGCTCCTTCGCTGGAGTGCCACATCGCCGGTGAACCTCACCTACCTCTTCTTCTTCACGAAATCAGACCCCCTCATCCGTGTGCACCTCCGTGACATCTTCGTTTTCCCCTAGGTTCGCCGGAGCTGCCACCCCGATGACCTGTGTCGCCGGAGTTTGCCGGAGTACAGGAGCTCGCTCCGCTCCATCCGGTCGTCCCTTCCAACCTCCGTCACTGCCGTTCGTCCGCCCCCGCTGAGCCGCACCTCCCCACCTACCTTGCCCGCGTCGGAGCCCGCCGGAGCTGCCGCCCCATCACCGTCGAGCTCCCTGCCGACGTCGTGCTCGCTTCTGTAAGCCGAGCCCCTCCTCTATTCGTACGTAGCGTAGATTAGGTTGTTTTTTTCTTTTGATCAAACCGGAGTGTTATTTAGAATTTTTTATTAGATCTAAACCATGCGGTATATTTTAAACCGAACGTCGGTTTTTCTTTTAGTTTAGCCAAACCGGGTGGTTTTACTTAATTCGCGAATGTTCACCACGTAGCCACCGCGGAGAACGCAGCCAGCAAACTAGAGCTGGCCACAACACACTCTAGCCACGAACGTTCACACTTTAATGTTTTCAAAAACGTTCCCGTAGTAGTTTTTTTCCAGATTTGTTTCAAAACTTCAAAAGGCCTTCACTTTTTAACCATAGATCGAAACAAGATGAAACCAACGGCTAAATTTTCGTCTCGAATAGCCCTAACCAGAGAATCCATCATTGCAAACTTTTGCAAGTTCAAATTTGAAATTATTTCAGATTTGAATTTAAATTTCATTAGGCCATATCTTCCAAACGGTATACCCGTTTGAAGTGATTTTTTTGCACCAGGTCACACGAACTAAATCCTTTGCCATGAACTTTTGCCACTATATATTCTACACAAGTATTTTCTGTTCATCACAATTTTACTAGAAGGCCTTGTAGGAACACTAGTGCACGTCATGAATTTTGAACACTATTTATACTTTGAAAATTTTCATGCTAATGACTTGTGTCGGATTTTATTTGGCTTTTGCAAATATTTTGTTGCATGTTTACTTTGAATTGTTTGAATGCTTTTTATGTGTGTTTATTTACTTTGCGATAGATTGTCCAGAGTGCAAAGCAGAGTACTACCATTCCCTAGAACTTCACTCCCAGCACGAAGGCAAGTTACATTTTGATCATACATGTTTTACCTATGGTTTATTTTTGCACATAGTCCTTTGATGTAGGATTAAATGGTAGGAGTTTATACTTGTTGGTTTTACTATCACCTAGTAGTTCATTTGAGGTAGGTCTGAACCGTACCAACTTTGTCGCCACCATGTTATGTTACAATGCTTTGCCAAAGTAGACGTGGATTGGGGAGTGTTATCACCTTGAGATGTGAGTGACAAAGTAGTAACTAGGAACAACTTAAATGAACTACCTGGGTGGAAATTGGTTTGTATGGTGGCGAAGTACAGTGGGGGCATTCATGGGAATCCATGGGATTGCACACTAGTGGTCCGTCCACCCAGGCTCAAAGGGATCAAACTTATTTTCATGTCTATAAGCTTCTGTGTGCAGCTGCAAGCCAATATGGGCTCTGGCTTAGTTGAGTAGATGGCGTGACCTCTTCCAGGATAGGCTAGCAGATGTAGAGGATGTAGGTATACCGGCCTATCCATGGGTTAGGGGAAATGCTTTCGAAAGACTATGTCTCGATCTTCCGATCAAGGATGTGGTCGAGTCTTCTGGGGAAAAGTGCACAACCTCTGTAGGTTAAAAATCTAATCGATTAACCGTGTCCCCGGTCATGGGCAACTTGAGATTTTAGTAGTGGAAATGTAGTGAGATCTCATCACTCTTAACTAGTCAACTGGGTACACAATTTTGGAATGATTGAGATGGGCATCATTTTAGACTTATGATATTTGTAGAAGTAGAACAATTATTTTTGGTAGGGAAAAACTAGCTTTATGCAACTAAACTTAGAGCTTTCCACTAGCCAAATTGCATGTACTATGTAGGCTCATTACACTTTATGACGTGACTTGCCAGTACATTCCATGTACTGACCTACACGGCTGAAACTTATCATGTTGCAGATTTATCCGACGACGAATAAGGTGCGATAGGTCGTTGTTCTGCACTCAGCTTGCTCATGGAGTTGATGGACTCGTTACACTTAATTGCTTCTGGAGTATTTTGTTTTACTTGGCCTTAGGCCACATTAATGTAATAAATACTCTTTGAGGATTCTCGATGTAATAAATGTGTGATTGAACTCTGTTGTAAATCCTCAAGTACTGTGTGTGTCAGCATATCAATCCAGGGATGACACTTAAGCACAGAGACTTCGATCCCTTGAGATCGGGTCGCTATAAGATGGTATCAGAGCACACGTTGACTGTAGGATGCGACCCTAGAAAATGGAAGGCCATAGGATAAAAACCATATTCTACAACACTTTTATGCCCCTATTTTGGTCTCATGCTTTTCCCTGCTTCACTACTAATTTCTCCTCTCTTTCAAACTGTAGATGTCAACCCCCATCGTTGAGTTTGCTCAGCCCGATGCAACCATGCCCTTTGGAAGACAGCAGGTGAATATCACAGGACATCTGCGCATTGCCCTGCCCAATTTCACCGGTACCTTCATGTCCATTCTACCCGAGGAGATGCGCTGGAGGATTGACGTCCACATTCTAGGGTGAACTTTTGGAAATGCCATCGAGCCGATCGACTTCTACACAGAAGTAAGATCATGGGGCATTGGCAAAGGGATCGCCGCGCTCTTTGCACTTGGTCGCATCCACCAGGACTACCGCGAGGATCTCAGGAAGACTAACTACGTCATGTACGCGTGCCGCGACTCAGATGGAGATGTGGTGCGCACCAGGGAGGATGACACCATCACCTCACACATTGAGGACCTGGAGGAGCTCATCACCGGGATGAAGGAAGAGATGGACAACAACCTCGTCACCACCCACAACCTGACTACCCGCAAGGTCGAGCTGGAAGAAGAGCTTTAGAACGCTCGCGCAGAGCATGAGGAGGAGCTCGATGCGCTGTAGGATAAGTTCGACGACTTGAAGCTTCAGTTGGAGGAAGCTGAGAAAAAGCTTGATAACGGGGAAAATCTCCAAGAGGATCACTCTTACGGGGACTACATCAGTCAGGACAAAGACTATGAGGATTACAATGAGGAGATACAGAGTGATGCCGCTGGAGCCGACATCAACATGATAGATCTCTCTTCCGATGAGGACTAGATTTAGACCACCATGAGAGATTGGGATTCAATATTCGATTAGTATTTGATTGATTTATTCGTGGGACCTTGTCAAATCTTGTGACATGGCTCACCTTAGATTTGTTTCGTGTGAACTCTTTGATTGAATTGAATTGGAGTGATTTGGATTTTTATGGCCATCATTTGCATATGGGTAGTGTTTCTCCCTTAGGCCTAATTCTATCTATACCTCATTTATGTTGACCCAACAGATGCCACCAAGGCGCGACCCTTCCGGGAGTGACTCAGGGAATGATATCCCACCCACCTTAGAACAATTGCTTCAGACCCAGGACCAGATGATACTGTTGTTGATGCAAAATATGGCCCAGAACAACAACAACAACCCACCTCCACCTCCACCACAAATTGACAGCCTTACCCGTTTTCTAAGGCTGAATCCTCCAATCTTCATGAGCAGCCCGAAGCCGATCGTCGCAGATGACTAGCTTCGCAACATGGACAGGAAGCTAGCCATAGCAGGATGCACTGATCAAGAGAAGGTGAGGTTCTCCTCTCACCAACTGGAAGGACCAGCAACTCCATGGTGGGAGAACTGCACTGCCACGTACCCCATGGAGAATGTGACTTGTGCTCAGTTCTAGCAGGCATTCCGCACTACTCATGTTTCAGCGGGAGCTATGGCTCTCAAGAAGAGGGAGTTCCGTAACTTATGCCAGGGAAGTCACACAGTGTCAGATTATGTTGATGACTTCAACAGGTTGTCTCGTTACGCCCCAAGTGACGTGGCAACTGATGCAGCCAAGCAAGAGAAGTTTCTCAAGGGACTGAATGATGAGCTGGGAATTCAGTTGATGGTAGCGACTTTTGAGAACTATCAAGAGTTGGTGGACAAGGCGATCACTCTAGAGGGCAAGCATCAGCAGATGGAAAATCGTAAGAGGAAATATGGTCAAGGCAAGTTTTAGTCTAGAGCTCAACAGAAGCCTCGCTCCGCCCCTTTCTCAGGATATTCTGGTACATGACACAGTAAGTTTGGAGGGCACAACCATCATAACCATGGTGGTCATTCTCAGCATGGAGGCAATGGACACAACTACAATGGCCATAAGAATGGCAATGGGAATGGAGGAAACGGCAATCACCATCACCCTACCCCTGCAACACCAGTGAGGAAGGATCTGAGTCACATCACCTGCTTCAAGTGCAAGAAGACAGGGCACTACTCCAATGAGTGTCCCGAGCTACAGAATTGGAATGGCAATGGAAGTTCTAGAGGCAATAAGCCCAATCCTTTCACTAAGGGGCATGTGAATCATGTCAACGTGGAAGAAGTCTATGAACAACCGGATGCGGTGATTGGTAAGTTCTTGGTCAATTCTTTTCCAGCACTCATTCTATTTGACACTGGTGCATCGCATTCATTCATATCGAGGGGATTTGTGTATAAACATAAGTTGCCTACCGTAGCTCTTAAGTCACCTATTCTAGTGAGTTCCCCAGGAGCAGAGTCTATGACTAGTCAGGCATGTTTTCAGTTACCTTTGAACATAGGGGGACATGTGTTTCCCACAGATATGATCGTACTTGAGTCACAAGGGTGGGATGTAATCCTAGGTATGGATTGGATGTCCAAGTATCAGGGAAGCATTGATTGTGCCAGTAGGTCAATTCTTCTCACCACTCTAGAGAAGAAGAGGATCAAGTATGTATCCAGGCTTAAGCATAAGAGGACTCAAGTGAACTCTCTTGCGGGAGTTGTCCAGGAAGAAGTACCAATGGTGAAGGATTATCCCGATGTATTTCGAGACGAGTTACCCGGTATGCCACCGGATCGGGAGATTGAGTTTCTCATTGAGTTACTACCAGGCACCGGACCTATCTCCAAGAGTCCATACCGGATGCCCTCTAATGATCTAGCGGAAGTTAAGAAGCAGATTGAGGAGTTGCTGGAGAAGGGGTATATTCGCCCGAGTTCATCACCTTGGGGAGCCCTAGTACTCTTAGTGGAGAAGAAGGATGGAACCTTGAGGATGTGTGTGGATTATCGCTCTTTGAATGAGGTGACCATCAAGAACAAGTATTCGTTGCCGATGATCAATGACTTGTTTGACCAACTAGAAGGAGCTAGTGTTTTCTCCAAGATTGACCTTCGATGGGGTTATCATTAGTTGAAGTTCCGTGAGAAGGATATACCTAAGACAACTTTTACCACGAGGTATGGGCTTTATGAGTATATGGTCACGTCGTTTGGTTTGACTAATGCCCCTGCCTATTTTATGAGCATGATGAACAAGGTATTCATGGAGTACTTGGATAAGTTTGTTGTGGTATTCATTGATGATATATTGGTTTTCTCCAAAAATGAGGAGGAGCACGTAGAATATCTGCGCTTAGTTCTGGAGAAGCTCAAAGAACACCAACTTTATGCCAAGTTCAGCAAGTGGGTTTTGGTTGAAGGAAGTCGGATTTCTCGGACATGTTGTGTCAGGGGAAGGAATTGTCGTGGACCCTTCAAAGGTAGAAGCAGTCACAGAATGGAAGGCACCGACCTAAGTTAGCGAGATCCGTAGTTTCCTTGGACTTGTAGGATATTATCGGAGGTTCATTGAGAATTTCTCCAAGATTGCAAAGCCCATGACGGAGTTGTTGAAGAAGGACACCAAGTATATTTGGACTGAGGAATGTGAAGCCAGTTTCCAGGAGTTGAAGAAACGTTTGGTTATAGCTCCAGTGCTAATTCTGCCAAACGAACACAAGGACTTTCAAGTGTATTGTGACATGTTGACATACGAACACGTCACCGTGTACCCTCGATGCCGGGGGTGATGCACCACAGCTCACGTCGAAGGAGGTCCGTCCGGCAGCGTGGTACGTAAGACAGTCGGCGAGCGCTTTTGTAGACCTGAAACCTCGCACGCCCGGGTGGGACCCCGTCAGGGAGTGCAGCGGCTATGGGCTTCCCTAGGTCGATTCGCTCACGCCTAGAGCCCTGGGATTTGCAACTCTCAAACGAAGAACAACGAAGAACGAGAGAAAAACAAAGAACGTAGATGAAAAAGTAGTATGGATTGATTTGTTCGATTGTGTGTTATTCAATCGGCCTTCACCCCCAACATATATAAGAGGTGG